>CM062805.1:1217612383-1218307047 GCA_031772625.1 Pinus tabuliformis
CTGTGTTGAAGCCTAGAAATTCGATGCGACAACATGGGGGATAACCACTTGGTCCGGACCTTAAAAGACGCTCCTTTTCCATTCGGTATAGTGGCTCTGACTAGGAATAGTGGGACCAATTTCCTAGAGTGGATATATTTGATAATGATGTTGGGGTGATATATGATATAATGGAGAGTGATTAAACTAAAGTGATATAATCCAAACAATAAACACATGCATATATCTTAATCTAACATTATCTTACTATAAATATACCCGGGAATAATATAAGCTATGCAATCTACATAAATGTCTTGAAGCAACTAGTAATAAAGATTATTCAACTGCTAAAAGAAATGAAATCGTGAATGATAATTATTTTGGCTAAATAGTTAGATAAAAAAATTGAGAATACTTTATCGCATATGGTGATTGTTCATGTATTCAGTAAGGAATGAGAGCTAAAACATCATATAAAAGTGTAATAATGTAGAACTATAACTCATATTTTCATACATAAGACAATCAAAGAAAGAGTATTGCTAATACATAAATAAAACACGATCATAAGGTAAAAGTACCATATATGAAAGGTACTACTCATGGGCTTAGCAATATTGATCCACTATCATCCAATCAAATACACTCTAAGAGTACAAAAGTGCAATTTCAATAGAGTATATTTCGATAGTAAAAAAAAATAGATCATGTTTCGATAATTACATCAAAACCTTCATAAAAATACAAAAGTATAATGTCTTGTAAAGTGTTTTTGGTAAAATCCTAGACCTCTCTCTAAATGCATGAGAGGGGTTTAAATACTATAAGACATGCCTCAAAAATAGATTATTACATAAAAATCTAAGGAGGTTTCAAACAACCTTCCTTAGAATAAGTGAAACAAAAACTAAAAATAAAAATAAATGATGACAAGCTTTTTGCAAATTGAGTGGCCTTGTTTGGCCATTCAGTCCTTCAGCTCGCAAATGTCCATCATTGGCTTAACCTGGGGAGGTTGGCCAATTCTAGATCTCAATTTCCCTGTGAATACAAAATTAGTGAGAGGTGGTAAGATCTTTTGAGAACAATAGTCAAACAGCGTAAAGTCATCTAATGATTCTGTGGTTTCACCAGAAACGCTAGTATGTTTCCCAATCGATCTTAGTGAGTTTCATGATTTCTTCTGCATTTGTTGGGCAGTTTATTTCCACCATTCTTCCAACTATTTAATGTCTAGGAGGGCATCTAGACTATATTCTCTGATAAGATTGGGAGTGTGGGGGTTTTCATTGACTGCCTCAATGATGTTGTTTATTGTACTGGCCACTCTTGTTGCTGCACTCTATGTCTATTTTAACTACATGTCCAAATCTATAAATAAGATGTCCTTGTGGGACTCCTCGATCTTTGGTAGATCTGCCTTCCTACCTTCTTCGGATTCTTGCCAAGAAATTAATTATGTTATTATTTTGTTAAGATCTTCATATTATAATCTTTGATCACTGACTTGATTGTTTAATTTGTCACTTGATTCACAATAAGGTTTGATTAGCGACATTCTTTGGCTGAATACTTCCTATTGTTGTACCAAGAGACAATTTAACTCAAGTGCCTCTTTGATAAATTCATCTAGTTGAGGACTACCTTTGATTTTTGTCCAATATAACTTGCATTTGGTAAATCTGTGTGTTCTTCACTGCCATGTCTATGTGATGATGTATTCTCATTTGCTCAAAATTGTGTTGAAGTTGTGCAAGTTGTGTTTCTACCTACTTATTGGTGCTTTGCCTTTCTTGCTTGAGTTTTCATTCAAGTAATCGAACTCTTTCTTCATTTTCCTTTAGTAACAGTTGAACCTCTATTGCCTTATCAATTGTTGCAATTTCATAGGCTCCTACATACTGTGATAACTTTGTAAGGTTGTTTGTTGGATTCATCGGGGTGTCTCTCTACACTATCTCCATTGGCTCACTTTCAAAACTTGTTGTTGTCAATTCATCTAACCTTCTTTTCTTTCTCTATAATTTTACTGCAAACTTATGTGTAGGACTGTAGAATATATATAGGGATGGTATTCCTTCAATTTTCAAAACAATTTCGGAAGTTGGATGTGCCGGGATGATCTCAATGTCTTGAAAGGTTACAATTTCTTATATTGTGGCTTCTATATTTACAGCTTGTTGAGTGTGTTGTGGAATCTGGAATCAAGAAATTCCTTCAAGAATAATCTCCATTTGGAGATTTTTATTAAATTGCCCCCACTCTTCTTCCAAATTGATGACTGGAGTCCTTTTAGTTTCAACCTACAAGGGACTAGTCTCCATATATTGTTCAATTGATAGTTTCTCAGTCATTTCTCCATGATCTTCTTCTGTATCTCGTTCAGGGTCTACCTCAAGGCTTCCTTCTTTATTTTGAGATTCATTTTTAGAGTCTTTAGAACCCTGAGTTGATTTCTCCTGTGAGTCGTCATCAGAATTGTATTTGGAACTCTCTTCCAAGCTTATGTTGGCAGTAGGTTCTCTTACTTCTTGAATTTGTAATAGGGCCAAAGGGACTTGTTTGAGCCTTTTATTTTTGTACATGTGGAATTCTCTGAGGTCCTCTAGGTCTAACTTCAGTGATTCTAAGTGAAAAACTTGTGAAAATCTCTCGACTTGCTGAACTAAATCATAAAACAGATCTTCCTCATGACTGAATTACCTGACTTTGACCATGGCCGTAAATTCTTAGCAACATGGTTGGGGTCATATTGTCTACCTGTCAAGGTAGCTAGGTTTAGGGATGTGATGTTATGTATTTATTTAGATGCATACCTGAGATCATGCAATGCGAAACATTATAATGGGAAGGTTGACCAAATGGCTTTCTTATGCTCCTAAAGGGTTTTTGTTAATCCATCACCCACTATCTGATAAGCTATTTCTTGTGCCAGTAGTTTATCATAACATAGTATGGGAGAACATGGGGAACATAAATACTCCTGAAAAATCTAATATAAGTAAACCATTCCTCACCAAATAATCTTGCCACTGGAAAGATGTCAATCTTTGCTTCCTCAGAAAGCCTGGGGGCTTTCTTATAAAAAAATGGTCTCATAAATAGGTAACATGACACCATGAAAAATATTATAAAAATGGGAGCCAAACAGTGATTAGTATCTTGTGATAAATATGGATTGGTGTAGGATCTTTTAAGGTCCATTTCCAGCCCATTTTTGGAAAATGCGAGAAAAAACATACATCATCCATGACATAAGCACTCATGAAAAAGGGAGGGATAATCCAAGTGGAGACAATTCTATGATGCCTGTATTCTCTAATGGCCATGGCTAGGTTATACGACAAAATAGCACTCCAGTTCAAAATGGTATCATTTACAATTGCATCAATCAAGGGAACCCATTCAATGGAAAAATTGGTGGCATCATCTTTTTTGAATAGCTTACACAACATCACAACTGCAAAATTGTATGGGGCTAACATAGATGTGATGGAGTACATACCAGTTTTATCCTGTGTAAACTTGTTGGAGCCAAACCTCCAAGCTTGGATAACGTCCATTGGATCCTCATTTTCTTTAGCGAAATGCTCGATAAAAGCTTTGTCATAGATCTTTTGTTGCTGTGGAAAATGGTACATTTGGCTCCAATTGTCTGATTTGAATGATTCCATAACATCTTGCCTGGAGTTTTCGAACTTTCTATCTGAAGCATCCACTTCATCCATATTCCATCTTACCATATCTTTATATGGTAATATTTTTGGTCTTTTAGTGATCCTGTGTAAAAAGGAGCATGCTTCTTCGAAGTAAGAAGCATCATATGAAGTCATGGAATTCGTTGTTGCCTTAACCTCCAGGGGCCTTGGGTTTTCGCCCTTTAGTACATTGTACATCACCTCCCAAGTTGTAGTTCCTACATCTTTATAACAAGTGGTATTATATAATATCGGTAGAATTTCTAACTGCTCAGGGGTAGTATCCTCTGTAGACTTTTTCCGTTTATTAACCATATTTGTAAGTGTCGTGTTCTTAGAAGACTTCTTGTAATTCAGGCAAATGGAAAAAACAAGATAAAACCGCAGAGCAGTAAATGCAAGTAAAAGCATGATTAGCATAGTAAATTCTAAAAGCATGTAAGGATAGATCTTTTATTTCAAACATGAATAAGAAAGATATCTATCATCTCAAACCGTTAAACGAATAAATTCCTTAAAACCTCATTATCTATACATTAATGCTCACATAATATTTTCTTTATGCCTTATCAAAATGTCGCATCGCATATTTCAAACTAATATTTCTGATTGGTTTGAATGTTCATGTAATAGAGAATTTTTGTGATTGTGATGAATCACAAATCGTAAATCACAATTCTCACAAATCACAAATTGCAATTCTCGCAAATCGCAGATTGCAATTCTCAAAGATTTATAAATAAATTAATTCAAAGTTTATTTAACATTTTGTGATATGCGATAAGTGGGATTATGATATGTCAGACCTGAATGTAGTTCTATAATAGTTTTAATGTTCCATCAGGTCTGTATTACATCATACATCACATTTTCTTATGGTTTGTATGTTTGCGTCCTTTTAAGAAATGTGATGTGATTGCGATAAAGACCTTTGAAGATTAGTTCAAGGCTTAAGTATTCTATAAGCTAAGTGCTACTTATGGGTCTTTTATGGGGATTTCTCTTATTTCATCTTGTGGATTCTACCTCATGACTAATCCCTTTTGTTATCAGATCCTGCGATGTGCAATAAAGCAGGAATGTGTTATCATGAAATGACTTGGTTTGATATCTTGGTTATCCAAATTTTTATTCCAAATGCTTTACAAAAGGAAATCTGTTATTCACTAAAAAAAATATTTGGGGAATTTTTAAAAGGGTCCCCACTTATTAATACAATATTAATTATTAAATCAATAAATGAGGGGAGGTTTGAACAGTACAACAATTGGAAATTCATTGGAAGAACCAGTTATGTTTGATAGTTTTTTGAAACTTCTAAAACTTCCAAAATAAAGATAGTTCTAAAAATAGAAATGACATGAAATTTAAGATAAGAAACATTTCTTTGAATAAGAAAAAAAACTCACCTAATCACAATTCAATTGATATCCTCTTGAAAATGAAAATTCCTTTGTCGATATCATTCTTTACTCAGTTCAAAGATAAAGTGGGGGGTCTTGCAGATTAGATTTTAGATGTACTCATTTGTCACAGGTAGAGCCTCTGCTACTAGCAGGCATCCATATCCTCAACAAGGTTACCACTTAACCATCAATGATTCAGTATCCCATCCAGATAAGAGTGCAATTTTTAGAGATAAATTCAGACTCATATACTTATTCTCCTCTTTATTTTTTAAACAGTTTATTTTTCTTCTATTTTTTTTTCTCCTTAAAAGTCACTATCCAGGTTTGGTGTCCAAATAGTGACAATTCCATTCATTGGTTGTAATTCAACTAAAAAAGTTCGCTCATGATGAGACCCCTTGTATCTTGATTAAAATAATCTCAACCCATTAGCCTGTTTTGATATGCATTATTGATAATGTCAGTCTATTATTTCCCTATGAACATGGTAAATCGGCTCTTAATGAGACCTCTTATCTTTTAAGTTTTAGTATATTTTAGAATTACACTCTAAAAGGAGAAAATTTTACTGGATGTGGAGAATAATTGAATCCTTAAGAGTTTTCTGGATGACAATTATAGAGTTAAAGGTTCTTATCTATAGAGAGTCTTTGATTTGTTAAAGATATTTTTCTTCATTGATAATAGAACAAAGGTCTCTTTATAAAGTTGGGGTTTCACAAAGAATAACTAATTTTGGTCAAGTAGATTTCGTAGAGATACAACTTAGTTTATTTTTCAAATGTCATAATTATTTCCTTAACAATCTCTACTTATACAAGCGAAAAATCAAAATATTTAAAGATATTTTTATTGTGTGGCCAAAAGTAAATACTATTTAACTTTTATTTTCCTAGGAAAACTAAAGGAAATTGTGTACAAGGGATAAAATATGTTATCTTCTATGAAAAATATTTCTTCAAAATATGTCCATTCACAAGCAGAGAATCTCTCTTGCCTGATAAATATTGCAATATAAACGTTGACGGGCCGATTTGTTCTACAATCTGAAATGGGCTGAGCCACATTATTTGGAATTTAGTATGCTTACCTTTTTCCTTTTGTGATTTATCCTTCTTTAATACAAGGTATCTGAGTCGAAAAGATTTAGGACTTACAGAATTTGCATCAAAGGAAAATTTTACTAACTATTGATGATGTGCATGTATGATCTTGGCTTTATCTCTTTCTTCTTTGAGTTTGAGGATTTGTGATTGACTTAATTACATAGAAGAGGAAGGAGTTTCTTCAATAAATTGAACTAGGGTTAGAGAGGGAATAGCTACATTTGTAGGATGAAATTCTTTCCCATAAACCAAATTAAAAGGAGAAGTGCCTATTGAGGCCTTTTGTGTTATTTTATCTTCCCATAGAGAAAATTTTAAAGACTAATGCCAATTTTTTTGGCTTTGATCAATAGTTCATTTGATGATCCTCATGAGGTTTTTATTTGTTGATTTAGCTATACCATTTCCCTGAGGATAATAGTTAGCAGAATATTTACGTTTAAAACCTCTTTTGAGAGAAAATTTTGTGATAGCATTGACTGTGAAATAGGATTCATTGTCAAACATGAGGGCAGTTGGTAGACCAAATCTTGTAATAATAAATTTATCGATAAATTCAATAATGTTTTCAGAATTGGCTACCTTAAGTGGAATTGCTACCACCCACATAGTGAAGTAATCAGTTGTTGTAAGGATATATTTATGTTGTTTTGAAGAGTGAGGAACGATCCCACCTATTATGTCCAGTCCCCATTGCTCAAATGGTTGTTCAATGTTTACCGATTATAATGGAAATGTGGATTTCCTTTGTCTTCTAGCAGTTTTTTGACAGATTTTTCGCTACATATTCGTGTGCATATTTGAATAAGGTTGGCCAATAATATCTAGCATGCAGGATTTTATGCATTGTTGTGTCTCCTCCAAAATTTCCACCAGCTAGTCCATCATGGAGTTCATGTAGAACCTTTTCTACCTTAGATTTTTCAAGGCACCTAAGTAAAATAGAATCATAATTCTTCATGAACAAGACATCATTGATGATTTCATATTTATTAGCTTTTAATCTCAAATCCATTTTTATTTTGTAACTGAGGTACATAGGGGCATATCCATTTTTAAAATAAAATATGATATCAACATATTTAGATTCAGCATCTTTAAGGCTTACCTCACATATTTGTATATCATTACTTGAATCTTCCGGTGCTGGTAAGTTGGATGCTCATGCTAATGTTCTGCAAAATCCTTGACCTCTAACAATTTTAGCTAGTCTAATTTCAATGTCAAATTCTTGTAGTGTTGTTACCCAATTTCCTCTTTTCTCACCAAATTCTCTTTGCATCAGTAAATTTCTCACTGATGAGAATGGAACCATTACTTTAGTGTGAGTTTTAAGGTGAAAAGGTCTGTAATGTTTTATCTATTTGAAAATAGCAAAATCCTACTTTTCAACATCTGAGTAATTCAATTCATCACCTTGCAAATTGGAGCTAAAGAAAGAAATTGGTGCTTCAACTTTCTCATCATTGACTTGTGTCAGAATAGCTACATATGATGTTTTGGAAGCAAAAGTATATAAAATAAAATGATTACAAAAATTCGAGTTGCTAAAGAGGGAGCATTTATAATTTCTAGTTTTATAAGATTGAAAGCTTCATGCTCAGTATGTCTCGATTTAAAAAAAATAAAAAATTCTTGATCATATATAGGAGGGGTAAAACAATTCGTGAAAAGTCAGGGACAAATCTTTTAACAAACTTTATTTGACCTAGGAAATATTGCATGGATTTTTTGTTGTGAGGCAAAGAGATTTCACAAATTTCTCTTATCCTATCTGGATCTATGTGAATGCCATTTTTAGATACAATAAACCCAAGAATTTTACCTTCACTTAAAGCAAAGAAAGATTTCTTTGGACTTAGAGAAATTCCATATCTTTTACAATGTTTAAAGATTTATCTTAAGTCATTTAACTGATTTTTGTGCTTCTTTGAATATACAATTATATCATTTAAATAAATAAGCATTGTTTTATTCACCGAGCCTTTGAAATCTATATCCACGGCTCTCTGAAATTTTGCACCAGCATTGATTAATCCAAATGGCATATTTTGATATGCGTATGTTCCCCATTTGGTTCTAAATGTTGTCTTTGATTGATCATCTGGATGTACGAGAATTTGATTGTAACCTAAAAATCCATCTGGAAAAGACATTAACTATGGGCCTCCAACTTACTACAATATCTATTCCATAGGAGGCAGTGGAAATTTTTTCTTCTGGCAAGCTTTATTGAAATTGTGAAAGTATATACAAATTCGAATATCACCATTCTTTTTCCTTACTGCAACTAGGTTAGAAAACCACCTTGAATGTCTCACGGGAAAAATTATTTTGGCTTTGAGAAGTTTATTTAATTCATATTTAATTTGATTCTCTAAATTTGGATGAATCTTTCTCAACTTCTGTTATGTACGCTTTTCGTCGGATATCATAGGAATGGTATGTTGAATGATGGAAGTATAATATGTCTTAATATCATCATAATTCCAAGAAAAAATGTTTTTATATCTTCTCAACAAATGAATGAAGGCTAATCTTTCATCTGGTTTAAGAACAAGATCTAGATTAATATATTGAGGTTTAAGGTTAGTTCCAAGATTAATTAATTCAAACCTCAGTGTTGAGCTTTGAAGCTTTGAATTATTTGGTTTCTTGAATCTATCCTTAAGATCATACAGATCTTCCAGCTTGACTACAGATTTAGGTATGGGATTTACACTTGTTTTTTGCTTGAGCTGGTTATCGTGTTGGTCCTCATCTATTATCTAGTCATCATATGAGCCTTCAGATGTTAGAAAATTTATGATATCCATATCATCATTAAAAACTCACCAATTGGTGATGTTATCGAGAATAGAAGGTCTAAAAATTAATTCTATAGAAAATCTATCAGGACTATAATCTCCTGGTGGAATGAGCTTAGATGCAATGTTAGCCAAAAGATCGATGCTTGAATTTTGAAGTCTTGGAATTGGGGAAATGTTAAATTCTAGGAAGTTTGAGGTGAGGTCTTGGACTAATGATTGATAATGTTTCAAATGTCTAGAAAGACAATGAATAATATTCCCCACCTGTTTCATTATAATTTCTGAATCTCCAAATACTTGAAGGTATTTGATATCAAGGCCTATGGATTTATACAATCTTTGAACTAATGTTTCATATTCAGCAGCATTATTCGTGCATTCAAATTCAAGTCTGCATGCCAACACAATTTTTTCTCCTTCAGGGCTAACCAATATGCAACCTGTCTCAGCTCCATCAAAATATAATTTCCAAAATAAAGAATTGGGTACAAGTTTATCTACAAAACTGATGCATTTAGAAGAATTTGTTTGTGAAAAATTTCCTATTTGTGATGTAACAAAATTTTCCAAAAAGTGTGAATTATTTGCATTAAAATTTCCAAAAAATGATTCGACTGAATAATTTCCAATGATGTTACTATTGTATGTGACGGGTTCATTTTCTCCTTCTGGTTTAGTGATGATATACTTTAAATGTTTCTCATGAGCGACCTTTATTTGATTTGGCTTACCATTATAAGGAAGCCATATAAGGGACCAACCTGTTGTAAAATAACCATGAAGCTTTTTAGACCATTCTCTACTAAGGATCAAGATGTAGAATTTAAGAATATTGGCCACAGGAATGTCAATCACTTGACATACTTTCAGTTTTTATGAGTCTAATGGTAACCTCAGTGATTTCTCCTATGACTTCGTCTTGAGTTTGATCTAACTGTACAATGCGAACAATAGATTCCCGGTGTTCGATGTTCAATTTTGCACAAACCATTTTTGGTAAAATGTTGGATGAGGCTCCAGAGTCAACTAAAGAATTATGCAAATTCTTATTAAAGACTTCAAAAGTAAGAATAAAAGGAGGAGTATGGGATTTATATCTACCATCAATTAAAGCAACATCATTTGAACTCATTTTATCCTATGATGTATTGGGAGCTGTACCCATTTCTTGAGTAGCCTGAGAAATTACAGTAGCAAGAAGAGAAGTGGGAACTAATTTTAATTATTTGAGAAATAGCTTATGCCAATGTTTTAGCTTGCTAATCTCATAAGACATGATATTATCTCTGGTCTTCTTCATGTCTTTGATGATGTTGTATTCCATATCATCATAAACTAGCAAGGTTTTGGCTGTAGGTGAAGAGTTGGATTGAGGAGGAGATGTTTGAGTAGTTTTGGGAGAATATTTCTTACCTATTGCTTTATCTTTGACAGTAGGATCTGATGATTTCTACTTTTTATTTGTTTGTGGCGAATCAATGGTACTCTTGCTTCTGGTAGCAACATGTAAAGCTTCTTTTGATTTTTCATTATCTGAAACAAGGAAGAATGAAATCGCACACTCCATGTACTTCAACTATCTCTTCGTCATCAATTTGTCCTTTAGTTGTTGATACCTCTTCCTCATCCACATCTAATTTAGCATTAGATATTGTATTTGGAGGTTTAGGATTAGAGGTGGTATTTATTTTGAAAGGTCTAAAAGATTTCCTTGAAGAAGTCTTAGCCACCTAGTTTTTAATATCGACCATTTCATTGGACATGGTTTTAGTACCTTTCCTAGACCTTCAATATCGAAAGATATTTGGGTGATTTATTCTTGGATTTGTCCCTGAAGGTGACCTTCTTGGATTTTATTTCTTCTAATTCATTCTTCATTTCTAAGACTAAAATTCATTTTTTGACAGTTATGGCTTCTTTCATGTTTTCAGCCAAATTTGGTTTCGTAGCTCTATCAACAAAAATCATTGCATTTGAAGGAAGAGAAGAAATGTACCATTCATTTTGAACTTCGGTGCTTGGCTTGGATGCCACTGGATTTTTTTTAATAATTTGTTAAAAAGGGAATTAAATTCCTTAACTGGCTCTTTAGATTCATCTTTCAAGTTGGAGAGATCATTAAGAAGAGTAGTCCTTGAGCAGTCATCTCCAAATTTCATTAGGAACTGTTCCCGAAATGCATTCCAACTATCAATGGAACCAGATGGTAATGAAACGTACCAGGATCCTACTAATCCTTGTAAATTATAAGGGAATAATCATACAACTGTGTCTTCTTATACAACTCCATTTAGGTTTATGGACAACATGAATTTGTTTATGTTTTCTTCGGCATGAAGACCATCGTTGGGATTAAAATTTGATAACCATTTCAATGGATGAGCAGTTAATGGGTGTAAAGGTCGTACCATTTGAACGGCTCCTAGATTTTTCCATGGTCTTTGAGCCCTTATGGGTATCTGTGTGGAAGAAGATGTACCAGTGATTGAAGGTGATTAGGTAGAGGAGGATTGTGTTCCTGTACCAGTGTAAATCACGATCTAAGATGGTGAGGTGGATGATTGAGTTTGTGATGAAGATGATGAAATGAATGAGGGAGTTTTTGGTGGTGATGAAAGAATCTCACTATGAGTTTCAGACTATAATTTCTTAGTTTTCCTTCAAGGAGGAGGAAGAGTAAATTCAAATGGAGGAATTCCAAAATTTTCACTCTATGATCTAGTTAATCTTCGAGATGAAGGAAAATGTGAAGAAACATTGGCTTGAGATAATTCAGATTCTTCTTAGGACAGAGAAATACCTTGTAATTTATGAATTAAAGACTGAACTTTGGGACTTTTTGCATATGAAGGGTGATATGATATCCTTGGAGAAACACTAGTGGATTTTAAAGATCTTTTTACAACTTCATGTTTAGGATTTGGGGATTTGGAGTGTGACCATGGAGTTGGAGGTGATGATGAGGGATTCTTACTCTTAGAATGGATTTCTAATTTATCTTTTATTGCATTCATAGTAGAGGCCCTCCTTCTAGTGCCAAAATGTTAAAGCCTCGAAATTCTCTATGACAACATGGGGGATAACCACCCAGTCCAGACCTTAAAAGTAACTCCTTTTCTATTTGGTATAGTTGCTCCGACTGGGGATAGTGGGACCAATTTCCCAGAGAGGATATATTTGATAATGTTTTTGGGGTGATATAAGATATAATGGAGAATTATTCAACTAAAAATGATCTAATCTAAATAATAAACACATGCATCTAACTTAATCTAATATTATATTACTATAAATATACTTGGGAATAATGTAAGTTATGCGATATACAGAAATTCCTTGAAGAAACTAGTAATAAAGATTATTCAACTACTAAAAGAAATGAAATCGTGAACGATAATTGTTTTGGCTAAATAGTTAGAAAAACAATTGAGAAAACTTTATCACATATAGTAATTGTTCATGTATTCAATAAGGAATCAAATCTAAAACATCATATAAAAGTGCAATAATGTAGAACTATAACTCAGATTTTCATACATAATACAATCAAAGAAACGGTATTGCTAATGAATAAATAAAACACAATCACAAGATAAAAGTACGACATATGAAAGGTCATGCTCATGGGCTCAGCAATAGTGATCCACTTTCATCCAATTAAATACACTCTAAGATTACAGAAGTGCAATTTCAGTAGAGTATGCTTCGATATTAGAAAAATAGATCATGTTCCAACAATTTCATCAAAACCTTCACAAAAATATAGAAGTGTAACGTCTTGTAAAGTGTTTTTGATAAAATCCTATACCTCTATATAAATGCATGAGAGGGGTTTAAATACTATAATACATGCTTCAAAATAGATTATTACATAAAAAGCTAAGGAGGTTTCAAACAACCTTCCTCATAATAAGTGAAACAAAAACTAAAAATAAAAATTGATGATGACAAGCTTTTTGCAAATTCTATGGTTCTATTTAGCCATTTGGTCCTTAAGCTTGCAAATGTTTATCATTGGCTTAACCTAGGGAGGTTGGCCAATTTTGGATCTCAGTTGCCCCATGAATACAACATCAGTGAGAGGTGGCACCATCTTTTGAGCATAATTAGTTAAACAATGTAAAGTCATCCAACAACTGTGTGGTTTCACCAGAAATTGCCAGTATGTTTCCCAATCGAGTGTAGTGAGTTTCTTCATTGCTTTTTCATTTGTCTGGGCAGTTTCTTCCACCATTCTTCCAACTTTTTAATGCCCGGGAGGGATTCTGGACTGAATTCTCTGATAAGATTCATAGTGTGGATGTTTTCATTGACTGCCTCAATGATGTTGTTTGTTGTACTGGTCACTCTTGTTTCTTCTGTCTCCATCTATTTTAACTGCATGTCCCAATTTGTAAATAAGATGTCCTTGTTAGACTCCTTGATCTTTGGTACATTGGCCTTCCTGCCTTCTTCAGATTCTTGCCAAGAAATGAATTCTATTATTCTTTTGTTAAGCTCTTCATATTCTAATCTTTGATCAATCACTTGATTGTTTAAGTTGTCACTTGATTCACAATAATGTTTGTTCATCAAATTTCTTTGACAGAATACTTCCTACTATGGTACCAAAAGAGAATTTAACTCAAGTGCATATTTGATAAATTCATCTACATGAGTGCTGCCTCTGAATTTGTCCAATATAGCTTGCATTTGGTGAATCTATGTGTTCTTCACTTCCATGACTGTCTAATGATGTATTGTCATTTGCTTAAAAAAAAATGAAGTTGTGACAGTTGTGTTTCCACCTGCTTATTAGTGCTTTTCCTTTCTTTCTCGAGTTGTTGTTCAAGTAATTGAACTCTTTCTTCCTTTTCCTTTAGTAACAGTTGAACCTATATTGCCTTATCAATTGTTGCAGTTGCATAGGCTCCCGCATACTATGATAAATTTGTAAGGTTATCTGTTGGATTCATGGGGGTGTCTCTCCACACTATCTCCATTGGCTCACTTTAAAAACTTGTTGTTGCCAATACATCTAAATGTTTATTCTTTATCTAGCTTTTACTATAGCATTATGTTTAGGATTGTAGAATATAACCAAGGTATGCATTTCTTCAATTTTCAAAACAATTTCAGAATTTGGATGTGTCGAGATGATCTCAATGTCTTGAGCGGTTACAATTTTTTGTATTGTGGCTTCTGGATTTACAACTTGTTGAGTGCGTTGTGGACTCTGGAATCTAGACGTTCCTTCAAGAATAGTGTCTGTTTGGATCTTTCTATTAAATTGCTCCCACTCTTTTTCTATATTGATGACTGGAGTCTTTTCTGTTTCAACCTGTAGGGGACTAGTCTCCATGTCTCATTTAGCTGAGACTTTCTTGGTCGTTTCTCCACGATCTTCTTCTATATCCCAATCAAGATCTTCCTTAGGGCTTCCTTCTTTATTCTTAGATTCATGTTTAGAGTATTTAGAACTCCGAGCTGATTTCTCTTGTGATTATTCATTAGAATTGTGTTTGGAACTCTCCTCCAAGCTTACGCTAGGAGTAGGTTCTCTTCAGGGAAAATTTTAAGAACCCCCCTAAATTTATAAATATAATAAATGGGCGAATCTCCATGGTATATAGGAAAAATGGAAGGTGATTTTATCAATAATATAATATGTATATATAATTTTTTGGCGAATCTCTCACCAGGCATGGCGAATATTTTACTCAATTATAAAATCTTGTAAGATCTTGGCGAGTCTTTCACTAAATAATAAAACTTTGTAAAGTCCTAGTGAATCTTAGCATAGGCTACATGCTGGTTTAATTCCCCCATTTAAATAGGCTACATTCGAGGTGAATACCATGGGTCAATACCATGTGCCATTTTGGTGAATACCATGGGTCAATACCATGTGCCATTTTTATTTTTATTCATTCTAATATTAGGGTTAATAATGGTTTTTTGCATGGTATTAATAATGATCTAGTCCTGGATGGTATTTGTCCCATAGTATTTTGGCCATAGGTTTCACCTAAATATAACCCATTTTTTGAGTGTTCGTAAATATAAGGTGACTTATGGAGTAAATATAAAAAAATGTTTTATTTGTTTACCATACCTCTCGTTTATTTATATTTTTATTAATTTACCATACCTCTTTTACAAATATGGTACTTGGCCCATAGGATTCACTTAAATAAAACCTCTTTCTTGAGCCTTCATAAATAAAATGAGGGTTATGGACTAAATATAAAAAGAGGTTTTATTTATTTACGATACGTCTAGTTTATTTATATTTTTATTTATTTACCATACCTCCACTTTACTTATATTTTTATTTGTTTACACCCTTACATGTATATAAGGTGACTTATGGAGTTAATATAAAAAATGTTTTATTTATTTACCATACCTCTTTTATAAATATGGTATTTGGCCCATAGGATTCACTTAAATAAAACCTATTCTTGAAAATGGGCGAATGGAAGGTTGTAAGTCCTAATTTCAAGGGCTAAATTTACCTTTTTTACCCTCTCCCTGAAAATAAGGTGGGCTATTTGAGGTGATTTGTAAAAATGTACTATGATACAAAATATTCGCCCACTAAAAATTTAAAACCCCTTAATTTCGCCAAAGGGCGAACATTCGCCCCTAAAATTATCCTTGGTTCTCTTACTTATTGAATTTGTAATATGTATAAAGAGACTTGTTCAAGACTTTTATTTCTATACATGTGGAATTCTCTAAGGTCATTTGGATCTAACTTCAGTGAAGCCAAGTTCAAAACTTGTGAAAATCTCTTCGCTTGCTCAAAAAAATCATCTAATGGATCTTCCTCATGACTGAATTGCCTAACTTTGACCATGGAAGTGAAATTATTAGCAACATGGTTGGGGTCATATTGTCTACCTGGCATGGTAGCTAGGTTTAGGAATGTGATGTTTTGTATTTCTTTAGATGCATGCCCAAGATCATGCAACATGAAAGCACCACATTGTTATGGGAAGGTTCGCCAAATGGCTTTCTTCTGCTCCTTAAGGGTTTTGGTGATTCCATCACCCACTGTCTAATAAGGTATTTACCATGCGAGCAGTTTATCCAGAACATAGTATGGAAGAACACGGGGAGCAGTAATACTCTTGAAAACCATGATATAAGTAAACCATTCTTCACCAAACCATCTCACCACCAGAAAGATGTCAATCTTTTCTTCCTTTGAAAGCCTGGGGGCTTTCTTATAAAAAATGGTCTAATAAATAGGTAACATGACACCATGACAAATATTATAAAAATGGGAGCCAAACTGTGATTCCCACAGTATCTTGTGATAAATATGGATGGGTGTAGGATCTTTTAAGGTCCATTTCCAGCCCATGTTTGGAAAATGCGAGAAAAAAAATACAACATCCATGACATAAGCACTCATGAAAAAGAGAGGGATAATCCGAGTGGAGACAATTCTATGATGCCTCTATTCTCTAATGGCCATGGCTAGGTAAACCAACAAAATAGCACTCTAGCCCAAAATGGTAGCATTTACAATTGCATCAATCAAGGGAACCCATTCAATGGAAAATTTGGTTGTATCATCTTTTCTAAAGAGCCTACACAACATTGCAACTGCAAAATTGTATGGGCCTGACAAAGGTGTGATGGGGTACATACCAGTTTTCTCCATTCTGAAAGTTTTGGAGCCAGGCATCCAATTTTTTATAACGTCCATTGGATCTTCATTTTCTTTGGAAAAATGCTCGTTAAAAGCTTTGTCATATTGCTGCTGCAGATGGTACATTTGGCTCAAATTGTCTGATTTGAATGATCCCATAACATCTTTCCTAGAGTTTCTGAACGTTCTATTTGAAACATCCACTTCAACAATAATCCATCTTACCATATCGGCATATGGTAAGATTTTTGGTCTTGTAGCAATCCTGTGTAAAAGGGAGCATGCTTCTTCAAAGTAAGAAGCATCAGATGAAGTCATGGCATCCACTATTGCCTTAACTTCTAGGGGCCTTGAGTTTTCATCCTCTAGTAGATTGTACATCACTTCTGAAGTCGTAGTTCCACCATATTTGTTATGTGTGGTATCAAAGAATAGTGGTAGCATTTCTGACTGCTTAGGGGCAGTATCCTCTATGGTATTTTTCCCTTTCTTAACCATCTCTGTAAGTGTTGTGTGCTTCGAAGACTTCCTATAATTTAGGCAAATGGAGAAAATAGGATAAAAATGCAGAGCGGTAAATGCAAGTGAAAGCACGATTGGCATAGTAAATTTTGAAAGCACGTAAGGATAGAGCTTTTATTTCAAACATGAATAAGAAAGATATCAATTAGCTCAATCCGTTAAACGAATAAATGCCTTAAAAGCTCATTAACAATACATTAAGTCTCACACAATATTTTCTTTATGCCTTATAAAAATGACTCATCACGTATTTCAAACTAATATTCCCGATTGCTTTGAATGTTCATGTAATACTGATTTTTTGTGATTACAATGAATCACAAATCACAAATTGCAATGCTCTCAAATTGCAAATCGCAAATCACAATTCTCGAAGATTTATTAATAGAGTAATTCAAAGCTACTTTAACATTTTGCAGTATGCGATAAGTGGGATTACGATATGTCAGGCCCGAATGTAGTTCTATAATAGTTTTAATGTTCTATCGGGTTCGGATTACATCGCACTTCACATTTGCTTGTGGTTAGTATGTTTGCGTCCTTTAAAGAAATGCAATGTGGTTGCAATAAAGACCTTTGAAGGATAGTTCAAGCCTTAAGTATTCTATAATCTAAGTGGTATTTATGGGTCTTTTACGGGGATTTCGCTTATCGCATCTCGTGGATTTTGCCTCTTGACTAATCCATGTTGTTATCATATCCTGCGATTTATGATAAAGTAGGACTGTGTTATCATGAAATGAATTGGTTTGATATCTTAGTTATCCAAAGTTTTATTCAAAATTCTTTACAAAAGGGAAGCTCTTATTCACTAAAACTATTTTTTGGGGAATTTTTAAAAGGGTTCCCACTTATTAATACAATATTAATTAGTAAATCAATAAATGGGGGGGTTGTTGAATAGTCCAACACATTGTCACCTCCAACTTTATATGAACCCCGTGTTGATGAAGTAGAGTTGGTAGCCCTAGGAATTGCAACATTCTTACTACAATAATAGTGCTCGTCACTTTGTGACATCATTACTGGGGAGGTGTCTAAGTAGATGTGATTTTTTATTTCTTTATTTCTTTCCTACTTTCTTTCCATTCTTCAAATAGTTCCATTCAGCATGTAGTTGCAGTTTGTTTTTTTCTTTCCATTCTGAAAATAGTTCCATTCAACAAGTAGTTGCAATTTTGTTTTTCTTTCTTTCCATTCTATAAGAAGTTCAAAAAAAAAAAAACCTTAAAAAAAATCAAATTCCTTTTATGCCTCGTACGACTATATACAACTTAGGGAATTTTTTGTGAAATACCCTGACCACATCAAACATCCAACCTTACATATTCTTCATTGGTTGTGAGCTAGAGGATCCATTAGGTGAGCAACCAGAGATTTTTGAAGAGCCTATTAGAGAAGAAGAGACCATTCCACCAGATTACACCATGGCTAAAAATTTAAATGGGATTAGAGACATAGAAGTATCTTAGAATAGAGCTAAGGGTGATTTTCCCATCAGAGAAACTAATGCGGAAGCTAGGATGAAAAACATAAGCCGCTCTGCTCTTCCTCACTTCCATGGCCTGACCTTAGAAGACTCAGACACCTTTTTGTTTGAGTTTGTTGTCATATGCAAAACTTATTACTACACCTTTGATGATTTGAAGTTGAAACTATTCCCATCCACCCTCAAATATGCAACCTTATGTTGGTTCATGGGTTTAGCTAGGCACAGTATCACCACTCGAGCTCAAATGCAACAAGAATTCAACAATATATATAGGGACTACTACAGGTCCAAAGATACCAAAGAGGAAATGTTTAGAATGACTTTGGGACATGATGAATCTTTAGAAGATTATGAGGAAAGATTACAACGTAGCTACAAAAGGGCCAGGTGCACCCTTGATCCTTAATCGCTTAAGCTAGTCCTTCTTAGGGGGATCAGGGAATATCTCCTAGAAACCCTAAACTTGCTGTGAGGAGGGGAAATCTACCAGTTACCTTATGATTATTGTTTTGGATAACTTGGTATCTACGGATAAATACTAATTCCCTAGATAAGTAACCATATCTAGAACAGTTTAAAGCACTTTAGCCTTTTCCTAAAAGAAATAGATAAGACAAAGAGAATGAGAAGACCTATTTGTAATTTCACTTTCCTCTTGTCTCCTTTGTATCGGTCCCTTTGCTCCTTCCTATCTGTAACACGCTTGAGAAGTACCTATAAAAATCAACAGAAGACAAAGAACCAATCAAAGAAAAAGATCTATTGATTACAAGTAAATGGAATTAGATACATTAACACATATAAGCATCATATAACAAGATAATCATATGGAAAATGGTTCGAATACTTTATTGAATAGAAGGAAGAATTACAACCATGAAGTCTGATTCAAAGGCACTCCTCCAACTTTGATCCCATCCACATCACATAAAAAAAATGACAAACTTGTAGCATAACAATACTTGTCTCAAAGTCAATTCTCATAGCAATATTATCTCCTTACAATTCATCAAATTCCAACCCTTGATCGCTTAGATGAGTGCTCAATTTATAGGAAGATGGAGGAGGTTATGTAATAAATGGGGGTATTGAATGATCTTCAATACTTAGAATTAGTTCCATGGAGGAAGGGATGAGAGGATAGGATGCATCTTAACTCATTCCTCATCCATTTTCGAGCTCATATGAGTTGATAAGTGAGGGAAACTTCTGGAAGACTTGAAGAGATAAGAATATTCCCCAAACCCTATGTGAATTTCACTCAATCTTGCCAATCACAGGTCAAAGAGGGCCTAAGTGCTCTGCAGAGCACCATGGCATGGACTTAACTACTCTATAACGCACCCTTACACGGGCCTACCAACGTTCATCCCTTTAGAGATCATTTTAGGATGTCTTCATGTCATGAAATTGTCTGGGAAGGAGGCATTCAAAAGGTTGACTTGTTTAGGGCATGTAGCAACTGAAATTAGGGCTTGATGAGCCCTAAAACACTGATCTGGAAGATGAAAGTGATATTCCCAAATGGATCTATAACAACTACACCCTAAAGCATGAAGTCAAAAATGTAAATGTCGAATGAAATGCTTTACGATGTGATGAGGAGGTTTCGAAGTGGAAGGTTACTTGCATCAATTATAATACATATATCATGATATTTTGATTTTTACATGAATCACTAAGGGAAGGCATTCCCATGCTCAACATATAAACTTTCATTACATGTACAGAGACAGTCATCTACAGATATAGATCGTGAATGGATGACCATCAGTGTAACGCCATTGTACATATGATTTAGTACTCCTGAAATCGCAGCCCGCATGGATGAAACTAGATTTGGGGTCTTCTATCTCATTCAATCGTTCACTCAAGTACGATTCTAACCATGTGAATATGTGATCTGAAGTCGAACATGGGAAGACACCATTTGGTTACTAGCCAATGATGTAAACTGTTAACAAACACAAGAGAAATCACTGATAACGACAATGATCCTCAAGGTATTGTAGTAGATTCTGCATGGTGTGAATGGATTTTTTGTTGTCGAACACCATACAAAGTCTTTCGGTTGAAGGCCAGTGATGTCAACTTGTTGTCGGAAGTGGGAAACTTGTCATTGATGTCTGTAAGCCTCAAGGTACTGAAAGGGTGTTTCTAAGTCAACTCCTTGGATAATGAACTAACGTCGACAAGAAGTGACTCATCGTAGGAGGGCCTTGATGTATCCCACATCAACGACACGAAATGAGTGTAATGATTTTGGAGACAGAATTCGACTGACGACACAAGGTTCAGGAATGGTTGTCATGAGAATGAAGGTTTATGGTATTGCAAAGGATGAATTTTAACTAGATGATTTCTCCTGAACATGTCGGTGCCACTAAAATGAATTGGTAGCATTGACCCAAAACAAAGTGATGGATGGTATGATAGACCAATGGTATGATAACCATCAAGCTGATAACCCAACCCAAGTAGTCACAGTGATGAAGTGAAAGTGTCATGTTCAAGAGTGACCTGCTACCATAAAGTGGTTTACCCCTTTTTCCATTTTCCCCAGTCATTGCTGACCAGTACCTCTTTATTTTTTATCAAGCTTAAGGAGGATAACATATGCTTGTTGTATAATTCCACCCTTCAGGTGAATCCATCACTATGTGATGTTTTAACGAGTCTAACAAAGGTGAAACTTGGTCTTGTCTAGATGGACAAGTTTGTCACTATTTGATGTTTTAACGAGTTTAACGACAAAGATAACTCGGTTCTTTTCATGTTTGGAGATTTTGAAAAGGGACAAAAAGAAAACTCCACAAGTTATTTTTCATATATTTGTCTCTCTAGTTTGAAAAAGCGTAAAACAATATGAGAGAGAACCTATTGACCATGTTCGGTCAATGTATTCCTTTTTCATAAATAATCTATCTCAGCCCTAAAAAGGGTTAAACTTATATCGAGTAGATGTCGTTTCCAATATGTTAACGAGCTGAAAAGGACAAGTGCTCGACAATATTTTCATATTTGGAGAGTCTGAAAAGAGCTTAAAGAGGACTCCAAGGGGGTTCCTTTTTCATTATTTAACAGAGCTCGAAAATTAGATAAAAGTATGCTCTGTGGTCAATGGTACAATTTACAATCGAGCACATCAAATTCTACAAGTTAGTTGTAAAACCTTCTCAAAGCACCACCAAATGGATTAAAAATACCTATTTCACAAGTAAATATAGGTAAATACTAATGTTTACTCGATTAATGAACATGAAATAAACATAAAACAAGTTTTTACCATGTAATTTTTACCAATTGATACTTACCATTCAATTTTGTGCTCTGGGCTAGTCTTTTACCTTGAGCTTCAGCCGCTAATTGCGAGAGATTATGTGGACCATTTCTCATGTTTTCTAGACCAGGTAGGAGATCTAGCCCTCTTCTTTCTTTTCAAGTCATTCTTTTACTATTTCATGCAAGTTTTAGGGTTTTTTGAGGCCTCTAGGGTTTGATTTTTTCGCCCTGCGATCAACGCAGGCTTTCACATTGAAAACTACATTGAAGAGCACACTGTTAGAAGGTTTCCTACTCTTCAGTGCATTGTCTCTATGCCTGGACTGCGCTGGGTGAGTTTCACACACTTGATTTAGCTATTTTCTCCAAAAATTGTCTTGTTTTTTGCATGGAAAGGATCCTACTAATCTTATGATTGGATTTCAAGATTTCATCGGATCAGAATGTTGATTACATGTTTGGAAAGAGGCATGAAGAAAAAGGCATCGTTTCCCTAAATAATCTAGGTACAGTTGAGGCCCTCAAAAACTGTGGGTTACTCAAATACTTCAGGTTGTCCAGAATGAGGCATAACTATTGTCATTCCTAGTTCACGCATGGGATCCGATAGATCAGACATTTCAAATAAGGGAAAAAATGGTCCCTATTACCATTGATGATATTTACTTTCTTACCGGACTGTCGAGGCGAGGTGCCCCCATCTCACTTTATGGATTTTCCCGTGGAGGTGAACCATTGAGGGATTATATTTGACAGTTTTGTTGGACAGGTACACAACCTAACAAGGATAGGAAAATAAACATTAGGGATGTAAGTGATTTTCCCTTGAGAATGACCCTCTTCACAATCGCAAATTTGGCTGGCAGTGTGACACTTCATCTGGCAAACAAATCATATATGCAGTATGCACTTTAGTCTACAGTAAAAAGTATTCAACTGGTGTGAGGTCATGCTTTCTTCACTGAAAAACAATTGACAGAGGTAAAAAGTGGTAAGATGAATAATTTCTGCTATGGTTTGATCTTAATCACTTTTACCTTAGAGATAATTCCATTGATGCAACCTCACGATGTATCACTGGGTGTAGTTGGTCCTAGAAATCCACGGATGCAGAGGTGGGTCGAATTGATGGCTTGAAATGCGGGTCAGTCAACAATCATTTTTTCCATTGTATTCTTCAGTTGGCTCGATCGACAAAACATTGTCATCGAGGAAATTCCATACTCAGGGATGGATTTTCATGAAGATCCAAACTTGATTCTACCAGTTGGAGCACAATGGGGTGTTATAGGTAAATTGTTTGACCAAAGTGTTTTTTTTTTCAAGTTTCTACATGTTTTTATGTTTTTAATGTTTCCAAGACTAAACTAAAATCATTCTAATGCATGCAGATGTGGGTACTGTTCGACCTGGGAAACACCAACAAGAGATAGGTGGGCCAGAAGGGAGAAACTTTGGGAGAGCGGTCCTCTAGGATTTGGATTTGGCCTAAACCTTGGCAGAGTTGCAGGATCACATAGAGGGATTAACCCTTGTTATTTCGGATGTCCAGATCGAGGAGTTACCTATGAGGCTACAAGGCCACACTATTGGTGTTCGTAGCCACTGGATGAGGCTTTTTCACATGATAGCATAAGCTGTGACCTGTTATCATGAGCATCACTAGGTCTACTTAGGATTCTTTTTGCATGCATTTTGGGTTTTTGGGTGAGATGACCAAACTTGTCTTGGACACAAATTTTGTAAAAATTTTAAAAAATCTATTTATTTTTACTTTCAGAGTTTTCTATGGTTATGTGTAATCTTATTCAAATAATGATGTTAATTAAAAATTTTACTTTTACATGTGTCACAAATGTCTTTTTAACACATAATTCGCTAGAGAATCAGTTAATGTGTTAAAATTTCTAGAAATATGTTGATATTGAATGTATTCAAAATGCCTTTCCAAAATATGAACTCTAAGGAACATACGAATAATTGTTGGGTTTCAGATGATATACACACTTGTAATTTGTATTACAATGAGTTGTGAGTCCAGCCTAATGATGATTCGGAAAATGGCAAGTGAAATGGCATTAGAGAGAAATTCGATCAATGCACTATACTCAGCAATATTGTTCATTGAACGACCGATACAAATCCCTTGAAAACTCACTAACTCGCCACTTGGAGCGAAAATAGGCCATGCTACAGAAGATAGGTTCTGTGTACTAGATTAGCACCATCAGCGTAACCAAAAAATGGTTCCAAATATTTCGACATCTGCAACAAATGCAAAGCAGATTACTAACCAGATAAAAAACTCTAAAAGACACACTGACACATACACATTCAATGAAAGCATATATAAAGTGAGTTTTACTACACTCAATTAAGCATAGTAAGATTTCAGGTACAACCCGTTTTGGGGCTGCGAAAATGGAATCCCGTCATAATCCACTAATTCATAGGCACCTTTTGCCAAGACATGCTTGACAATATAAGGATCCATCCATGGCGGTTCAAATTTCCCTGCTCCAATTTTATCGGCTTCCTGATCGTAAAGTAAGACTAGGTCTCCTTTTGAGAAGATATGAGGCTTGACATCTCTATCATATTGTGCCTTGATTTTTTTCTTATGCGCTTCATTAGCCAATGCGATGTCATGACGAGTTCCATCCAGATGGATAAGTTCCAAGAAATGCACTTCTTCTTCAGAAATGTCAGGTAACAGGTCAATAACGAGTTTGTTTTTGTGTTTTTAATGTTTCCAAGACTAAACTAAAATCATTATCATGCATGCAGATGTGGGTATTTCTCGACTTGGAAGACACCAATAGGAGGCAGGTGGGCCAACACAGAGAAACATTGGGAGAGCGGTCTTCCAGGATTTGGATTTGGCTGAAACCTTGGCAGAGTTGCAGGATAACATAGAGGGATTAATTCTTGGTATTTCAGATGTCCGAATCAAGGATTTACATATGAGGCTGCAATGCCACACTATTGGTGAACGGTCCTCCAGGATTTGGATTTGGCCGAAACCTTGGCAGAGTTGCAGGATAACATAGAGGGATTAATTCTTGGTATTTCAGATGTCTGAATCGAGGATTTACGTATGAGGCTACAACGCCACACTATTGGTGTTCCTAGCTGCTGGATGATGCTTTTGCGCATGATAGCATAGGCTATCACCTATTATCATGAGCATCACTAGGTTTTCTTAGGATTTTTTTTGCATACATTTTGAGTTTTTGGGTCAGATATCCAAACTTGTCTTGGACACAAATTTTGTAAAAACTTTTAAAAAATCTATCTATTTTTACTTTTAGAGTTTTCTATGGTTATGTGCAATCCTATTCAACTAATGATGTGAATTGAAAATGTTACTTTTACATGTGTCGCAAATGTTTGTTTAACACATAATTCACTAGAGAATCAGTTAATGTGTTAAAGTATCTGGAAATATGTTGATATTGAATGTATTCAAAATGCCTTACCAAAATACGAACTCTAAGGAACATACAAAGAATTGTTGGGTTTCGGATGGTATACACACTTGTAAGTTGTAGCACAATGAGTTGTGAGTCCAGCCTAATGATGACTAGACGAATTCCAAGTGAAATGGCATCAGAGAGAAGTTTTATCAACATGCTATACTCAGCGACATTGTTTGTTGAATGACCGATACAAATCCCTTGAAAACTCACTAACTTGCCACTTGGAGTGAAAATAGCCCATGCTGCAGAAGATAGGTTCTATGTACTATGACTAGCACCATCAGTGTAACCAGAAAATGGGTCCAAAGATTTTGACATGTGCAACAAATGCAAAGTGGATTACTAACCAGATAAAAAAATCTAAAAGACACATTGACACACACACATGCAATGAAAGCATATATACAATGAGTTTTACTATAATCAATTTAGTAACGTTTGAGGTAAAACCAGTTTCGAGGTGGCAACAATGGAATCCCATCATAATCCACTAACTCATAAGCACCTTTTGCCAAAACACTCTTGAAAATATAAGGACCCATCCATAGCGGTTCAAATTTCCCTGCTCCAAGTTTATCGGCTTCCTGATCGTAAAGAAATACTAGGTCTCCTTCTGAGAAGATACGAGGCTTGACATTTCTATCATATTGTGCCTTCATTCATTTCTTATGCACTTCATCATCCAATTTGGCATCACGACGGGTTTCATCTAGATGGATAAGTTCCAAGAAACGCACTTCTTCTTTAGAAATGTCAGGTAACAGGTCAATCACGAGTTTCTTTTCATGCTTTTAATGTTTCCAAGACTAAACTAAAATCATTCTCATGCATGCAGATGTGGGTATTGTTTGATCAGGGAGAAACCAACAGGAGGCAGGTGGGCCAGCACGGAGAAACATTGGGAGAGCGGTCCTCCAGGATTTGGATTTGACCGAAACCTTGGCAGACTCGAAGGTCACATAGAAGGGTTAACCCTTGGTATTCTAGATGTTCGGATCAAGGAGTTACCTATGAGGCCACAACTCCACACTATTGGTGTTCCTAGCCGCTGGATGAGGCTTTACCACATGATAGCATAGGCTGTGACCTGTTATCATGAGCATCACTAGGTCTACTTAGGATGTTTTTTGGATGCATTTTGAGTTTTTGGGTCAGATGACCAAACTTGTTTTCGACACAAATTTTGAAATTTTTTTTTAAAAATATATCTATTTATACTTTCAGAGTTTTCTATGGTTATGTGCAATCCTATTCAACTAATGATGTGAATTGAAAATGTTACTTTTACATGTGTTGCAAATGTCTGTTTAACACATAATTCACTAGAGAATCAGTTAATGTGTTAAGGTTTATGGAAATATGTTGATATTGAATGTATTGAAAATGCCTTTCCAAAATATGAACTCTAAGGAACATACGAAGAATTGTTGAGTTTTGGATGGTATAAACACTTGTAAGTTGTAGTACAATGAGTTGTGAGTCCAGCCTAATGATGATTCGATGAATGCAAAGTGAAATGGCAACAGAGAGAAGTTCGATGAACGCGCTATACTCAGTGATTTTTGTGGAGCGATAAAAAGGTGTCTTTTAACTCCTAATTACCTTCACATTAATTATCAACCCAGGGACGACATTTTATTTCAAGAGTGTACTCAGTCTGAGGTGGCTATTTACTCAAGAGTAATGTTTTGCAGTATAGTGCTTAAAATGAAAAAGTAAATGAAAGCCGGAAACAAAATCTAATTGGAACAGCAAGAAACTGAAATGTTCTAAACTAAATCATTCACTCAAACAACCATCAATCGAGGATACAGTAGCAATAACTCATCCCTCTAGATATTGATGCAATTGAAATCAAACCAGAACAAGACAATCAATCTGGGAACGAGGAAGCAATAACCAATGTTCTCTACAATTGACAGTCCTGCTTTAAAGCAATTAAAAGGAAATCGAAATTGAACTAAAGCTACCATTGAAAGTAAACTAGGAAAACTCTTTAAAAGCAAACTATTGCAATTAATCAACAGAAATGAACAACAAAGTAAATGGGTAGCAAACTGTAATTAAAGGAATCTGAACAGCAAACTCTAATCAATGGAATTCAACAACAAAATGCCTTGAAGCCTAAATCATTCATTCGGAAAAATAAGCAATGTATCAGTCAAGGGTCCAGTAACAGTAACTCATCCCTTTGGAAACTGATGTAACCAAAAGTAATCAAGGAATAGATCATCAGCCTAGGAACTAGACAACAAATGCCAATGCCCACTACAGTTTCGGACCGTTCTTCACACCAAAGCAAAGATAATGCCAATAACAGGAAATGGAACAACAGATTAAATATGAATGTACAACAATCCAAATCAAGCACGCAACACAGTTATCATTAAAAGGGATAGTAATCCAAGCTTCGATACAATATGCATGAATCACAGCTATAAAGTAACAGCAAGTGTAATGGAACAGCAATCCCGAATAAACAACAGTCACAATTTAAGAATACAACATATAGTTGTACCGATTTAGGAACATACAACGCGGTTAATCTGTAATCGAATGAAAATCTGTAAGGAACGGTAATGTTATATCAATTATCAAAAGGAACAGCAATGCGATACAAAGTTAAAATGAGAACATAGCATTCCTGTTGGAGATAACGATAGTATCCAATCAAGTATATCTAATAGCGCTGATATGTAAAATAGTAAAGTGCGTCATATTACTAAAAAGAGTGAAAGAAAGAGGTCAAACCACACATGAAGCATAAAGATATAATACAGCAGCAGCGTACTCCACCAAAGGCTGGGCCCTTAGCCGCTAGCGGATGCTGCTGGGTTACTTCAGGATCAAAGATGGAATGGCAACTAGATTTATATTAAAATATCAAAGCAGAGTTACAGTGGATTACAACAAGAAGTCTCTCAATCTCTCAGCCATTATCCATTCTCTCTGCCATCCGCAGTTCTGAATCTCTAATTCATCCTCAATTCCATCATTCGAATCCATCCCCCTCTCTAATCTCTGTTTTCATTTAAAATAGAGAGAGATCAGAGAGAAGTTTCAACAGAGATAATTACAACATGATTTCTATTACGAAATTAGATTGTTTCCAACCAATTGATCAACAAGAAGATATATTTCCATCTTTCAACAAGAGCAAGGCAAATTTGGCTTTTGCATCTGAGATTTGGAAAATGGCCACACAGCGAATTTGAGAAAATCGTGCTCAAAGAACCTTGCGTTTCTCTCAGTACGAGTCGAATTTGGGAAAACCGTTCTTTGGGGTAAGTTAATTCGATCCATTCTGGACAAAACCCATGTTCCAGATTTTCCAGATTCTTCTTCATTTGCCCAGAATCCCAACCACAAAACTGTCACTTCTTATTCCGTCGAATTGCTGAGTTGGCACTTTTAGTGATCAAATCTTCAATATGGAAATTATCTTGGAGGCTAAAAATGGAGAATAATGTTACAACCAATTTATTAAAACTATCATTGATAAAATCATGCATAATCATCAATTTATTAGAAATAAAGGAGAATAAATAATATTTGTTCATAAGAGCATAAATCATCATAAAATGGATTTATATAATAAATTATGACAAATGACGTGATGAAGAATGGTAGAAATGGGTGGAATAAGTGTTCACAAGTTATAATAATAATGGCATATTAATGACCCAACATACCCCCACACTCAATATGTTGCATGTCCTCATGCAACTAAAACTGAATATATTGCATGTCCTCATGCAACCCAAAGACAAAAACCCATGTGTTAACCAAGTAATAAAAAATATGTTCATCTCAGCTCATGAAATGGATAGAACAAATGAATTCTTCCTTAATTAATGAATATTCACTTTTAGTAATCTTGATTAAGGCATAACAATTTTTACATTGACATTCGACTATATGTATATATGAAGTTGCAACAAAATATGATATAAGTAACAACAAACTTCATTAACCATTTTCTCAAAAACTACAAACCAGCTTTTGTTGAAATTTGGCAAGTAAATTTATAATATATGAATGCCTTTATGATCCAAAAATCAGACTGTTTTGATGCACGGATCATGAGATATAAACAAAATGGCTGTAGGTGAGAGTGCATGATTTCCGAAATTTTATGAACCAATTTATCTTGAAATTGTCTGGGTTTGTATTAATGATACGTCTGTGTTTTCCAAAAATCACAAGAATTGAGTTCATAGCTTTAAAAATATTATGGAAATCAATTTCTACACTGAAATTGTATGCCTTAAATGAGAAAGAAAATAGAAAACATCCATCATGCGTAGCAATTCCTCCCCCTCTCTGAAAAATTAGCATGCCCTCATGCGATGCTAGAAAACAAATAGAGGTGGTTGCTACTATCTGTTGAAGTCTATGCTTGGTGTAAAACAACATGGAATAAGGGAGGTGTTGAGAATGAATAAGAATAGCAATGGATGATAAATAATACGAATGACATGGTCATAAGAAAGAAATGAATGAAAGCAACACTCCCCCAAACTGAAAGATGATATGCCGCTGAAAAAGGGGAAGTGGTAAAGATGTGGAATGAGGGATGATAAATAATGCTCAAAATGGATTTCATTAAATTCTCCTAAATTCGTAATAAATTAGAAAATTATGCTATTTTACCTCAAGTTTTAACTCCAAAAAGAAAAATGTGGAATGACATATATGTACTGGCATTTGTTGAAACTGATGTAGGCAGAGTTGGCACTGAAAGTGATGCAAAAGGTGGAATCCAGGTAAGCACATCATGTCTGAAGAATTGTTCACATTCACGAGTTGCTCGAGCCTCTTCTATTAGTTGCAATAGTGTGGTCATGCTGTGAATAGAATTCTGCCCATACTTATTGTTCTCCTGTAAACAAAGCACTATTTTGCATACAATGTTCTTGAATCCATAGTGTTAGCTTTGAATAGAAATAGATAAGATGCATGCAAAACTTTCAGTCAGAAAAACTTTTGTCAAATCAACAAGTTATGGCAGGGTGTAGTAATCATAGCGCATGCAATCCCATAATGCATACATTCCCCTCTCCAATTGAAAAAGGGATTTCATGACCATAAAGCCTATGAAAGGTGTTATGCTGATGGCAAGGCAAGGGAATGAACAATACAGCAGTAGAGTACACATATCAATGATAGGACGGCGAGAGTTATCATTATAATGAGAGTAGAGTGTGTAAAGATAGTTATGAATAAGAGATAGGACACTTTGAATTGATGATAAGTGATGAAAAAGAGAAAAAGAAGAACAATATGCCAAAAAGATGCTTTACTGATAGTATGCTAGCTGAAAAATGATGTGATTGATCATAAAACAATTTCTCATGCATAAAGGTTCAAAACAGGGAAAAAGTTAAGGAAATAACTTCTCTGATAAAAAGAAAAAAATAAGAAAAGGGTATTATAATAATAATTGATGATAAGATATAACTTCAATACCATAAGCAAAGCCGCTACTGCCAACAGGTGTCCATAGCCTCGGCAGGGTTGTTTTTCAACCCATATGAGCCAGGATCCTCAATTTATAAATGGAGAGTTACAGTGTTGTTCTACAGAAGAGATCAGTGTGCTGGTGTGATAACCAGATAACCACACTGCCATTCACTGGGATGTAGCAAAACTGATCAGGCTGGCTCGTGATGAGACCTCCTGTTCCAAGGATACTTTGGCTATCCAATGGATCATAACCTTGGTGTGGTGGCCATAATGGGAATGTCACTTTCCTACAACCTTATGAACATGGTAGGCTGGCTCGTAATGAGACCCCCTATCCTCCATCTGCGAACAAAATTTTGTTGTTATTACACATTTTTATGATAAAAAGAGGGAGGCTCAGTACTCCTTAAGAGCAGGGATGGTGGAAGAAGTTGAACATGTCAATAGAAAAAAAAATATACCCATAATCTCATTTATTACAGACAGAGAAGATTATAACCAGGGAGGATGGAACCAGCATGGTATTAAGATGATCAATCAGTATCATGTACAACAGAAAACAATGCAGTAAAGTAATATATAAATAATTGTGTCCCTTTTGAAAAGAATCTATCATCAAGGAGCTGTCCTATTAAAGATCATAACGTGAATGATATTAACTCGCTTCAAAAGAATCCATAATTCTTGTCCTCATAAAAGTAGTGTACTTCATGCCATAAAATGGAATCAGTAAAATGTGGTTGAGATGAATTAGGAATAATCCCACAAGAGGAAGGAAGGGTTGCTCTCGAAAATAATCCCAAAGTGTTGCTCTTTTGAATGAACAGCAAAAACACTCAAAAAGTGGTGTTCCTTGTAGGGAACAACAAAGGAAATGCACAAAAAAAAGCAAAAATACACACAAAAAAAGTGTGAAAATGCAAATGTCATTCCTTTGGAAAAATGAACAGCAAAAACTAAAAGTGTCGTTCCTTTAGAAAAGGGACAGCAAAAATAAAAAGTGTTGTTCCTTTGGAAAAGGAACAACAAAAACGCAAGTGCCGTTCCTTTGAAAAAGGAACAGCAAAAACACAAGTGTTGTTCCTTTGTAAAAGGAACAGTAAAAATGAAAAGTGCACAAGTGTTGTTCCATTCGAAAAGGAATAGCAAAAAGTGAAAGTGTAGAAGTGTTGTTCCATTTGGAAAGGAACAGCAAAACGTGAAAAAGGAACGACAAAATGAATCGTGGAAAAGGAACGGAAAAATGAACCGTGGAAAAGGAACAACAAAATGAACCGTGAAAAAGGAACAACAAAATAAACTGCTGCCCCAAAAGGTGTTGTTCCTTTGGAAAAGGAATAGCAAAACATAAATGCTGTCCTTTTGGAAAAGGAACAGCAGAAACAAAAGTGCACACAAATGTTGTCTCTTCAAAAAAAGGAATAGCAAAAATGCACAAGCATAAAATGCAAGCACGCAAAGAATGAATTCGTTGTTCACTGTATTGATGCTGAGGATGAGTTACACTTTGAATGAAGCAACACCTGAAACACAAAATATAAGAGAAATTAGAAAAGAAACAACATTTTATTTAAAAACAATATGTAAATAAATTAAGTTACAACAGCTATGATATTATGTAAAAAAAATGATCTTTTTGAAAAATGTTTTGGCAGCAAAGACATGACATGAATCTTCAAATGGAAATCAATTCTTCATTTCTTCTATTATGAATCCATTGGGTAATGAGTTGGATGAAATTCCTTTGTTTCATTTAAAATTTCTTTGAAGAATCACTCGTCCATAAATTGACATTCTTTTTCTCCTAGGACCTGCAAAAAAACGAGTGTCTACCTGCAATAAAACATTAAATCATGGAGAAAGAGAGGCGCACGGCTCCCCTAATCCAAGAATTATGCAAAAAAAACTAACAAGTAGTTACTCTGTAGAACAAATCCATGGAGAAAATAACAAAGTAAAATTTATTTGTCACCTGCGGGAGAGCAGTGGTCGACCATACTAACCAGCAGTGTTTTAATCACAACTTCTTTGTTTTTTGTCCAAATTGAGTGATTCCAAAGTTAAATGAGAGCTAATTCAAAGGTTTATCTCCAATTTAAATAGGTTTTAAAAATTCAATGATATTATATGTCAATTTTACTTAGAACAACCTGCATAACAGAGTCATTTTCGCTTACCCCACTTAGAACAACAGTGAATGTTTTAAGCATAGATTCTTCGTTTGATGTCAGATTCAAATGATTCAAATAGGAAATGAAAGTAGATTCATTTATTTATCTTCAATATAAACAATTTTTGAAGACAAGAAGAATTGATAGGTCAAATACTGTAAGGAACAGCCGGAAAGACGGAGTTTTAAGAGTGTTGATTTACGATAGACAGTCAGTATTTTGATCATAACTTCTCCATACGATATCGAAAATGAGTGATTCCAATTGAATTGTAAACTAGATTCATAGGGGAATATACCATAGAAATAGGTTTTAAAAATTCATTCATTTAGGCCTCCAAAAACGGACTGTCCCAACTCTGTTCCTAAGCTTCCTGCTAGACACCCTGTCAATGTTTTGGTTCGAAGTTTTTCATTTCAAATCCAAATTGAGTGATTCAAATTGGGTTGGAAAGTAGATATCAGGGGCTACTTAGGATAGAAACAGGTTTTAAAAATATTGCATTTTGGTCCCTCAAAACATGACTGTCCCGACTGTTTTTCAGAAATTTCATCAAGCCCGCAAGCCAAAAAAATGTGATTTTCAAGCATTTTTTCAAATTGGTGATAAAAGTGAATATGAGTGTTTGTAGAACTATTATTTCCATTATAAGTCATCTACATACACAAATGAATTAAAAAATTATCACCGATGTTGATTTCCATAGCATGTTGCAACAAAAAACAACTAGCTTTACAAAAATAAAAATAAAAAAGATGTGTTTGTTTTATTTGTTTATTTATTTTATTTTCTCCACTATCCTACTCTTCTTTGAGAATCGAATATGTTTATGTATAAGAGTATTTCCAATGGAACCATTTTAGAATTAAGGCTTTACGTATGCACATAGCCAAACTTGAAAAATGCATGTTGATAAAAATTAGGGTATGAGAAGCCAACTTCCCTTGAAAAGATGGTATAAAAAATTGTTGAAGTATGGAGTGATGATGCAAACACGTGATGGAGTGAAACCAATCTTCAATATATCTGTTACTTTCTTCATTTCCCATAATACCATGAAGTTCTTGAGCTTTTAAAATGGTTTGTTGGTGCAACCTAAAAGAAACCTCATTTTCTTCCATAGCTTCTACAATTTTTGAATTTCAAACATTCTGAATCTCATTGTAAGTTTTCTCTAATGGTACATGTGAGATAGAATGGGTGGGAAGGTTGGGTAAATTTGGCAGTTCAACACTGTAAGCATGTTTTATTGGTTTATTGTGGTGAGGGTGTGGAATTAGTTGAGTAGGAAATTCAAAAGTAGAAATGTTGGGCAGTTTCTTACCATAACAGAAGATGTTCTTCATGTGTTCCTTCGAAGCTCCTTCTTCCAATGTTCCTGTCAATTAGTTAGTGAAATGGGTGGTGCTTACATCACCACTTGAGTGAAATCATGTGATTCATTTTTCAAAATTTCTATTTTTTCCCTAGTCATTCACACAAAAATTCAAACATGTATTTCTACCCAACAAAAATTAACAAATCTGCCGGAAAGTGGGCGGGGGAGCAGGGCTGTTACATGCTCCGTACGCAGGTTCTTACCTTCCATTTTTAATACCCAATTCTCTCCTAGTAGGCACTCATCAGATTCACACTACTCTTTAGAAATGGCTACACTCTCCCTGGCAATGGCGCCAAAATGTGGAGCGATAAAAAGGTGTCTTTTTAACTCCTAATTACCTTCACATTAATTATCAACCCAGGGACAACTTTTTATTTCAAGAGTGTACTCAGTCTGAGGCGGCTATTTACTCAAGAGTAATTTTTTGCAGTATAGTGCTTAAAATGCAAAAGTAAATGAAAGCTGGAAACAAAATCTAATTGGAACAGCAAGAAACTGAAATGTTCTAAACTAAATCATTCACTCAAACAACCATCAATCGAGGATACAGTAGCAATAACTCATTCCTCTAGATATTGATGCAATTGAAATCAAACCAGAACAAGACAATCAATCTGGGAACGAGGAAGCAATAACCAATGTTCTCTATAGTTGACAGTCCTGCTTTAAAGCAATTAAAAGGAAATCGAAATTGAACTAAAGCTGCCATTGAAAGTAAACTAGGAAAACTCTTTAAAAGCAAACTATTGCAATTAATCAACAGAAATGAACAACAAAGTAAATGGGTAGCAAACTGTAATTAAAGGAATCTGAACAACAAACTCTAATTAATGGAAATCAACAACAAAATACCTTGAAGCCTAAATCATTCATTCGGAAAAATAAGCAATGTATCAGTCAAGGGTCCAGTAACAATAACTCATCCCTTTGGAAACTGATGTAACCAAAAGTAATCAAGGAACAGATCATCAGCCTGGGGACTAGACAACAAATGCCAATGCCCACTACAGTTTCGGACCGTTCTTCACACCAAAGCAAAGATAATGCGAATAACAGGAAATGGAACAACAGATTAAATATGAATGTACAACAATCCAAATCAAGCATGCAACACACTTATCATTAAAAGGGACAGTAATCCGAACTTCAATACAATATGCATGAATCACAGCTATAAAGTAACGACAAGTGTAACGGAACAGCAATCCCGAATAAACAACAGTCACAATTTAAGAATACATCATACAGTTTTACCGATTTAGGAACATACAACGTGGTTAATCTGTAATCGAATGACAATCTGTAAGGAACAACAATGTTATATCAATTATCAAAAGGAACAACAATGCGATACAAAGTTAAAATGATAACATAGCATTCCTGTTGCAGATAACGATAGTATCCAATCAAGTATATCTAATAGCACTGATATGTAAAATAGTAAAGTGCGTCAGATTACTGAATAGAGTGAAAGAAAGAGATCAAACCACACATGAAGCATCAAGATATAATACGGCAGCAACGTGCTCCACCAGAGGCTGGGCCCTTAGCCGCTAGCAGATGCTGCTGGGTTACTTCAGGATCAAAGATGGAATGGCAACTAGATTTATATTAAAATATCAAAGCAGAGTTACAGTGGATTACAACAAGAAGTCTCTCAATCTCTCAGCCATTATCCATTCTCTCTGCCATCCTCAATTCTGAATCTCTAATTCATCCGCAATTCTGAATCTCTAATTCATCCTCAATTCCATCATTCGAATCCATCCCCCTCTCTGATCTCTGTTTTCATTTAAAATAGAGAGAGATCAGAGAGAAGTTTCAACAGAGATAATTACAACATGATTTCTATTACAAAATTAGATTGTTTCCAACCAATTGATCAATAAGAAGATATATTTCCATCTTTCAACAAGAGCAAGGTGAATTTGGCTTTTGCAGCTGAGATTTGGAAAACGGACACACAGCGAATCTGAGAAAATAGTGCTCAAAGAACCCTACGTTTCTCTCAGTACAAACAAAATTCGGGCAAACCATTCTTTGTTAAAGTTAATTCGATCCGTTCTGGACAAAACGCATGTTCCGGATTTTCCATATTCTTCTTCATTTGCCCAGAATCCCAACCGCAAAACTATCACTTCTTATTCCAGCAAATTGCTGAGTTAGCACTTTTAGTGATCAAATCTTCAATCTTGAAATTATCTTGGAGGCTAAAAATGGAGAATAATGTTACAACCAATTTATTAAAACTATCATTGATAAAATCATGCATAATCATCAATTTATTAGAAATAAAGGAGAATAAATAATATTTGTTCATAAGAGCATAAATCATCATAAAATGGATTTATATAATAAATTATGACAAATGACATGGTGAAGAATGGTAGAAATGGGTGGAATAAGTGTTCACAAGTGATAATAATAATGGCATATTAACGACCCAACAATTTTGTTCATTGAATGACTGATACAAATCCCTTGAAAACTCACTAACTCGCCACTTGGATCAAAAATAGCCCATGTTGCAAAAGATAGGTTTTGCGTACTATGACTAGCACCATCGGCATAACCAAAAAATCATTCCCAAGATTCTGACATCTGCAAAAAATGCAAAGTGGATTACTAACCAAATAAAAAATTCTAAAATACACACTGACACACACAGATGCAATGAAATCATATATACAGTGAGTTTTACTACACTCAATTAAGCATAGTAATGTTTGAGGTACAACCCATTTCGAGGCTATGACAATGGAATCACATCATAATCCATTAACTCGTAGGCATATTTTGCCAAAACACGCTTGACAATATAAGGACCCATCCATAGCGGTTCAAATTTCCCTACTCCAATTTTATTGGCTTCCTGATCGTAAAGTAAGACCAGGTCTCCTTTTGAGAAGATATGAGGCTTGACATTTCTATTGTATTGTGCCTCGATTCATTTCTTATGTGCTTCATTAGCCAATGCAACATCACGACCAATTTCATCCAGATGGATAAGTTCCAAGAAACACGCTTCTTCTTTAGAAGTGTCGGGTAATAGGTCAATCACAAGTTTGAGAGATGAAATTTCACATTGTATCTGTAAGATTTCTTTCAAACCATACACCAACTGAAAGGGTGTGAATCTAGTTGTATTCCTCACCGAGGTTTGCTAGTCCACAAAGTTGAGTACAATATTAAATGTCAGTTTCATTTATGAACCCCTGTCATTCTTTGAAACATTCGTTGAAGGACCTTGTTGATAGCCTCAACTTGTCCATTAGCTTGCAGGTAATAAGGACTAGAACTATCATGTGATAGTCCTAACTTGGCAGTTAACTCACACATCATGTGATTGCGAAAATCCTACCCATGATCGATAACTATGGCTTGTGGTACACCAAACTTGGAAACCATGTGGTTGAAAAAGAAAAGAGCAGTCATTTTGCCACCATTGTTTAATGTTGGCATCACCTTGGCCCATTTTGTAAAATATTCAATGACGACTATAATATACCCATGCCCCCCAGCCGAGTGAGGGTTACATGTCATGAAGTCAATGCCCCATTTGGCGAATGGTCCAACAACAATGACTGGATGTAATGTTGCAGGTGGTAGTCTAGCTTTTCGATCATAGATCTAGCATACATGATAGCTTCTGATGGCAATAATACAATCTTTGAATATAGTTGGCTAGAAGTAACCAACATAGAGAATTCTCTGTGCAGTAGCATATCCAGATAAGTGTCCACCACAAGCACTTGATGGAAATCATTCATTGCTTTCTCGGCTTCCTCATGTGTGAGGCACCTCCACAAAATCATATCGATACCATGATGGTAAAGAGTGTCGCCAATGATCAAATAATATTTTGTTTGGTATCGGATACATCGTTGTTGTGAGTGAGAGGTATCAGGCCGAAAAGTTTGGGTCTAGAGATAAATCAATATATCTCCATACCACGGGTCAGATGATGATATCAGGAACAGAGACTCATCCAAAATCGATGGTTCAGATGTTGAATTGATGGAGGTCGAGGGAAGGTCAAAAAGTAGCTCAGAGAAACCAAGAGATTTCTTTGATTTGGACTTGATGAATTCTAGATCAAACTCCTCCAAAATGACTATCCATTTTGAGTATTTCCCCACAGCAATTGACGTGACAAAATATATGTCATAGGGTTGCAATCCGAAATGATAGTGGTCTTCCGGAGCAGGATGTAGTGGCGAAATCTCTAAATAGCTTGCATAGCTGCCAAAGCTAACTTTTCGACATAAGAATACTTACTTTCTATATCATTGAGATTGCAGCTCAAATAATATATTGGATGTTCTATCCCATCTTCCTCTTGGAATAAAACCATGCCAATGGTTGTATCTGTAGTGATGAGATACTAGTAATAGTCATTTTGATAATTCAGAGAATACATTAATGACGCTCTAATCAAGGTATCTTTAAGAGCATCAAAGGAATCTTGGTCAACCTGATCCCAATGGAAGGGTATCCCCTTTTTCAAAAGATGTGTAAAACCTTTAGCCATTTTAGCATAATTGGGAATGAATCTCCTCCAAAAGTTAGACTTCCCTGGGAGTCTTTGTAATTGTAAAAGATTTGAAGGTGGGGGCAAGTCAAGAATTGCCTGAACCTTTAGAGGTTTGTGTTGAATTCCATCTCTAGACACTATGAATCCAAGCAATTGACCAGAACCAACAAAAAACACACATTTGTGTGGATTGAGTCGTATCTTATAGTGTCACCACCATAAAAATATAGCTCTCAAATGTTGCGAGTGATCAGTCCACTTTCATGAATGAGTAGGTAAATCATCAAGGAAAGGTTGAACAATATTCTTGATGTCGTGGAAGGCATAGTTGATTGCCCTCTAAAATGTGGCCCCTGCATTATTCAAACCGAAAGGGATTTTCCTATAAGCGAATGTGCCCCATGGACAAACGAAAGTTGTCTTAGATTGGTCCTGTGGGAAGATATTGATTTGATTGTAACTGGAAAAACCATCCATAAATGAGAAAATTTTTCATCAAACACATTTGTCAATAATCTAGTCAATAAAAGGAGTAGGATAATTGTCTTTTGGACAGGCCTGATTTACATCCCTATAATCGATGCTCACTCGTATTTTAACTTGTTTTTTCATGACAGGAACAATGTTGGAAACCCAATCAGTAAGAGGTATAGGGTAGATGAAACCAGCATGCAAAAGCTTTTCAACTTGTTCTTTAATGGAAGTGGCTTTCTTTGGATGAACAAGTCAAAGTCGTTGTCGTACTAGTTTGAAGTTAGGGTGCATTTTGATTTCATGTTCAAATATACTAGAGTCAATGTCGGGCATCTCCTCGTATGACCATGCAAATATATCTCAAAATTCATGAAAGAGAGTATGGTAAGTATCATGCTCTGATGGAGAACAAGATTTTCTAACATGAATGTTTTCTACAACATTAGGTTTGGTAAAAATATTAATAGAAAACATTTCTTCAATATTTGACAGGTTTTGCTCGAAATCTACTGGATTTATGAAAATAGAATTTGAAAGGAAATCAACAACTGAAGGGTGGTTAAGTTCATTTGATTAATATTCGATGTCATCTAGAAGATGGGAACAATGATGATAATCTTCCCAAGGTTCTTCTCCTATCATCATTGATTGGACGATTCCTTCATTCGTAGAAAATATACGTGAAAAAGGATCCGAAGAAGTAACATATTCTAATGAATGGTCTACCCATACAATTGGTGAAAGTGGATTTGGGTTCACCGCACAAGCCAAAAAAATCGATTGCTATGCAAGCTCAATGGGGCTTAGTAGCATAACTTCAGTATTACTATCAACTTTAGAAATGTTGGTAATCCTCCTTAAATCATATGAGGTGGAGGAAATCATGTTGCAAGTCTCTACTCTTGCCACTTCCACCAAATCAGATGGTGATGGTAGTGTAAAAGTACCCATTTAGGAAGGATATTTAAAGAGACCTACACCAACATTTTGAAGTGATAGTAGGGGTCTGTATGCCAACAAAATGCTTCCAGTTGCCTAAGAACAAGATGCAAAGAAGGCAAGCTGATCGATAACTGTGATTCAACCTTTATGAGGGAATGCAATCATACGAAAGTACATGGAAACCACAGCAGCCATAACATATACCCATGGCCTTCCTAGTAAAATGTTGTAGTCGAGGGGTCCATCAACTACCTCAACTTCAAAAGTAACTATTTTTCCCCCTATTTCAACTTGCATGTTACTCAAAATCCCACAAGGCATATATGTGTGTCCATTGAAAGATTTTAGCGTTGTTGGGGATCATGACAACGGCAGTGAACCAAGTGTTTTCCAGCAGCTCATTGACATAATGCAAGTAGATGACCCCTCATTAATAATAGTTCAGTGAAAAATTTTATTGAGAGCTTTTACTTGAATTAAGAAAGCTAATTGTGCTAGTAATTGTGGTGTATATCCCGCATGGTTGAAAACCACAAGATTGGAATCCGTAGTGTCTATTCCACCAATTGGTGACAACAAAGCCTGCTTCTGGGAGGGAAAATTTTGTAACACCTCAAGAATCAACATAGCAGAAGGTGATTGAGAAGGTCTTCTACTATGTTATAGTTATGAGCTGCTTGAACTCGAGGGTTAAATATCGATTTATGTACAACTCCCTTTGGTGGTTTTATTGTCAATTTTAGCGTAGTAGGTAGTCCAATATTTTCAAATGATATCAAAGTTGAAGGATTAGGTTGATTAGTGGCTTGATTATTTGATGATGGCGGTGGATTTCCATAATATTTATTTCGTGTTGACACCAAAACTTCATTTTTAGGCTTTACAATGGATAACATAAGTACTTGGGATGTGGAAGCATGGTCTGTCGCAGCCAAATGTGTCTCTAGGTTTGGAAACGGATCAGTCAACACTGCAAAGGTGTTAGAAGTCTTTAGAAGCTTAGAGACATCCAAGTGGTGTGGACAATCTCTTGTAAAATTATTTTCATTTCAGATTAGACATGGACAACAAGGTTTCCTTGCCGAAGTAGAGTAATCATATGATTTCTCTTAAGGGGGATTATCTTGTTTCTTCTTGTTTTTCCCCTTCTTCTTGCCTCTTGATTTATTTTAATTATTGCCTTTATTAGATGACACGACATTGACTTCAGAATCAAGAGTGTTTTCTGATGCATTTGAAGTTTGATTGGAAATGACAAGTGTTTGACTAGATGGTCTACCTACCATTTGTGTGCTCGAAGAACCAATCACACCGTCATCAGCATGAGAGTTCTTACTCGATGGTGGTGGAGGAATAGTGAAATCTGGTTGGGGTGCATTTGGAATCTTGTCGTAGAGCATGCCAGACTGTGTATGAATCATGTCCAAATATTGGGCATGAGCAATTACTTGCTCTTTTGTGACAACTCCACCTTTCATCACATCCTCGGTGATTGATGGCAACAATGATTTTATAGACCACTCAGCCAAAAAGCTGATCAGGAAGATAAGTCTTAACCATTCGATGATGATGTCGCCACTCATGTATATGATCTAATATATGAGTATCAGTAGTTTTTTTAAAGTTTTTTAGGAGTTTCATTCTAGTCTCGTATCTGATAGGTAACTAGAAGTGGGTCAAAAATGTGGTGGCTAAAGTCAGAAATTTGTCAAAAGAAGCTTGTTATAACTCAATGTACCACTTTGCAGCCGGACCAGTAAGCGTTCTCTAGCAAATATGAAGTCTAACTAAGTCATCATTCAAGGAGTTTTATGAACACCACAGATGAAAGTCATGACATGATTTGATGGGTCTTCTCTAAGATTTCCATTGAATTTCAAAATGTGAGAAGGTAACTTATGTGTAATTACCGGCCACCAAGGTGCGTATAAAATTGGATCATTAGTGAGTCGGTTTAAATTTGGTAATTCAAGAGTTGCTACAAATGACAACTGTCGATTCAAGTCAAGTTGAGCATACCTCAGATATGATGGAATTTCTTGAGAAACAGGTCTTTGCATACTAGCATAGGGCATCTATATCTGGTAACCGTGATAAAGTGGTGGTTGAAAAAATCCAGTGTAAGGTGATTGTTGATAACCAGGGTGAATTTGTATTTGTCCATAACCAGTAAAGCCTTGTTGACCAGGAATTGGTAAGCTTGATATTGTCCAAACCCAGGTTGATCTTGTTGGGCAAGTCCAAATTGGGGTTGGAATTGTTGGAATTGAGGTTCTTGATATTGGGGCTGCTAAGGTTGTTGGCGTACAGGTTGTTGAATCTGATATTTCCTTGCAATTTTAGCTTGACTAGGTTGTGAATAAACTATACGAGTGTAAGCCTGTGTCACTCCAGATAAAGGTACACTAACCGAAGGATATTGGACCCTGGACACAAGTAGTTGTTGTACAACAGCCTGAGAAACTTTGACTTGCTGATCTGAAACTTGTGGTTGGGAGGTAGAGGGACCAGTTTGTACAGGCTGAGATACAACCATTTGAACTTGTGATTGCGGTACAGTGGTAACAACAGGTGTAGTAGAAATAGCTAACACAGTTTGCATTGGTTGTGTTGGATACACAAACCTTGGCTAAACTAGCATCGTTGGCTGCCATTAATAAACTTGCATTCCAGACTGACCTGAATATGATGGGATACTGCCATATGATGTTCCTCAAGGATATGGAGGATAAGGTAAATAGGCATATTTCTCTCCATATGGTGGGAATCCAGTATGTAGTGGATGCATAGGCCGTTGTTGACTAGATTTCTTAGTTTGATATTGATATGAAGGATCAAACTATTGAGTTCCCGTAAACAAAAAACCATGTAAAATTCCAGTAGAGGTCATGGGTGATGACCATGGTGTAGAAGCAACCCCCGAGTGGGTTCCAGATAATGATTGGTAACCAACCAGGATGGATGATTCACCATATAGATGTGACTCCGGAGTAGTAGAAAACATCGAAGAGGTTGTGACACAAGATTTTGCCGCAGCTTCATCCGATGATACAATCTGGGATGTTGACAGTTTTTCAGCCATAATTAATTGAACCAATAGATGTCGTAAAGAATTGACAGGTACTTGAAAAGAAGCAGGATCAAAAGGAGCAGTAAAATGTGGAGTACGAGGGTAAAGATAAAGCCTTGTTCCAAAATGGAATGGGTTTCCAGGTGAAGTATCTTCTTCAAATTCTTCCTCAAAAACAATTAAACCATGTGGAAGAACTTAAATTTCAGGTTGATAATAGACTTTTGGTGTTGGTAAAGTGTAAGTTTCAGTAGTTACTAATATCTGAGGGTTAACCAGCTGATCATCTTCCAGTAAGGTGACAATTTCTGAATGTTCAAATTTGAAGTCCAATGTTCCGGTAAAAGAACAACAATTTCAGGGGAGGTTCCTGAACAACTTCAGGTTTAGAAATAATTTATGATTGAACTATAATAAGTTCTGGATTAACTTTTGGTTGAACTAATTCAAGTTCAGAAGTAATTTGTTGTTGAGCAACTTCAAGTTGAGGATCAACTTGTTGTTGAACAACTTCAGTTACCATTTCACTAGTGTTAGTTATAGTGTCCTGAGGTAATTGTGAAACTTCTTCTTCAGTAATAGATGTAACAGAAATAGTTGGAGTAACTGGAGTCTCAGTACTTCGCAGAATGGGTGACTCTGGTAATTCAGCTGAAGAACTAGGAGTTTTTGATGTACTTGACTCAATTAAATGAGACTTCTTTGACAAAATAGGTGTAGCTTCAAGCGGCAAAGGCAGTTTGTGCGTTGTTCTCCGCAAAAAACGGGGTAAGGGTGGATGTTCCTCCACGATTTCTGATTAATTTTATTACAAAAAGAAATAAACAAAAAGGGTAATCTAGGAAAAAAGGTTTACCAAGCAACTGTGAACTACATAATACCTCCCGACAAGCCGAGAAGTACGGGCAGGCAATCTCCCCAAATGTTGTGTTTGGTGTATCACAGTGTACAAGGTGGCCAACTCTGTTCTATAAGGACGGATAGCAACCTAGTGTTTTCCTCCCAAATATACCCAAACATATGTTGAGGCCCAATCCGCATAAGTGTTGTCTAATGCAAAACCGCATAGTGAAAGCATTCCCATATACTTTACATACTGTAACACCACCCTATATACCCGAAGGCATATGGACAAGCTAGGATATACTCACGTACATGTAATGAGGTATCACACTTGGGATGTACTACAGACAAGTTAGTGACAACTGCTTTGTTTTATGACACCGGAACACGTCACTAGACTAGAACCACTAAATGTTTTTTGTTAGGTGAAAATGCTCCATTAGGTAAATTGAGGTTAATTTTAAGTTGATCTTGCTTAGGAATTTTCCTTTCAAGTTCACCACGTGATGTATTCTGAAATTTCTAGGAATGCAAATATTATGATAAGCATTCTTTCTATTCAATTTAATAATGAGAATCTTAGCTAATAGGGATAGAGCAATCAGATTTCTTTCGATGAAAAAGCAAAGAGCACAATCTAATGCAATTTCCCTAAACTATTCCTATGAGCACACACAAACGTTTTCAATGCAAAATGCATGTATTTCTTTTCCATTTCCTTAATGTGAATATGAACAAAAGGAAACTAATGCAGATAATATCAATCAATCTTTAACAAGAACGAAGACTTGTCGATAGTTCTGTTTCGAAGGAAAAGAATACTTTTACGACACTTTCTTTCGAACAAATATTAATCGACTATAATCTAACTTTGACTATGGATCGATAATGAGAAAGAAAACATTTAAGAAACATTAATCAAACAAGTCAAATTAGGGCTAACAAGGGAGATAATTTTATTTTATTTTATTTTATTTTATTTTTATTTTTTATTTTTCCTGAGACATGACATTCATTGACCAATCAACAAGTAATCAAACAGAAGAAATTTGGCAAAAAACTCAATCCAAAGGTGAGAAACTGACCCTAGGAGGATGAGCACAACCCTGAATGGGAGACAGTGCACTTAAAAGCACTATCCTTAAGCCAAGGGTGCTCTGTAGTGCACTGTTCTCTCACAAGCCTGCGCTGGTGACAGTAAGCCATTTCAAGGGGAAAATTGACAGAATGTTTGACCAAAATTCAATGCCAGAAAGATGAAATACAATTAATGAAAATAAATAGGGTCTACAAGAGTGTGCTAGGAGGTGGATAAGCTACTACGAAGGATGATCTTCACCAGTATGGTTGCCAATTTGTTTTGGAGAATTTGGTATCTATGGATAAAATACTAATTCCCTAGATAAGTAGCCATATCTAGAACAATAATTTAAAGCACTTTAGACTTTTCGTATAAGCAATAGATAAGACAAAGAGAATGAGAAGAACCACTTGTAGTTTCGCTTTCCTCTTGTCTCCTTTGTATCGGTCCCGTTGCTCCTTCCCATACCTAAATGCTTGAGAAGTACCCATAAACATCAACAGAAGACAAAGAACCAATCAAGTAAAAATATCTATTGATTACAAGTAAATGGAATCAGATACATTCACACATATAAGCATCATATAACAAGATAAGCATATGGCAAAAGGTTCAAATACCTTATTGAATAGAAGGAATAATTACAACCATGAAGTCTGATTTGAAGTCACTCCTCCAGCTTTGATCCCATCCACATCACATCAAAAGCATGACAAACTTGTAGCATAACAATACTTGTCTCAAATTCAATTCTCATAGAAACATTATCTCCTTACAATTCATCAAAGTCTAGCCCTTGATCACTTAGATGAGTGCTCAATTTATAGGAAGATGGAGGAGGTTATGTCATAAATGGGGGTATTGAATGGCCTTCCATACTTAGAATTAGTTCCATGGAGGAAGGGATGAGAGGACGGGATGTATATTAACTCACTCCTCATCCATTTTCGAGTTCATAGGAGTTGATAAGTGAGGGAAACTTCTAGAAGACTCTAAGAGATAAGAATATTCCCCAAACTCTATGTGAATTTTGCTCAATCTCGCCCAACATAGGTCAAAGAGGGCCTATGCGCCCTGTAGAGCACCCTGGAATGAACATAACTGCTCTGGAGCACAGCCTTACATGGGCCTACCTGCACTGGTCCCTTTAGAGGTCATTTCAGGATGTCTTCAAGTCATGAAACTATCTGGGAAGGAGGAATTCAAAAGGATGACTTGTTTAGGGCATGTAGAAACTGAAATTAGGGTTTGATAAGCCCTAAAGCACTGATCTGGATGATGGGAGTGATATGCCCAAATGGATCTATAACAATGATATCAAGGGAGTTTTCAGGAACCATTGTAGGGTATATAGAAATAAGGGTAGGGCTAGTCAAGTTGTGGCCAATTCGCCCTCTTCCAACACATCCATAAAAGGTGAAATTGGGGACATGTTAGAAGACTTTAAGAGTGAAATGCTACATACCTTGCTCTACAAATGGTCACTATGCAGATCAAGAGGAAGCAAGAGGAAGCAGAGAGAGCCTTAGCTATCTTCTTCCCTAGATGCACTAGGAGGCACCCTAGGAATGAATCTCCATTGAATCTTATAGAAATCTGCTCGATCTATGAGGAAAACCACTCCAAAGACAAGTGCCCTTCCCTTCCTAGATTAAAAGTTGTGTATCAAGGAATTGAAGGGGTGACTAAATGACTCTGCTACATCCAGCAAAGGAGGCCTGAAGGACCTTGACCATACTAGCAAGGCATGCAAAGGGCATCCTATTCATATTACAACCCTAATTAGAATACATCCATTCCCCCTTGGTGCCCTTCTACTCATCCTTCATGGTCCACACCTTCTCCCTGGTCTTTTGCACCTCAATACCATTCCCAATCTGTCAACCAACCATTTAAGCCATATGCTCCCCCACTTGGAAGACCACAACTGGCTTTAGCCCTTATGATTTGGTCTATGGAAAAAAGGCTCTGCTCTCCATTGAATTTCAGTTCAACACTTCAAGGGTGGAAGCACAATTAGATCTAGATGTTACAAGCACACAACAAGAGAGGTTTCTCCAGCTAAATGGGTTAGATTAATTTAGGGTGCAAGCCCTCCTACACACATTGGTGACTCAAGTACAAAGAAAAATATGGCATGACAAAAATATCAAAGACAAATTGTTTCAAGAAGGTGATTGGGTCTTGTTGTATGACTCTAGGTACAAAGATTTCAGAGGCAAGTTTATGACTAGATGGTTGGGACCATATGTGCCATGATAATGGAGTTTTTTAGATAGGAACCATCGATGAAGAAGGTATCCATTTTCTTGTCAATGGGTATAGGTTAAGGGTCTACAAAAAGCCTTTGTAAAAGGAGTTCATTGGTAGCATCATCAAGGCAGTGATGGTGATTTAAGGAGTCTCGTCTTCCACCTCAACAAGCTCTTGAGGTCTGTTGACGTTTTGAGAAAAAGGAAAAAAAAATAAGAGGCCGAGGTGAAAACCTCCATGAGGCACCTAAGGTGCCCTCTTAGGTTGAAAACCTCCTTGAGGTAGCCCAAGAGTGTTATAAAAAAAAAGGGAAAATTAAAAGACCCCTGGGTGAAAACCTCTTTTGAGTACCTAGGGTAGGAAACCAGGATGTAAACATCCTTTGAGGCAACCTAGTTGTCTTTCAAAAAAAAGGGAAGAAAAAGAGAAAAAGCACAAAAATAATGGTAGGGACCTCAAAGCTGCTCTCTCATAACAATTCTAATTTTTGGAGGTTTTCAAGAAGATAATGGAAACATAGATTAGAGGGAAGAGAGACCTACAAAAACCCATGTTTTTATTCATCCATTTAATCTTGTCCATAATCCCCATGCTCATTTATCCATAATCATCTCCAACAACATAAAATTCAAATTTTAGGCAATTCTATGATTTCTACAGGATCTCCTATAATTCCTACAGGAGTTTCCTGTAGTAATATAGAAAGTCCTGAAAATCTATAGGAAAGGTAGTCCAATTAAAAAATTATGATGCAGGCCTATTTTGGATTAAAAAAGGAGGCCATTGACTTCACCACATCTCAGCCAACACCCTTCATGACCATGTCACCCCTTGTGTCCATAAAAAAATAAAAATAAAAATAAAAATAAAAAATTGAAAAAAGAGAAAATAACATCAAAGGGGCGTGCCACCAGTAGTGCACCTCACCTACCACTCCATGGCCACACCTTTCACTAATTCCAATACCTGTTCACCCTCCAAGCAGATAAAGGACACAAAAATTCTAAAAAAGGGCAGCTACAGGACTTCTTGTAGTAGTACTACAGGAAACTCAGTAGCAACCTATTTTGAAGTAACAACACGCTCCAGGCCTAACCTTCAGCACCATGATTGAAATAGGATAAGTGTTTGTTAGGTCCCTATACTACTAGTGTAACCCCTTATTGTTATTAGTACAACCCCCTTATTATATTGTTGTGCCCATGTAGTATTGTGCCCGTTAGAAGCCCACTATTGTTATTATTGTGCCCTTACATTATTATTGTTATGTCAGCTCTAATTATATTATGACCCCTTAGACTCCTATATATAGAAAGGAGGTCTTGTGTAGCATCCAATAATTGTTCATTTGTGTAATATAAAGAGGTTTCCCCCTTGAAGAGTCTTATTTCTAAGGCGTTGATCTATCTTTTCTATCTTTTTGTGAGCTGGTTTCATAACATTTGGTATCAGAGCTTTGGATTCTAGGGTTTCACTGCTCCAAACAGGTCATTGTGGTATTTTCGATATACCTTTTTCTCTGCAACATTTCAGAAGCTAAAAAAAACCATTTGAGAAGAAATCTTCTTGAACCACGCGTCTGAATTTTAGATCTTGTCTCACAACATTTTCAGAGATATGATATGAGGACTTTAGGGTTTTTGCAAGCTCCATAACTTCATCTAAAACAGGTCATCGTGGTATTTTTTCTATAACCTTTTCGCTACGATGTTTCAGAAGCTAAACAAAAAACCCATTTGAGAAGAAATCATTTTAAATCTCGAGCCTGAATTTCAGATCTTGTCTGTCTATATTTTCGGATATATTATCTGAGGAAGTTAGTGTTTTTGCAGACTCCCGAATTACATCCTAAACAAGTGACCTTGGGAAAATCATCATAATTTTCTCTCTGAGCAACAAATTAAAATTTCATAAGAAGTTATAGAAATATGATGGACTGTAGTTTTCTGTGCATAGTTTTTAGATCCGAAAGTCGAAATAGTGACACATTGAACATCATACAAATTTTCTCTACTAAAACATTATATAATCAGGTCATCTTAGGAGATTGGACATAACTCTTTCTTGGAGAATCAAATTCTGATCAAAATTGTGGGGTTAGAAAGAGGACTCAGAGGGCTACTACAGGAGACAATTTTAGAACTTTGAGATCTGAAAGTATAGAGTTACAGCGATTTCAAGATCGAGCTCCTAAAATCAAGAAAAGGCGATATGAGGAAGTTTGATGGGAAGGATCCAGTAAATTGGATACTATAGATGGAGCAATATTTTGATCTACATGGTGTACCACTGTTACAAAAGGTAGGTATTGCATCTTCATATTTAGAATGGAATCAATTTTTATGGTATAAAGGGCTTTTCTCTTGTAAAAAACCTGTTACATGGTCAATTTTCACAGAGGAAATGTTAGCACATTATGAGGATACAAAGAGAAACACCTTCTTTAGAGAAACACCAAAACAATTGGAAGAAAAAATAGAGAAAGCGCTTTGTTACAAAGTGGAAATCAAAATTATGGCAACAAGGAAGTCTATCCCTCACAACTATAAATATGGGAGTGTTTTTTCTCCTAGCCTTCCAACGTACAAGGGTTACACCACAACAATTGGAAGAAAAAAGAGAAAAGGGGCTTTGTTACAATTGTGATAAAAAATACATTAAAGGTCATAAGTGTGCTGAGAAAAAATTGTTTTACATTGATTATGGAGAGGAGGAAGAAAAGGATCAAGAAATGTCAAAAGAAGAGTATATACACCAAGAAGAAACCCCAGAGAAAGAAGAAATGAATCCGACCATATCTTGTAAAGCATTGGAAAGAATTACCACTCCTAAAACTCTCAAGATAGAAGGACATATCAAGAAGAAAAAGGTTCAAGAAGTGAAAGATCACATTGAGAAAGAAGAAATGAATCTGACCATATTTTGTAATGCATTGGACAGAATTACCACTCCTCAAACTATCAATATAGAAGGACATATCAAGAAAAAAAATGTTCAAGAATTGAAAGGTCACATCGAGTCTCAAGAAATCAATCCGACCATATCTTGTAATGCATTGGAAGAAATTACCATTGATCAAACTATCAAGATGGAAGGACATATCAAGAAGAAAAAGGTAAGAGTGTTGATTGATGTGGGCAGTACCCATAATTTTATTGATTGTAAGATAGCCAAGGAATTGAATTTCTTCCTATATCCAGCACCAGAGTGTCAAGTGATGGTTGCAAGTGGAGGAACCATAAATTGCTCTAGCAAGTGCCATAATATCAAGCTATCCATGGGAGAATATGTATTGAATAGCCCAATGCTTTCCATTCCAATGGATGGTACTGATGTTTTACTAGGAGTCTAATGGCTACAATCTTTGGGTACGATATATTTTAATTTTCAAGAACTTTTCTTGAAATTTTTTTGGGAAGGAAAGGAAGCTGAATTGAGGGGTATCGAAGGAAAACCTGGAAAGATAATCAACTCTAACAGAATGACACAGCTTCTAAATAAATAACAACGGGGTGTAATTACACAACTATGTTCACTAGAGGACCCCACATCGAAATCATGTATTTCTCCAGATATCCAAAATGTTTTGGACAATCATTCCAAGGTATTTGAGACTCCCAAAGGCCTCCCACCTATTCATGATTATGATCATGCTATTCATTTGATTCCATGAAGTGTTCTTCCACATCATGCCTTACATATATCCATATACCCAAAGGAGTGGGAACTCATTCAAAAGTTGCAAAATATCCAGTTCAAAGAGTATTGCGAGAACTTGACAAGGAAGGAAAAATCATATTGGAACCTGAAGCAGTCATAGAATCGAGAAATCGAAAGCTACGAAATAGATCAATTTCAGAGTATCTCATCAAGTGGAAGAACTTGCCCGCTGAAGATTCCACATGGGAGGACAAGAATTTATACATAAGCATCAAGAACTACTCAAGCATTGAGGACAACACTTTTTGAGGGAGAGGGGCATGTTAGGTCCCTATACTACTAGTGTAACCCCTTATTTTTATTAGTACAACCCCCTTATTATATTGTTGTGCCCATGTAGTCCCCATATTGTTATTATTGTGCCCCATAGAAGCCCACTATTGTTATTATTTTGCCCTTACATTATTATTGTTATGTCGGCTCTGATTATATTATGACCTCTTAGACTCCTATATATAGAAAGGAGGTGTTGTCATTTGTAGCATCCAAGAATTGTTCATTTGTGTAATGTAAAGGAGGTTTCCCCCTTGAAAAGGTTTATTTCTAAGGCATTGATCTATATTTTCTATCTTTTTGTGAGCTGGTTTCATAACAGTGCTGGGCGCGGGATCCCCCAAGGGAATTTTTGGGGCTTAGAGCCCACCTTTTGGTCAAAGATTGTAATTCTGATGTAAAGGCTCTACATTCTATGGGCGCAGAGCGCGTAGTATGTAAAAGAGTCATAGGGTTGTTTGCCCTTAATTTTGTTATTGTAATGTCAACTATAGAGATCTACCCATGGTCCACAGACCATGGGATTGTATAAATAGACTGAGGCTCTAAGTAATTGTTGGGCGTGGAATCCCCCCAACACATGTTTTGGGGCTTCAAGCCCAAGTTTTGATTAAGTCCATTGTAAAGACTCTGCGATTTGTGGGCATGGAGCACGAAGTCATAATAGAGTCACAGGGTTGTTTGCCCTTGGTTTTGTAATGTAATGTTAGTTTCAAAGGTCTACCCATGGTCCGCAGACCATGGGATTGTATAAACAGAGCAAGGCTCTAAGAGTAGAAAAAAAATCTAAGCATGATTAGTCTAAGGGATTGATGAAGCTTTGAGTCAACTGTAAATCATGTATTTGGGTCATAGAGTAGTAGAAGGCTCTGTAGCTGAGTGCACAGAGGCCTAGTAGTCCACAGTTGAGTGCGGAGACCCTTGTAACTAAGTGTGCAAGGCAGGTTCAGTCTGTAATCATGGGAAGAATTAATAGAAGAGAATTTATAACATATTTCTGTGTATCTTTTCATGTTTTATATTATTGGGTATGAATTGCAAGTTTACCTTTTATTTGTTGCACGAGCTCATATGAATGTGCTGTATAAATAAGTATAACATAAGGCACCCATTTACGCGAATATAACTCGTTGGTATAGGAAGATAAGTAAGATCTTGGGTGTGACTTCATGAAATAGTGCAGAGCACTGCTCCAGCACCATGGAAGCCCCATAGCCCCTGGTTAGGGTTGTGCGAAGGCAAATATATCAGGGCGCAAAGGCCAGGGAGGTGCATGAAGTAACCTGCATGAAGGGACTAACAGTTGGATTGAATCTACCCCTTAGACATCTCAAGGGTGTGGAAACTTGGTTCCAACAACCCCCCATACCACTTTGGGTGAGACCTCAGTCCACGCTCTGCAGACTGTTGCTAAAAGGGCCAGTAGTATAGGGATTTTTTTGGCTAATTAACTCCGAACCTCGGTCAGGCCACTACAAGCCAACCAATGGTTCTATTGCTGGGACTGGGGTCTGCATAGAGATGTCTAATGTTGTATCACTAGAATCCAACTAAGAAATGAATTGAAGATTGGTTGGATAGGAAGATTCACGAGTTCGCGGCGTAGGAGAACAGGAACCTGTGACTATAAAAAGAAGAATGGTTAGACTGCTACCTATACACAGAGATCCATGAAATTTTCTTCGCATCTTTCCCTACTGAGCTATATGAGTGGATCGCGAAGCTAGTAGGTAACCAAGGAAGGTGCAAGCTCGATAGACCTATTATGTGGACTCTAGAATTGGTGCACAGATTGGAAGCATTGGAGGATAAGATCATGTGCATTATTGATCACTGACTCGATCAAATTATAGGAGGATACATTACTAAATTTGTGGTAGATAATCCAATTATCTACAGTGAGGCAGAGCGACACTTCCTCAAAGGATTGCGAGATAAGTATGTTAAGTCTTTGAACACTTGGATTAAAATGCTACTATGCGAAAAGTGGGTTATGTGAATAAATTGATATTTGGGGCTACGTGAAGTGGGAGAATTTATAGAAACGAAGTTAGTACAGAACTAGAAACTAGCCCCTTGATTTCACCTCCACGAGGAGACGAGGAAGAGCTCATGAAGGACTCACCAAGAACTGCGATCAATTTGATAAGGCAAGATATTCCGTGCATACCATCCCCACCCACACCACTGCCAGTTTCACCGTCTTCACCCCCATCTTCACCCATATCACCTCCGCCACCACCGCTAACCAATATGGAAAGTGTGATAAAGTTATCAGTGTTCAAGGGAGTAGGACATGAAGATCCAAACCAGTTTTGGTTCGTGATAAAAGCTATATGGGAAGTGTAGGGCATCACGGATGACAATATAAAGAAAGCAACATTGGTCAGCGCTCTACAGGATTGCGCATTGACTTGGTACATTAAGCATTCTAATGACAATCCAAATGTGGGGATCACAGACATCCAAACTGTTCTGAACAGGGAATTTAGTAGGCTGAAGACAGAGGCACAGTCGATCATTGGGTTCAAGGAAATCACAATGCTACTAGGCGAGACCCCTTGGGAGTTGGATTAGACACTCAAGTGTACAATTTGTGAAGTGAACATGACATTGATGGATGGACAACACCGCGAATGGTTTGTAGCATCGTTAATGCCACATTTAAGGAACGCGTTGTCACAATAGAGGCTAACAACTCAGGCCGAGGCCTTAGAGATCATGATGAGACTACACAAGACCCCAATATAGGATACCAACCTGGGAGTTCAAAAAATTCACACGTAGTTGAAAAACTTGTGCCTTGAGATGCAGAGTTTGAAACAAGATAGGACAGCTCACCTAGAAGTGGGTGATGATGTATGGTGCATAAAGTGCAAGTGTCACGGATATGACAAGGACCACTGCCCCGGTGTTCGTGAATTACCTCGCGGGAGGAGGACCAATGCCATTGATACCGAAGGCACAAGCAGGACCTAGCACAATGCCTACGTTGTGGTGCACGATTTGTCAAATAGGAGGAAAGAATGTTATGGATAACTGCCATTTATTGCAGAAGTACATGCAGAATTCACAACAGTTGTTCTGTAATTTTTGTAGGTCAGTAGGACATGATGAGCACACCTATAGAAGTTATGAGCTAATGATGGATAAGAATCCTACCTATAGAGTTTAGGCTGAAACTCAGCCCCTTTACCAGAACATAGGGATGGCGTGAATCAGATGTCAGGGGCGTGGATGAGACCGAGGTGGAGGAGGAACTGGAAGAGGTTGCAGACAGCTGATATGTTACAATTGTGGAGGGACAGGACATTATGCCCACGATTGTATGAATCTAATGTGGATGTCATGCTTGTGTTGTACATTGTTTGATCATGAGATGGAGGATTGTCCTACACTGATAGCGAGGTTATACAATAAAAGAGTGCCCCAACCTCCCCCGACTCAGAACCTTGAAATGATGAGGTCTGAGCCATGTGAGGAAGACCCTAATGTGAACATTATGCTTCAAAGTGGAATTACAATAGGGGATGATGAAGGCAAGCAGCATGAAGATAATACTTTCATTCGCAAGGCTCTGACGAAAGATCCAGAGTTCTATTTGGAGCGCACTAAGGAAACCTTCATGGAAGCTAGGAATAGCTTCGCTGATGCCTCCACTTCAAGAAGCAAAGACAGACTGGAGCCGAAAATGGACCCATCAATGCTCACAACATTCCTGGAAACATGCATGAAGCTGCAGCATGACAGAATGGCTATAAGGGGGCTGTAGGAACTCATAAATAGATGCACTGAGACCACATCAAGAGAACCACGCATAGTGTAGAAGATCGGAAAGCATGCGATGAGGACGGGAAGGGAGATGTGATTGACCACACAGATTGGAGAATATGAGATGGACCAAGTGATCTGGACCTAGGATCAGACGTGAAAGTTCTACTGAAGTAGACATGGGAGTGCATGGGAAGGCCTACGCTGCAATGGTCTCCTATCCAGCTGTGAATGGCGAACCAACAATAGATCCTACCTATAGGAAGGTTGTAGGGAATCACCGTGGACATCGAAGGAGCAAGTGTGCTAACAGATTTCAAGGTGATAGAGATTGTTGATGACAACAATCCCTACCCTGCACTATTAGGGATAGATTGGGACACTGATATGAATGGGGTGATAAATTTGAAGAAGCGCGAGATGATTTTCGAGAAAACGTCTCTACGCATAGTTGTACCTTTGGACCCTGCAGAAGGATCGCACTACAAAGAGCCAGTGCGTGACTATGAAAGCGACGATGACTTGGAATGCATCTACAAGATAAACTTGCAAGAGCAAGATTTGGTAAATCCCACCACAGATGGACGAATCTCATGGGAGGACGAAAGCTCCTGTACATCAGATTCTGACGAAGAGATAGAGCGATGGCAAAACTGGTTACATGAGGTAACCACACTGAACTACAACATGATGACAAGGTCACTGCACTACATATCAATGGAGGTAATGGATCTTCCTACGTATGAAGGGTTAAGCGAGGTAGATGTCTTCCTGAACAAATTTGAAAGAGAGGTGCAAAAACAACAACATTTCGAAGCTTTGAAATGGGTACTGTGCGCTACACCTGCGAGGGGGAGGGGTACACACCAAGGAAGCTTTGAGGACTAGCACGAATGTAGGATAATGATGCGCATACACTTTGGTTATCCTCAAATGTGATTAACAGACAATATTGCTGGGTGGAATGATCCATGCGCGCACCTGTCCAGATGGATATAGGCATATCTTAAAAAACCTACACGAATTCTCATAGAATTTGTGTTAGGAGACACGGTCAGTAAGCAGGTGCGGGTGAGGCATTGTCATGAATGAACGATTAGGATGGAACAACAAAGTATGGGAGGAATGAGTGGGAAAAAATCTATCCACACAGAAGCCTTTAATGAAGGATGTGAAGTGTTGAACAAGGTACACAATGCGTAGCAGATCGATTGGGACCTATGCATACCAACAGTTCTATAGGCTTATAGGATAATGTGTAAGAAACTAACGGAGCGAATGCCTTCGAGGCTAGAGTATGGAGTGAATGCTATAATCCCCATCGAGTATAAAATTCCTAGTCCACGCATAGTAGTTTTGATAGATATGACAGCTCACGAAGCCTTGGAAGAAGAGATCGCATAGTTGAATGAAGAAGAATGCTTAGGGCTAGAGGAAGAAATCTGACAGGGTGATCTTAGGCTCCAAGAAATTATGAAATAAAGGGTGTGATTAAGGGAGAAAAGTGCTCTACTAGAAGCGAAAGCCAAGAAGCTTGAGGACGGAATCAAGAAGTATTTTCTCAATAAAGAAACTAGGGTGATAAAAAAAGGTGCAGATGATCACGGTGATGAATTTGGGGACTGCCGCCAAGAGTTGATCAGCTTAATGCCTTGGATTGGACCGCATATTACTAAACGGGTCAACCATGGTGGCATGCTGTAGATGATAAAGTGCGCGATGCAGCTAGTAACCATAAAATGTGGATGTTTTCTAGGAAAAGTGATGGATAACCAATCGAAACCCTATACAGGTGGCGCAATCACCTGACTAGCTGTGGGAAGTATAGTCTTAGTGCTCCAAGAACTTTAAAGGAGGCGTGGGACTATAAACTACTCTGCCTGAGAGTTTTGCAATGTTGGAGCTGCGTGCAAGAGCACAGTGTCACAAGGTCCGCAACCGTGGAAGGGGGGTTGCACTGCCACACAGGTTGGCTAGAAAGTGACCATTGGAGTAACTATTCATGATGTGATGCTTGACTTGAGACCAAATGGAGTGGGCGGCAGGCATTTAAGACATGTTTTATGGGCAATATTTGTGAAAAATGGATGCTAAGGGAGCATTAATGAACTAGATTTGGTGGGAACAGTTGAATTCAAATTCAAAAGATGCTATAAATTACAAAGAGTTACCTAGCAAACAACACTTGGTCATTTGCGAATTGAGTTGTCATATGCCCTGCGTATTCTGAGCCGAGATCTATTTTCCTTTTGCAGAGCATTGATTGAGCCCCTAATTAAGCAATTGAGAGATTTCTGGATAAGCAAGATGACAACATCTGAGGAAGCTAGGGAAATTGCAGAGATGACCGCTGAAGAGGCCGCGCAGGACCTGACTATGGAAGATTCCCCTGAAGGCATCAAGACTGTGGCAGAAATCCATAAATCACTACGCATGTTGAGGACAAAGAAATACAAAAAACCATTGATCCCAGTGCATGTGTCCCCGCGAAACCCACTGCGCATTAGATTAACGATGGAGGAGAAAGGGAAAGTAGTTAACATGGAAATCGATAAGGAGGAGGAAGACTTGGAGGATCTCATAATTGAAGAAGATGAGGACGAAGGCATGGAAGTAGAAATTGAGGCTACACACCCTCCAACCAAGATGCCTGCATATATCCCTTCGTGGAAGGGGAAGCAAAAAGTGCCCAAGGTCCTCGATAAGAGAAAGAGCTCTCTCTAGACTCTGCTCCTCCTAGATGACATCACCTTTGAGGGCACGCACCTGGGGCATGTGCCGAACTTGATGTCTTAAGATGGGGATCTTGCTGACCACGAGAGATTCCCTTATTTAGAGACTGTGTAGCTCATGAAGCCCAAGCAGAACACTGCAGTAGGGGTTATCAAATTGGAGCCACAAAAGTGGTTACGTGGAGTGGAAAAGGCAGGGTTATTAAACCTTCTTTGGGTGCCGCATTTCCACTGTGCCCCAGTAACGATATTTGTCATTAGGCGGCTACTCTGCCTAGTGCATGGTGGATGTTTGTGTCTAGAGGAGCCCATCCCCATCACAGACCACTTAATCCATCGCATTACTCGGCTCCCGTGGAAAGGAGAGGACCCTGTAGACATCTCGGAGGGGAAAAGCAATGATTCGACCATCGCAGAGGCCATGAAGAAGAAATACAAGTTGGAGAAGAAGAAAAGGGGCTACGCCATATCCAACATCAACAAAAAGACAGTTAAAGTGGTGACCTAGATACTAGTAGGCAAGCTCATGTGAAAGTGCCGCATGGAAGAGGTGCCCACGCCAATGGTTGCACTTGTTGAGCAATGCATGGAGGGGGTCTAGTTTAACTGGTGTAAGTTATTATGCGAATAGTTCTTGGAAAAATCTTGTGGGGCCCAGGAATAAGGAAAAACATTCCACTATGCATGGCTTCTACTGTCCATAGTGTTAGTTGCAGGAGAATTACCAGAGGACAGCTAGTTCCCCACAATCGATAGGGATCTTCTGGAGGCCACCAAGTGTGCTTCGTTGTGGGCCATGGAAGATGTGAATTGGATATGTGATAATAAGATATTCTGGGTGTTCATGGAGATGAACATCAGAATGGGGATTAACCACAAGCCGCAGTTATCACCCACTATCTACAATGGCCTGCAAAGTTTTGCATAGTTTAAAGTGGACTTCCACAACATATATATCAGAGCATGAAAGGTCTCGGCCAAGAAATGGAGTGAGATACCCTTCATAGCCATAGATGATGTAGTTTTTGATGTACTAGAGACATGGCCGCTGGAGTGGCATGCCCCAAACATCGCGGCGGTGGAGAAGTCTACTGCATAGAAGAAGAAAGAGGTGGCCAAACTGCGCATGGCGCAGTTGGCAGAGAAGAGAAGGAAAGAAGCAGTGGTAGAAAAAGTGCAGGAGGCATGGGACGCTACGTAAACAGTAGCAGAACAAGAAAAGGCTACAGCAGCAGCAACATTGGAGGTAGCTAAGAAGGCGGGTGAGGGCCAAAAGTCCCCTTCGTGTGGGCAGCAAAAAGAGATGGAAACAGAGGAATAATATGGCGGCATGGAACCACAAACAACATCAAAACTACTGATGCACTAGCACCCGAGAGAGCGGACAGGGCCGCGCAAAATGGTGAAAGTGTCCAAGCTATCGATTGACCCAATCACCCTTATTATGGGGGGTCTGCATGGCATAGGAGACACACTGTGCGACGTCACCACCGAGGCCCTCCAAAAATTCAAGGAGGAGAATCAGATTGTGTTGGGGGCCATGAGAGCAGAGATTCAGGAGATGCAGGTGCACACTCCTTAGGTTGGAACCCTTTCGACCATCCTCGCAATAGGAATAGCTATAGCCAAGAAAAGGCTACGTGCTCAGACAACCAACACCATAGTGCTGCCAAAGGGGGCACTCGTTACAACAAATGACACCAACAAGCTTACGATTAGTGCACTCAAAGGGATAGGGATCAACATGCTCACGCCTCCACGGGAGACACTGTATGTTCTGCAAGATGCGATTACTGCAGAACTGCGGGTTAGGGAGAGCCGTGTGTTGTGAGTGCTGAGCGAGAAAATGATCAACATGGAGCAGTTGGGCTTACAGTGGGACAAAGTGGTATCATAGAATAGGCAGCTGGTATAGGTAATGGAAGAAGCCTTCCATATGGTCCCTTAGCTGGCCATCCCAGCAGACGCACTAGCAGAGGTGCGCATCCATAGATTAGCAGCAGGGGTGCACGAGGAGCAAGAAGAAATAGCCAAGGTTCAGTTGGAGCTGAACCTTTAGATAGCAGAGCTGCGGTTGAAGTTGCTGCCATCCACCCCTCTAGAGGTCAGAGAACAGCATGCCAACACTATTACATCAGGGATGGAAGAGATCACCAGTGCAGTAAGGGACTGCACCAGAATGTTGGAAGCGTCCTTCGAGGTCCTCACCAATCTATAGGAGGACCCTAACATCCAACGCTTAGAGACAAAGGCACGTGAGCTCCAGTAGCAATATGACAACATGAAAGGGACCATGCAGATGGTGTCCCTCACTCAGAGGTTTGCGCGAATGCAATAGGCCAAAGCGTTGAAAGAGCAGGCAAATAGAGCATGGCATAGAGAAGCAGTATTGAAGGCATGCATTCAGCGTTGGATCGATGAGGCCTTCGTCATGATAGAAAAAATTGAAGGCAAGCTCACGTAAATGCAGGGGACGCAGGAATAGATCAAGGGAAGCAATTCTGACACTGAGGTCTCATAACAACGTGCACAGGAGATTCAACAGGCAATGACTCAGTGCATTTTCGACCTTTCAACTATTCGAGCAGAGTTAGAGAGTCTCCGCACGAAGATCTCTACACCAATAGAGTGACTCGAGGGCGAGTCACGATGTTTATGATGGTGGCCTGCTGGGCGTTGAATCCCCCCAAGGCATGTTTTGGGGCTTAAAGCCCAAGTTTTGATTAAGTCCATTGTAAAGACTCCGCGATTTGTTGACGCGAAGTGTGAAGTCATAATAGAGTCACAGGGTTGTCCGCCCTTGGTTTTGTAATGTAATGTCGGTTTGAAAGATCTATTAAGAGTAGAAAAAACATCTAAGCATGATGAGTCTAAGGGATTGATGAAGCATTGAGTCAAGTGTAAATCATGTCTTTGGGTCATAGAGTAGGAGAAGGCTCTGCAGCTGAGTGTGGAGAGGCCTAGTAGTCCGCAGCTAAGTGCATGGACCCCTACAACTGAGCACACAAGGCAGGTTGAGTCTATAACTATGGCAAGAATTAATAAAAGAGAAGTTATACCATATTTTTGTGTATCTTTTCCTATTTTATATTATTGGGTATGTATTGCAAGTTTACTATTTATTTGCTGCGTGAACTCATATGAATGTGCTGTATAAATAAGTATAACATATGGCATCCATTTACATGAAGATAACTCACTGTTGTAGGAAGATATGTAAGATCTCGAGTGTGACTTAGGGAAATAGTGCAGAGCGGTGCTCCAGCAGCCCAGAAGCCCCATAGCCCCTAGTTAGGGATGTGCAAAGGCAAATATATCAGGGTGCAAAGGCCAAGGAAGTGCACGAAGTAACCTGCGTGAAGGGACTAACAATTGGATCGAATCCACCCCTCAAGCATCTCAAGGGTGCGGAAACTTAGTTCCAGCACTGCCCCATACTACTTCGGGTGAGACCTCAGTCCGTGCTTCGCGGACTGTTGTTGAAAGGGCTAGTAGTATAGGGGTTTGTTTGGCTAATTAACTCCAAAATTGGGTCAAGCTCCTACAAGCCAACATTAGTTAAGAGATCAGTTGATTAGGATGAGGATGAAGAATTGAGATAGATTAGAGGAGTAAAGTCTAGTTTCGGGTCGTAAAGTAGGAGAAGGCTCTGAAACTGAGTGCGCAGAGGCCTAGTAGTCCAAAGCTGAGTGCACGAACCCCTGCAGCAGAGTGCACAGAGTAAGTCGAGTCTGTAATAGTTGGAAGTATTAATAAAGAGAAGTTTCCTACCATTTTTGTGTATTTATTTCCTGTTTTATGCATATGTTACATTGGATATACATTGCAATTTTAATTCTTATATGATGCACGAATGTGTATAACTATGATTATTATGTGAACGCAAGTTAGAATAAGTATTTATGTGAAGATAAGTAAGGTCTGTTAAGAAGATAAGTAAGATACGTGGTGTAGTTGGGGAAATAGCACAGGTCAATGCCATAGCTATGCGAAAGCATCTCAGCCCCCAGTTAGGGCTCCACGAAGGACAATTATAATAGATTTCGAAGGTATTGAAGGTTAGAATAGTGCACGAAGAAACCTGTGTGAAGGCATACATATTTGGACTAAACAGACATCACAGACATCTCAAGGGTGCAGACACTTAGTTCCAGCATCCCCCAGTACTGCTTTAGGTGAGACTTCAGTCCACGCTCCACGGGCTAATGCCGAAAGGGCTGTAGTGTAGGGATTTGCTTGGCTTGAGAACTGTCGCAAGGCACAAGAGCAGGGAAAATATTTTCACTATGTGTGGCTTCTATTTTCAATAGTACTGGTGGCATGGGAATTTACCAAAGATAGCCAGTTCCCGATGATCACACAGGACCTTCTGGAGGCAGCGAAGTACGCTTTGCTATGGACAACCTGGGATGCACAAAGGATAAGGGACATCAAAATATTCTGGGTTCTCATGGAGATGAACATCAGAATGTGAATTAATCGCAAGCCATGGTTATCGCCGACTGTTATCGGGAAAACTAGTCTCTATACAGAGTTGCTAGTCCCACTAAGGCTGGTAGCTACCTTAGAAACAAACACACTAAAAACTACTTTCGTTTTCCTTTATGAGAAATAGATAAGAGAAGAATAAGGAGACCAACCTCTGTATTGCGCTTGGTTCCTTGCTCGATTCCTCTCTCTTCTGGTAGGTCTTTGCCCCTCGCTTCCTTGTCTACCCAGCTTCAAAGAGTACCTGTAGAATCAAAGCAACATAACACTATCCAAGAACATAGATCTATTATCATAAACAATATAGGATCAGATGTACATTGACCACATAAATGCATAAATCATCAATCATACAAGAATGTGAAGGAAAACTTGAATAGCTTTATTGATAATCAAGAAAGAGAAAAGAGGATTACAACCAATTGTTCTGACCCAGCATCATCCTCTCAGCAAGAAAGCCCTTCTTCACCTCATGAAAAGCTTAGATCACCCAGCACTATGATATTGCACCAAGAAACCAACAGAACTTCCTTACAAGATATGAAATTCCAGCCTCTGGATCTCTGGGATGAGGGATCCATATATAGATGTCTGCAAGGGAGGTGAGTCAGCTTTTGAGATTTGATTAGTGTCTTCTTTCTGATAGTTCTTGATTCCACTTGGAGATTGATGATCTCTTACTCATGCCTGGTCGAATTAAGAGAGGCAAGTGTCACAGGAGAGGTTTCTGGAAGATTCCATGCTCCTCCACCTTGCGGATTGACCCTGCCATTTGTCCCTTCTCGCCCATCGCACCCCATAGAAGGGTTTTCTGACATGCATCACACCTACTGTGTGTATTCAGGAGGGATGCAACGCACTTTTCCTATGGAGCGGGTGAAATGGTCCAGTTTTGACCAGTTCTGAGTAGTTTTTCATGGAGAACTTCTGGGAGACGCTGTAATCAGTTGACCTTGTTCTTTTAGGGGTTGGAACAACACCTTTAGGGACTTAGGAGCCCTTGGTTTATGGACATTTATGCTTGGGGTTGCAGTGCCCAAAAATGTCTATAACAGTTTCCCCCTAAAGCATGAGGTCGTTAATCTTTTGATGTCGGGTGAAATGCTTTATCATGAGGATCCGAAGTTTTTTTGAGCTGGAAGGCGACCTGTAATAAGATACAATACAATACATTATCTTCATATTATTTTCATGATCTAGCTGAGGCGGGCATTCCCATGCTCATCTTTATAAATTCATTTTTATGTACATAGGACAGACAATCGTCTGAGTGTAGACTGATGATTCTGGTAGAGCCATCATCCCTTAGATTGGATGATTATCTGTGCAGCAATGATGTACATTTGATGTCTTTATTTTCCTGAATATATATCGCAGCCCAGATGGATGAAACTAGATCTGGGGTCTTCAATGTCGTTCGATCTTCACTCAAAGTACAAGTTGATCCATGTGAGAGATGTTCTGGAGTCGAACATGGAAAGACATTGCCTGATTACCAGCCAATGATGTAAGCTGTTAACAGGTGTGAGAGGAATCACCGATAATGATAATGACCCTCAAGGTACTGCAGTACAATTCACGTGGTGTGAATAAGGGACTTGGCATCGAACACCATGCAAAATATTTTGGTCGAAGGCCATTGATGTAAATCTGTCGCCGAAAGTGAGAAACTTGCCATTGGGGCATGCAAGCTTCAAAGTACTGAAAGGTTTGTTCCTAGATCGACTTCTTGGATAATGAGTTGGTGTCGACAAGAAGTGATCTGTCATAGGAGGGCCTTAGTGAATCCCACATCAATGACATGGAACGGAGCAAATGATTTTAATGGAGGTGAAAACGATCTGGTGATATACGATTCAGGGTGGCGGTCATGAAAGAATGGAGCGAAAATGTATTATAGTGGGTGAGACACGGGTGAATTCTCTGAGCAACTTCTCTTGAACATATCGGCGACATTGACATGATGGATTGGTAGCATTAACCCCAAATGTGGATGGTGTGATGGAACCATGGTGATGTGACCAGTGAATGGAACAACCCAACCTGACTCGGATGCGGAGTGAAAGTGTCATGTTCAAGAGCGACTTGCTACCAACAAAGTTTCTTCAAGTTTTCTTCGCAATTTTTCCCCAGTCATTGCTGACCAGTACCTCTTTATTTTTGTCAAGCTTGAGGAGGATAACATATGCTTGTTCTATAATTTTCTGTTCGGGCAAACCCATCGCTATGTTTTAACGAGCCTAGCGATAGTGAAACTCATTCTTGTCTGTTATGGACAAGTTTGTCGCTATTAGGTTATAACGAGTTTAATGACAAAGATAACTCGGTCCTTTTCAATTTTAGAGAGTCTGAAAAGGGACGTAAAGGAAACTCCATAAATCCTTTTTCATCATCTAATCGCTTAAGTCCAAAAAACTATAAAATAATACAAAAGGGATGAATTTTCGGTAATTTTAATGAGCCGAACAAAACAAGCGCTTGATCGTTTTGTGTAATAATCCCTCAGGTCCAAAAAGATTAAAATCTAAAGGAGGGATAGCACATCCGGTCACTTTAACGAGCTGGAGAGGCCAATGGCTTGGAAATCTTTTCATATTTTATGAGTCAGTTGAAAAGAGCTTAAAGGAGACTCGTTTTTTGAGGAACGAGTGATAGAATCGGGTAGCAGCTGATTCTAGGTAAGGTTTGGAATTTTCCAATCACAGCAGTGTCACAAGGATGGCTAACAAGATCACTCTTCGCAGCTATTCCTCAAAATAGGTAAACAATCAAGTGGAGGTGAATGATCGGCCAATACAGAGTGGAGGTGATGATGAGAACACGACCAAGGCTTCAAAGGCTAAAGTAATACTTTCACGATGGTTATTTACCAGAAATTGGTTCATTTCTTAATGAGCTTAAACGCTGGGGGAAACACTTGCTCATTGCTTATGTTTATTTTTTAACGAGCTTGAATTCTGCATTAAAACTGCTCAATTAATCCAGTCTCTAATTTAAAAAAGGCATTATTTCAAAGCTTTTCCCTGCATCCTTTCTTTATGCAAGTTAGGAAACGCCCAATCCTACGAGTTTAAAGGGTTAGCGGACCTATAAATTTAAAAAAATAAATGGGCGCTCTTTGCTTGCACGCCAAAAGGTTTGCATGCCCCCAGGTATAGCGAAGTAGAGTTTCCAGGTTACCCCTCAATTTGCAGACAAAACATTCGTTTTATTGGGAAAGGCCTACCTCAACAGAGGTATCTTATTCCGGTTTAATCCCATTTTCCAAAATGGACAGGTGTGTCATGCCAGTCATATACTCTCCGCGGAAACCCACCCTATACCCAAGGTTTTCCTGTCGAAATAGGGCAGGGTGCATGCCCCCTGGGTTTCAGTCATGCCCTCCGAATCACTCGTGCTCATCAGGAGGATGGACTGGGGATTGATGAGACATTCCTTGCATGAAAAGACCATTCAGGGTTGGTACATGACTATTTTCTATGTGTGAACCGGGGAATGAAAGCTGGTCTACGAGCTTGACCACTCTTCCTTCGTGCGGAAAACACATTACTCTAAAGGGTGAGGAGACAATGGCTCCCATGCAATAAATATAGTCTCGTCCAAGGAGTAGATTATACTCCAGGAGTCCTTGGACTACCATTACGTTCATGTGAACAGTTTTCCTTCTCAATGTTATCGGCACATCGGGAAGTATCCCTAATGGTCGACTCGTTCCTTTGTCAAAGCCTGTTAGATTTCTCATCTCAGGAAAACGCGATGTCGAACCAAGCGCTTTCCAAGCAGTTGAGGAAAGGATACTCACAGAAACCCCTTCATCTATGATGGTACTGGCCATGACCATTCTATATATTTGAGCAATGATTCGGAATGGTACACTAGCCGGTAAACGGGGTCTGCATAGTAGATTCCAGTCAAAGGAAACAACCAGGTTGCTTGGAGGTGGGACAGAATAGATGGCCAGATACGACTCTGACAAACTTCCTTCCTACGGTAAAGGAATGGGTAAACTGCCCACATGTTCATTGGAGTCTGTGCTTACAAAGAAAATTTGAACGGTGTCGTTCTTGTTCTCTTCGATGACTGTATCATCTAAAGATGGACCTTCTGAAGGCAAGACCGGGTCAACTGCTGCCTCGACCTTTTGAATTTCGTCTGGTATGGATTCAGATGGTTTATCTTCAATGATAGACACTTCGGCCGACCACAAGGGCGTGTCAGCCGGATTTTCAATTAGTGACGGACTCAGCAAGAGTTTCTTGTATCCAGGAGGAAGCCGTAACGGTGAAACCGGACGGTCCTCCAAAACTCTTTTAGCTTCGCCTAAGAAGGGACAACAGTGGATGGCGTGATCACCTTCACACAATTTACAAGGAAATTTATATTTTCCTTTTTGTCCAGGGGCTTCACTTTCACTAGTTGACGGTGTATGCTCAACATGATCGTCAGAGGTTGATGGCACCGGATTGTGCAAACGAGGAGACCAGTCCCTTAAGATCCGAGGGATGCAAGGACAATCCCGATGATAGTGGTCTCCTTTGCAAATGACACATGGCGATTTAGGCCTGGTCGGTGCAATGTGTGGATTTTCGCTAGACGATGCTTGGTTGCCCCTTTTTGCCTTTGGCTCCTTCTTCTTCTCAGTTACTTGATTTTGGGCTTTACCAGCTTCATCAAGTGAAGAGGAAGGAGGAGAGGAAGAATTGGACGAAGTAGAGGGTTGGGGGTAACTCTAACATCGTTTAGTTGCTGACTTTATTATTCAGGAATCACGGTGTTCTGAACAACAGAAGTTGAGAAGAGCCATACGGGCAAGCTGATTGTCAATCCTGGAAGAGACAATGTGGCCATATGGGGTGCGCCAACATCTCCCCAAGAGGAGAAGGGACTAGGATTTCCTCCAAGGGGAACTCCTTGGTTGGTGGACTCCATTTTTCTCAACTTAAGATCAACGTAGGAAAGGTGATGATTATTCCATTTAAAATAAATTTTAGATGCTTTGACACAACTTGTTTTTTCAATTTTTAAGGGTTGAGAAAAAACAAAAGATGACTCTAGTCGCCTTCGATTTTTAATGAGCCTGAAGTGACAAGTGCTCAGATGGACCTTTTCTGTTAAGGAGTCTAAAAAGGAATGAAAGGGACTGCTCTGGAAATCTAGATAGAGGGATTACCAAACCAATCGCAAAACTGTAGAATACTTTTTACGGTACGACAGTCAATCTTCCCGAATGCTGTGTTCAGTGCATTGCGATCGATAGGGTGGTAGACACAGCTTCCTATGGATAAAGGATAAAGCCTATTGTGGTCTCCCAAAATATACTTGATGGTACGTGGGAGCACAAGTCCGTACTGGCACTTATCGTCTCAAAGTGGAGGAATTACCCAACCAACAGTGAAAACAACAGTTACCAGGCTTTACGATGCCAGAATACGTCTCTAGCCTAGACTTCTAGATGTTGTGCATTAGGTTCCAAAGCGTTTTTAGATTCATTAAATTTATTTTATGGTTGATCTTGCTTAAGAAATTTGTCTTTCAGGTTCACCGCGTGATGTAGATGTACAATTCCTAAAATGCAATCGAAGATGATAAACAGTCATTTAATCTTCTTTTTGCAATGAAAATCCTAGCTACTAAGGAAAGAGAGATGGCGTTCTTTCAACAAAGAGCAGAGAGCACACACTATATGCATTGTCCTAAATCAAACCAACAAATAGTATAAATGCAAATGCACATGCATGTATTTGTTTTTAGCCTTCTTAATGTGTGAATGATAAAAAGAAAGCTAAGCGAAAATCTGAATTATTTTCCAAAGCGACAATTACTAACAAGTTTCTTTTCAAAACAAAATGAGGACAATGACGACACTTTGTTATTTCGAATTGAAAACTTGCTTTCGACACTTGAAAAAATACTAACTCAAATCAAATACAAGAGTAACAGTGTAATCGACTATCAAGAACAATCAGATTCTCTTCTATGACTGAAAACGACACTTCAACACTTTCAAATCAGGAAACGACAGTACAATTACCCTACTTCTTTGTAAAGGAGAACTGAAAATGACTCAAAAATACATAAAAACATTTACATTTATTTGCACAATGGAGGCAGAATAGCAGCAGGGAAAGGGGTTTCAATAGAGGTGTACTGACTAGAGGCAACAAAATTCCTGAATAGAGCTGAAAAGAGTGAACACAGAAACCAAAATTTAGGAACAAGGCCTTGTCTGACCAATGCACCTGTAACACAGTGAAACTGAAATGCAATGCACCTACTACACTCGGGAAGTGTGATGCATTTGAAGTTCACAAAACAGACAGTGCGCTGGATCAGGGATGAGACTTTGATTGGATTTTGGGTCACAGTTTACAGTTCAATTCAGGGATTTAGGCCGAGCAAGTGGTAATCAGTAAATCAATCACAGGGGTAGATCTAAGGAGGTTACTAGAGCCACCACGAGGGAAATTAGAGAGCTTGTATATCAATCGTTTAATTTATAAACAAAACCCAGAGATAGACTGAAGCAGCGTTGATCTACTTTTCACTTGCATAGAAAATGCAGTTCGAAGGCTAGCTGGCTTAACTTCAGGCTCCGTCTGTAAGTTTATAAAGTAAACAAATGTAGATGAACAAACAATTTATTTGCTCCCTAGTGGAGTCGCCATTTTGTTATCGGGAAAACTAGTGTCTATACAGAGCTTCTAGTCCCACTAAGGCTGGTAGCTACCTTAGAAACAAACACACTAAAAACTACTTTCATTTTCCTTTATGAGAAATAGATAAGAGAAGAATAAGGAGACCAACCTTTGTCTTGCGCTTGGTTCCTTGCTCGATTCCTCTCTTTTCTGGTAGGTCTTTTCCACTCTCTTCCTTGTCTACCCAGCTTCAAAGAGTACCTGTAGAATCAAAGCAGCATAACACTATCCAAGAACATAGATCTATTATCATAAACAATATAGGATCAGATGTACATTGACCACATAAATGCATGAATCATCAATCATACAAGAATGTGGAGGAAAACTTGACTAGCTTTATTGATAATCAAGAAAGAGCAAAGAGGATTACAACCAATTGTTCTGACCCAGCATCATCCTCTCAGCAAGAAAGCCCTTCTTCACCTCATGAAAAGCTTAGATCACCCAGCACTATGATATTGCACCAAGAAACCAACAACACTTCCTTACAAGATACGAAATTTCATCCTCTGGATCTCTGGGATGAGGGATCCATATATAGATGTCTGCAAGGGAGGTGAGTCAGATTTTGAGATTTGATTAGTGTCTTCTCTCTGATAGTTCTTGATTCTACTTGGAGATTGATGATCTCTTACTCATCCCTGGTCGAATTCAGAGAGGCAAGTGTCACAGGAGAGGTTTCTGAAAGATTCCATGCTCCTCCACCTTGCGGATTGACCCTGCCATTTGTCCCTTCTCGCCCATCACACCCCAAAGAAGAGTTTTTTGACATGCATCGCACCTACTGTGTGTATTCAGGTGGGATGCAACGCCCTTTGCCTATGGAGCAGGTGAAATGGTCCAGTTTTGACCAGTTCTGAGTAGTTTTTCATGGACAGCTTCTGGGAGATGCTATAATCAGTTGACCTTGTTCTTTTAGTGGTTGGAACAATACCTTTAGGGACTTAGGAGCCCTTGGTTTATGGACATTTATGCTTGGGGTTGCAGTGCCCAAAAATGTCTATAACACCGACGGTCTACAATAGTATGCAAAGCTTCACGGAGTTCAAGGCAGATTTCCACCATGTCTACATCAGGGCGTGGAAGGACCTCGTTAAGATGTGGCATAAGCTACCCTATCTGGTGACAGACGATGTCATCTTCGTGGTCCTTGAGTTGTGGGCGCCGGAGTGGCACACTCCAACTGGCTTCATGGTGGAAGAATAGAAGTCCGCTATCCAATGGAAGAAGGAAGAGTCAAAACTGTGGATGGTGTAGTTGGCAGAGAAACGTAGGAAGGAACAACTAGTAGCTAAGGCCCAGGTAATGCGTGATGTTTTGAAGTTAGTAGAAGAGCAGCAAAATATAGAAGAGGAAGAGCACGAAGGAAAAAAGTCACCTTCGCCTTTGCCGAAGACTGATGTAGAGAAAGGTGGCGAGGGCCCACAAACAACGTCCACCCAACTAAAATGTCTACGCCTAAGAGAGAAGGTAGGGCCGTGAAAGAAGTCGAAGGCTTCAAAGAATTAATTCGACCCGATCCCCTCACTGAGGGGGATCTCCATGATAATGGAAATACGGTGAGGGATGTCACCGTGGAGGCCCTCCAATAGTTTGAGGAGCAACACCAGATGGTGTTGGGGGCTCTCCGGACGCAAATACAAGAGTTGTACGTGTGCACTCCACAAGTTGGCACTGTGTCAACCAGCCTCGCAGTAGGTATGTCTGCAGCTGAGGAAATGCTACACGCCTGTATGACTAACACAATAGTGTTGCCAGATGGCGCACTCATTACAAAAAATGAGGTCGACAGGCCTATGGTCAGTGGGTTGAAGGGAATTATTTTAAACGTGGTTGCACTCCCTCGGGAGACACTCTATATTTTTTAGGATGGAGTCACTATAGAAATACGAGCTAGGGAGGGTCACGCGCTCTACGTAATGAGCGAGAAATGCATCAACATTGAATAGTTGAGCCTGCAACGCAATGAGGTAGTGGCGTAGAACAGACAAATAGTGCAGGTGGTGGAGGAAGCCTTCCAAATGGTCTCGGAGTTGATCATCCAAGCAGAAGAACCGATGGAGGTGCATGTCTGAAAGTTAGCAGCAGGGGTGCGCGATGCTAGAGAGGAAATGGCCAGGGTTCAGCTAGAGCTGAACCTTCAGATAGCAGAAGTACAGTTGAAGGCACAATGTTCAACTCCGCCAGAGGTTAAGGAACATTGCACCACTGCAATCATGACAACAATAGCCGTGGTCAACAACGCAGTGAGAGACTACACAAAGTTGTTCGAGTAGTCATTCGAGGTCCTCACCACCCTGCAGGAGGACCCAAACATACAATGCCTAGAGATAGAGGCGCATGAGCTACAACAGAGATATGATGAAGTAAAAGGGACTGCGCAGATGGTTGCGCTTACATAGAGGCTCGTGAGGATGCAGTAGGCTAAAGCGCTCAAGGAGAAGGTGGATGTTGCTCAACATAAGGAAGAAGTTTTGAAGGTGTGCCTACATCTATGGATTGATTAGGTGTACACCATTATAGCATCCATTGAAGTTAAGCTCACACAGTCACAAGCAACACAAGAAAGGATTCAGGGTAGCAGTTCAACCATAGTGGTCACTTAATAGCACATCGAGGAAGTATAGCAGGTAGCCACTCAGTGCATTGCCGAAATTGCAGTGATCCAGTTAGATTTGGTAGGTCTTCATGCAAATATCTCTACACCAACAAAGTGACTCAAGGGTGAGTCACGATGTCTGTGTTGGGGGCCTATTGGGCATAGGATCCCCAAGGGAAGTTTTGGGTCTTAGAGCTGAGATTTTGGTCAAAGTTTGTAATTCCGATGTAAAGAATCCACATTTTGTGGGCGCGGAGCGCGTAGTTTGTAAAAGAGTCATAGGGTTGTCCGCCCTTAATTTTGTTATTGTAATGTTGGCTGTAGGGATCTACCCATGTTCCATGAACCATGGGATTATACAAATAGAGCGAGGCTCTAAGTAGTTAAGAGATCAATTTATCAGGATGAGGATGAAGAATTGAGATAGATCAGAGGAGTAAAGTCTAGTTTTGGGTTGTAGAGTAGGAGAAGGCTCTGCAACTGAGTGCATAAAGGCCTAGTAGTCTGCATCTGAGAGCGTGGACCCCTACAGTTGAGTGTGTAGGGTGAGTCGATTCTGTAAAAGTTGGAAGTATTAATAAAGAGAAGTTTCCTACCATTTATGTGTATTTATTTCCTGTTTCATGCATTTGTTACATTGGATATAAATTGCAATTTTATTGCTTATATGTTGCGTGAATGTGTATAACTATGTTGATTAATTGAACGCAAGTTAGAATAACTATTTACGCGAAGATAAGTAAGGTTTGTTAATAATATAAGTAAGATATGTGGTGTAGTTTAGGGAAATAGCATAGGTCACCACCATAACAGTGCGAAAGCATCTCATCCCCTCATTAGGGCTGTGCGAAAGACGATTATAATATATCGTGAAGGTATTGAAGGTTAGAACATTACGCGATGCAACCTGCGCGAAGGCAGACATAGTTGGACTAGACCGACATCACAAACATCTCAAGGGTGTGGAAACTTCATTCCAGCATCCCCCCATACTGATATGGGTGAGACCTCAGTCTGCGCTCCACGAGCTGATGCCGAAAGAGCCAGTAGTGTAGGGATATGTTTGGCTAAATAACTTTGAACCTAGGTCAGGCCCCCATAAGCCAACAAGAAGGACAACTATAGGAACAATGGAACTTCTACCGAGCTCAACAGCAATAGAGGAAGACAACACCTGCACATCAACAAGAAGACAACCCATCAACAAAATGAAATCAAGAAAAAAGCAGTCTAGAACATGTACCTGAGTCATGAGCAACATAGCAGAACCACCCTCCAGCACACATCATCAAGGAAAATGAAGCCACAGGTATGTCACGTCATCCATACTCCCTCATAAGTATGAATATGATTAAAACTGTAGGAATATGTAGAAAGTTGATTTTATAAGCGAATGTGGCCAATTAACTTGGCCACCTTCAATTCGATAACAAAAAGTAAAGTGCTAGTCAACTGGACACGTCAAAAGGTCACATCGAGGGGAATAAATTAAAAATGTGGTCAAGTTATGGTGAAAAAAAGTGGGTGATGATTACAAGGGAGGGTGGCATGTTAACTAATAGTGGGACCAAATGTCCAAAAGGAGAAATATGTACTCGGCTAGCTTACACATCACTCAATCAAATAAACCATAAATAGAAATATTCCCTAACATTTATGCAAGTTATTTTTCATTTCGAGATGTTGAGAGCTGAGATGACATCTAGGAGCCATCGAAAGGAAAATTTAGCATCGGCCTACCTACAGTGAGCACCTACAGGAAACAAAGAAAAGCTACAAGAAATAGTGAGGAAAGCCAGTCTCGGCATCCTACAATGGGCACCTACAGGAAAACTACAGGAGACAAAGAGGATTATCAAAATATTGTAAGTGGGTGCCTAGGGCCAAAAATTCAAGAATTATCATCACCAAAGTAGTGCAGAGAAAGGTAGGCACCATATCCTCTGTGATTTCATTTGTAAAGAAGAAAAGGAAAGAATTTCTCATTTCATTTAAGTATTTACAGTGTGCATAACGATAGACAAATTTTGTTAGAAGATGGTGTAGAATAAACTCTAAATTGTCATCACCTGGAGAATCTCTTAATCTATATCCACCCAAACCTCATACAAATAGATTGACAGAGAGAAATGATGACAGGGGGTTTCAACAAAAGGGAGCCCACCAGAACAACCAGACTACACCAACATCCTCTTGTGGTAGAAATATTTACAAGGCATCAATGGCTGGGATTCTTCGAGCTACTTAGGGGATATGATGATGATATAGCTAGGGAATTTAAAATGCCACTCATACCTCTAGCTAGAGCCAATGCCACTACTGTAGTGAGGGGTTTGTTAGTTACAACTACCCCTAAGAGAGTTAGCAGGATCACTACACTTCATCTAGGGTTGAAATGGAGAAAAGAGGACAAAACTAGCAACACTCTTTCCAAGAAGAGTTTTTTCTTGGAAGGAGAAGAACCAATTGAAGACAAAAGTGGGATTAGAAGGGTAATCATTCAATATCCTTGGAATGAAGTAAGCTATCATAGCATCCAGTATATTTCTTGCGAGGGTAGACTCGGTATAGTCTATGGGTACTTGTTTAGACTCCTCCATGAGCTGAGATTTGGAGAAGCGTTACCTCCTCATAGAAGACTTAATGTGCCTTACGTTTTTTGAAAATCAATGATAGACATGAGCATCAAAGTACAAGAAGGAAATCATCAGCAACTAGCATATCATGGATTGATCAAAATCATACTAGAAGGTGCCCTAAACAACTTGAGAATCCCTATTATGTGGTCAAAATTTGCAGACATGAATGAAGAAGATGAAATTCAAGCCATTGAATATGAAAGAGACCCTACTTCTAGTAATGAAGAAGAGGAGGAAGATCCTGAAGAAGATGAACAAGAGCATGAAGAAGAGGAAAGGAAGAAGAGCTTAAAGAAGAAGAGCCTAAAGAAGAGGAACACGAAGAAGAGGAGGAAGAGCCTAAAGAAGAGGAGGAAGAAATAGATGAGACAAAGGATGAAGCACAAAAGGATGAACCAAGTCCTGAAATATAGAGCAAGGAAGAAGAGGAATCTCCAAGGGTGTCTTCGGAGCCCACAGAGAAGGAGGAAAAAACTGCCTTAACTGCTCTAAGTACACCTATCAAATCAAGAGGAAAGAGGCAGAGGAAAACTCCCCTATACTTCAAAACAAGAAGGAGCACCAGGATAAAAAAAGGGAGACCTAAAACCCCTGCCAAGATTCTCATTATCATAGAGGACTAACTAAAAGAACAAGAGAAGTTAGTCCCTCTAGGAAAGAGAGGTGAAGAAGGAACATCACAACAAGCTTCCCTCAGGTCACCAATCACCTATGTTAGGAGGCCTGTCACCAGGTCAACCTCAAAAAACAAGTTAAAGAAACTTTAACTCATTTTCAAAAAGGAAAGGTCCCCTACAAGAAACATAGACAGACATACCAGAAGCAAAGATGGTCCTACAAGAAACCTTGTCAAAACTACAAGAAACACAAAAACAAGATCATGAAGGATTGTAAGGGAAAAGGGAAGGAAAAGAGGCAACAAATACTCAAGAAACAGTAAAAGGAGAGTCCTAGGAGTTGAAGGAAGCTAGCCCACAACCAAACCTCAACTCCGATTACAGATTCATTGAGGGAGGCAGAGTGATACCACAAAAATTTTCCATCCTTCTATTCTTTGAACTTGAAAAAGAGAGAGAAAGGTCACATCATTGGATGCAAATTGCTAAATCAAAAAGTGTGGAGTATGTAGGCCATATGGAAGAAACGTTGCTAGAAATGGGAAGATATTTGAGTAGAATAAGAGAGAAGGAAAGAATGATGAAATCTGAACTAGAGACTGAGAACACATGGCTAAGGTGGAAACTACAGGAGAAGGAGATCCAATTATAAACTATGACAAGTCTCTCCATGGAGGCACTCCAATGTAGGATGCCAGAAAAATCATATGCCTTATACCTTAAAGAACAATGGCTACAGTTTTAGATAAAACCCCTTGCACAATGAGGAATTATTCCTTTCCATGACTATATGCAGTTCATTGACCTCTTTGACCAAAGAACCCTATAGGAAAGGGCTAATATATCTGAATTTTACATACATAACTTGGCCTTAACATATTTGAATGTGTGGGATCCTAATCCAAAGCTAGGGACTTACAACTGATGGCCTTGGCATCATGGATAACCATGAGGAGGCCAGGGCTACAAAAGTAAAAAGGGTATTGGCAAGAGAAGAAACATAACCTGTTTTCATCGAAGCAAAACATGCCAACTCCATGGTTGTCATTAGTACCCACAACCTCATTACCAATGAACCTGAGCTTGCACCAAGATACCTAGCTACACAAGAGCAAGAAGTCACTCATTTTGATGACACTTGGAGATTTCTAGGGGATGAAAGCTAGTAAACCTTCCAAAGGAGATGGAACACCTTGCCCTACACCCTAAATATTAGGGAGTATCATTCTCCTAACATAATGAGGGATGCACTAGAAAGGACTCCAATGTATAAGCATGCATTGAAGAGACTCAAAGTCAACTAGATTGGCTTGAAACTTAGTCCACCATCACTTTTGGGTATCGGGTATATTAGAAGGGAGAAAGGAAGAAGAATAAAGAAAGCAGTGGGAGGAGATAGAGAAGCATGCAGGGTTTTACCCATAAGAGGAGGAGACTACACCAGAGGCTTGGGATGTCAGGGAGGCCATAAAATAAATGAAAGACATGGACATAGATTGAGTTTCTCAGAGGATGAGAAACACTTTTAGCAGGGGGTGATGATGAGGCTCAATAATGGGTAAATTATATGTACCTTAATGCAACTCTCAAACTTACTAAAGTCAACTTTTCTCATAATTCTTTACATGTTTTTCTATATTTTGCTTAATGAGAAGGGTAAATATGAGATTTCATGTCTTGTGGTCTAATGTGCATTGATTGCAGGTTTTGGAGAAAATTTTGGCTAATTAATGTTGGGTCCCTATAATACTAGTGATTACCCCATTACTATTGTAGTTATACCCCTTATTAATATTGTTGTGCCCCTATTGCCCCCATATTGTTATTACTGTGCCCCATAGAATCCCTCTATTATTATTTTTGTGGCTTTATATTATTATTGTTAGGTTGGCTGGATTATATTGTGACTCCTTAGACTCTTATAATAGAAAGGAGGTTTTGTCATTTGAATCATCCAAGAATTATTAATTTATGTAATGTAAAGGAGGTTGCCCCCTCGAAGAGGCTGAATTCTAAGGCGTTGATCTATCTTTTCCTGAGTTGGTTTCATAACATTTGGTATCAGAGCTTTGGATTCTAGGGTTTCGCTGCTCCAAACTGGTCATCATGGAATTTTTGCTATAATTTTTTTTATGTGACGTTTCAAAAGTCACAAAAAAAACCCATTTGAGAAGAAATCACACTGAACCTTGGGTCCAAATTTCAGAGCTTTTCACGCTATATTTTCAGAGATATGATCTGAAGAAGTTGGTCTTTTTGCAGACTCTTGAATTACATTCAAAAAAGGCGACCTGGGGAAAATCATCATAACTTTCTCTCTAGGGATCAGATTGAAATTTCGTAAGAAGATACAGAAAAAGGATAGACTGTAGTTTCTTGTATGCATGTTTCAGATCCAAAGGTCGAAATAGTTACTTGTGGCACATCATACAAGTTCGCTCTACTGAACTAGTCTATAATCAAGTCACTGTGGGAGATTTCACATAACTCTTCCTTGGAGAATCCAATTTGGGTTAGACTTGTGGCATTGGAAATAGGATATAGAGGGCTACTACAGCACACAAATTCAGAACTAGATGATTGGAAAATACAGAGATACATCAGAGGCAAAATCGAGCTCCTACAAAGTGAAAAAAGGTGTGTAGATTTTCTTAAATTTTTGCTTAAGCTTGGTTTGAAAATTTATTTTGAAGGAATTCAAAGGGCATAGTAGAGCATTATTATCGGTAACTGATGCCCCGAGGAAAGAAAATGCAAACACCTAGTAAGGAACCTGAAAGCTCTAGCATGACTCATGAAGAAGAGGAAGAAATGCAACATGATATATCAAAATTACAAGACCAAGTGCAACAACTGTCCCTTGCACAAAAAGGAACAGAATCTAATATGGATGGTTTAAAGAAAGATGTAGAAGCTAAGATGGATGGTTTAAAGAAAGGTGTAGAATCTAAGATGGACTATTTAAAGAAAGGCGTAGAAGCTAAGATGATTGACGTGGTAGCTAAGATGGATGATTTGAAGATAGATTTGAAGACAGACATGGACGAATTGAAGATAAATATGAATAAGTTGCTACAAGAAATGGTCCCTAAGGGTGAAAGGGTACTAAAGGAAACTCATGATGAGAACAAAAGAAATGTTAATCATGATTCATAGATGCTAATGTTGGATCGAAGACTCACCATATTCCAAAAATCGATATGAGGAAGTTTGATGGCAAGGATCCTGCCACATGGATATTACAGATGGAGCAATTCTTCGATCTTAATAATGTGCAAAACACACAAAAGGTACATATGGAAACTTTATATTGAGAACCAAATCAGTTTGTATGGTATCAATGGCTTTGCTCTCATAAACCATTTATCACTTGGGCAATTTTTACGGAAGAATTGATAGCACATTATGAGGATACAAAAAGCAACACTTTTTTTAGCCAATTGATAAGTCTCAAACAAAAGGGTTCAATAATGGAGCACATTGAGGAGTTCCAAAAATTGAACATAAGGGTAAACTATATTCCAGAGGAGCATAGGATTGATGTGTTCATAGGGTCTTTAAAGGATAATATCCAACATGATGTTCGCCTTTGGGAACCTGATTCATTAGAGAAGGCATTCAAGTTAGCAAGAAAAATGGAAAGAAAAATTATGGAAACCAGGAAGCATACCACTCACAACTATAAAGATGGAAGTGTTGTTGCCCCTAGTCTTCCACAACCTATAAGGTTGACACCACAACGATTGGAAGAAAAAAGAGCAAAAGGGCTTTGTTACAGTTGTGATAGCAAATACACTAAAGGTCATAAGTGTGCTGAGAAGAAATTATTCTACATAGGTTGTGAAGAGGAAGAAGAAAAGGAGCAAGAAAGGTCAAAAGAAGAGGGTATACTCCAGGAACAAAGCCTAGATGAAGAACAAATAAATCCGACCATATCTTGTAATGCATTGGTGGGAATTACCACTCCTCAAACCATCAAGATAGAAGGACAAATCAAGAAGAAAAAGGTAATAGTGTTGATTGATTCAGGAAGCACCCACAATTTTATTCATTGTAAGGTAGCAAAAGAATTGAATTGCTTCCTATATCCAGCACCAGAGTGTCAAGTGATGATTGCAAATGGAGGAACAATAAATTGCTCTGGAAAGTGCCATAATATCAAGCTATCCATGGGAGAATATGTATTGACTAGCCCAAATCTTTCCATTCCAATGGGAGGTGTTGATGTTGTACTAGGAGTCCAATGGCTATAATCCCTGGGTACAATAGCTTTTAATTTTCAAGAACTTTTCATCAAATTTTCTACGGAAGGAAAGGAAGTTGAATTAAGGGGTATTGCAGGGAAACCAGGAAAGATAATTAGCTCTAATAGTATGAAAAAGCTTCTAAAAAAGGAGCAAAGAGGTGTAATTGCACAATTATGCTCGCTAGATGTTTCCACATCGAAATCATCTATTTCTCCAGATCTCCAAAAAGTCTTGGAAAATCATTCCAAGGTATTTGAGACTCCCAAAGGTCTCCCACCTATGCGTGATCATGATCATGCTATTCATCTGATTCCAAGAAGTGTTCCTCCAAACATCAGGCCGTACAGATATCCCTATGTCCAAAAGAGTGAAATTGAATGTATGGTTGCAGAAATTCTAGAGGCTGGTATAATTCAACCGAGTCAAAGTTCTTTCTCTGCTCCAGTAGTATTGGTGCACAAGAAGGATGGATCATGGTGCATGTGTCCGGATTATAGGGAGCTCAACAAGCTCACTATTAAAGATAAGTTCCCCATTCCTGTCATTGATGAATTACTGGATGAATTGCATGGATCAATTTACTTCACCAAGTTGGATCTTCGTTTAGGATATCATCAAATCAGAATGAAGACTGAAGACATTCCGAAAACAACATTTAGAACTCATGAGGGTCATTATGAATTTTTGGTCATGCCTTTTGGCCTTACCAATGCACCTTCAACATTTCAAGGTTTGATGAATTCAATTTTCAAACCATTCCTTAGAGAATTTTTGTTAGTATTTTTTGATGATATACTAATCTACAGCAAGTCTTGGAAGGATCATGTTGACCATGTTGACAAGGTGCTACAACTATTGAAGGAGAAACAATTATATGCAAAAAGATCTGAATGTTTCTTTGGAGTCTAGGAGGTGGAATATCTGGGTCATATTGTATCTCATGAAGGAGTTAAGGTAGACCCTAGCAAAATTAAATCCATTAAGGAATGGAAAATCCCTACATCCATAAAGCATCTGCGAGGATTTCTCGGGTTGATAGGGTATTATTGCAAGTTTGTTAAGAATTATGGGAGAATAGCAGCACCTCTAACAACATTATTGAAGAAAGATGCATTTTCTTGGACTCTGGAAGCAACAAAGGCCTTTGAACATCTTAAAGAGGCAATATGCCAAGCACCGGTCTTAGCTACACCGGACTTCACAAAAACCTTTATTGTGGAATGTTATGCTTCAGGAAATGGAATTGGTGCTGTTCTAATGCAAGATGAAAGACCCATTGCTTTTGAAAGTCGTCCAATCAAGGGAAAGTTTTTAACTACTTCTGAGAAGGAAATGTTGGCAATACTCCATGCACTTAAGAAATGGCGACCCTACCTAATGGGTAGACACTTCAAGGTAAAAACGGATCATGATAGCCTTAAATACATTTTACAACAAAGATTATCCTCTGAAGAGCAACAAAAGTGGGTCACAAAGATGTTGGGTTATGACTTTGAAATCATCTACAAAAAAGGGAAGCAAAATGTGGTGGCAGATGCACTCTCAAGAAAGGATGAGGATGTGGAAGCATTGTTGTGCACCATTTCTATTATCCAACCAAATTGGATAAATGAAGCAAGGGAGGAATGGAAGAATGACGAAGAAGTGTGGGCACTTATTCGGAAGTTACAACAATATTCCAGTACATCTGGTACATTTAGCTGGCAAAATGATTCATTATGGTACAAAGATCGCTTATACCTCTGTAAGAATTCCCAGCTAAAACAAAAGATTCTTATCGAATTGCACACTTCTCCCTTAGGAGGGCACTCAGGATTTTTAAAAACTTACCACAGGGTTAAGAAGGAATTTTTTTGGGATGGCCTTAAATCAGATATTCAAAAGTTTGTGGCTGAATGTTTGGTTTGCCAACAAAATAAAGTTGAAACAATTAAGACATCGGGTCTATTACAACCTTTATCCATTCCAAGCCAACGTTCAGAGGAGGTTTAAATGGATTTTATCACAGGTTTACCCAAGTCTAAGGGAAAGAGTGTCATCATGGTGGTAGTTGACAGACTTACCAAGTATGCACACTTTTGTGCATTATCACATCCATTTAAAGCCAGTACAGTTTCAACTGCATTTATGGAAATAATTCAAAAGCTACATGGAAACCCAAAGATTATTGTAAGTGACAGAGATCCCATTTTCACTGGAAATTTTTGGACAGAATTATTTTCTTGTCTTGGTACTCAGTTAGCTCATAGCTCATCTTATCATCCTCAATCTGGTGGGAAAACTGAGATAGTAAACAAATGTTTGGAAGGATATCTTCATTGCTTTGTATCTGATAAATAGACACAATGGGTCAAATGGTTGCCTCTGGCTGAATGGTGGTATAACACTTCCTTCCATACAGCAACAAAAATGACCCCATTTATGGCACTTTATGGGTATCAACCACCATCCATCACATCATATTTAAGAGAAAATTCTAAGGTTCAGGCAGTGGAACATCACATCGAACATCAACAACAAGTCCTCCAACTCTTAAAGGATAACCTCGTGTTGGCACAGAATAGAATGAAACAACAGGCAGATCAACATCGCAGTGAAAGAAGTTTTGATGTAGGTGATTGGGTATTCCTACGGCTACAACCATATAAGCAAATGTCCCTCAAGCAAGCTAAGAAGGATAATAAATTATCACCAAAGTATTATGGTCTGTACAAGGTGTTGTAAAAGATTGGTACTATGGCATACAATTTGGAGCTTCCTGCAGCTTCTCGATTGCACCCAGTTTTCCATGTTTCATGTTTAAACAAGGTTATAGGCGACAAGCTCCCAGATCAAACAATATTGCCAGAACTTGACGAGGAAGGAAAAATTATATTGGAACCGGAAGAAGTCACAGAAACAAGAACTCGACAGCTACAAAATCATTCAATTTCAGAGTATCTTATCAAGTGGAAGAACTTATCCGCTGAAGATTCCACATGGGAGGATGAGAATTTTATGTAGAAGTATCTAGAACTACTCAAGCGTTGAGGACAACACTTTTTTGAAGGAGAGGGGCATGTTGGGTCCCTATAATACTAGTGATTACCCCATTACTATTGTAGTTATACCCCTTATTAATATTGTTGTGCCCCTATTGCCCCCATATTGTTATTACTGTGCCCCATAGAATCCCTCTATTGCTATTTTTGTGGCTTTATATTATTATTGTTGGGTCGGCTGGATTATATTGTGACTCCTTAGACTCCTATATATAGAAATTTGGTTTTGTCATTTGAATCATCCAGCAATTATTCATTTATGTAATGTAAAGGTGGTTGCCCCCTCGAAGAGGCTGAATTCTAAGGCGTTGATCTATCTTTTCTATCTTTTCTTGAGCTAGTTTCATAACAATTAAAGTGCAAGAACTTGAAGGAGACAAGAAAGAGGGATTTTAGGAGATGGGATCTCCCTCCTTAACTCCTTACTCACTCGAAGATTCCTCGGTCAAATCTCATCATCTTGGAGTTGCGAGCAGCCAAGCCACTAAGATCATTGGTAGCCAAGAAAGTGATAGTTGAAGTCTGGTTGATCTCAAGTTTGGGAGCCAAGCTTCCTTAAATTTAAGGAAGTTGTTGGTAACTTCATTTGTATAAATAAGAAGGCCTAGAGCCTCATTAGGATTTGACTTTTGTTTATTGTATCCAAGATGTATTTTTGAGTTAAAACATTATGACTGGTCACTCCTGTGTATTTTTGATATTTTAATGAAAATGAGAAGCATTCCCTTGATCCAACACTGAGTTGACTCAGAGTGATGAATGTCTTGGGTTAGGGCCCAACCCTAGCAGTAGAGGTTCCTCTTTTGTAAATGTATGCTTAGATTACATTCATAGTCAGTTGCAGAACTGATTTTGGTATTGTTAATTTGCAAGTAGTGGTACGATTAATTAGTTTTCTTCCATTTGTGGATACTTATACCAGTGGTATCATAGTGACAAAATACATTCCATAAAAGCTAGTGATAGTTACTTCCACCTCATCTCCCTTTTGGGATCATGACTTGAGGGATACTTTCATGCAGCCCAAAAATAGAATTCTTGCTTTGATGCATAATCTAGGGTTTATTGATGAGTAGGTCATTGTCTTTAAGTTCTTAGGATGAGTTAAAATTGTCATTTTTGATCTCTTAAGTTCTGCATTGGTTTCAAAGAAATTCTATTCATGAACTTATCTATTATTTGGTAATAAATCTGTTTTCTTCCATTTAACAAATCTTTCCCACGTATAGATGAATTTGTTCATAGATGTAGACAAGAATGTATGTTGTTGCAGGAGATTATAAATTGCAGGGAGACCTCATCTCATTTTCCTCAGCCAATCCTTATCCACCGATGTTACCAAAATCCCCTAAAACCTCAATCTGAATTCTTGTTTTATAAGAAAAAATAGCCATTTATGTTGAGAAAATCCAACCATCTTGAATCACTAGATTGAGCCCTAGATAGCGTTCACCCCCTTCTAGGCCTTATTCTCCCATTATTTACCTTTCCCACACTTCATTCCATCTTTTAAACTAGTTCCTAAGCTGTAGGCCTATTTCCTATAGTAAAATAGGGGATCCTGTAGAAGACCTAGGACATCTTGTAGTTGTCCTGTAGGAAATCTTGTAGCAACCCGTTTTGAGCCTGAATTTAGCAAAATAATCACTTAAGCTGGGATTAGGCCTCCACTTGACATGCATACCCTTAAGACCATTATAACCCTGTTGGCTTAGGGGGTCCTGACCCAGGTTCAAAGTTAGTTGCACCAATTAGCAAAGCCCTACACTATTGGCCCTTTAGGCAACAACCTACATAGTGCAAGCTACAGTCTCACCTGAAGCAGTATGGGGGGATGCAAGAACGAAGTTTGTGCATTCACATACTAGTGTGATGTCTTCCAGCACCTTAGATCTCCCTCTGTGCAAATCCACACACAATTAGGGCTCGTTGCTGCAACTCTGTCAAATAGCCTTTGGACCTTCATGAAGGTCTATTACAGACCTTTAACAATAATTTTTTCTATTTATGTGCATCAAAGAGCAGTCCTAAATTAGGGTTCGCGCATATTAACTTAATTTATTTACAAACATCAGAGAATTCATCAAAGTCTTTGCGGAAGTACTTAAACATGCAATGCATACATCATTAACACTTATTTAAGAGAATTGCATAACATTTAATCAATATTTCATAAATCACCTTATTCATCAACAAAATATAATATTAACAGAAATAACAGAGCTACAAAAGAATTATTTGGAAAATTTCTTTATTAATCTTAAATTCAAGGTTACAGACTCAAAACTGCTATGTGCACATAGCTGCAAGGGTTCACGCACTCATCTTCAAACTCTACCTAGGCCTCTACACACTCAGTTACAGAGCCTTTCTTCTCCTATCTAACCTACTTGCCTTTACTATCATTTCCCTCTATTCTTCCTCAATATGCCTTTGACTCTCTAAGACACACCTATTTATAGCCTTTTTTATATAATTCCATGGTCTGCGGACCATGGGTGAATCTCAAAATTGACTCAAACTTTACATAAAACAAGGGGCTAAACCCTTTTGACTCATATTCAGCTACGTGCTCTGCATCCACAAATTGCGGAGTATTGGATTTGTGGGGCTTGACCCAAGTTTAGTGTTAGTTAGCCAAACAAATCCCTACACTACTAGCCCTTTTAGCATCAGCCTCAGAGCATGGACCGAAGTCTCACACAAAGCAGTATGGGGGGATGCTGGAACCACGTTTTTGCACCCTAATATGGTCATGATGTCAATTTATACCCTCGGTTCCTACTTTCACGTAGGTCACTAAGCTTTAGGGCTCTGTCAGTCTACCCTTTACTCCGCCCTTCAGTACCTCCGCGAAGGTGTATGATTGACCTTCACGAGGCCTTAATCCATGATCCAGGTACTTTCCCACTACTATGACAACATATTGTATAGGTTCCCAAGTTATCATAAGTGTTTTACTTATCTTACTAATCAACCACAGTTAGCACCGCTTAAACTGATATTCTTACTTGTGTTTAATTAACAAATACAATCACATACATTCACACATCACATGAACATTGTAAATTAAACCCAAAACGCAATATAACCAGATGCATTACTAAGAAATAAATACAAAGAATTTGCAGAATACTTTTCTGTATTAATATCTTCATTTTAATACAAACTCTATCCACCATATGCACACAGCTGCAGGGGTCTGCACACTTAGTTCCGGACTTCCACCCTATGCCTCTGCGCACTCAGCTATAGAGCTTCTACCTATGCTAAGACCTGAGAACACTTAGACTCAATGGGTAACTCCTTACTTCATTCTTCTCTATCCAAACTTCACTACTAAAGCTTACTTACTTAGCTCCTTTTTATAAAATCCCATGGTCTGTGGAGCATGGGTGGATCTATATGGCTGACTTCACACTTTAAAAAATAAGGGCGGAAAGCCATTTATGACTCTTGACACCTTCTCACTCCGTGACCACAAAATATGGAGACTTTACAACTTTATTACAAAAATTGTCCTAAAACATGGGATTTTAGCCCTAAAACTATCCTTGGGGGAACCCGTTCCCAACAGGCCCCCAACACAAACATGGTGACTCGCCCTCGAGTCACTCTGCGGGCACAGAGAACTTGGTGTGAAGACCTCCTAGCTCGACCTGTATGATGGTAACCTCAGTAGTGCATTGTGCAGCCTCTTTCTTTTATTCTTCAACCAACTGCTCGGTCGCTAGTCCTGAACTATCAGCCTGAAGCTTATGCTGAGTCACTTGCAGATTAGCAAGCTTGCATTGAATAGAGGCCATGAACGAATAAGCCTCATCCAACCAGGGCTTCAAGCGCGCCTTCAAAATCACCTCTTTGTGCTGCACTACATCTACATGTTCTTTCAGTTCTTTGGCCTCCTATAGCTTCACCAGTCTCTGCGTGAGAGCGACGGTGCATGCTGTACCTTTTACTTTGTCATAGTGCTACTATAGTTCTCGTGCCTCTGTCTCTAGCCATTGTACTTTAGGGTCCTCCTGCAGGCTCGTTGGGACCTCGAATGACTGTTCAAAAAATTGTGTGCAATCTGCTATTCCACTGTCTACTACCACTATCGCCTCTATGGCAGCGGTTGCACGCTATTCCTTCACTTCTAGCAGAGTTGAAGGTTGGGACTTCAACTGTAAATCTACAATCTGTAGGTTCATCTCTAGCTGAACCTTAGCCAACTCTGTGAAGCATTGCACACTATTACATGGAAAAGTGTCTACACAGAACTGCTTATCCCACTAAGGTGTGGTAGCTACCTTAGAAACAAACAAAGTAAAGCTACTTTCGTTTTTCCTTTATGAAATATAGATGAGAGAAGAACAAAGAAGACCAACCTCTGTCTTGCGCTAATCTCCTAGTTTGATTCCTCTCCCTCTTGATAGTTTTTCGCTACTTGCTTCCTTGTACGCCTAGCTTCACAGAGTACCTGTAGGATTACAGTAGCATAAAGCTATACAAGAACATGGATCTATAATCATAAAAAATCTAGGATCAGATGTAAATTGACCATACAAATGCATAAAACATAAATGACACAAGAGTATGGAGGAAAACTTGAATAGCTTTTATTGATAAACAAGAAAGAGCCAAGGGAGTTACAACCAGTTTTTCTGACCCAGCATCATCCTCTCAGCATGTAAGCCCTTCTTCACCTCATACAAAGCTTAGATCACCCAACACTCTGATGTTGTCTCAAGAAACCAACAACAATTCCTTACAATATGCAAAATTCCAGCCTCCTTGATCTCTGGGATGAGGGATCCATATATAGATATCTGTAAGGGAGATGAGTCAGCTTGTGATTTGATTAGTGTATTCCCTCTGATAGTTCTTGCTTCCACTTGGAGATTGATGATCTCTTACTCATCCTTGGTCGAATTTAGAGAGGCAAGTGTCACAGGAGAAGTTTCTGGAAGATTCCATACCTCTCCACCTTGCGGAATGACACTGCCATTTGTCACTTCTTGCCCATCGCACCCCATAGAAGGGCTTTTTGAAATGCAACGTACCTACACAGTGTATTTAGGTGAGATGCAATGCACTTTGCCTATGGAGCAGCTGAAATGATCCTGTTTTGACCAGTTCTGAGCAGTTTTTCATGGAGAACTTCTGGGAGAAGCTGTAATCAGTTGACCTTGTTCCTTTAGGGGTTAGAACAACACTTTTAGGGACTTAGGAGCCCTTGGTTTATGGACATTTTATGCTTGGGGTTGCAGTGCCCAAAAATGTCTATAACAGTTGCCCCCTAAATCATGAGGTCGTTAATCTTTTGATGTCAGGTGAAATGCTTTATTATGAGGATCCGAAGTTCTTTCAAGCTGGGAGGAGAACTGTAATAAGATACAATACAATACATTATCTTCATAATATTTTCATGATCTAGCTGAGGCGGGCATTCCCATGCTCAGCTTTATAAATTCATTTTCATGTACATAGGACAGTCAATCGTCTGAGTGTAGACTGATGATTCTGGTAGAGCCATCATCCTTTTGATTGGATGATTATCTGTGCAGCAATAATGTACATTCGATGTCTTTATTTCCCTGAATATATATCGCAGCCTGGATGGATGAAACTAGATCTGAGGTCTTCAATCTCGTTCGATCTTCACTCGAAGTACAAGTCTATCCATATGAAAGATGTTTGGAGTCGAACATGGAAAGACATCGCCTGATTACCAGCCAATGATGTAAGCTATTAACAGGCGCGAGAGGAATCACCGATAATGATAATGACCCTCAAGGTACTACAGTACAATTCACGTGGTGTGAATAAAGGACTTGGCATCGAACACCACGCAAAATCTTTCGGTCGAAGGGCATTGATGTAAACCTGTCGCCGGAAGTGAGAAACTTGCCATTGAGGCATGCAAGCTTCAAAGTACTGAACGGGGTGTTCCTTGATCGACTTCTTGGATAATGAGCTGATGTCGACAAGAAGCGATCCGTCATAGGAGGGACTTAATGAATCCCACATCAATGACACGGAACAGAGCAAATGATTTTAATGGAGGTGAAAACGATCTGATGACATAAGGTTCAGGGTGGCGGTCATGAAAGAATGGAGTGTAAATGTATTGTAGCAGGTGAAACACAGGTGAATTCTCTGAATGACTTCTCTTGAACATATCGGCGACACTGACGTGATGGATTGGTAGCATTAACCCCAAATGTGGATGGTGTGATGGGACCATGGTGATGTGACCGGTGAATGAAACAACCCAACCCAACTTGGATGCGGAGTGAAAGTGTCATGTTCAAGAGCGACTTGCTACCAACAAAGTTTCTTCAAGTTTTCTTCCCAATTTTTCCCCAGTCATTTCTGACCAGTACCTCTTTATTTTTGTCAAGCTTGAGGAGGATAACATATGCTTGTTCTATAATTTTCCCTTCGGGCAAACCCATCGCTATGTTTTAACAAGCCTAGCGATAGTGAAACTCGTTCTTGTCTGCTATGGACAAGTTTGTCGCTATTAAGTTTTAACGAGTTTAACGAGAAAGATAACTCGGTCCTTTTCAATTTTAGAGAGTCTGAAAAGGAACGTAAAGGAAAATACAAAATTCCTTTTTCGTCATCTAATCCCTTAAGTCCGAAAAAGTATAAAACAATACAGAAGGGATGAATTTTCAATACTTTTAACGAGCCGAACAAAACAAGTGCTCGATATTTCTGTGTAATAATCCCTCAGGTCCAAAAAGATTAAAATCTAAAGGAGGGATAGCACTTCCGGTCCCTTTAACGAGCTAGAGAGGCCAATGGCTCGGCAATCTTTTCATATTTTATGAGTCAGTTGAAAAGAGCTTAAAGGAGACTCGTCTTTTGAGGAACAAGTGATAAAATTGGGTAGCAGCTGATTCCAGGTAAGGTTTGGAATTTTCCAATCACGGCAGTGTTACAAGGATGGCTAGTGGGATCACTCTTCGCAGTTGTTCCTCAAAAGGGGTAAACAATCAAATGGATGTGAATGATCGGCCAATACAGAGTGGAGGTGATGATGAAAACACGACCAAGGCTTTAAAGGCTGAAGTACTACATTCACGATGGTCATTTACTGGGAAATAGTTCATTTTTTAATGAGCTTAAATGTGGGGAGAAACATTTGCTCATGGCTTATGTTTATTTTTTAACGAGCTTGAACTATGCGCTAAAACTGCTCGATTATTCCATTCGTATAATAAGAATGTCCCATATATGATAACGGCAATTTTTAGAGTTTTGCCCCACATCCTTTCTTTATGCAAGTTAAGAAACGTCCAATCCAAAAAACAGATAAATGATCGTTCTTTGCTTGCACGCCAAAAGGTTTGCATGCCCCCAGGTATAAAACAGAGTTTCAAGGTCACCCTTCAAATCACCGACAAAACATTTGTTTTATCAGGAAAGGTCTATCTCTTTCAGGTTACCAATAATTGTTCTATTCACAGCGCAAACAAAACACTTCTTCAGCGATGTCTACTGAAATAGACAAAGGTAAGACAATACACTCACATAACTTTGACGAGAGAATCTTATTCCAAAATAACTCCCTCTTCCAATCACAGATGGGAGTACAGACCAGTGATATATCTCTCGCAGAAACCTACCCTATACCCGAAGTTTTCCTACCGAAGCAGACTAGGGTGCATGCCCCTTGGGATTCAGTCATGTCCCCCGAATCACTTGCGCTCATCAGGTGGACGGACTGGAGATTGATAAGACATTCCTTGTGTAAAAAGACCATTTAGGGATGGTATATGACTATTTTCTATGTGTGATCCGGGAAATGACAGCTAGTCTATGAGCTTGACCACTCTTCCTTCGTGCGGAAAACACATTACTCTAAAAAGTGATGAGACAATTGCTCCCATGCAATAAATGTAGTCTTGTCCAAGGGGTAGATTATAATCCAGGGGTCCTTGAACTACCATTACATTCATGTGAATGGTTTTCCCTCTCAATGTTATGGGCACATTGGGAAGGATCCCTAACGGTCGATTGGTTCCTTTGTCAAAGCCTGTTAGATTTCTCATCTCAAGAAAAAGTGATGGCGAACCAAGCGTATTCCCAGCAGTCGAGGAAAGGATACTCACAGAAGCCCCTTCATCTACAATGGTACCAACCATAACCATTATATATATTTGAGCAATAATTCGGAATGGTACACTAGCCGGTAAACGGGGTCTGCCTACTTGATTCCAGTCGAAAGAAACAACTAGGTTGCTTGGAGGTGGGACCGAATAGACGGCCGGGTACGACTCCGATGAACTTCCTTCCTGCGATAAAGGAATGGGTAAATTGCCCCCATGTTCATCGGAGTCTGTGCTTACGAAAAGAATTTGGACGGTGTCATCCTTATTCTCTTCTGTGACTGTATCATCTAAAGATGGAACCTCTGAAGGCAAGACCGGGTCAACTACCGCCTCGACCTTTTGACTTTCTTCTGGTATGGGTTCAGATGGTTTGTCTTCAATGACAGATGCTTCGACCGACCACCTGGGCGGGTCAGCCAGATTTTCAACTAGTGACGGACTCGGCAAGAGTTTTTTATATCCAGGAGGAAGTTGTAACGGTGAAACCAGACGATCATCCAAAACTCTTTTAGCCTCGTCTAAGAAGGGACAATGGTGGACGACATGATTGCCTTCACACAGTTTACAAGGAAATCTATATTTTCCTTTTTGTCCTGGGGCTTCACTTTCACTAGTCAACGATGTGTTTTCAACATGATCATCAGAGGTTGACGACACCGGGTTGTGCAAACGAGGAGACTAGTCCCTTAAGATCCGAGGGATACAAGGACAATCTCTATGATAGTGGTCTCCTTTGCAAATGACACATGGCGATTTAGGCCTGGTCGGTGCAGTGTGTAGATTTTTGCTAGACGATGCTTGGTTGTCCCCTTTCGCTTTTGGCTCCTTCTTCTTCTTCTCTTTCTTCTTCTTTTCCTTCTTCTTCTCAGGTACTTGATTTTTGGCTTTACCAGCCCCATCGAGCGAAGAGGAAGGAGGAGAGGAAGAATTGGAGGAAGTAGAGGGATGGGGGGTAACTCTGGATTCGTCTAGTTGCTGACTCGATTTCCTCAACATCTCCCCAAGAGGAGAAGGGACTAGGATTTCCTCCAAGGGGAATTCCTTGGTTGGTGGATTCCATTTTCTCAACCTAAGATCAACGTAGGAAAGGGTGATGATTATTCTATTTAAAATAAATTTTAGACGCTTTGACACAACTTGTTTTTTCAATTTTTAAGAGTCGAGAAAAAACAAAAGATGACTCTATTCGCCTTCGATTTTTAATGAGCCAGAAGTGACAAGTGCTCAGATGGACCTTTTCCATTAAGGAGTCTAAAAAGGAATGAAAGGGACTGCTCTGGAAATCTAGGTAGAGGGATTACCAAACCAATCGCAAAACTGCAGAATACTTTTTACGGTACAGCAGTCAATCTTCCCGAATGTTGTGTTTAGTGCATTGCGATCGATAGGGCGGCAAACATGGCTTCCTATGGATAAAGGATTCAGCCTATTGTGGTCTCCCAAAATATACTCGACAGTACGTGGGAGCACAAGTCCGTACTGGCACTTATCGTCTCCAAGTGGAGGAATCACCCAACCATCAGTGAGAACAACAGTTACCAGGCTTTACGACGCCGGAATACGTCTCTAGCCTAGACTTCTAGATGTTGTGCGTTAGGTTCCAAAGCGTTGTTAGATTCATTGAATTTATTTTATGGTTGATCTTGCTTAAGAAATTTTCCTTTTAGGTTCACCGTGAGATGTATATGTACAATTCCTAAAATGCAATCTAAGATGATAAACAGTCTTTTATCTTCTTTGTGCAATGAAAATCCTAGCTACTAAGGAAAGAGAGACAATATTCTTTCACAAAGAGCAAAGAGCACACTCTAAATGCACTGTCCTAAATCAAACCAATCAAACAGTCTAAATGCAAATGCACATGCATGTATTTGTTTTTGGCTTTCTTAGTATGTGAATGGTAAAAAGAAAGCTAATGTGCAAATCTGAATTACTTTTCAAGCAACAATTACTAACAAGTTTCTTTTCAGAATAAAAAATGGAGACAATCACAACACTTTACGATTCGGAAATGAATACTCGCTTTTGACACTAGAAAGACTACAAATTCAGACCAAATACAATAGCAACAGGGTAATCAACCATCAATAGCAACCAAACTCTTTCCTATGACTGAAAACGACACTTGCGACACTTTCAAATCAAAGGACGATGGTACAATTACGTTACTTTTTGCAAAGGAGAACTGAAAATGACTCAACAAATACACAAAAACATTTACAGTTCTTTGCACATTGGAGGCGGAATAACAACAAGGAAAAGGGGTTTCAAATAGAGATATACTGATTACAGGCAGCAAAATTCATGAATAGAACTGAGAAGAATGAATCACAGAAACCAAAACTGAACAATGCCTAGTCTGATCAGTGCACCTGTAACACAAGAAATTTGAAACGTAGCGCACCTACTACACTCGGGAAGTGTGCTGAATTTCAGATCCACAGAACTGTACCTGTGCTGGGCCAGAGACGAGACTTTTCTTGGGTTCTGGGTCACAGTTTGCAGTTCAGTTCATGGGTTTTGGCCAAGCAAATGGTAATCAGTAATGCAACAATCAGGGGTAGATCTAAGGAGGTTCTAAGAGCTACCACGAGGGCAATCAGAGAGTTTGTGAATCAGTTGTTTAAGTCATAAACAAATCCCAGAGATTGACTGAAGCGGCATTTATCTACTTTGCATTTGCATAGCAAATGCAGTTCGAAAGCTACCTGGCTCGACTTCAGGCTCCGTCTGTAAGTTTATAAAATAAACAATCAAGGAAGATAAACAAACAAACTAATTTGTCCCCAGTGGAGTCGCCATTTTGTTATAGGGAAAAGTGTCTACACAGAACTGCTTATCCCACTAAGGTGTGGTAGCTACCTTAGAAACAAACAAAGTAAAGCTACTTTCGTTTTTCCTTTATGAAATATAGATGAGAGAAGAACAAAGAACACCAACCTCTGTATTGCGCTAATCTCCTAGTTTGATTCCTCTCTCTCTTGATAGTCTTTTGCTACTTGCTTCCTTGTATGCCCAGCTTCACAGAGTACCTGTAGGATCACAGTAGCATAAAACTATACAAGAATATGGATCTATAATCATAAACAATCTAGGATCAGATGTAAATTGACCATACAAATGCGTAAAACATAAATGACACAAGAGTATGGAGGAAAACTTGAATAGCTTTTATTGATAAACAAGAAAGAGCCAAGGGAGTTACAACCAGTTGTTTTGACCCAGCATCATCCTCTCAGCAAGTAAGCCCTTCTTCACCTCATACAAAGCTTAGATCACCCAACACTCTGATGTTGTCTCAAGAAACCAACAGCAATTCCTTACAATATGCAAAATTCCAGCCTCCTGGATCTTTGGGATGAGGGATCCATATATACATATCTGTAAGGGAGATGAGTCAGCCTGTGATTTGATTAGTGTCTTCCCTCTGATAGTTCTTGATTCCACTTGGAGATTGATGATCTCTTACTCATCCTTGGTCGAATTCAGAGAGGCAAGTGTCACAGGAGAAGTTTCTGGAAGATTCCATACCTCTCCACCTCGCGGAATGACACTGCCATTTGTCACTTCTCGCCCATTGCACCCCATAGAAGTGCTTTTTAAATGCAACGCACCTACACAGTATATTTAGGTGAGATGCAACGCACTTTGCCTATGGAGCAGCTGAAATGATCTTGTTTTAACTAGTTCTGAGCAGTTTTTCATGGAGAACTTCTGGGAGAAGCTGTAATCAGTTGACCTTGTTCCTTTAGGGGTTAGAACAACACTTTTAGGGACTTAGGAGCCCTTGGTTTATGGACATTTTATGCTTGGGGTTGCAGTGCCCAAAAATGTCTATAACACACACCCCTATAGCAAGCTTTTGAACGTGCACCTCGATTGGTTCTTCCTCAGGAATGGCCAACTCTGGGACCATTTAGCATGCCTCTTCCATGACCTGAACTATGCACTTGTTTCGATCGGTTACCTCAGTCATGGCGGTGATGGTTGAGTCTCATTGTAGGGCCATCTGTTCATTATTAATCTTCTGCTCACTGATCACCTACAAATTGCGGGGTTCGTGGGCCCTCAGCTACATGATCAATCCATCTTGGAATAGGTGCAGTGCCTCACCAGGGAGCACTAAAAAGTTCAACCCCACTCCCTTGAGGGCATTGACAATGGGCCTATTAGCTTCCTTTTCTGTGGTCAGTGCTCCATCTGAAAGCACTATCGCGCAGGAGACCTTCGCCCACAACATCCCAGCAGCTTCTGAAGTACTGATAGCGAGGCTAGTGGACATCGTGCTAGCCTGTGATGCATGGGTCTACAGCTCCTGTAGACCTATTTGTATGGCCCTTAATAGTAGCTACTACTATAGTGCTTCCGCGGTGACATCCTACACTATGTCTCCAATGTCATGCAAATCTCCCTCTGTGAGGGTGATTAGGTGCAACAATGCCTTCCTAGCCTTGGATTTCTTCCTCGACCCCACTTTTTCTTGTGCCCTTAGATGCTTGATATGGTTTGACATCGTCTGTGGGTCTGCACCATGTTGTTATGTTTTCTCATCCATTTCTTCCTTTGTTTCGGGTGAACGTGGCCTCATGCCTTTGTCAAAGCCACGCTTTGTCTTGACTGTCTGATTTCCAGTTTGTTGGGCAGCACCACAGTACACCTAGGCCTTGTTAGTGGCCTCCTTCTTCTTGTTCTCGGCTAGCTACACCATCTTGAGCTTGGCCTCCTCCTTTTTGCACTGCGTGGCAGACTTGCTTGACCCCACCACCAAGTCTGAGGTAGTGCGCCACTCTATCGGCCAACGATTAAGTACTGCATCAATTGCATTGTCCATTGCTAAGTAAGGAAATTCATACCATGTCTACTCAGGGTCCTTTCATGCCCTGATCAACACACAGTGAAAGTCTGCCTTAAACTCCACGTACCCCTATAGGTTGGCAAACACAGTAGGTGACAACTGCAGTTTGTGATTGATAGCCATGCGAAAGTTCATTTCCATCAAGATCCATAAGATATTACTATCCTTGATGAACTGATCATCCTTGGTGACCCACAACAAAGTGTAATTCACTGCTTTTGGCATGTCTGGCACGACCGAGTGGAATTGACTATCTTCTGGTAGCTCCCAAGCTACCAACACAATAGACAGCAAGAGCCACGCATAGTAGAAGGTCTTGCTGAGCTCCTGTGCCTCGAAACAGTTTGCAAGGAACTCACCATATAGATAATGCACCGAATTAAACTAGAATCCCTTGGCACATTGGGCTACTAGCGCGATGACTAGTGCCAGCACTTCATCTACATGACACTTCCTCATAACCTTTCCTGCCAAAATATACGTGGCCACCTTGACTGTAGGGTTGCAGATACTCAAGATGGCATAGCCTCATGGCTTCTTCACGAGCTTGAATTTCTCCTTCATGACCTCCGCGAGGGCCTACTCACCACCTTTTTTGCCAAACATCAAGGCCGGATTTTCCCCTATGTATGCCAGCTGCATGATCTAATGGAACCATCTTTCGGTGATGGGTATCGACTCCTCTAGCCATAGACACCCATCGTACACCACGCATAGCAGATGCTTGATGACCAATACTGTAATGGGGGTGCGATTGTAGTGCGGAACCGATAGCAGGTTGAGATGACCTGCCTTGTCTACTCCCCTGAGCCACTTCCATGGTTCTAATGTAGCCATCTAGGCGGTTGTGTCAACAATGTGGCACATTAGCTACTCTATCGCCAAGTGCAGGAACTTCTCATGGTTAGCTAAGTCCCAATATTCTAGTTTTAGCAAAGGAACTTGCCCCAATCGCGGTCCTTCAAAGACAATCACGTCCGATAGTAGAGGGTGTGCAAAGTGACCTTGCTCTTGTCAATGTCATTTGGCACCTTGGTCTTGCCCTTGCACGGAGGGTCGTACTCGGGCAAGTTAGTGATAAGGTCAGAACCCTGGACTTCAACTTCCTCCACTTCTACCTCCAAATCCTCATCATCCATCGAGATGTCCTCAATTTCTTCCTACTCCATCTCTAGGTTAATGGTTTTTCCCTTTTCCTATGTGGTGGGATTGTCCTTCTGTGGGTTTCTTTTGGGAAACACACGCACTGGTATCACAACCTACTTCGCTTCTTATCCTTTCCACTCTCCTTGGTTGGGGCCAGCTTCGGTCTAGGTGTCTGTGGTGATTTGGGAACTTTAGCTAATACCTCTACAACCTTTGGAGCAGCTCCCTCTGCCTCCCTAACAACCTCCGACACAACCCCCTCAGTTGTCACTACTTCAGTGCTCATAGCTTCTGCAAGCATTGACATGATGCTATGCAACAACTCCTGTGTCTCCTTTGGAAATGTCTCAAATACTAAACTTGCTAGCAAAACTTCGTAGTTTTCATGGTTCATGTGTGCTTGAGAATCAACAACTCAATAAATTCCAAGTGTTTTTCGCTGGGTAGCCACCTGTAATTTATAGGCACTTTCAAGTTCAAATCTGACCATTCCCCCCAAAATTGGTTCATTAATGTTGGATTGGCGGTAGATTTCCAAGGATCTTACCCATAAAGTTTGTCTTAAATGTTGGCCGCCTGCTCCATTTGACCGCATCCTTATCGTGAAATCATGAACAATGAATTTAACGGTTACTTTCCAGCTCACCTGCGCAATTTTACCTTGGGCATCATAGCTCTCTTAATGTTGTCACGAACCTTGTGACATTTCCTTGTCCTGTACAATCCTCCAATCACATAGTTCCTCAACCCGGGTAGTGTAGTTTATAGTCCCCTACCTCCTTTTAGCTGCCTAGAGCGCTAAGACTATGTTACCCTCATATAGCCACTTGGCTGGGTCACCGGTGTATGGCTTCAATCGGCTGCCATTCTCCTTTCCTTGGAAGGGATATCCATTCAATTTAACTAACTGAACTACTCCACTATCGGTAATCTCCTTAATGACATAGGGCCCTAACTAGTGCATTTTGAATCCGTGGAAGTTTATCAAATTTACTGTCATATAACAAAACCAGATCATTTACCTTAAAGGTGCGCAATTTAATGTGTTGATCATGCCATGCTTTTTCGCGCTGCTTTTGGACCTATTGGTGAAATCCAACTAGAAATCTCTCTTCCTTAAGCTCAGCCAGTTGCACAATCCTCTCTTCTAGGGGTCCGTGATCCATCATACGCATGAATGCCACTATGCACAGACTAGGAACAATGTATTACATGGGCATCACTTCTTCAACACCATATACAAGCCTAAGCAATGTTTGTCCAGTCAACTTTTTGCATGTCGTCTGATAGGCCCATAGTACTGCGGGTATGCGTTGGTCCCAATCACTTCGCTAAGCATTGCAAACCTTGGTCAGCACATTCTCTAGCACCTTATTGAATGCTTCCACCATCCCATTAACCTGTGGGTGATAATGTACCATGCTCCCATCTTCTTTCCTTGGGGATCAATGGGTCCTAGAAAATCTATCGCCCATTTCTCGAAAGATTGCAACGTCATATGTGGGTTCAGAGGCAGCTCATCTCTCTGCAATGTCCTACCAGTCCTTTGACACACATCACATGCCTTGCAATAGGCTTTTGAATCCTGATGGAGGGTTGGCCACCACAACCCTATGCGTCGAATATTTTTTGTGGTCACTCTCCCTTCGTAATGCCCTCTTGCGGCACCCCCATGAGAGTTCATGAGGATACTGCTCCTTTCAAACTCTGGTAAATATCATCGTAATACTTCACCAAACCCCATTTTGTACAGATGTCTGGAAATGATAGAAAATTGTGTCATGCATACCACTAACTCCTTTTTCTGCTGGACGGTGTGACCTTCTGAGGCAATTCCTGTCGTTAGGAAGTGTATGATGTCTTCAAAGTGACCAACTGTGATGCGCACTGCAAATAGCTACACGTTAGGCAATCCCTCATACAAATTAGTGGGCTCTTCCCCCATTTCGATGCACAACAGATGGTATGGTCCCGCATTCAGTTATCCAGGCTTCACAATAACTTCAGAATAATATTCCTGAAATAATTACAACCACCTACAGATTCTCCCCCCCAACACGGGCTTATTGACTAGGTATTTCAATGCAGAATGATCCATAGAAATCTTAAAATGTCCACCCAACAAATAGTGTCTAAACTTCTAGAGCATGTATGCCATGGCTACCCCTTTGGGCTTGGTGGTGGAATAATTCTTCTCAGCCTTCGGTAACCTCTTGCTTGCGAATACTATACGATGGTCCAATTCTCCTCCACTAGCACGTGTCAGTACTGCTCCTAGTGTTATACATGACGCGTCTTCATGTGCATGAAACTCCTTCTTCCAATCCAGGAAGACTAAAATCAACGTGGTGACCATTATTCCTTTCAATACATCCAATCTCTTCTGACAGTCCTCGTTCCAGCAGAATGTGACATCCTTTTTAAACAACTTCTCCATAGGCGCAGTGATCTGGGCATAACCCTTGATAAATTTCCTGTAGCACCCATTATGTCCCAAGGTTGCGCGCAACTATTTTACACTCCTTGGCACTTCCAATTTAAATATCAGTGTGATCTTCGTGGGGTCTACCATCAGTCCCTATCCACAAATAACATGACCCAGCAGAGTCCCAAAAGGAACATAAAACAAGCATTTCTTTAGATTGAGCGCAATCTGGTACCTTTGACAAGTATCTAGCATCAGGCGCAAACATGCCACATGCATTTTACCAACCCAAACATAGTCCAGTCATCAAAGTAGACCTCTAGAAACTTATGAATGAATTATTTCAATGCAGCAACGACTACGTGTGAAAAAATTGTAGGTGCATTCTTCAATCCGAAAGGCATTATAGTGTACTAAAAACATCCCAACTCAGTTGTGAAGGTCGTCTTGCTTCTATCTTCAGGCGTGATTTTAATATGATGGTACCCAGAGAACCCATCAGTGAAGGAGTATGCTTCCTGGCCACCTATATTATCCAATACATCATCAGTGAACAGAGTCGGGAAAGGATCATGTATGCAAGCATCATTCAACTTCTTGAGATCTATGCATTTCCTTATTTCATCCTTTTGCTTCTTTTCATGTATGACCATTGGGCTTACCCAATCAGATTCTTCTATGGGCTCAATGATCCTACTGTGAGCATCTTTTCTAGCTCTAAATGGACCTTCGCCTTATACTTCAGATTGAGATGGTAAGGTCCTTTCTGAACCGGCTTCGCGTCGGGTTTTAACGTGACCTTCATAATGCCCAGGTCTCCCATTATCTCCTTTAGCTCCGTAAACTTGGTAGGGAACAAATCCTGCTATTCACAGAGCAATTTGGTGACCTTATCTACCGTCGCATCATCCCAGTAATCTCCAATCTCTGCAAATTTTGGCTCTGCCTCCATACCAATATTTACCTGTTTCGTTTTCAGTGGAGTAGTTATATCAGGATTCTCAATCTGCAGTCCCTTGACCTCGCAGTGACCTTTTGTTTCAGGGATATTAATCTTTTGTGGGTCCTCATCTTCTTCTTCAGCAGTCACGTTATAACATTCCAGCGCATGGCTCAGCTGAGTAGTCCAATCAGGTTGAATTAGATCCAAAGGATCCTGTAGTATCCTAAACATTGCTGCTTTAACTTCTTGTAGTGCTTTGTCAATATAGTCAACCCATCTTCAAATCTGAATGTCATTATGAATCCTTTCTGTAGAATATCCCATTCACTTGTACCATGGTAGAGCTCTATTTCCAAGTACCAGTTCATCGAGATGACATCCAAGGTGTGATAGAACAAGTGCACCCATTGAGGTTGGGGCTTCGCTCCATAAGCCTTAGCCCATTTGGCTAAATGTGCACACAGATCATCCTTTCCATCATATTTTTCTATCATTCATACCTTCGGCTTCCCAAGGCATGTTCTCAACATCCTCCTACATTCGCATCAATCATCAAAACTACCCTTGTGCGTACCCCACCATCTTATGGGTGTAGCATGCAATGCCCATTCCAAATCCTCAAAGCGCTGCTTCTCTGGTACTTCCCTCTAAAATGAATCCAAAAATACATCTACAACATTCAAGTCATTGTAAGTGGGTAGATTTCTTAGCTCTAACGATACACAGTGCAATGATTGGGTCATCATGTTACAGCTCAGTGTGGTTACTTCATGTAGCTGATTTTTCCAATGCTCTAATTCTCCATCAGAGCCTGAGGTGCAAGAACTATTTCTATCCCATGTAATTCATCCATCCGTTGTTGGATTCACCCAATCTTGGTCTCGCATTGTTATCTTATATATTCAATCCAAATCATCATCAATTTCATAATTGTGGACTAGTTCAGTATAGTGCGATCCTTTAGCAAGATCTAGGGATATTATTATGTGAAGCGATTTCTTTTCAAATATCATATTTCACTTCTTTAGGTTAAGTACCCCATTCATGTGAGTAGCCCAATCAATGCCAAGGAGTGCAGGGTAGGGGTTGTTGTCATCCAAAATTTCTATCACTTCAAAGACAGCCAATGCGCTCGTGCCTTCAATATCTACAATTACTCCTTGCAGTCATCCCATGGGGATGATCTTCTGCTAATTTTCCATTCTTAACTGAATTAGAGACCAGTGCCCATTGGCTCCCAAGTCTGCTTTGGTAAAACATTCACGTCTAACCCCAAATCCAAAATAACCTGATCCATTTCATATTCTCCTATCTGCATGGTCAGTCTCATCTCGCGCCTTGTCCTTGATTTATGCTTACCAATCTTCTATACCACATGCGGTTCACCCAGATTGTTTCCAGTGCATCTATTTATAAGTTCCTGTAATCCTTTCATAGCCCTTCTATCGCACAACAACTTCATGCAGGTATCTAGAAAGGTCATAAGCATAGAAGGGTCCATTTGTTGATCAAGCCTATCCCTACTCCCTGAGGTAGAGGCCTCAATGAAGCTCTTCTTTGATGCCAAATCGAATTCAGCCTCCTTCGTCGGAGCTTTTCGAACCCATGCACTGTCTTCGAGTTGTTTCCCCTTATCATCGCCCATTGCAATTCCACTTCGGAGCACTATATTCACATTCAGATGCTCTTCACGAGGCTCAAACCTCATCATCTATAGGTTTTGAGTTGGTTGCACTGGTAGCACCCCTTTGCCACTTATTCTTGCTATCAGCATAGGACAGTCCTCCATCTCATGGTCAAACTGAGTACAATATTTTCCCAATGAATTTTTTAGGTTAGTGCATTCACGAGCATAGTGTGCTGGTCCTCCATAGTTGCAGCAGATTAGTTGTCCCCGATCTCTGCCAGGTCCTCCTCCGCCTCACCCTCATCTACGCCCCTAAAATCCTATTCACGCCATCCTAGTGCTCTGGTTAGGGGGGCACATTTCTCCCTGAACTCTATAGGCAAGTGTTTTGTCCATCATAAATTCATAACATCGAAAGTTTCACTCATCATGCCCTACTGACCTGCAGAAGTTGCAGAACAATTATTGTGGTGTTTGTACAAACTTTTGCAGCAAATGGCAATTATCAGTTGTATGTTTGCCTGCTACCTAACATATAGTGCACCACAACACAAGCCCCATGCTCGGTCCTTCTTGGGCTTCTAGTCTCAAAGGCATCGGTCCTCCTCCTGCAATATAGTTTGAAAAGACCGGGCAATGGTCTTTGTCATGTCCATGACCCTTACATTTCAGGCACCATATCTCTTCGCGCACCTTTGGTCAAACTGTTCTGTCCTGCTTCAAACTTGCATTTCAAGACAAATATTTTGCAACTGTGCATGGATCTGCTGAACCCCTAGATTCAGATTTTTCACCTGCATTTCATGTTGTCTTATGGCAATCTCTAAGGCCTATTCCTTAGTCGTAATCTTCTATTGTCAAAGTGTAATCCTTAGGTGAGGCAAGAGTGAAGCCACAAAGAATTCGTGATGCTTTCCATTTGTTAATTTCATATTAGCTTCACAGATTTTACACTTCAATCTTTGATCCAATTCCCAAGGTGTCTCACCTGGTTTCATTGTGATTTCCTTCAACCCCACAATCAACCGTGCCTCGGATTTAGGCCTATTGAACTCTCTATTCAACATGGTCTGGATTTCTACCAATCCAACATTTGGGTTATCGTTAGAGTACTTGATGTACCATGTTAGTGTGCGATCCTTCAAAGTGCTAACCAATGTTTCCTTTTTAATGTGATCATTTGTGATGCCCTGAGCTTCCCATATAACTTTCACGATGAACCAAAACTACTTTGGGTCCTCATTTCCCAAGCCCTTAAACAAAGGCAGCTTTACTGAATTCGCCTTTGTGAAATGTGGTGGAGGTGGCGATGGTGTGGGTGAAGTCGCAAGTGATGGTGGTGAAGTTGGGGGTGGTGTAGGTGGTGGTGGCAGTCACGGGAATCCCTATTTTATTAATTGAACTGCACTTTACAGACAAGCCTATGCTACTCCTCCTTCATCACCCAACAGGGGTGAAATTAGTAGGCTATATTCAGGACCCTTTCTTCCTTCGTTCCTGTAAGTCTTTCCACTTCACGTAGCTCCAAACATTAAGGTAGCTGCATAACCCGTTTTTCGCACATTAACATCTTAATCCAGGTATTTAAAGACTTCAAGCACTTACCTCATGGACATTTGAAAAAGCATCACTCTGCCTTGCTATAACTAACTGAGGTATCGACCGCAATTTCAGTCACGAATCCTCCTATTATGAAATTGAGCCAATGATAGACAGCACGAGCGATCTTAACCTCAGAGGCCTCCAATCTTTGTACTAGCTCCAGGGTCCAAAATATAGGACCATCAAGTCTCCACCTTCCTTGTCTATCCATTAGCTTTTCTATCCACTCGTATAACTCAAATGGAAAGGAAAATAAAAATATCTCGTGGATTTCCATATATAGATACCTGTCCAGCCACTATTCCTTTGTCAGTCATGGATTTCTGTTCTCCTGCGCCGTGAATTCATGGGTCTTCCTATTCAACCAATCTCCGACCTCTCTCTTATTTGGATTCTAGTGATACAACATCAGACATCTCTCATGCAGATTCTGGTCTGGGAAATGCAACCATTTTTTGGCCTTGTGGGCCCTGACCCAAGTTTAGTGTTAGTTATTCAAGCAAATCCCTACACTACTGGCCCTTTCGGCATTAGCCCGCGAAGCGCGAACCAAAGTCTCACCCGAAGAAGTATGGGGAGATGTTGGAACCAAGTTTCTACACCTTGATATGGTTGTGATGTTGGTTTATACCCTCAGTTCCTACTTTCATGCAAGTCACTAAGCTTTAGGGCTCTGTCAGTCTACCCTTTATTCCACCCTTCAGTACCTCTGTGAAGGTGTACGATTGACCTTCACGTAGCCTTAACCCATGATCGAGGTACTCCCACGCTACTATGACAACATATCGTATAGGTTCCCAAGTTATCTTAAGTGTTTTACTTATCTTACGAATCAACCACAGTTAGCGTCATGTAAACTGATATCCTTACTTGTGCTTAATTAACCAATACAGTCACATACATTCGAGCATAACATGAACATTGTTAATTAAACCCAAAACGCAATATAACCAAATGAATTAACAAGAAATAAATACACATAATTTGCAGAATACTTCTCTTTATTGATATCTTCAGATTAATACAAACTCTATCCACACTGTGCACATAGCTGTAGGGGTTCACACACTTAGTTGTGGACTTCCACCCTAGGCCTTTGCATACACATCTTCAGAGCCTCTACCTACACTAAGACCTGAGAACACTTATACTCAGTGCTTAACTCCTTACTTCATTCTTCACTATCCAAACTTAACTACTTAGAGCTTACTTACATAGCTCCTTTTTATACAATCCCATGGTTCGCGGACCATGGGTGGATCTTTATAGCCCACTTTACACTTTACAAAATAACGACAAATAACCTGTTGGGTCCCTATAATACTAGTGATTACCCCATTACTATTGTAGTTATACCCCTTATTAATATTGTTTTGCCCCTATTGCCCCCATATTGTTATTACTGTGCCCCATAGAATCCCTCTATTGTTATTTTTGTGGCTTCATATTATTATTGTTAGGCCGGCTGGGTTATATCGTGACTCCTTAGACTCCTATATATAGAAAGGAGGTTTTGTCATTTGTATCATCGAAGAATTGTTCATTTATGTAATGTAAATGAGGTTGCCCCCTTTAAGAGGCTGAATTCTAAGGCGTTGATCTATCTTTACTATCTTTTCTTGAGCTGGTTTCATAACATTTGGTAATAAAGCCTTGGATTCTAGGGTTTCACTGCTCCCAACAGGTCATCGTGGAATTCTCACTATCAATTTTTTTCTGTGATGTTTCAGAAGCTAAAAAAAAACCCATTTGAGAAGACATCGCGCTAAATCTCAGGTCCAAATTTCAGAACTTTTCGCGCTACATTTGCGGAGATATGATCTAAGGAAGTTGGTCTTTGTGCAGACTCCTGAATTACATTCCAAACAGGTGACTTGGGGAAATCGTCATAACTTTCTTTCTGAGCAACGGATTGAAATTTCGTAAGAATTTATAGAAAGAGGACGGACTTTATTTTCTTGTATATATTTTTTTAGAGCCAAAGGTTGAAACAATGATTCGTGGCACGTTGTACAAGTTGGCTCTACTGAACTAGTCTATAAGCAGGTCAATATGGGAGATTTTTCATAACTCCTCATTGGAGAATCCAATTTGGATCAGACTGGTGGCATTGGAAAGAGGACGTAGAAGGCTACTATAGGTCACAATTTTAGAATTGGATGATCCGAAATTACAGAGATACATCAGATTCAATATCAGTCTTCTACGAAGTGAAAAAAGGTGTGTAGTTTTTTTTTTTTAATTTTTGCGTAAGCTTGGTTTGAAGGAATTCAAACGGCATAGTAAAGCATTATTATCGGTAACTGATGCCCCGAGGAAAGAAAATGAAAACACCTAGTAAGGAATATGAAATCTCTAGCATGACTCATGAAGAAGAGGAAGAAATACTACATGATATATCAAAATTACAAGAACAAGTGCAACAAATGTCACGCTCACAAAAGCTAACAGAAGCTAAGATAAATGGCGTGGAATCTAAGATAAATGGCATGAAATCTAAGATAAAGGGCATGGAAGCTAATATGGATGATTCAAAGGCAGATTTAAAGAGAGACATGGCAGATCTGAAGACAGATTTGAAGACAGACATGGCAGATTTGAAGACAGATTTGACAAACTTTCTACAAGAAATACTTACTAATGGTGAAAAGGTTGTAAAGGAAACTCATGATGTGAACAAAAGAAATGTTAATCATGATTCCATAGACTCTAATGTTGGATAGAAGACCCACCATATTCCAAAAATTGATATGAGGAAGTTTGATGGCAAGGATCCCGCAACATGGATATTACAGGTGGAGCTTTTTTTTGATCTCAATAATGTGCAAAACACACAAAAGGTACGTATGGCAACTTTATATTTGGAACCAAATCAGTTTGTATGGTATCAATGGCTTTTCTCTCGTAAAAAATTTATCACTTGGGCAATTTTTACGGAAGAATTGATAGCACATTATGAGGATACAAAAAGCGACACTTTTTTTAGCCAATTGATAAGTCTCAAACAAAAGGGTTCAATAATGGAGCACATTGAGGAGTTCCAAAAATTGAACATAAGGGTAAAAGATATTCCAGATGAGCATAGGATTGATGTGTTCATAGGGTCTTTAAAGGATAATATCCATCATGATGTTCGCCTTTGGGAACCTGATTCATTAGAGAAGGCATTCAGGTTAGCAAGAAAAATGGAAAGCAAAATTATGGCAACCAGGAAGCATACCACTCACAACTATAAAGACGGAAGTGTTCTTGCACCTAGTCTTCCACAACCTATAAGGTTGAAACCTCAACAATTGGAAGAAAAAAGAGCAAAAGGGCTTTGTTACAGTTGTGATAGCAAATACACTAAAGGTCATAAGTGTGCTGAGAAGAAATTATTCTACATAGAATGTGAAGAGGAAGAAGAAAAGGAGCAAGAAAGGTCAAAAGAAGAGGATATACTCTAGGAACAAAGCCTAGATGAAGAACAAATAAATCCGACCATATCTTGTAATGCATTGGCGGGAATTACCACTCCTCAAACCATCAAGATAGAAGGAAAAATCAAGAAGAAAAAGGTAATAGTGTTGATTGATTCAAGAAGCACCCACAATTTTATTCATTGTAAGGTAGCAAAAGAATTGAATTGCTTCCTATATCCAGCACCAGAGTGTCAAGTGATGATTGCAAATGGAGGAACAACAAATTTCTCTAGAAAGTTCCATAATATCAAGCTATCCATGGGAGAATATGTATTGACTAGCCCAATGCTTTCCATTCCAATGGGAGGTGCTGATGTTGTACTAGGAGTCCAATGGCTACAATCCTTGGGTACAATAGCTTTTAATTTTCAAGAAATTTTCATCAAATTTTCTATGGAAGCAAAGGAAGTTGAATTAAGGGGTATTACAGGGAAACCAGGAAAGATAATCAGCACTAATGGTATGACAAAGCTTCTAAAAAAGGAACAAAGACGTGTAATTGCACAATTATGTTCGCTAGATGTTTCCACATAAGAATCATCTATTTCTCCAGATCTCCAAAAAGTCCTGGACAATCATTCCAAGGTATTTGAAACTCCCAAAGGTCTCCCACCTATGCGTGATCATGATCATGTTATTCATCTGATTCCAGGAAGTGTTCCTCCAAACATCAGGCCGTACAGATATCCCTATGTCCAAAAGAGTGAAATTGAACGTATGGTTGCAGAAATACTAGAGGATGGTATAATTCAACCGAGTCAAAGTTCTTTCTCTGCTCCAGTAGTATTGGTGCACAAGAAGGATGGATCATGGCGCATGTGTCCGGATTATAGGGAGCTCAACAAACTCACTATTAAAGATAAGTTCCCCATTCCTATCATTGATGAATTACTGGATGAATTGCATGGATCAATTTACTTCACCAAGTTGGATCTTCGTTCACGATATCATCAAATCATAATGAAGACTGAAGACATTCCGAAAACAGCATGTAGAACTCATGAGGGTCATTATGAATTTTTTGTCATGCCTTTTGGCCTCACCAATGCACCTTCAACATTTCAAGGTTTGATGAATTCAATTTTCAAACCATTCCTTATAAAATTTGTGTTAGTATTTTTTGATGATATAATAATCTACAACAAGTCTTGGAAGGATCATGTTGAACATGTTGACATTGTTAGCCTCCTATTGCAATAGGTGTTCATATTTCATGATTGACAGTTGAAAGTGCCAAATATGTCATCTTTGCATGCTGTAATGTTCCATATTTCCTTAAGAGGCCAAAGAAGAGGCCATGAAAGTATGCCAGTCTAAATGCCACTGCTATATTCCAATTTTGATGAAGTTATTCCATTTTTCAAGAATTTTTCAGTTAAAGGAAATCCAAACAACTTAATCTTGGCTTCCTCAGGTTTCAATTGCTTGTTTTAGAATATAGAGAATGAATATCTGTCCAAACTGTTTAATCTTAGCAGATCAGTAGATAGGTAGAGAAATAATGGAGCCCAATTGCTTAAACTGGGCCCTTGGAAGATATAAGGGTACGTTTAGATAGGAGGGCAGTCAAAAGAAAAAAAAAGGATAATCAAGGTCTGCAAGTCCAAGTGTAACCATGTAAAAAGAAGAAAAAATGCTAGGTAAGTAGGCTGGGTAAGTAGTTTTGTGGTTGCAGAATCAAGCTATGTGATCCATTTCATGTTTTTAAGTGTTGTATCTATTCAGATCACAATTATCAGGCACTTTTTTCATTTGGAGGAACTCAAGAGAGGCATGTCTAACTCCCCCTTCTTCTCACTCCCTAAATCACTCACTAACATCCCCATGAGGACCTTGGGATCTACCCAACCAGTCTTGTTACCACTTCATTTTTTGTAGAATACTAAGTCAAGCTTTGACTTTCTTCAGTGAAAAGAAGCCACATATTTTGTGTAAAAATCATTTCTCCACTGTCCATTCACTTCCTATGCCTAAGTTTCAGTTCACAAACTTAGCCCCCTACACTTCACCTCACAAACTCATATTAACTTCTAAACATTATTATGTAAATCCCTATCTATTTCCCCTTCCCCTTACTAAAAGCACTAAATAGCTCCCCTATGTACATATTCCCATCCCCTGGCACTATAGCCCTATAATATCTATTTGGGGAAATGCTGAGTTCATTTGGGGCTTAGCATTAGCCTTCCGCGTCCTAACCCTGGGATTAACTTAACATTTGGTTAAGGTTAATAACCTCTTTCCTCACCCCTCTACCCATAAACCTTAAATATTTTACCCTGCACGCTCACATTTTCGGGTTTGGTTTAATTTTTTTGATTAAACTTTACCCCCAGTGCACAAACCATGTATAAAACCCAAAAACCCAAAGTCTAAACTCCCGTAGCATTGTATAAATATTCGAATATTCCAGCGGGCCCCATGCACAAACCTGCCGCCAGCTCCGCGCTCCGTCAGCCCTCCGATCCGTCCTCCCAGATCCGACGGCTCTCGGCGATTTTGGAGCCGCCCCGTCACTCGACAGTTAGCGTCCGATAACCTGGCGGTTTTGCCATCGTACAGAGGGACGCATGTCCACCCTTGATTGCATCGGAGCCCCTCTGACATTTACCACCCTCGTACAGAGGGCGGTCCGACGAAACCACAAACCGCCTTCTATCTCTCCTCCCCTGACGACAGAACCATGTCACCTTGCCACATCACCCTGCCATGTCACCTTGCCATATCGGGACCCACTGCTGATGTCATGCTGACGTCATCACCGAAAAAAGGTGCAAAGGGCGAAATCGCAGCGAAGGATGCCCAGAATGAAAAACTGAGGCAGTTTTTGATTAATCACGCATCGCTAAGAAAAAATGGTCAAAATGGAAAGATGCCTATGGCTAGGCTACCAGCAGGCCCGAATATGCGCAGTTTGACAGGATTTCTTCATGAAGGCTCACAAAAGGGGCGATTTGACAAATTCCAGAGTATCAGAGGAAAGACGAAGCCCAGAATAAATTAAAAGAGTATCAGTGAAGCGACAAAGAGTATCAGATCGGCAATACCAAAGCAAGTAAACATTAAAGACCCCCAAAGCAAAGTCAAAGAAAACGGTGAAGCCATCTAAGGCTCTCAGATCACAGTTAATGCACATCAAAGCCACTCAAGAGCGGGGGATCAAAGCCCAATGCACAGTTATGGCTAGATGAATAGCACAGAGCCAAAAGGACACCATATTAACTCATTTTGATTCTATTGCCTCCAGTGCAACTCAAAGATATTTTCCTGCATTAATTTCAGGACAAAATTAGGTTAAAGACCTCAAATTCACTCGAGAGCAAGGTATCAAAGCCCAATGCATAGTTATGTCTAAATGAACATCACAGAGCCAAAAGGACACCATATTAACTCATTTTGATTTTGCTGCCTCCAGCGCAGCGCAAAGATATTTTCCTGCATTAATTTCAGGACGAAATTAGGTTAAAGAAGTTTTTTTCCCTCAGACCTATTTTAGGTCTGCTGTAATAGATATTTTAGATATTTTCCCTATATAAACCACAATAATTCATTGTTTAAAGGGTTGGTTGGCTGATATTCCTCATGCTGGACTTGCGCTGTATTTTTTGAGAAGCTCTGTAATCAAAGACTGCTGGAATGTTTTGGATGGACAACTGACTATTGTGTTATTAATGGTTAAAGAGTCACTGTGGAATTCCTATGCTACTACATGGCTCAATAAGTTTTTCTACCTTTGTTTACAGTTTTATCATGTTTATGCACAATTGTGTTACCATCTAAATAGCAAGAAAAAAGAATATCTTAGGTTTTGCTTAACTGCACCTTATGCTCAGTTCTTGTTATTTCTATATGTTTTCCTCAGAAATGGTTATGAATATGCATACTTAAATGATCATGTTTACCCTGTTTCTTTCACATATGGCTGTTTTTTTAGGAATTCTTTATTGCTCCTAGACAAACTTTCATCCACCTTCCCTCTATGTTAGCCAATGAAAGATTCTTAGTTGCCTTTCATTTTTGACCTTCATTCCATCTTTATTCCAGCCTGATATTGTTCTATGTGTAGCTATCCTGCTCTATATTCCTCTTGTGACCAAGAGAACACAACAACAAGCCCTAATCCATGACTCCATGCCCAATGGTTTGAACTTCTCATACTATGCATCCCAACTCTGCTTGAAAACATCTCCTTCCCACCAAAATCAAAACAAAACCCTTGTACACCATAACTAGCCTAAAATCAACCCAAAACAAAGTTAAATCATAAAGAGAGAGCCCTCTCTGACTGCAGGTAGGCTAGGATCTGCAGCCCAAAGATTGGTTTGTGGTTACCTTGGCCGTATCCCTTAAGGAGTCAAGGGACAACCTGAGTGTTAACATAATGGCGACTCAACTGGGGAAAGAACAAATTTTTAAATTGTTGTCTATTCTTTAAAACTACAGATGAAGCCTGAATGTCAGCCAGGAAGCCTTTGAAACTTTTCTTGCTTTGCATCTACAGGAGTAAATAAAAGCTGCTTCAGTCAATCTTCATGCTAGTTTTAAACTGCAGATAGCTGTTCCAAAAAATTTGATCATTTCTTTGCTAATTCTAAAAGCATTCCCAGAAAATACCAAAAGCAAGTTAGAAGCTGGCTCCCAAAAGGAATTCACGTTATACAAGGTCAAATCCAGACCCAAACCCCCCAGCTGATTTTGAAAATCCCAATATAATCCCAAGGAACCTTAGGAAGCTAGAGCGAAGAGAAGATTTTGCTGACTCTAGTCCTGAAACAGTCCAGCCAAGCTGTGTTCCAACCCCTGTCAAAGTTTTATTTCGTTCAACCCCTGCTTCCTCTTGTTCTTCATCCACCTCTCCAAGCACCTTTTCCACACCTCCATTCATTGTGCATACTCTCATTACCACTATTTTTACCATTGTTCCAGTCGTTCCATTTATCCCTGTTGTTCCACTTATACTTGTTAATATGGCTAATAGATATGCACCGTTGCAGTTGCCAGCAAATCCAAGGGCTATGCCTCAGGATTATCAAACTAAAATCACATATTTTGATGGTACTGGTTCTTGCACAGCCCTGCAACATACCAAGAAGATGCAAGACTATTTTGAGAACTACGAGATAGATGATGACAGTGTAAGAATGAATATTTTTGTCCAAAGTTTAACAGGAGATGTAAGGCCCTGGTTTAGAAGCCTTGCTGCAAATTCCATAGCTAACCCAGAGCCCCTTTACCAAACATTTCTTAACAGATGGGAGAAAAAGAAAGATCCCTTGCACATATTATCTGAATATGACACCATGAAAAGAGGCCCTCAAGAGGCTGTCTTAGACTATTGTGCAAGATTTAACAATGTTTATAATGCAATACCATAGAACCTCAGACCTCCACCTAAGCTTGCTTTATATAAATTCCCTGATGGTTTTGATACTGACATGGCTTATCAGTTAAGGGAAAGAGCCCCTCAAAGCCTCGCAGACATGCAAAATGTTGCTGTTAGTGTGGAGGCAAACCTAATTGCCAAAAGAAACAGAGCTAGAACTGAGAGAAGAACCACCTTTAAGGAAGAACCCTCAGCCTTAGACCAAAAGCTAGATGCTATTATCAGTGGCATGCACAGGCTGGGAGATAGAGTGGAAAGCGTTGAAAGGAAGTATACATGGGAAGGACAACAGCCCAATACCATAAGGAACCCAAATTTCAGGAAAACTCAGAACACAAACGCTGGTAGGTCTAGCCCAGACCAAGATATACGGCCTCCTTTCCAAGAAAACTATACAGAAGTATCCACATCTAGTAAGAAGACAGAAGACACTCATATGAACTCGATGGATTTGAAGGGTGAGCAACAAATTTTTCTAACCCAACAGGACCAGGATGAACATGACTTTAATCAATTTTAGACTCAGTCTGGTGAGTCTTTTGACTTTAAACAAGGTTATGATTCAGCTGTGTATGAGGTCCACAAAAAGTATAAACTGAGAACTAGAACAATTGATGTGCCCGAGGCCATCAAACAGAAGGAATCAAAGCAGCCTAAGAAGATCAAAGAAAAGGCTACCCTCATAGAAACTGCTGATAAAACACTCCCAAATCCAAAAGAAGTGACCATAGAGGATATCACAGATGTTCAGCCCTCTGAGAATCAGCCTTTTGTATCTTTTCCCTCAAAGGAAAACATAAACAGCACTCCTGAAAGCCTTTCCAAATCAGAAATAGTTCAAGAAATCAATAAAGAACAAGAGCAAATCGCTGATACTCCCATGGAAAAAGGGAAGCCTGCCTATCACAACACTAAAACCCAATCAGAGAAAACATTTGATTTAGAGGTAGAAATAGGTAAACTTAAGATATCCATCCCTCTATCTGAGCTTGCTAAGCATGATGTATATAGGCAACAAATCCAAAGATCACTTCAAATGCTAGAGACCAAGGATGATGTCAATGTTTTAGATGATACACCCGAGCTGCTTTTCAGTCCAGAAGTTAATGGAAAATCAACATATGGAACTGTTTTGCCCTTTTATGTAAGCCTGCACATACATGATAAAGTCTTGCACAATGCTATGTTCGATTCAGGAGCATCGCACAATCTTATGCCCAAAGCAGTTATGGAGAAGCTAAACCTTGATGTCACAAGACCCTACAAAGATCTATTCTCCTTTGACTCAAGTCAGGTCAAGTGTTTAGGCTTAATCAAGGACTTATGTGTCTCCTTATTCCAATACCCAAACAAGACAATCCTCATGGATGTGGTGGTTGCTGACATTCAACCAAAGTATGGCATGCTATTATCAAGATCTTGGGGAGCAAAACTCCAAGGATCTCTCCAATTAGACCTCTCTTATGCCACTATATCTGTCTTTGGACAACCAAAGAGACTATATAGAGAAACACTCATGAAATATATGGTAAGTAGTGAGGATAAGCCACAAAACTTCCCAATCTATGCAATCCATTCTGATATGGATTCCTTCATATTGATCAATGACGATAGCTGCCCACCCACTGATGAGAAGCCTTTGCTTTTCAAACAAGAAACATGCATCAATGAAAAATCAGTTGCCCATACTTATGAAACTATCAAAACGACCAATGCAACCAGCATACTAGAAGAACCTCCCCAAACAGAAATTTCAAATCTGCCCAAACCTAAAATGGCTGAAACTCTTAATACTAACCACAAGCAAGAAATCACATGGTATTTAGAGTTTGATGGCTCTGTTAACAAGTTAGGAGCAGGGGTAGGTGTATGGATTCACAATACACATAACAACCATGTAGAGGGTCATGCTTACAGACTAAACTTCAAATGCACCAAAAACGTGGCAGAATATGAGGCTCTCCTTTTAGGCCTTAAACTGCTCAAAACTCTAGAAGCTGCAAAAGTTTCCATTCTAGGTAACTCTGACCTCATCATCCAACAAATAAAAGGCAACTTTGTCACAAATGACAATAGGCTGAGAGCCTATAGGTTTGCTGCTACAGAAATACTCAATTCCTTCACTGAAACCAAGCTTGCCAAAATTTCTAGAAGCCATAACATACATGCTCATAGTCTAGCTACTTTTGCTAGCACTTGCAAGCTGCCCTTTGAGCCTAATCACCACTTTACTGCTGAGATAAAGCACAGGCCTGCTATCCCTAACAATATCAAAGATTGGAAAGTGTTTGAGGACGATGCTCAAATCAACAATTTTCTTACCTTACAGCATGAGTTTTCAGGCCTAAACATTGACATGGATGCCATGGATGATTCCTTACAGCGAACAAACGAAAATCAGCAGGCTGTAACAGCTGTAATAGCCAAACAAATGCTAAACCCAACTGTTTTTGACAAAGAAAACATACAAGAGCTGAAACAAATGCATTTCGAGGAAATAGCCAAAGCAGAGGCCGAGATCATTGATTTAAAGGACAACTTTCTGCCCGCTGGCCTCACTCCATTAGAAGACATGTTTGATGCTAATGATGTCCCCAAAAAGCCTAAGATGCAGCCCTTAAACGCTGCCATAGAAGAATACAACATTGGGACAACAGAGAAGCCCAAAATGATTAAATTGTCCAAAAATCTGCCACCTGATCAAAAACCAAAGTATGTGGACCTGTTCAAAGAGTTCCAAGATGTATTTTCATGGAGTTATGAGGACTTGAAGTCCTATGACACCTCAGTTATTCAACATACCATCCCTATAAAACCAAATCAAAATCCCTTCAAGCAGAAACTAAGGAGAATCAATCCTGTGCTTCTCCCTTTGATTGAAAAGGAAGTGAAAATAATGTTTGAAGCAGGTATCATAGCACCCATTAGATTTTCAGAATGGGTATCAAATCTTGTTCCCACAAGAAAGAAAACAGGTGAGATTAGACTTTGTGTAGATTTGAGAAACTTAAACCAAGTCTCCCTTAAAGACCATTACCCCTTACCAAAAATGGACCACATCCTACAAAGAGTAGTGGGGTCATCTACAATCTCTTTGCTGGATGGCTTTTCAGGTTTCAATCAAATACTTGTTCACCCGGATGACCAAGCCAAGACAGCCTTTATAACACCGTGGGGAACATTTAAATATGTGAAGATGCCTTTCGGACTTAAAAATGCTGGTGCTACCTTTCAAAGAGCAATGGACATTGCCTTCGCCAAAGAGATCCATGATTTCCTGGTTGTCTATCTTGATGACCTTACTCCTTTCTCCAAATCTGATCAAGAGCACCTAAAACATTTGAGACAAGTGTTCCTAACATGTAGGAAATATGGCATTTCCTTGAACCCCAAGAAGTCTTTATTTGGCCTTGAAGAAGGCAAATTACTAGGCCATATCATTTCAAAAGATGGCATTAGGATTGATCCAGAAAGAATTCAAGCCATCCTTCAAATCCCATATCCAAGAAATATAAAAGAATTGCAAGCATTCTTTGGAAAGATCAACTTCCTAAGGAGATTTATCCCAAACCAAGTTGAACTAATAAGAATGCTAAGAAACATGTTAAAGAAGGATGCCAAGGTAAAATGGTCTCTTGAAACCAAGCAAGCCTTTGAGAGTATCAAAGCTGCCTTAACCCAAGCCCTTGTCCTCACAAGCCCTCAATTTGATAAGGATTTCATCATTTTTTCATTTGCCTCTAAACACACCGTTGCTGCTGTCCTTTTGCAAAAGGATGACCAAGGAAATGAAAATCCAATTGCTTTTTTCAGCCGAGCCCTTAGGGATTCCCCTTTAAAGTACCAAATCATGGAGAAGCAGGCCTATGCCCTTGTTTAAGCGATCAAAGACTTTAGAATCTATATTTTATACTCACATGTGATTGCTTATGTGCCAAATGTTGTTGTAAAAAACATATTAACCCAAGAGGGGTTAGAAGGCAGAAGAGGCAAGTGGATTGCTAACATCCTTGAGTATGACATTGAAATAAAATCAACCAAGTTGATAAAGGGACAAGGTTTAGCCAAACTGATGTCCGAAACAAATTTTCAAGCCTTAGACATTAACCAGCTGGATAATGAACAGGAGCTGGCGACTCCACAGATCAGTGAAACCTTTTTGCAATCCCCATGGTATGTTGATATATGCTTTGTATTGTTAAACCTTTTTGCTCCCCTAGGATTGTCCAGGACCAAAACAAGATTTTTAAAAATGAAGGCTTCAAAGTTTTGTGTCGTAGATGGTGCATTATTTTGGAAAAATCATGAAGGAATATTGCTTAATTGTTTAACCATGAATGAAACTAAAAATGTCATGAAAGAATTCCATGCAAGGGACTGTGGAGGACATCTATATTGGAAGTCCACTGCTGGTAAAATTTTAAGGGCTGGTTTCTATTGGCCCTCTCTGTTTACAGATGTAAAGAAGTTTGCTATCTCATGCCACAAATGCCAAATTTTTGAGGGCAAAAGAAAGTTGTTACCTTTGCCTCTTAAGCCCATCTCAACCAAGAAGCCTTTTCAACAATGGGGTCTTGAATTCATTGGAGAAATCCATCCCTCTTCCTCAGGCCAGCACAAATGGATTCTAACAGCCACAGACTATTTCACCAAGTGGATTGAGGCCATCCCATGTAGGCAAGCTAATGACACCATCATTATCCAATTCCTTGAGTGCAATATCCTTTCTAGATTTGGCTGCCCTGAGAAGATCATCACTGACAACGTTGCTGCCTTCAAATCCAAAAAGATGATCAATTTTTGCCATAAATTTCATATCACCTTAGGCCACTCCACAACCTATTACCCTCAAGGTAATGGCTTGGCCGAATCATCCAACAAAAGCCTGATCAACATCATTAAGAAAGTGTTGGAGGAAAACAAGAAGAACTGGCACAAAAAGCTGGTAAATGCCCTATGGGCAGATAGACTCTCAAACAAGAGATCCATTGGGATGAGCCCTTATGAGCTAGTATATGGTATGGAGGCCAGATTTCCCTCATCCTTGGGCATCCCTGTTATCAAGCTGTTACAGGAAATTCAAGCTGAGCCAAATGATATACAAAGGAGGATAAATCAAACAATTCATTTGCAGCAAACAAGAGAGCAAGTCTATGACAGAGCTCAAATTTTGCAAGAGAAGCTCAAAAGGATGTTTGATAAAAGAACAAAGGCTGAAGATTTCTGTGTTGGCAACAAAGTTCTAAGGTGGGACTCACGAAGGGAAGACAAGGGAAAGCATGCAAAATTCGATTTCCTTTGGAAAGGGCCATTTGTTATCTCTGCTATTCAGGGCAATAACACATATTTCCTCAAATCTACAGATGGCAGCACAGCTGAAGAAGGCCCTGTTAATGGACGAATGTTAAAGCATTATCATGATCCCATTTGTTGAAAATAACGCAGCTCTGTATATATCCCTTTGTATATTATCAGCACTTTTATTTTTTGTACAACAGGCAGAATATTAGAACAACGCAGCAAAGTTCTTTAAAGATAAATTCTCAAGCAGAGGTGCATGTAATGATAGAGCACGCAGAAGAAAGCAGGCGGTGCTGCTATTGTATAAAAATTCAGTTCATAAGAATGTTGTGTTCAGGTTTCAAAGTTTCAATCATTTGACAGCCAGCACAAGGGAAGTTTCAGTCTACAACAACAATAGAAGATCAAGGCAGTCCGACCTGCTGTTCTCGGCTTTTCACAAGGAAAAGCCATCCCCAAGTGGAGCCACTATTAGCCTCCTATTGCAATAGGTGTTCATATTTCATGATTGACAGTTGAAAGTGCCAAATATGTCATCTTTGCATGCTGCAATGTTCCATATTTCCTTAAGAGGCCAAAGAAGAGGCCATGAAAGTGTTCTAGTCTAAATGCCACTGCTATATTCCAATTTTGATGAATTTATTCCATTTTTCAAGAATTTTTCAGTTAAAGGAAATCCAAACAGCTTAATCTTGGCTTCCTCAGGTTTCAATTGCTTTTTTTAGAATATAGAGAATGAATATCTGTCCAAACTGTTTGATCTTGGGAGATCAGTAGCTAGGTAGAGAAATAAAGGAGCCCAACTGCTTAAACTGGGCCCTTGGAAGATATAAGGGTACGTTTAGATAGGAGGGCAGTCAAAAGAGAAAAAAGGATAATCAGGGTCTGCAAGTCCAAGTGCACCCATGAAAAAAGAAGAAAAAATGCTAGGTAAGTAGGCTGGGTAAGTAGTTTTGTGGTTGCAGAATCAAGCTATGTGATCCATTTCATGTTTTTAAGTGTTGTATCTATTCAGATCACAATTATCAGGCACTTTTTTCATTTGGAGGAACTCAAGAGAGGCATGTCTAACTCCCCCTTCTTCTCACTCCCTAATCACTCATTAACATCCCCATGAGGACCTTGGGATCTGCCCAACCAGTCCTGTTACCACTTCATTTTTTGTAGAATACTAAGTCAAGCTTTGACTTTCTTTAGTGAAAAGAAGCCACATTTCTTGTGTAAAAATCATTTCTCGACAGTCCATTCACTTCCTCTGCCTAAGTTTCAGTTCACAAACTTAACCCCCTACACTTCACCTCACAAACTCATATTAACTTCTAAACATTATTATGTAAATCCATATCTATTTCCCCTTCCCCTTACTAAAAGCACTAAATAGCTCCCCTATGTACATATTCCTATCCCCTGGCACTATAGCCCTATAATATCTGTTTGGGGAAATGCTAAGTTCATTTGGGGCTTAGCATTAGCCTTCCGTGTCCTAACCCTGGGATTAACTTAACATTTGGTTAAGTTTAATAACCTCTTTCCTCACCCCTCTACCCATAAACCTTAAATATTTTACCCTGCATGCTCACATTTTTGGGTTTGGTTTAAGTATTTTGATTAAACTTTACCCCCAGCGCACAAACCATGTATAAAACCCACAAACCCAAAGTCTAAACTCCTGCAACATTGTATAAATATTCAAATATTCCAGTGGTCCCCGCGCACAAACCTGCCGCCAGCTCCGCGCTCCGTTAGCCCTTCGATCCGCCCTCCCAGATCTGACGGCTCTCAGCAATTTCGGAGCTGCCCCGTCACTCGACAGTTAGCGTCTGATAGCCTGGCAGTTTTGCCGTCATACAGAGGGACGCATGTCCGCCCTTGATTTCATCGCAGCCCCTCTGACATTTACAACCCTCGTATAGAGGGCGGTCTAAAGAAACCACAAATCGCCTTCTGTCTCTCCTCCCCTGACGACAGCACCATGTCACCCTGCCACGTCACCCTGCCATACTGGGACCCACTGCTGATGTCGTCATCACCGAAAAAAGGCGCGAAGGGCGAAATCGCAGCGAAGGATGCCCAAAATGAAAAACTAAGGTAGTTTTTGATTAATCGCGCATCGCTAAGAAAAAATGGTCAAAATGGAAAGCTACCTGTGGCTAGGCTACCAGCAGGCCCGAAAATGCGCAGTTTGATAGGATTTCTTCATGAAGGCTCGGAAAAGGGGCGATTTGAAAAATTCCAAGTATCAGAGGAAAGACAAAGCCTAGATTAAATTAAAAGAGTATCAGTGAAGCGGCAAAGAGTATTAGATCGGCAATACCAAAGCAGGTAAACATTAAAGACCCCCAAAGCAAAGTCAAAGAAAATGGTGAAGCCATCTAAGGCTCTCAGATCACAGTTAATGCACATCAAAGTCACTTGAGAGCAGGGGATCAAAGCCCAATGCACAGTTATGGCTAGATGAACAGCACAGAGCCAAAAGGACACCATATTAACTCATTTTGATTCCACTGCCTCCAGCGCAGCTCAAAGATATTTTCTTGCATTAATTTCAGGACAAAATTAGGTTAAAGACCTCAAAGTCACTCGAGAGCAGGGGATCAAATCCCAATGCACAGTTATGGCTAAATGAACAACACAGAGCCAAAAGGACACCATATTAACTCATTTTGATTCCGCTGCCTCCAGCGCAGCTCAAAGATATTTTCCTGCATTAATTTCAGGACAAAATTAGGTTAAAGAAGTTATTTCCCTCAGACCTATTTTAGGTCTGCTGTAATAGATATTTTAGATATTTTCCCTATATAAACCACCCTAATTCATTGTTTAAAGGGTTGGTTGGCTGATATTCCTCATGCTGGACTTGTGCTATATTTTTTGAGAAGCTCTGTAATCAAAGACTGCTGGAATGTTTTGGATGGACAACTGACTATTGTGTTATTAATGGTTAAAGAGTAACTGTGGAATTCCTGTGCTACTACATGGCTCAATAAGTTTTTCTACCTCTGTTTATAGTTTTATCATGTTTATGCACAATTGTGTTACCATCTAAATAGCAAGAAAAAATAATAGCTTAGGTTTTGCTTAACTACACCTTATGCTCAGTTCTTGTTATTTCTATATGTTTTCCTAAGAAATGGTTATGAATATTCATACTTAAATGATCATGTTTACCCTGTTTCTTTCACATATGGCTGTTTTTTTAGGAATTCTTTACTGCTCCTAGACAAATTTTCATCCACCTTCCCTCTATGTTAGCCAATGAAAGATTCTTAGTTGCCTTTCATTTCTGACCTTCATTCCATCTTTATTCTAGCCTGATATTGTTCTATGTGTAGCTATCCTGCTCTATATTCCTCTTGTGACCAAGAAAACGCAACAGCAAGCCCTAATCCATGACTCCATGCCCAATGGTTTGAACTTCTCATACTATGCATCCCAACTCTACTTGAAAACCCCACCAAAATCAAAACAAAACCCTTGTACACCATAACTAGCCTAAAATCAACCCAAAACAAAGTTAAATCATAAAGAGAGACCCTCTCTGACTGCAGGTAGGCTAGGACCTGTAGCCCAAAGATTGGTTAGTGGTTACCTCGGCCGTATCCCTTAAGGAGCCAAGGGACAACCTGAGTGTTAACAGACAGGGTGCCACAACTATTGGAGGAGAAACAATTATATGCAAAAAGATCCAAATGTTTCTTTGGAGTCCAGGAGGTGGAATACCTGGGTCATATTGCATCTCATGAAGGAGTTAAGGTAGACCCTAGCAAAATTAAAGCCATTAAGGAATGGAAAATTCCCACATCCATAAAGCATTTGCGAGGATTTCTCGGGTTGACAGGGTATTATCGCAAGTTTGTTAAGAATTATGGGAGAATAGCAGCACCTCTAACAACATTATTGAAGAAAGATGCATTTTCATGGACTCCAGAAGCAACAAAGGCCTTTGAACATCTTAAAGAGGCAATGTGCCAAGCACCGGTCTTAGCTACACCGGACTTCACAAAAACCTTTATTGTGGAATGTGATGCTTCAGGAAATGGAATTGGTGTTGTTCTAATGCAAGATGAAAGACCCATTGCTTTTGAAAGTCGTCCAATCAAGGGAAAGTTTTTAAGAAAAGCTATTTATGAGAAGGAAATGTTGGCAATACTCCATGCACTTAAGAAATGGTGACCCTACCTAATGGGAAGACACTTCAAGGTAAAAACATATCATGATAGCCTTAAATACTTTTTAGAACAAAGATTATCCTCTGAAGAGCAACAAAAGTGGGTCACAAAGATGTTGGGTTATGACTTTGAAATCATCTACAAAAAAGGGAAGAAAAATGTGGTGGCAGATGCACTCTCAAGAAAGGATGAGGATGTAGAAGCATTGTTGTGCGCCATTTCTATTATCCAACCAGATTGGATAAACGAAGCAAGGGAGGAATGGAAGAATGACGAAGAAGTGTGGGCACTTATTCGAAAGTTACAACAAGATTCCAGTACGTCTGATACATTTAGCTAGAAAAATTATTCGTTATGGTACAAAGATCGCTTATACCTCTGTAAGAATTCCCAGCTAAAACAAAAGATTCTTATGGAATTTCACACTTCTCCCTTAGGAGGGCACTCAGGATTTTTAAAAACTTACCACAGGGTTAAGAAGGAATTTTTTTGGGATGGCCTTAAATCAGATATTCAAAAGTTTGTGGCGGAATGTTAACAAAATAAAGTTGAAACAATTAAGACACCCGGTCTATTACAACCTTTATCCATTCCAAGCCAACATTGGGAGGATGTTTCAATGGATTTTATCATAGGTTTACCCAAGTCTGAGGGAAAGAGTGTCATCATGGTGGTAGTTGATAGACTTACCAAGTATGCACACTTTTATGCATTATCACATCCATTTAAGGCCAGTACAGTTTCTACTGCATTTATGGAGACAATTCAAAAGCTACATGGAAACCCAAAGATTATTGTAAGTGACAGAGATCCCATTTTCACTGGAAATTTTTGGACAGAATTATTTTCTTGTCTTGGTACTCAGTTAGCTCATAGCTCATCTTATCATCCTCAATCTGATGGGCAAACTGAGATAGTAAACAAATGTTTGGAAGGATATATTCGTTGCTTTGTATCTGATAAACAGACACAATGGGTCAAATGGTTGCCTCTGGCTGAATGGTGGTATAACACTTCCTTCCATACAACAACAAAAATGGCCCCATTTATGGCACTTAATGGGTATCAACCACCATCCATCACATCATATTTAAGAGAAAATTATAATGTTCAGGCAGTGGAACATCACATCGAACATCAACAACAAGTCCTCCAACTCTTAAAGGATAACCTCGTGTTGGAATAGAATAGAATGAAACAACAGGCAGATCAACATCGCAGTGAAAGAAGTTTTGATGTAGGTGATTGGGTATTCCTACGGCTACAACCATATAAGCAAATGTCCCTCAAGCAAGCTAAGAAGGATAATAAGTTATCACCAAAGTATTATGGTCCGTACAAGGTGTTGCAAAATATTGGTACTATGGCATACAAATTGGAGCTTCCTACAGCTTCTCGATTGCACCCAGTTTTCCATGTTTCATGTTTAAAAAAGGTTATAGGCGACAAGCTCCCAGTTCAAACAATATTGCCAGAACTTGACGAGGAAGGAAAAATTATACTGGAACTAGAAGCAGTCACAGAAACAAGAACTCGATAGCTATGAAATCGATCAATTTCGGAGTATCTTATCAACTGGAAGAACTTATCTGCTGAAGATTCCACATGGGAGGATGAGAATTTTATATAGAAGTATCCAGAACTACTCAAGCATTGAGGACAACAATTGTTTGAAGGAGAGGGGCATGTTGGGTCCCTATAATACTAGTGATTACCCCATTACTATTGTAGTTATACCCCTTATTAATATTATTGTGCCCCTATTGCCCCCATATTGTTATTACTATGCCCCATAGAATCCCTCTATTGTTATTTTTGTGGCTTTATATTATTATTGTTAGGTCGGCTGGGTTATATTGTGACTCCTTAGACTCCTATATATAGAAAGGAGGTTTTGTCATTTGTATCATCGAAGAATTGTTCATTTATGTAATGTAAAGGAGGTTGCCCCCTCGAAGAGGCTGAATTCTAAGGCGTTGATCTATCTTTTCTATCTTTTCTTGAGTTGGTTTCATAACATAACCCTTTATGAATCTTGACACCTTCGTGCTTTGTGACCATAAAATGCACAGACTTTACAACTTTATTACAAAATTTGTCCCAAAACATGGGCTTTTATCCCCAAAAATATCCTTAGGGGAACTCATTCCCAACACGGAGAATTTACATTATTTACAAAAACTGCATCAAAACATGGGTTATCTTAACCCCAAAACTGACCCAAGGGAGCCCATCCCAAGAGGCCCCCAACATAAATATATTGACTCGCCCTTGAGTCACTCTACTGGTGCTGTGATCTTACTATGAAGATCCTCCAGCTCCACCTCAATCACTGCAACTTCGGCAGCGCTCTGCGTAGCCTCCTGCTTGACTTCGTTGACCAATTTTTCTGTGGTTGTTCCTTCTACATCCATCCTTATCACTTTTTGTTTCTGCTTTAGTCCCTTAAGCTTATCCTGAATGGTAGTTGTGACTTGATAAGCCTCCTCCAACCAAGGCTACAACTTGGCTTTTAGTGAAGGCCTCCTTCTTCTATTCTTCCTTCACCTGTGTTAGTAGCTGCTTTCCTTCCTGTAATTTGGCAAGGAATTATGCTAGTTCTAAGGAGCACAAAGTCGCCCTAACTTCATCATATTTCCACTACAGCTCCCTTACCTTTGTGTTCAATGTCTACTGGTTTGGATCCTCCTGCAGACTGATCATGAGCTCCATAGCCTGTTGAAACAATGTCACACAGTTAGTGACTATGGCATCCAAGGTAGTCACACATTCTTTTATCCCGGGTCTGGGCTTCATATCTTTCTTTTGCTTCTTTGTTTTGGTATGCTTCCTTGGGGAAGCGCGGACCGACATGAGCTTCTTCTGCTTGTCCTTCGTGGTTTGCTTTGATTTGGCTGGTTGGATTTCTCTAGTACGGGTAGGCTTCAGCCTAGGCGACCTCAGCATCATAGGCACAGTAGCTGGAGCTTCCATACTTACAACTTCCGAGGTAGCGGTCTCAGAGGCAAAATCACCAGTACTAACAGTTTCAGTAGGACTTTGTGCAAACATTTTGTCGAGGATAAACTTCTTGTTTATTGTAGGAAACTTAGTAAATGTGGGGCTCGCAATGAAATCCTCCCAAAATGCTTAGCTCATAGGAAACAAACAAAAAAAATTCACTAACAACTCTCAGAGCGCAAAGTGGTCTCTATTGGACAAGCACATGTAATTTATAGGGGTTTTGAATTCAAATCTAACAGTTCCCCCCAAATTCTAATAATAAATGTTGTTTTGGCAGCATATCTTCAAAGATTTTGGCCTTAATTTCCGCCACCCTGCTCCACTTAACCCTATTTCGGCCATCAAGTCATGAACAATAACTCCAATAGTTATTTTCTTGTTGCACTGCATGACATTGTCCCCGATGGTGCAACTTCCTAAGTGCAGCTTCTTTGGTTTCCTCTTTGTTATTCACCTCACAGCCTACTCGCTACGTTGTCCTCCAAACTTGACAGTGTAGTTTATAGTCCTGTGCTCCCTTACAACTGCCAAGAGCATTAACACTATCCTGCTGTCATATGGTCATTGTGTAGGATCACCTGTATACAATTTTAACCTGCTCCCATTCACTCTTTCCAGGAAGGGTTCCCAATTAAGCTTCGTGAGCTTAAATGCACCTCCGTCTATAATTTCTTTGACAATATATGGCCCTAACCAATGCATCTAGAATTTACCCGGAAATTTAGTGAAATTACTATCATATAACAGAACAAGATCGTTTACCTTGAATGTGTGAATCTTGATATGGCGATCATGTCATGATTTTTCATGTTCCTTATGCACTTGTTGATGAAATCCTACTAAAAATTGATCTTCTTTGAGCTCCATCAATTGTGCAAGTCGTTCCTGTTGGCTTAGTCGGGGATGAGCCCCAAATTTGGTAACTTGTTGGGCTCATTTGGCCTAATTATCCTTGTTCAGTCCTTGTTCAATCCTTCATTTTTCATAGCTTATGCATTATTTTTCAGTATGTTTATTTCATTTTTACAAATAAGGGTAGTCACTCTTCCTAGGTGGCTAACACGTGCTCATTTCAGGTTTTTGACACATGTTGGAGCAAAACCGAGCAATCATGGGCTAGAAGACAACCAAGCTTGAGGTGAGGATTTGTAGGGGGGTTGTATATGGCATTAAATAGCCCTTCCTTGAGATCTTCACCCCCAACTCCGAGCTCCAAAGGCCACCAAAACTGGATCTAGAAGGCAGCCAAGTAGATTTTGGAAGGGGCTGTCTACTCACAGTTTGGACAGCCAAGTCCCATAGATTTAGGAGGCTAGCTAGGGCCCTCTTGGTGTATAAATGTTAAGGCCTCAGCCTTGATAAGGGACTTTTGAAACCATTGCATATTTTGCACTACAGTGCTGTTAGCTTTACTTTGTTCTCTTATAGCCATTTTGGCATAACTCTTGACTTATGACTATTTTTTGATAATGAGAAGCAGTCCGATTTTATATCAACTCTAAGTTTTATATAGGAGCCATAGCTCTCAGGGTTGGGCCCAACCTGAGAGCCTAGAGCTTCCTTTTTGTACTGTTACCTTTCCCTTATGCATCATTGTTTTCCTTTTATGCATTTGAAACGTATTTCTGTCAAGCAGATTTAGTTGTGTTGGTTAAATAGGTCACTGTTTATGAGTAGAATTGCTTCAAATGTTTAAAATAGATTGGTAGGATAATAACAGGAAAAAATATCCAAGAAAATGGTCAACAACACTCTCAGTTTCACCTCATCCTTATTGGATCTGGGGCTGGAATTGAAGAAACAGTGCTGCCCCAACAAAAACACTAGTTTGCTTGACCATGCAATCCTTAGTGTACTGTTTTCATTTGCAGAAGTTAGTTATGGGTCCAGATCTCTGAAATGTTTCTTTGCATGATTGATGTACATGGTTTTCTTTCCAAATAAAGCTGTTGTTCATTCGTTTTATTGACAGTTAGATTAGATTAGCTGGGACTTTGATTATTTGTAAGACTTTTGTTGATTCGGTTAAATGTACACCGTGCAGGGCATCTCTACCACTCTCTCATCCACCTAAGCTTCATCAGAGCCAGCTGTTCCATCTCCTAGCTAGGTTCCTCGTCTCACACCTATCCTTTTGCCCACGTAACCCTACCTTCTTGCTCCATCATTGTCCTAGCCTTCTTTAAGCCAAGTCAGCCTTCTACACCCTCTCACCACTCCATCCACCAGTCCCTGGGTCACTCCAGGCCCCTATCCTACCTCCCTATCCATTCATGCATCTTCCCTCACTCACCCATCCTCTAAAATCCACTTTTTAAACATCTTGTAGAAATTTCTGAACATCCTGTAGAAATCTCTGAACATCCTGTAGAACCCCTGCGGACTTCCTGTAAAAGCTCACAAATGAGGTTTCTTGATAGCCAAACTTTGTGAAACTCTCCAGAAGGGTGTTAGGGACTCCTTAGACCCTCTCTGAACCTTCCTAACCTTTTCCAAGCATTACTCCTCCTTAATCCACCCCTTCACAGTAAAAAGCCAGTTAAAACCACATGCATGATAATTCTAATAACTTATTCAAAAATACAAAAATATGTTTTCTTCAGGTAGAGGTAGTCTAGACACATGTATTTTACCTTCATAGGAGTAATGGCATCCCTTCCAGTAGTTTGCATTCTCTCCTTTGCATCAATAGGACTAGCTAGTAGAATTAGGGTTTGCTAGGGTTTGCGTTACTTTTTGGCTTTCAGTTTCTTTCCGCAAGTAGATTAGCTTCGTTTGAGTTAGCTTTCATCCATCAGTTAAAAAGATTCTTCTAAGAGCTCATAGAAGTTGGCTTAAGCCCCTAGTGGACTTGTGCCAGCTGACCAAGTGACAGTTGCGGCAAGAGCTAGTACTTGTGCATACAGCACTGTCGCTTCCAAGTTTGTTACGAACTACCGGGTTGATAAAAGTAAAGAAGGGAGTCCCAGGAGTTGCAGCATTATTGTTGCAATACTGGAGCCCACCAGTTAGTCCTGACCCAAGTTCAGAGTTAAGTTTTCCAAACAAATCCCTACACTACTAGCCCTTTAGGCATCAATCCGTGGAGGGGAGACTGAAGCCTCACCCAAAGCAGTATGGGGGGATGTTGGAACCAAGTTTCGGCACCTAGAGATGGTTATGATGTCGTTTTATTCCCTAACCCTACCTTCGTGTAGTAAGGCTTATCGATATGAATTTCTCTTACCAGCCTATAGACCTTCACAAAGGTCTACTACTATCTTTCATGGACCTTAGGCAGGAGAATCAGCAATTTACGCACTTCTGAGATTGCTTCTACTTCTGTATTTACCCAAATCAGCTTAAGTGTCTGATAATTTTAACATGCATTAAGATACTCTTCGCATAAATAGATATTATGGCTTGCGTTTGTATAACAATGTAAAACATATAGATTCGTGCATCAACACAGCATTAACCCATTATTCATCATAACATAAATGCATTTATTCATAATAGAAGCAATTGGATAAGACATAGATCTTTCCAAAATAGTGTCTTTATTAATACTTCAGATTTTCTTACAGACTCAAAACTACCTTGCGGACTCAACTGCAAGGGTACGCACACTCAATTGCAGACTCTACGTACACAGTTGCAGAGCCTCTCTTCTACTCTAAGACACTTCACTTGTCACTTCTATTAACCCATTACATCAACTATGAACTTCTCCTCTATGAACTACCTTAGACTATCTAAGACTCTCCTTTTTATACAATCCCGTCGTCTACAAACCATGGGTAGGTCTATACAAAACGACACAACTTACATAAAAGAAGGGAAAATCCTTTTATGACACTTACTATCTACATGCTCCATGATCGTAACTTGCAGAGACTTTACCCTTAACATCACAAAAACTTGGGCTTTCAGCCCCAAAGCTTGACCTTAGGGGACCCTGTCCCAACAAGCCCCCAAAATAAATATTGTGACTCACCCCCGAGTCACTCTGCTGGCGCAAAGATCTTATTCCAAATACCTCCCAACTCCACTTTCGCTATTGCAACTTCAGTTGTGCACTACGTAGCTTCCCGCTTGACTTGCTCCACCAACTGCTCTGTTGCTAGTCGTGCGCTATCTTCCTAGATCTTCTACTGTTATCTCTACATGTTGGCCAACTTGTCCCCAATGGTGACAGAGATTGCATAGGCCTCATCCAACCAAGGCCCCACTCTGGCCTTGAGTACTGCCTCTTTCCATTGCATTGCTTCCACCTGTTCTTACAGTTGCTTTGCCTCCTGCAGCTTTTCCAATCTCTCCGTGACAACGATGGTGCATGTTTTCACCTTTTCTTCGTCATACTGCTGTTGCAATTCTCGGGCCTCTGTGTTCAACATCTATAGGTTAGGCTCTGCATGCAGACTCATTATTATCTCCATAGACTACTCGAAGAGAATAGTGCATTCCGCCACTGCTACATCTACTACAACAACTCCATCCCTCACAGCAGCTTCACACTGTTCTTTGACCTCTAGTAGAGTTGAAGGTTGTGTCTTCAACTCAAGATCTATAATTTTCAGGTTCATCTCAAACTAAACCTTTTTTCATCTCAATCTTTGTGTCGCGCACACCTGCATCCAACTTCTGAATCTTGGCTTCCACCGGTGCTTCTTCTAGATATGCAGTTCCAGAACGATTATGCATGCTTTCGCTACTACTGCAGTGGTGTGCTCATTCTTCTCCTAAACCTTCTTCTAGGCTTCTAGTGCGACTGTCTTCCCAACAAATATCTGTTCATTGTTGATTTTTTGCTCATTGATCATGTGCAGAGAGTGTTGCTCTCGGGCCTTAAGCTCTTCAATGACACTTGCTTGTAGGGTGTGAAGGAATTCACTGGGGATCACGGCCAAGTTGAGGCCAATGTTCCTCAGTGCACTGACAATAGCCTTGGCAGCTTCTGCCTCCTCATTCAGAGCTTTGTTCGATAGCATGATTGCTTATAGGTCCAAGGATCGAACCAACTCTACGGCTTGATTGGTCCTCGACACCAAACTAATTGATGCCACACTGCTCTCTCCTACACCTGTCTGCAGTCTAGTGACTTGGATCTGTAACTTGCATAGACTCATCTGAATGGCACTTAATGTATTCTTTTGTTGTTGCTCAAACTACTACAGCAGTTCCACTATTGTATCCCTTACCTTATCCCCAATGTCATACAAGTCGCCCTCTATAAAGGTGATTGGGTCAAACATCGACTCAGTGGCCTTGCTCTTCTTCCGTGGTCCTCCTTTTTCCTGTTCCCTGTTCGGCTTCACCTGGAAGGGAGTGATTTCCAGGTCAGCACAACCCTATTCTAATTACACAACATCCTTTGTCTATGGTGAAGGGGATTTCTGGCTCCTATCATAACCGCACTCTTGTTTCCCTTCCTGTTCCTTGGCAACACACTCTACTTTTGTGTGTGCCTTCTCCTCAGTCTCCTTCTTTTGCTTTTCAACCAACTACTGAAACTTCAACTAGGTCACTTCCTTTTTCTGATTTTCCGTGGACTTACTAGATCGGCAGAAAAATCGAATGTTGTGTGCCAATATTTTGGAAAATGCTTGAGGACCATTAGAATGGCGTCATCTGTCGTGAGGTATGGTAAATCATACCACTTATGTTCTGGGTGCCTTTGTGCCCAGATGGAGATACAGTGGAAGTCAGATTTGAACTCCGCGTACCCGCACAGCTGCTCAAAGATGGTTACTGACAACCGTGGCTTTTGGTTGATGGCCATATTAATGCTCATCTCCATCAATATCCAAAACACCTAGCTCTCCCATACCTTCTTAGTGTCCTTTGTGGCCCATAGCAAAGAAAACTTCACTGCTTCTAGCAAATTTAGCGTGATCGGAGGAAATTGGCTATCCTTCAGAAACTCCCATGTGACCAACACAATTAATAAGAGCAGCCATGAATAATGAAATGTCTTTCTTTGGTCCTATGCCCCCCCATAGTTCACGAGGAACTCGCTGCATAGGTACTGCAACCAGTTGAATTGTACACCCTCCGCGCACTAGGCCTCTAGTTAAATAATTGGTTTTAGCACCTCATCTACGTGACACTTTCTCATTATTTTTCGAGCCAAGATTTGGGTAGCCACCTTCATCGTGGGGTTGGTTATGCCTGAAATTGAATACCCACATGGCTTCTTGACAACCTTATTCTTTTCCTTCATCTACTCGATGAGGTTGCGCTCGCCCGTCTTTCAACCAAATGCCTTGGCCCAATTTAGTCCTAAGTTTGGTAGTAAGGTGATCCTATGGATCAACATGTCGGCTATAGGGATTGGATCCTCCAACCACAGGCACTTGTCATGCACCAGGCACAACAACTGTTTCATAACAATCAAATTTATGGGAGCGTGATGGTAATGCAACACCTATAAAAGATTCAATAATCCTTCCTTTTCCACCCCATGAATCCACTTCATCGGCTCCATCACAGTGACACCAGACTCCTTTTAGCATACTCACTGCATGCAATTATCAGTGGCCAGGTGGGGAACTGCTCAGTGTCCCCCAAGTCCCAATCTTCAAGTTTCAGATGTGCGACACGCACCAAGTGCGAACCTTCAAACGTGATATGTTTTGGCACCAAGGGTGTATGAAGGAGAAAATCTCCTTTGGGACTGTCATCTTACCCTAGCATGGAGGGATGTATTCTGGCAGCTTTGAAATACGGTCTACCCCCTCAATATCAATGTCCTCTGCACCCTCATCGTCATCTAGGTCGACCACTTTTCCCTTTTCCTATGCAGTTGGATTTTCTTTTCTCTGATTTTTTCTTGGTGACTTGCGCACCAGCAGCATACTCTTCTGTTTATCCTTCTTCATCTTGGGAACCTCTCGTGCCGGCGTAGGCTTTAGCCTAGGTGACCTCGATGATTTTTGCGCTGCTGTAGGCACCTCCATAGTTATGACCTTAGGGGCAACTCCCTCAAATGAAATAGACCCTCCAACACTTGTAGTTTCCAGGAGTTCAAACATGAAGCTATTAATAAGCTACTAGGTTTCCTCAGGTAACCTATCAAGCACAAAACTTGTAACCAAGTCATCAAAGAATGCTTGGTTCATGCACTCCATACAATGCGATCCATAAACTCTCAAAATGCAAATATTGGCAGAAGATTTTCAAAGATATCACTCTTAAATTCAGCCTTAAATGACATCCCCCTACTCCTCTTAGCCATTTTCTCACTATCAAATCATGAATAGTGATGGTAAGGGTCACTTTCTGGCTATGCTGCGCGGTCTCTCGTCCTGTAGTGTAACTCCCTTTGCATGTCTGCTGACACTGTGACACCCATCTATCTCATTCAAGCCCCTCATCACAAAGCTCTACAACCTGGGCAATGTAGTTTATAGTCCCACGCCTCCTTGCAACTACCTGGAGCACTAAGATTGTGCTATCGTCATATATTCATCTAGTGGGATCCCCTGTGTATGGCTTCAATCGGCTACCATTTACCATTCTGGGAAATGGATCTCCATTCAATTTCACTAGCTGAACTGCTCCACCATTGGTAATCTCCTTGATTAGATATGGCCCCAGCCAATGCATCTGAATTTTTCCTGGAAATTCATCAAATTTTTTGTTATATAATAAAACTAAGTCGTTTACCTTGAAGGTGCACAGTTTAATGCATTGATCATGCCATGCCTGTTCGCGCTCCTTATGAACTTGTTGATGGAATCCAACCAAGAATCTATCTTCATCTAGCTCTGTCAGCTACACCAGCCTTTCTTCTAAGGCTTCGTAGTCCTCCCTTCCTCTGAATGCTACTATTCATAGACTAGGCACAATGTACTCCATCGGCATCATTGCTTCTATGCCATAGACTAGTATAAGCGGTGTCTGTCGAGTCAACTTCTTACAATTAGTTCTATAATCCCATAACACCGCTAATACGCACACATCCCAATCATTCTTTTGCATGTTGCAAACCTTTGTTAACACATTCTCCAATATATTATTAAATGCTTCCACAGTCCCACTAGCCTGAGGGTGATATGGCATGCTCTTTTGATGATAAACTTGGAATTCTTCTATCAATGTGTTGATCATTTCATTAAGGAAGTGCATACCGTGATCACTCATTAACACCTTCGAGCAACTGAACCTGGTTAGCACATATTCAAATAGGAACTTTGTTGTTGTTGCCCTTGTACAATCCTTTACAGGCTGCGCCTCCACCCATCTGGTGAAATACGTAGTCACGGTCATGATATACCACACACCCGTCTTCTTTCATGGAGGATGAATCGGTCTTACAAAATAAATTTCCCACTTTTCAAATGGATGCAACGACACTTGTGGGTTCAGAGGTAGCTCATATCTCCACGATGGCCTGCCCGTCGTCTAACATGCATCGAATGCCCTACAAAAAGCTTTGGAATCTTTATGTAGTGTCGACCACCACAACCCAACACATAAAATCTTTGCACTATTGCTTTTCCTGCATAATGTCCTCCTGCAACCCCTCCATGAGCTTCATCTAGGATGTTTCTTCGTTCAAACTCAGGCACATAATGTCTCAATATCTCATCCACTCCCATATTGTACAAGTGACCTGCAATAAGAGAAAAATATGTCGTGCGCACCACTAATTCCTTCTTATGTTGGCTGGTTTACCCTTCTGGAGCTATTCTTGTGGGTAGAAAGTGTATGATGTCTACAAAATGATTATATGCTACGTGCACCACAAAGAGCTACTAGTCAGTTAGTCCTTCCTCCAAATTAGTGGGTTGCTCACCTGTTTCAATGCATGACAGATGATCTGATCCTTCATTCAATTGCCCTAGCTATACAATGATTTCGAAATCATATTCCTGAAACAAAAACAACCATATGCATATCCCCCCCCCCAAACACAAGCTTGTTGACCAAGTATTTTAATGTAGAATGGTCTGTATACATCTTAAAGTGTCCGCCTAGCAAGTAGTGTTTGAACTTCTAGAGTGCATACACCAAAGCCAAACCATTGTGCTCTGTCGTCGAATAATTATTCTTATCCTTAGATAACTTCCAGCTTTCAATCATGATAGGGTAATCCAACTCTCCCTTACTAGCCTATGTCAGTATTGCTCCCAGCACAATACATGAAGCATCCACATGCACATGAAATTCCTTCTTCCAATCCGGGAAGACTAGGATTAGCACAATGGCCATCTTTTCTTTTAACACATCCAAGCTCTGCTAACATTCTTCATTCCAATAGAATGTAGCAAACCTCTTCAACAGTTTTTCCTTCGGCGCGGTAATTTGGGCATAACTCTTTATGAATGTTCGGTAATAACCAGTATGCCCCAGTGTTGCATGCAGCTGTTTGACACTTCTTAGCACCTCTAGATTGATGGTATTCACGATCTTTGAAGGGTCTACCATTAATCCTTGTTTACATACCACATGACCTAGCAATATTTTGAAGGGAACACAAAACAAACATTTCTTCAAATTTAGTGTGATATGACACCTCCGGCATGTATCCGGCATCAAGCGTAGAATAACTACATAACGTTTGACCAGCCCAAACACCATCCAATCGTCAAAGTATACCTCCAAGAACTTGTGAATGAATTCCTTGAATGCCACGATGACTACGCGTGAAAAGATCGCCGACACATTCTTCAGTCCAAAAGGCATTACAGTATACTGAAAACATCCCCATTCAATTGCGAAGGTCATCTTACTCCTATCTTCTAGCATGATCTTGATCTCATGGTACCCTGAGAACCCATCACTAAATGAATATGCTTCCTGTCCTCCTACATTATCCAACGCTTCATCAGTGAACGAAGTTGGAAAATGATCATGTACGCAAGCGTCATTTAGCTTCTTGATTTCTATGCATATTCTTAAATGACCCTTTTGCTTCTTTTCTTGAACTACCATAAGAATGACCTGATCAGACTCCTCCACTGATTCAATGATTTCTACTGCCATCATTTTGTCCAATTCTAAGATGACCCTTTCTTTATACTTAGGATTGAGGCGATATGGCCTCTGTTTCACAAGATTCACGTATGGTTTCAACGTTATCCTCATCAACCCTAAATCACCTACTATCCCTTTCAGGTCAATTTTTAGGGAACAAATCTTGGCACTCGCAGAGAAACTCAACGACCTTATCCACCGTAGCATCATTCTATGATCCAAATTGGATCCATGAAATTATCAAAGTTTTATGACTGTATCAAATCATGACAGACTTCAAAAACTTGTGAACAATGAGCTATCAGGAAGGACCTCTAGACAGTGGCAGTTTGTAGCCAGCATGGAATGACGAGGACCTCGGTCAAAGGCCATTGACCAAGGCCCATGGAGACTGCGCAGTGGCACAAACTAGCAATTGGGAAATCTAGATCAGAAAACGGAGGTTGTTTCTAATGCGTGATTAGGAAAAGTCCCGAGCACACGATCACAAGGAAAACCTGAAAACCATGGGAAATGCACTGAAACGATAGGCGGGTCTCGCGCTCCAAAACCATCGAAATATCAGAGGCGTTTCGGGCAGTAAGCGGGTTGGTCAAAGGACCCAGTGATTCCATACGTTGGATGATGCATGTCCAGTGGATGAGAGTGAAAACTACTCTCATCGTAGGTTAACGTTCGAGCAAGTCAATCGCATGATAAGAGCAATGACCATAGGATCTGGAGGCCCCATATCTAACAACAGAGATTGCACCCGATGGGAAACTGGATTTGGAGGGAAAAATAAGCTACAGTATGTAGAGGTTTGAAGTCCAATTGGATTGCCGAGTTGGCAGATGAATCATTTTACAAAGTAATCGAAATAACGAACCGTTCGAGGAAGATTTGACGCTCAGTTCATGAGAGGACAAGTGGCCACCTCCCTGTGAGACGTTACACAGTGGTGATGACGCAGAGGCAGGGAATTCCAAGTGGATATAGGTAGGTGAACCAAAGGGACGGAAGAGGAAGCTAGAAGTCATGAGACAGATTGGCTTTAAGCCATGAACAGATAGAGAATAGAGACAAGAAGACAGTGAGACAGAGAGACAGAATAGAGAGTGAAGCAAGGAGCAGAGAAGCGAGTTGACTTGTAGAGCTAAGGAAACATCGAGAAGACAAAACCAGGATTGATAGGTTCAAGAAATCGCTGTCAGGATATTTGTCGAGAACTGAGTACCAAGTTGGACTCATCCCTTTAAGACCAGTTGAGGTTGAGACTTGGTAAGGGGGAGTCTGTGCACTCTAGTAGCTTGGGGAATCCAAGAACCACCCTGCTAAGCATCATCTATTTCAGGAGACTCAAATTGAGCTCCTCATTGTAAAAAATCTACTTAAAGACACAATAAAGAAGGCCACCACTGAGAGCTGGATGGGAGACGTAGCCCAGGAGGATTGGGTGAACTCCTTATTAAACTATTGTGTTTTACATTTTCTTGATGTGTTTCTCTTATTGTTTTCCAGTGTCTGTGTATTTTGCAATCTTATCGATCCGTTTCCTAAGATAACATAGACACACACCAGCACATGAGTCTCTAATACCTCATTAATTAATTAACTGAGATCACTCAAAAGTGATATTCAAATCAAGTGGTATCAAAGCTTTAAGCTGTTAAGGTTAGACAAGCTTGTGTTGTATTTAGCTGTTGAATGCTAACTAGATCAAAGCTCAAATTAGGAAAAGGAGAGTTGGTCGAAACTAATCCTAAAATTGGGAGAGTCTATCCTTAGAAGACAATGTTAGAGGAAGGTTCTGTGGGGCCAGACCCTCAATTCATAGATAGTTTCTTAGCGATAAGGTCCATGGTAGAGGAGATGCATAAGGACTTTAGAAAACATAAAGATGAAGATTCATCAGGCTCCAAACAAGATAAAGGAGAAGAAGAGTCTCTCCTCCATGACCACTCAAAAGGCAAATGGAAAGAAGAAAGCTTTCTCACACCTCCTAATAGCCTTGAACATTAAAAGAAGACCTCTTTGATTAAACTAGATGTTAAATTTGATTTACCTATGTATGATGGAGAGTTGAATGTAGAAAAGTTGGACAATTGAATTAGACAAATTGATGTTTATTGTAGAGTGCAAAGAATTGATTCAGACAAGAGCAAGATTCAGTTGGCTAGCCTACGCCTTGGAGGCACTACCTTGGTTTGGTGGGAAGGCAAGACCCAAGCTGACATGAAGATACATGGTAAGACTATTTCTATCTAGAGTGAATTTGTTTCTGCAATCAAAAAGTAGTTCTATCCATTGGCCTCCATGAAGCAAGCCATGATGAGTTGGAAAACTCTTCGACAGTTGAAAGGGAAAAGTGTACAAGGTTACACCCAAGAATTTAGAAAGAGAGAATTGATTCTAGGAATCTCATTAGACTCACCTGAGACTCTGTTGAAGTACATTGGTGGTATACATAGCTACATGAGGCACACTATCCTCATGTTTAATCCCACTAGTATAGATGAGGTATCTGTTCAAGCTACTCATCTAGAAGCTAGAGGAAAGAATGGAAATCCAAAAGTTGGGGGATCATTCCAACCCACTGCAAGCAAGAATAAGGAGAAAAGAAAACAAAAATGGAAAGCAAGGAAGGATAACACTGCACAGAAAAGAAAGTCTTCATGCACTCACTGTAAGAAGGATGGGCATCATGATGAGCACTATTGGATTCTGGATCCGGAGCTGAGACCTAAGAAGTTTGAGGGCAAGAAGAAGAAGACTGTTGCAGCTATTTAGAAAGATTTGGGGTGGACTCAGGAGATGAAACAACCATTGCAACCACAGGTATAAAAGGTAAGAATTCTGAAGCATCTACTAGTAATTCTGCACAATCTACTATTGATGAAGAAAATAAGAGAAAAAGACATGAGCTTTTTCCATATTCGAGTTATTTCCAAATATCAAAAGATTGATACTTTGTTTGATAGTGGCTTACAAGTAAATTTAATTTCTGAAGCAATTGTAAAGAAGTTGGGATTACTGACTAGACCTCACAAGAAACCATACCCATTAGGATGGTTAAATGATAAAGCACAACTAGAAGTGACTAGACAATGCAAACTCAAGTTTTCTTTTGGGTCAACATTTGTTGATGAGGTTGTGTTAGACATAACTCCTTTGGATATATGTGGAATTGTTCTAGGAAGTCCTTACTTGTATGACAGAAAAGATATTTTCTATAGAGCTGAGAACAAGTATCTACTTGTTAAATATGGAATCGAATACTTTGTAAGAGCTCATAAGCTCAAAAATAATTATACTCTCATAAACTCAAGGCAGATGAAAAGAATGATAGATTCATGCAAACAATTTTTACTGATGGTTGTAAAGGAAAAGAAACCTGATAAAACTAATGTATTTGAGAGCTGTGATGCTAAACAACAATTTGATTTAGAAAAAGTTGTTTCAGAGTATGATATCTTGTTTAAATAACCTAAAGGTCTGCCACCCAAAAATGAAATAGTGCATGAAATTAATTTGTAGCAAGATGCTCCATTGCCTAACATTGGAATGTATAGGTTGTCTACTTTAGAGAATTCATAAATCAAGAAGCAGGTGTAGGAGTTGCTCGAGAAGGGGTTCATCAGACCTAGCGCATCACCATGTGAGTCACCATTTGTGTTGGTGAGAAAGAAATATGGCTCGTGGAGGATGTGCATTAATTACCTAGCACTGAATAAGATAACAATAAAAAATCATTATCCTTCCTCACATAGATGATCTATTAGATCAATTGAAAGAGGCTGTTTATTTTTCCAAGTTAGACTTGCATAGTGGATACAATCAGGTCAGATTTGTAGAACAAGATGTATGGAAGACTGCTTTCAAGACAAAGCAGGGATTGTATGAGTGGCTAGTTATGCCTTTTGGTTTAACTAATGCTCCTGCTACTTTCATGAGAATAATGAATGATGTACTCAGACCTTTTCTTGATGATTTCGTTATTGTGTATCTGGATGACATTCTGATATTTAGCAAAACATGGGAAGAACATTTAAAGCATGTTAAGTAGACACTAGATGTTTTGAAAAGAGAAAAACTTTATGTTAAACTCTCAAAATGTGAATTTGGAAACACATCCTTGAATTAGTAGGGGGTGGTGAATTGAAGATAGACCCCTCTAAGGTGGCAGTAATTGTAAACTAGCCTAAACCCAAATCTACTACAGAAGTTAGGAGCTTCTTAGGAGAAACACAATATTGGAGAAAGTTCATTTCTAACTTTTCCTTAATTGCAACTCCCTTACATGCTTTAACAGCATTGACCAAGGTGTTTTAGTGGGGAGGCAAACAGCAGAAAGCCTTTGACACCTTGAAAGAAAAAATTAGTACAGCACCAGTACTAGCACTGCCTGATCTTCAAAGACCATTTGAGATCCAAATGGATGCCAGTGACTATGCCATGGGAGAAGTGTTGACACATCATGGTAAACCAATATGTTATCATTCTGAGACATTTAATTTTGCAGTAGTTAACTATCCCACATATGATAAGGAATTGTATGCATTAGTACAGAGTGTGAAAAGTAGAAACATTACTTAATGGGCAAAGAAACAGTTATACATACTTATGATCAACCACTTCAATATCTACACTCCCAAACTAAGTTGTAGCAATCAAGACACTATAGATGGATGGATTTTCTACAACAATTTCATTTAGTCATCAAATATAAAAAGGGCATACACAATAAAGTTGCAGATATGTTATCTAGACCCATTATAAATGCATCTACTATAATTAAGCATAATTCCGTGTTACATGAGAGTTACATTGAACATTCTACTCAAGATATAGCCTTTAAAGATGTATATGCAACTTTAATTCAAGGCAAACGAGTAGAATAATTGGACTATCATGTAAAGGACCGACTACTATATCATTGTGGGAAGTATGCATTCCACAAACTGAAAGAGTAAAGATAATTTGAGAAGCACACACTTCTCTAATATCAAGTCACTTTGGGGTAAGTAAAACAGTTGCACAGCTGCAAAGATTTTGTTATTGGCCAAAAATGAACAAGACAGTTTCTAGATATGTAAGAGGGTGTAATATGTGTGCTAAAAGCAAGCCCAACAATAGAAAACTAGGCTTGTACACTCCATTACCAGTTCCTTCTCATCCTTGGGAAAGTGTTTCCATGGATTTTGTTGGAGGACTGCCTAAATCTAGGAAAGTTCATGATTATCTGTATGTTGTTGTTGATAGGTTCAACAAAATGTGTATTTTGATACCTTGTAATAAATGGATTACAGCTGAACAAACTACAAAACTGTTCTTTCAACATGTATGGGTTCATTTTGGATTACCCACTTCCATTGTATCTGATCGAGACACCCAATTTGTGGGAAATTTTTGGTCAAGTCTATGGGAACTGATGGACACCAAACTGAAGAAAAGCATAGCTTTCCATCCACAAATCGATGGCCAGACAGAAGTAGTCAACAGGACAGTGATCCAGTTGCTCAGGGGATATTGCAGCAAGCATCCTAAGCTTTGGGATGAACATTTGTGTTATGTGTAGCATGCATACAACCGAGCAAAACATTATTCTACACAGAGATCTCCTTTTGAGACCTGTTTTGGTTTCAGACCAAGGTCTCCCTTGGAATTTGTCTTTGCTAAGGACACAATAGTTGAGGGACATAGTGATGTGGGCAGGGCAACTAGGCTCTTTGAATAGACCCAAGAGATCCACCAGGAAGTACAGGAATAGCTGGAAAAGAGCCAGGAAAAATATAAGGCAAGGCATGAAAAGCATCAGATGGAGCATAGTTTCCAAGTTGGTGACCAAGTCTGGCTATATATCAGCAAGGACAGGATGGAAGGTGAAGGTAAAAGGCTAAAGCCTATCGGGTATGGACCTTTCAAGATACTTGAGAAAATTGGTGAGAATGCTTTTCGCCTTGATCTACCAGCTTACATGCACATCTACTCAGTCATAAATGCAGATGGCTTGAGACTATATGAACCTTCGTTAATTGAGGATCCCGAAGAACAGAGTCAATTGCCTTCTGTGGATGACCTGTTACCTGAATATCTTAATGAATTGTAGGAGGACACAGTTCTGGACAGGAAAGTGAGAACGATGTGCAGGGGAGATGTTGAATACCTCAGAGTTGGGCTCAAGGGTTCAAAGCTGAGCAGTGCAAAATGGATAGAGATTGGACAGGTGAGAAAGTTGTATCCTCACTTAGTCAATGCTTGAAAACCAACTTTTGGTGGTCCACAATATTTTTTAGTGGGAAGGTCGTGATCTGAATTGGATCCATGAAAATTATCAGAGTTCTATGACTATATCAAATCATGATAGACTTCAAAAACTTGTGAACAATGAGCTATCGGGAAGGACCTCTGGATAGTGGCAGTTTGTAGCCAACACGAATGATGAGGACCTCGGTCAAAGCGTGTTAACCGAGGCCCATGGAGACTGCATAGTGGTGCAAACTAGCAATTGGGAAATCTAGATCTGGAAATGGAGGCTGTTTCTGATGCGTGATTAGCGCAAACATGCATTTCTGGGAAAAACCCCTCGAGAAGGAAAACCCATGAGCGCACGGTCACAAGGAAAACCTGAAAATCGTGGGAAAAGCGCTGAAACGACAAGCGGGTATCACACTCCAAAACCGATGGAATATCGGAGGAGTTTTGGGTGGTAAGTGGGTTTGTTAGAGGACCCAACGATTCCATACGTTGGATGACACGTGTCCAGTGGATGAGAGAGAAAACTACTCTCATCACAGGCTAATGTTCGAGGAAGTCAACCACGTGATAAGAGCGATGACCATAGGATCTGGAGGCCCTAGATCTAACAGTGGAGATTTCACCTAATGGGAAATCGGATTTGGAGGGAAAAAATAAGCTACAGCATATAAAGGTTTGAAGTCCAATTGGACCACTGAGTTGGCGGATGAATCATTTTACAAAGTAACCGAAATAACAAACCATTTAAGGAAGAGAAGGAACTCAGTTCGTGAGAGGACAAGTGGCCACCTCCCTGTGAGATGTTACACAGTGGTGATGACGCAGAGGGAGGGAATTCCAAGCGGACAGAGACAGGTGGACTGAAGGGATGGAAGAGGAAGTGAACAGTCATGAGATAGATTGGCTTTAAGCCATGAACAGATAGAGAACAGAGAAAAGGAGATAGTGAGACAGAGAGATAGAATTGAGAGTGAAGTAAAAAGAAGAGAAGCGAGCTGACCTGTAGAGCTAAGGCAGCATCGAGCAAATAGAACCAGGCTTGCGAGGTTCAAGCAATCCCTGTGAGGATATATGTTGGGAACTGAATACCAAGTTGGACTCATCCCTTAAAGACCAGTTGAGGTTGAGACTTGGTAAGGGGGAGTTTGTGCACTCTAGTGGCTTGGGAATCCAAGAACCACCCTGCTAAGCATCATCTGTTTAAGGAGACTCAAATTGAGCTCCTCATTGTAAAAACTCTGCTTAAAGACACAATCAAGAAGGCCACCACTAAAAGCTGGACCAGAGACGTAGCCCAGGAGGATTGGGTGAAATCCTTATTAAACTATTTTGTTTTGAATTTGCTTGCTATGTTTCTCTTACTTTTTTCTAATGTCTATGTATTTTGCATTCTTATCAATCCATTGCCTAAGATAACATAGACACACACCAGCACATGATTCTATAATACCTTCATTAATTAATTAACTGAGATCACTCACAAGTGATATTCAGATCATCCTAGCAGTCCCCTATCTTCGCAAACTTCAGCTTCGCCTCTATCCCAATGTTCACTTGTCGAGTTTTCAACAGAGCAGTGATATACGGATTCTATTTCTATAGCTCCTCAACTCCACGGTGATCTTCTGTCTCTGGGATATTAATGTTCCTTAGATCCTCCTCTTCTTCTTTAGTAGTCACATTGTAGCATTTGAGTGCACGGTGCAGCTGGGTGGTCCAATCTGGTTGAATCAAATCCAATGGATCCTGTGGGATTCTGAAGATCACTACTTTGACCTCGTGCAGTGCTTCATCAGTGCACTAGAATCCATATTCAAAGCTGAGTGTCATCAAGAATCCATGTCTCAAAATATAACATTCATCCATGTCATGGCGAAGCTCTATCTCCAAGTACCAATTCATTGGTATTACATCTAAAATGTGACAAAACAAATGCACCCACTCTGGTTGTGGTTCTGCACCATAAGGATCAGCCAATTTTTCTAAGTGATCACGTGGATCACTCCTCCCATCATATTTATCTATCAATCATACCTTTTGGCAACGAAAATGTACCCTCATCATTCTTCTATATTCGCGCCATTCATCTAAATTGTCTTTATGCATACACCACCATATTGCGGGTGTAGCACACAGCGCCAAATCCAAGGCTTGGAAGTGATGCTTCTTTGGAACTTCCCTCTTAAATGCATCCAAAATTTTATTAACATCAGTCAAACCATCATAATAAGGTAGACTTCTTACCTTTTATGATACACAGTGCAACGATTTGGTCATCATGTTACATCATAGTGTAGACACTTCCTACAATTAATTCTTCCAGTGTTCCAATTCCTCAGCTAATTCTAATGTGCAAGAGCTTTCGCAATCCCATGTAATACGTCCATCAACTATTGGATTCACCCAATCTTGACCTCACATTATTATCTTATAAACTTGGTCCAAATCATTGACACTTTCATAATTGTCGACCGGTTCAGTATAGCGTGGTCCTTCTGCAGGTTCCAAAGGTACTACTACGCGGAGCGATTTTATTTCAAATAACATCGTCAACTTCTTTAAGTTGATCACCCCATTCATGTTGATAGCCTAGTCAATCTGAAGGAGTGTAGGGTAGGGATTGTTGTCATCAACAATCTCTATTACTTCGAAATTCACCAATGTTCTCGCACCTTCAATATCAACTATCACTCCTTGTAATCTTCCCATGGGGATAATCTTTCGTTGATTCTCCATCCTCAATTGAATAGGAGACCACTGTATCGTAGGTGTTATCAGGAAAACTAGTGTCCATGTAGAGCTGCTAGTCCCACTAAGGCTGGTAGCTACCTTAGAAACAAACAAACTAAAAACTACTTTCGTTTTCCTTTATGAGAAATAGATGAGAGGGGAATAAGGAGACCAACCTCTGTCTTGCGCTTGGTTCCTTGCTTGATTCCTCTCCCTTCTGATAGGTCTTCACCACTCGCTTCCTTGTCTGCCCAGCTTCAAAGAGCACCTATAGAATCAAAGCAGCATAATACTATCCAAGAACATAGATCTATTATCATAAACAATATAGGAACAAATATATATTGACCACACAAATGCATATAACATCAATCGTACAAGAATGTGGAGGAAAACTTGAATAGCTTTATTGATAATCAAGAAAGAGCAAAGAGGATTACAACCAATTGTTCTAACCCAGCATCATCCTCTCAGCAATAAAGCCCTTCTTCACCTCATGAAAAGCTTAGATCACCCAACACTATGATGTTGCACCAAGAAACCAACAACACTTCCTTACAAGATACAAAATTCTAGCCTTTGGATCTCTGGGATGAGGGATCCATATATAGATGTTTGCAAGGGGAATGAGTAAGCTTTTGAGATTTGATTAGTGTCCTCTCTCTGATAGTTCTTGATTCCACTTGGAGATTGATGATCTCTTACTCATCCCTGGGTGAATGTAGAGAGGCAAGTGTCACAGGAGAAGTTTCTGGAAGATTCCATGCTCCTCCACCTTGTGGATTGACCCTGCCATTTGTCCACTCTTGCCCATCGCACCCCACAGAAGGGTTTTTCAACATGCATCGCACCTACTGTGTGTATTCAGGTGGGATGCAATGCACTTTGACCATGGAGCAGGTGAAATGGTCCAGTTTTGACCAGTTCTGAGTAGTTTTTCGTGGAGAACTTCTGGAGATACTGTAATCAGTTGACCTTGTTCTTTTAGGGGTTTGTTATAGACATTTTTGTGCCTTACAGCTATAAGCATGAAATGTCCATAAACCAAGGGATCCTAAGTCCCTAAAGATGTTGTTCCAGCTCCTAAAGAAACAAGGTCAACAAATTACAGCTTCTCCCAGAAGTTCTCCACCAGAAACTGCTCAAAACTAGTCAAATCAGGATCAATTCAGATGCTCCACTAGCTAGCTGCGTTGCAAAGCACCCAAATACACTGGCTAGGTGCGTTGCAACGCACTTGAATGCACTACCAGGGTGCGTTGAGTGGGAAATGACAAGTGGCAGAGTCATTCCGCGAGGTGGAGAGACAATGGAAGCTTCCAGAATCTTCTCCAATGACACTTGCCTCACTGAATTCGACCAGTGATGAGTAAGAGTCTCTCAGTCTCCAAGTGGAAGCAAGAACTGACAGAGAGAAGCCACTAATCAACTAATGGGATGACTCATCCTCTTTGCATACATCTATATATGGATCCCTCACCAAGAGATCCAGAGGCTGGAATTTTGTACATTGTAGAGAATTGCTGTTGGTTTTGTGATTGACATCAGAGTATTGGGTGATTTATGCTTTGTCGGAGGTGACGAAGGGATTCTATGCTGGGAGGATGATGCTGGATCAGGACTCATTGGTTGTAACTCCTCCTGGATCTTCTTGTTTTATCAATAAAACTACTTGAGTTTCTCCTACATGCTTGTATATCTGATGTGTGTTATATTTGTATGTTTAGCTTAAATCTGATCCTAAGCTTTTTATGAACATAAATCTATGTCTTTGTGTAGTTTCTCTCTTCTGTGAACTTGCAGGAACTTGGTGACGCTGGGCAAGTGAGGGAGCAGATAGGTGGAAGCTGGCAAAGAGAGGATAGATTGGATCGAACAACTAGCGCAAGACACAGGTCGGTTCATCTTAATCATCTTCGTTTATAGTTCATAAAGAAGAATACAAGAGTAGTTTTCCTTGTTTGTTTCTGAGGTCACTGTCACAACCCTGTGGGATAGGGTCATTCTGAATAGACACTTTTCCTGAAAACAAAATGGCGACTCCGCTGGGGAGTGTGTCTAGTTAGTTTATTTGTGTTTCTATTGTTGTTCATCTCATAAACTTAGGAGTGGCGAATCGAACTGTATTTTCCATTTACAAATGCAAAGTAGACATCTGCTACTCTAGTCCATTCACTGGGCCTGTTTATGATCTGAACAGTTGACTCACAAATGATCTGATTACCCTTTGTGATAGCTCTTAAACCTCTTGTAAATCAACCCTCTGATTATGCACATTTGATTGCTTTTATCCGGCCAAAAACTATAGATTAAACTGTAAACCGTGACCCAGAACCCAGAGACAATTCTCATTTCTGCTTCAGCGTAGGCTCTGTGAAGAGACTCTGCATTTCAGCGTAGTTCCCGAGAGGGCTACCTGCATTGCAATTCAGTTTCTCTGTGTAGCAGGTGCGTTGATCAACCTAACCCTGCCTAGCTGAGGTTCTTTGCTCATTTTTTCCAGTTTTGCCTCTGATTTTTGCAGCCTGTGATCAGTGTGTTTGTCTGTCTAAAAGCCCCTTTTCTTTGCCTTAATTCCGCCTCAGTTGTATAAAAGAAACTGTATTTGTTTTTATGTGTTTGTTACGTCATTTACAGTTTCCCATTGCAAAAGTAAACTAGTCATACTGTCACCCTTAGATCTAGATCTGTCGTAAGTGTCGTTTTGATCTTAGGAGAGAGTATATTTGCTATTGACAGTTGATTACGCTTTTACTTTTGCCTTTGGCTTGAATTTGTGAATTTCTAGTGTCGAAACAAGTGTTTACTTCAAAATCATAAAGTGTCGTAATCGTCTCTACCTTTTGATTTCGAAAAGAAGCTTGTTTGTGTTTTTCACTTGAAATCGAATTCAAATTTGTACAACAACTTTCTTTTTAGGCATCAATATTAAGAGAGTGAAAAACAAATACATGCACAAGTGCATTTGTATATTGACAGTTTGTATGGCTTGATTTAGGAAAAGTGCATTGACAGTGTGCTCTTTGCTCTTTGAGAAAAGATTGTGTCTTTCTTTTCCACTTGTAGCTAGGATTTTCATTGCTGAAAAGAGATAAAAGCTTGCTTGTCATCTTTAGATTGCATTTTAGGAATTACATCTACATCTCGTGGTGATCCCAAAAGGCAAACTTCTAAGAAAGATCAACCTAAAATAAATTCAATGAACTTAACAACGCTTTGTAACTTAACGCACAACATCTAGAGGTCTAGGCTAGAGACGTATTCCGGCGTCGTAAAGCCTAGTAACTGTTGTCCTCACTGTTGGTTGGGTGATTCCTCCACTTTGAGATGATAAGTGCCAGTACGGACTTGTGCTCCCACGTACCATCGAGTATATATTGGGATACCCCTATAGGCATAAAACCTTTATCCATAGGAAGCCGTGTCGGCCGCCCTACTAATCGCAATGCACTGAACAAAGCATTCGGGAAGATTGACCGCCCGTACCCTAAAAAGTATTCTGCGGTTTTGCGATTGGTTTGGCACTCCCTCTACCTAGACCTCCAGAGCAGTCCCTTTCATTCCTTTTCAGACTCCTTAATGGAAAAGGTCCATCTGAGCACTTGTCACTTCAGGCTCATTAAAAATCGAAGGAGACTAGAGTCATCTTTTGTTTTTTCTCGACTCTTTAAAACTGAAAAAGAAAGTTGTGTCAAAGCGTGTTAAAATTTATTTTAAGCGGAATATTCATACCCTTTTCCTGCGTTGATCTTTAGGTTGGGAAAATGGAGCCTACCAACCAAGGAATTCCCCTTGGTGGAAATCCTAGTCCCTTCTCCTCTTGGGGAGATGTTGGTGCACCCCATATGGCCACATTGTCGCTTCCAGGACTGACAATTGGCTTGCCAGTTTGGCTCTTCTCAACCAATGTCGTTCAGAACACCACCATTCCTGAACAATCAAATCAGCAGTTAGATGAGTCCAGAGTTACCCACCAACCTTCTACTTCTTCTAATTCTTCCTCTCTTCCTTCCTCTTCGCTTGACGGGACTGGTAAAGCTAAAAACCAAGTTCCTAAGGAGAAGAAAGAAAAAAGAAGAAGGAGCCAAAGGCGAATAAGGGAAAACGAGTGTCGTCTAATGAAAATCCACACACAGCACCGACCAGGCCTAAATCGCCATTTGTCATTTGTAGAGGAGACCACTTTCACAGAGATTGTCCTTGCATCCCCCGGATACTAAAAGACTGGTCTCCTCGTTTGCACAATCTGGTGTCATCAACCTCTGGAGATCATGTTGAAAGCACACCGTCAACTAGTGAAAGTGAAGCCCTAGGACAAAAAGGGAGAACTAGATTTCCCTGTAGACTGTGCGAAGGCGACCATGCCCTCCACCGTTGTCCCTTCTTAGACGAGGCTAAAAGAGTTTTGGATGATCGTCCGGTTTCACCGTTACGACTTCCTCCTGGATATAAAAGGCTCTTGCCGAGTCCGTCACCAGTTGAGAACCTAGCTGGCCCGCTCAAGTGGTCGGCTGAAGCGTCTATCATTGAGGATAAACCAACTGAATCCATACCAGACGAAAGTCAAAAGGTCGAGGTGGCAGTTGACCCGGTATTGCCTTCGGAGGTTTTATCTTCGAATGATACAGTCACTGAAGAGAATAAGGATGACACCGTCCAAATTCTCTTCATCAACACAGACTCCGACGAACATGGGGGCAATCTACCCATTCCTTTACCGCAGGAAGGAAGTTCATTAGAGCCGTACCCGGCCGTCTACTCGGTCCCACCTCCAAGCAACCTAGTTGTATCCTTCAACTGGAATCAACTAGGCAGACCCCGTTTACCAGCAAGCATACCATTCAGAATTATCGTTCAAATATATAGAATGGTCATGGCTGGTACCATCATTGATGAGGGGGCTTCTGTGAGTATCCTTTCCTCTATTGCTTGGAAAGCGCTTGGTTCGCCATCGCTGTTGCCTGAAATGAGAAATCTGACAGGCTTTGATAAAGGAACCAGTCGACCTTTAGGGATCCTTCCCAATGTGCCCATAACATTGAGAAAGAAGACAGTTCAAATAAACGTCATGGTCGTTCAAGGACCCTTGGATTATAACCTACTCCTTGGACGAGACTATATTTATTGCATGGGAGCCATCGTCTCCTCACTCTTTAGAGTAATGTGTTTTCCGCACGAAGGAAGAGTGGTCAAGCTCGTGGACCAGCTTTCATTTCCCGGATCACGCATAGCAAATAGTCATATATTGTCCCTAAATGGTCTCTTCACGCAAGAAATGTCTCAAGTCCCAGTCCGTCCTCCCGATGAGCGCGAGTAATTTGGAGGGATATGATTGAAACCCAGGGGGCATGCGTCCTGGTCTACTTCGGCAGGAAAACTTCGGGTATAGAGTAGGTTTCCGTGGGAGAATATGACTAGTCCGTACCACGTCCGTGATTGGAAGAGGGGTTGTTCTAGAATAAGATTCTCTTGTCAAAGTTATGAGAGTTGGTTGATCTCGCCACTCACCTTTGTTTATCTCGGTAGACATCGCCGAAGAAGTGTTTTGTTTGCTGTGTGAATAGAACAATCTTTGGGTAACCTGTAAGAGGTAGGCCTCTCTCGGTAAAACAAATGTTTTGGCGGAAGTGAAGTAGAGGTAACCTTGAAACTCTGTTTTATACCTGGGGGCATGCAAACCTTTTGGAGTACAAGCAAAGAGCGATTATTTATCTGTTTTTTGGATTAGTCATTTCCTAACTTGCATAAAGAAAGGATGTGGGGCAAAAATCTAAAAGTTGTCGTTTTATATGAGACATTCTTATCATATGACTGGATTAATCAAGTAGTTTTAGCACATAGTTCAAGCTCGTTAAAAAATAAACATAAGACATGAGCAAGTGTTTCCACCCGCGTTTAAACTCATTAAAAAATGAACTAAATAACCACCGTGAATGAAGATTTCAGCCATTAAAGCCTTGGTCGTGTTTGCACCACCACCTCCACTTTTCCATTGGCCGATCATTCACCTCCATTTGATTGTTTACCCATTTTGAGGAACAGCTATGAAGAGTGATTTCACTAGCCATCCTTGTGACACTGCCGTGATTGGAAAATTCCAACCCTTACCTAGAATTAGCTGCTACCCATTTTATCACTCGTTCCTCAAAAGACGAGTCTTCTTTAAGCTCTTTTCAATTGACTCGTAAAATATGAAAAGATTGCCGAGTTTTGGCCTTCCAGCTCGTTAAAGCGACCGAAAGTGCTATCCCTCCTCTAGATTTTAATCTTTTTTGGACCTGAGGGATTATTGCAAAAAAAGATCGAGCGCTTGTTTTGTTCGGCTCGTTAAAACTATCGAAAATTCATCCCTTCTGTATTATTTTATACTTTTTCGGACTTAAGGGATTAGATGACGAAAAAGGAATTTTGGAGTTACCTTTACGTACCTTTTCAGACTCTCTAAAAATGAAAAGGACCGAGTTATCTTTGTCGTTAAACTCGTTAAAAAGATTAATAGCGACAAACTTGTCTTTAGATGAGAACGAGTTTCACTATCGCTAGGCTCGTTAAAACATAGCGATGGGTTTGCCCGAAGGGCAAATTATAGAACAAGCATATGTTATCCTCCTCAAGCTTGACAAAAATAAATAGGTACTGGTCAGCAATGACTGGGGAAAAATTGGGAAGAAAACTCAAAGAAACTTTATTGGTAGCAAGTCGCTCTTGAACATGACACTTCCACTCCGTGCTTGAGTCGGGTTGGGTTGTTTCATTCACCGGTCACATCACCATGGTCACGCCATACCATCCACATTTGGGGTAAATGCTACCGATCCATCACACAAGTGTCGCCGACATGTTCAAGAGAAGTCATCCAGAGAAGTCACCCGTGTTCCATCCGCTACCATACATTATACTTCATTCCTTCATGACCGCCATCCTGAACCATATATCATTAGATCGTTTTCACCTCCATCAAAATCATTTGCTCCGTTCCGTGTCATTGATGTGGGATTCATTAAGGCCCTCCTTTGACGGATCGCTTCTTGTCGACATCAGCTCATTATCCAAGAAGTTGATCTGGGAACACCCCATTCAGTACTTTGAAGCTTTCATGTCCCAATGGCAAGTTTCTCACTTCCGGCGACAGGTATACATCAATGACCTTCGACCGAAAGATTTTGCGTGGTGTTCGATGCCAAGTCCTTTATTCACACCATGTGAATTGTACTGCAGTACCTTGAGGGTCATCATCCTTATCGGTGATTCCTCTCGTGCTTGTTAACAGTTTACATCATCGACTGGTAATCAAGCGATGTCTTTCCATGTTCGACTTCAAAACATTTCTCACATGGATCGACTTGTACTTTGAGTGAAGATCGGACGAGATTGAAGACCCCGGATCTAGTTTCATCCATCTGGGTTGTGATATATATTCAGGAAAAATAAAAACATTGACATGTACAACATTGCAGCACAGATAATCATCCTACCAAAAGGATGATGACTTCATCAGAATCATCAGTCTACCATCAGACGATTGTCTGTCCTATGTACATAAAAATGAATTTATAAAGCTGAGCATGGGAATTCCCGCCTCAGCTAGATCATGAAAACAGTATGAAGATAATGTATTGTATTGTATCTTATTACAGGTCTCCTCCCCAGCATCAGAAGAACTTCAGATCCTCCTAATAAAGCATTTCACCCGATAAACGGCCTCATACTTTAGGGGGCAACTGTTATAGACATTTTTGTGCCTTACAGCTATAAGCATGAAATGTCCATAAACCAAGGGATCCTAAGTCCCTAAAGATGTTGTTCCAGCTCCTAAAGAAACAAGGTCAACAAATTACAGCTTCTCCCAGAAGTTCTCCACCAGAAACTGCTCAAAACTAGTCAAATCAGGATCAATTCAGATGCTCCACTATCTAGCTGCGTTGCAAAGCACCCAAATACACTGGCTAGGTGCATTGCAACGCACTTGAATGCACTACCAAGGTGCGTTGAGTGGGAAATGACAAGTGGCAGAGTCATTCCGCGAGGTGGAGAGACAATGGAAGCTTCCAGAATCTTCTCCAATGACACTTGCGTCACTGAATTCGACCAATGATGAGTAAGAGGCTCTCAGTCTCCAAGTGGAAGCAAGAACTGACAGAGAGAAGCCACTAATCAACTCATGGGATGACTCATCCTCTTTGCATACATCTATATATGGATCCCTCACCAAGAGATCCAGAGGCTGGAATTTTGTACATTGCAGAGAATTGCTGTTGGTTTTGTGATTGACATCAGAGTATTGGGTGATTTATGCTTTGTTGGAGGTGAAGAAGGGATTCTATGCTGGGAGGCTGATGCTGGATCAGGACTCATCGGTTGTAACTCCTCCTGGATCTTCTTGTTTCATCAATAAAACTACTTGAGTTTCTCCTACATGCTTTTATATCTGATGTGTGTTATATTTGTATGTTTAGCTTAAATCTGATCCTAAGCTTTTTATGAACATAAATCTATGTCTTTGTGTAGTTTCTCTCTTCTGTGAACTTGCAGGAACTTGGTGACGCTGGGCAAGTGAGGGAGCAGATAGGTGGAAGCTGGCAAAGAGAGGATAGATTGGATCGAACAACTAGCACAAGACACAGGTCGGTTCATCTTAATCATCCTCGTTTATAGTTCATAAAGAAGAATACAAGAGTAGTTTTCCTTGTTTGTTTCTGAGGTCACTATCAAAATCCTGTGGGATAGGGTCATTCTAAATAGACACTTTTCCCGAAAACAGGGTTGGAACAACACCTTTAAGGACTTAGGAGCCCTTGGTTTATGGACATTTATGATTGGAGTTGCAGTGCCCAAAAATGTCTATAACAGTAGGTCTCCCCATTCTCTCCCATGTTTGTTTCGACAAAACATTCACACCTGACCCAAGATCTTGAATAACTTGGTCCATTTCATACTCTCCTATTTGCGCGGTGAGCCTCATATCACACCTTGCTCTTGCCTTATGCTTACCAATTTTCTTGACCACATGCAGTCCCTCAAGAGTATTAGCAGCACATCTATTGATGAACTCCTGTAATCCTTTTACGACCTTTCTATCATGTAGTAGCTTCATACAAGTCTCCAAAAAGGTAGTAAGCATGGATGGGTCCATTTCTTCAGACTGCTTATCATGACTTCCTGAGGTAGAAGCTTCAGCGAAGATTTTCTTTACTTCCATGAAGGTTTCCTTCACGTGCTCTAAATCAAATCCAACCTCCTTCTCTAGAGCTTTGCAAACCCATTCAGCTTCTTCAGGCCACTTTCCGTTATCTTCATCAGTCATCATTCCACTTCGCAACACAATATTCACATTGGGATCCTCTTTGCCGGGTTCATCCCTCATCATCTACAGGTTTTGTGTAAGTTGCTAAGGTTGCATCCCCTTTTCATGCATCATAGCTATTAATACAGGGAATTCTTCTATCATGTGGTCAAATTGAGCACAGTATCGGCACGACAAGCACGTTGGGTTCGTGCATTCTCTTGCATATTATCATGGACCTCCACAATTGTAGCAAATAACTTGCCCCCAACCTCTAGTAGGTCCTCCTCTGCCTCAGCCTCATCTGCACCCCTGATATCCTCCTCATGGTCCCCCCAGTGCCTTGATCCAAAGGCCACATTTCTGTCTGCATCCTATATGTGGGCGTTCTCTCCATTATTAACTCATAACTATGCAATTGCGCTCATTGTGACCTACTGATTGGCATAAGTTGTAGAAGAGCTGTTGCGGTGTCTGTACAAATTTCTACAGCAAGTGGTAATTATCTATCGCATGTTTTCCTACTACCAAATAGATAGCACACTATAGTGTAGACCCTGCACTTGGCCCTACTTGAGCTTCCTGCCTCAGAGGCATTGACCCTCCTCCTGAAACATAATTCATGAAGACATGGAAATGATCTTCGTCATGTCCTTGACTCTTACATTTCAAACACAAAACCTCTTCGCGCACCTCTGGCCAAACCTCTTTATCCTTCTTCAGACTTTCGAATTCTAGGCAAAGGTTCTGAAACTCTGCGTGAATCTGTTGAACTCCCAAACTAGCATCTTGAATTGGTGTCTCGTGCAATCTCATCGCAATCTCTAGGGTCTCCACCTGGGTCCCAATCTTTTGCTGTGATAAAGTAACCCTTAGATGAGGCAAGAGCAAAGCCACAAACCATTCGTGGTGCTACCGAGCTGTAAGACTCATGTTAGCTTCGTGGATCTTACATTTCAATCTCTGATCAAGCTCCTAGGGTGTCTCTCCAGGCTTCATCATGATCTCGTTGAATCCAATGATTGATTATGCTTCAAACTTGGTCCTACTAAATTATTGAGTGCAATCTGAATGTCCACCAACGTAGCCATCAGGTTATCAGTGCAACACTTAATGTACCATGCTAGTGCACGTTCTTGTAAATAAGTAACAAATTTAGCTTTCTTCATCTAATCATTTGTAATTCCCTGGGCTTCCCATACAACCTTCACAACGAACCAAAACTGGTCTGGGTCCTCATTCCCCAAGCCCTTGAAAACATGAAATTTTATCAAATTAGCCATACTGAATGGTGGTGGAGGTGGTGGTGGTGTGGACAAAGGTGTATGCCGTGGAGGAGAAGATGGAGATGGTGTGGGTGGATGTATGTTGGGCATGGAATCCCCCCACGTCATGTTTTGGGGCTCAAAGCCCAAGTTTTGAGTTGATATTTTTGTAAAGCTCCATGAATTGCAGGTGTGGAAGTATGTTAGAGTCATAGAGTTGTTCGCCCTAGGTTTGTAATTTAATGTCAGCCTATCCATGGTCTACGGACCATGGGATTGTATAAATAGAGCGAGGCTCTAAGTGTAAAAGGGAGTTAGTTAGAGGAAGAATGAGATAGAGAAGTAGAAGCACAGAGCAGGTATTGTTATAGCTCCAAATCTCACTCTTGATGTTTGTGATGATACACTCATGGCCTAGGTCAACCCCTCCTTCTAGACCTGGTCCAAATACTTAAAAAACAGGGTTTTATTCCCTATACGTGACATTTCCCTGAGCTAAATGCGTGTGTATGCGGGTCTGTGTATACCCAACCCGCGTATATGTCTTAAAACACTTAAAAAAATTAAATCTCCTTAATTTTGGGTGGGGATCATGGGTCTTACTTGTTGATTACCTATTAGTGCCCATGGCACAACTATTCCCAATGAATTCCCAGCTAAAAAACTACTTTGGGAGAAGTATAAAAAGGCTTCAATGGGAAAGCCTAAGGAGGAGAGAAGAGAGAGAAAATTCACTTTGCTGAGATTATCCCTGACCAGGTCTGAAGAGCCCTGTGCTTCTAGCACTTCCCCCATTACAGGAAACCCTTGATTCCCTAAGTTATGGTGTCTTTCCATTAGTTGATATATCTTGGAGTGAGTCATGGAAGGAGTTTGTTGAAGGCTTGAGACTAGATGAATCCAGAGGATGGTTCCGCTTGGAGCCTGCGAAAGGAAGACTCAAGTGAAATCATTCCTTTCTATACTTTAGTTATCTATAACAAAAGAAACACTTGTCTTGTTCCTGATATTAATCTTCTTCATGCTTGTGATATCAATTTTATGATTTACATATGAATTGTTGTTTCAATTGTATAACTAACTACTTTTCAATATGCTATGAAGTTGATTTCCTTATGATGCTTGGTCCATATACTACTGTGCTTTCTTGAATTGATTGTTTTGTAGGTTGAAGGATCGAAAGGAACTCCAAGAGGGTTTGGATCCTGGCTGGATCTTCCCAAACGAAGGACCCCCAAGTGTACCTCTCTTCATGTAGTTTGTTTATATTAGCATCATGGCTATGTGGAATGCTTGTTTTTCTTTTTAGATAACCCCTAATCTGCTAGGGTATCAACACAAGACCCTAGGAGAATTTATCCTTAGACAGAATTGGTGACTCCACTGGGGACAATAGTATTGTTGTTCCTAGTTTGGGTTTATTCAAGCCAATCCGGGCTCAGCTGTTTATTTACTTGTTGTGACTGAGTAGTCTATTCCTATACGAACTTGAACTGTAAGTTTTATTAGTTTCTTCAGACTTTTTTTTTTTTTCTTGAGATCTGTTGTATGCATTGTTTTTCTAGTTTATAGAGGCATATGTACGCAAGTTTCCTCAAGTGAACCCGTGTATACGCAGGTTTCCTTGGGCTGAATAATGTATACATGTAGCTGTGCATTGACACAGTCGCGTATACCCTAAAATTTTCAAGATTTTTCAAATATTTTTGTTTCTAAAGATCTGTCTGCTGGTCTGAGTATATCCTGATCAGTTACTTTTCTATGTCAGCCTTTATTTTTACAGCAAGTTCATGATTTCAAACTCTCTCTGGTTGTGGAAAGTATTGGTCTTGTTTTGTTTTGTTGCAAGCGTCATCATTTTTGTTTAAGCACACAAGATTTCTTTTTAGGAATCTTGGCTGCTCTGGTCTTCGAGGGTAGAAAGATTAGTCTCAGTCTTTGTGGAAAATCATGTTTTGGTGATCTTTTTGTTTGCGTGTAAAAATTGCATCTTTGTGGCCATTTACTTTTATTGCTTTTTGAAAGTTGTTGTGTGATGATTTTGAGAATTGTCTTTCTTGATCTTGTGATCATCATCACCAAGCTCTTTTTCACTGCTTTTTGATTGTTAAGAGCATCTTGAAACACACTTTTTGTTGAGTTTTCACCCATTTTGTGTTGTTAACTTGCAAAGTGTTTTGTTGCCTATTCTTTGATCATAAAGTTTCAGTGTTAGTTGGAGCACTTTTGAAAAGTCATTTTTGTTTTTTCTTTTGAAAAAAACTTATTGAAAACTTGGTTTTTGCTTTCTTTGGCCTTGTTTTGATTTAGTTTCCTTTTTGCGAGTGAAAGTGCATCTTTGTTTGTCTTGAAATTTGCTTTTAGTGTCTTGAAATTTGCTTTTAGTGTTTGGACGAAAATGAGTATTAGCAACTTATATTCTATCTAAACATCTTAAGTGGCTAATTAGAATTGATAAACAAGTTACTTTCGTTCTTTGATTTAGAGTATTCTTAAGTTTGCATCAACATGTACTCATTGCATTAGGATAAATTTGTGCATCTTTTAGGGCATCCATAGTTTTGTTAATTTTTGTGATTGTGAAGCTTGAGTAAAAGGAAAAGAAAAATTTGTTTCTTTCGTAGAAGTTCCTCAGAACCTAGTAGAAATTTCTTTCATTGAAGAAAAAAACAAGTTCATCTGCATATAGTTTGGTTTTCATTAATTTCTTTTGTGTCAAAAAACCATCAGTTTCATCTCCGCTTATCCCTTGACTTAAAGAACAACCCATTTAGAAAGAAGCACTAATTAAAATACACTAGAACTTTTTCATAATTGTCACTTTAGACACACCAACAATTTTTAGGATATTTTAGGGCCTTGGATTAGGCATGCGGAGAGAAACTCTCCAAGGCCATTTAAACTATCAAGCATAGGAGTCTGAATAGTGAGTGCAAATCCAATAGCGTTAGGAAGACTAGGAAAGCTCCGGATCTAGGAGTTAAGCACGAGGGTTTTTGAAGATAAGGAAGAGAGATACCCCCTCTCCTACTTGTCGGATCTTACCTCACGACTGTTCCGCCTGGCTTCTGACACGAGTTGGTAACCTTAGTTGCTTCTCATAGGGATCTACATAGGTGGATGTGGAGGGGAATCCCGTGGGAGTTGAGGTCGACATTGTATCACTCTCGATGTTACTACTGGAGGGCACCCTTGCGAAGCTTGGGGGCTTGCACTAGTGTTGGCTGTTGTTAGGAGGTCATTGTAACTTCCTCTGTTACCTTCGATGGTAGGACTGGGCTGTCATTATCCTAGACTATCTTCGGGAGGCCCCTTACTTCACTTTCTTGTATTTTGGTGCCCGGTCCTCATCACCCGGAGCGGAAATACTCGAAAGTTTTTTTACTCACTGACATCTTTTAGGGACCTTTTAGTGTGTGCTCTATGCTCTTAGTTGGCCTAGCTTTCATTTTTCTTTAGTCTTTAATTAGATCTTAATAAAAATTCAAAGTGGCTGACCGATCACGTAGACGGTCTCAAAGCCTTCGTGGTCTTTCACCACTGAGTTTAGAGCCTTCTCCTAGAAGGCATAGAGGTAATACTTCCAGTGGGTTTCATCCTTTGGTAGCTAATGCATCGGGGATTGATCCTCCCCTTGGGGGCATTAGTGTTCAGGATAGGCCTGGTACTTCTGTAGAACTACAGAGGAACAATCCAGCTCTTTCTTGAGTTCTCTTTCAATCGAAAGATAACATAAAGGTAGAAGAACTCCCAGAGTCATTAGCGGCTCTGAATTCTCCTCTACCTTCTAACTATCCAGATGTATTACAATACGTTGGGACTCTGACGCATAGAATGTCAAGTCTAGGTCATATTACGCACTTTCCTTCAATGACCACCACTTGAAGCATTGCTTCTACTACAAGTGCTACAACCATGTAGACTCCAACATCAGTACAAGGGGCAGGAACTATTGCCATCCTCTCTGCATCTCTATTTGGGTCTTTTGCTAGCACATCCTTAGTTGGGTCTACCTCCATTCTTTCTACGAGTGGAAATTCCCAAGCCAATGCATTGAGTTCTAGATTCTTCTCGTTTGGCATCCATTCATAGGGTATTCCGTCAGTTCCATTTAGTGCCTCCACATCCATGATGGGTGGGTTGGCTTCATTTCATAGTTTTCCTTTTGGAGGTGGTCATATACCACATTCCAACTTGACGATAGGATCTATGCCTTTTTCTTCTACAGGACAAGGCAGCAATCCCTTTCAAGGTTGGACTAACCCTGTAATTAAAGGCATAGGAATTGGGAATCTAATTTTCTACCAATAATGGAATAGGCCGTACTCCACAGTTAGTTCATTTCAAAGTATTCCTCCCTTAGCTTCTGCTTGGAATCCGTATCAAGCGTTATCAACTCCTTATAATCTTTTAGGAGGGAGCTTCACTAGTTATGGAGGTTTTTCGGCTGGAGTTGGTCAAACTCCGAGTTTTTCTGGATCACAAGGTTTTCCTTTTGGTTCAGCTGGTTCTGTTGGTTACTTTAGGTAGCCTAGTGCCTTCCAAAATCTAGGCCAATCTTTTCAGAACTTTGGGGGCTCCGCCCAGTCTGGCTGGAATCCCCAAGGTCCTCCTAGGATTCCTTTTCTAGTAATGTTGAATTTGCCAGATCTCACAAAATTAACAAATGATCCAGTAAAATACAATACATCCTGGCCTCTGGTCCCAACCAAACTACCTTCGGACATTCCAAAGTTTGAGGGGAAGAGCGGTGAAGACCCGGGCGACCATGTGACCACATTCCATTTGTGGTGCTCATCAAATTCCCTTATCGATGACTCGGTTAGGTTGAGACTTTTTCAATGCACCTTGACTGGCAATGCGGCCAAGTGGTATATACAGTTGCCACGGGGCAGCTTTACATCTTTCGCCGATTTGGCTAATATTTTCCTAAATCATTTCCAGTTGCCCGTCTGTTATGATGCTAGAACTGAACTTCTAGCCAATTTTCGTCAAGATACGACAAGTCACAGTTCTGATCATATTTAGGAATGGAGACGAAGAAAGAGGCTCATTAAAGTCAAAATTTCTCCAGAATACTATCTCAAATGGTTTTTGAAATCTTTACAACCTAAAATATCTAAGGATGTCTCTCTATCCGGAGTCTATTCTGAGGAGCAAGCTATTTTCAGGGCCCAACAGTTAGAATTGATTTATTCTCAATCTAGGATTCTAAAAAAAATCTTGCCAGATGCTCCTGGGACTAAGGTTGATATAGCCAAGTCGAAGCCAAGTCCCCATGTGGATAGTATCATTGGATCTGTAGACATAAATGTGATGAACCTATTGAGCCAATTGCAACAGTTGTCTTTACAAACTGCTCCTAACAATCAGGTCACATTGTCTAACCCTTCGTCTTCTCAACCCTCTTTTGTTAATGTCGTCTAATCTTCCAACCCCAAAGGAAATCAAAATTCCAATGGGAAAAGGAAAGGACGAGGTAAGAAAAAGAGTCAATATGGGAAGACTGACACAAATAAACCTGGAAATAATGCTGGTGGTGGTGGATATGAGTCTAGAAAGAAAGTCAAGTTTCCATGCAAGCTATGCAGTGGAGACCATTTAACTCATCTATGCCAAAGATTCAAGATGCTTAGCACTTGTTAGGGTAGCAAGGGACTCCTAGCTCTCAATTTTTGTTAAACAACCCTTTTCCCCAAGGGTAGCAATTGCTTGCTAGCGTGAGTTCGAATCCTTGTACCTTGGCAGGGGGAAACCAGGAAGGGGAGAAATCATCAAATGTTTTCATGATGGGTCGTAATGTCCATGTGGCCACTCAGTCGTGTGATTACGGTGAAACTGAAAAATCCAAGGAAAAAACTGCTCCTGAAAATACCGACCTTCATATTGAGCGATTCCCTGTCGAGACTACACCACGGATACCGAAATGTTCCGCTAAATGCGCGACTATTAATCCTAATGCTAGGGTTGCCCAGAATTACTCCATTTTTTGAGGATCTGGCTCAGAGTCCATGCACTATGTCTGCTTTAGAGGTTCTCTAGTCATGTTCAGCTCAACGAAGTGCTTTGCTTTCGGTGATAGGGGCAATTGATCCACATAACTCTTTAGTGCTCACTTTCGACATGCTTAATGTCAAAAGGCGACTCCCTCATCACATGGCTTTTCAAATAAAGTCTACATACTTGAAAATTAATATTTTTCGTACCATTATTGATGAAGGAGGTTCCACGTGTGTCATGTTGATGTTATGCTGGAAGTCCGTTGGATCACCTTTAGCTATTCCTTCACCTACCCTCCTGACTACATTTGATGGGCATTCTCATAGACCGCATGGGATTATCCCGACCTTTCCCATATGTGTTGCGGGGAAAGTCATCAATATCGAAGTAGAAGTCATTGACACTAACCTAGATTACAATCTCCTCTTAGGAAGGAACTGGGTGTACGAAATAGATGTCGTTGTTTCAACTTTGTTTCATGTCGTTTGCTTTCCTCATGAGGGGAAAATCGTCAAGGGGGATCAATTGGATTATTCTCTAGTTGATCCTTGAGCAACTTCAGATTCTACTGTTCCTTTAGTCGATAACCCTCACCTGCCTACTGAGAATCTAGGAGTTGGGATGTATTCTTCATTGATGGGTACATTTGATTTTCCCTCTCCTATCACTAGAATCAATGCCGTCTCATCATCCAAGGAGTCTTCACGGGAAGAGTTCTTTCGAACTCATTATTTTTCAGACCCTTGGACCTTGCCTTCACCTATGACCACATTAACTGAAGGACAAGTCAATGGAATGGCATTCCTTATGTCCGCAGCAGAGCTTAGATACCAGTTTATCATGCAGACAACCATTCTACTCCTTTTTCTAAGGAGGAATTAAACAGTGATGTGGCCCCATCCTAGGCCCTTGATTCTACCTCCACTATGGAATACTTAGATATGGTTTTACCATCTGAAGAAGCAATCTTAGAAGTAATTACGGGTGTGGATCGACTTTGGGAAGACTTACACCATTTTTCATATTTTCTTTCTCCATTGTAGGAAGTAGAATCTAGGTTCTCCGAGCTGTTTACTAGTGATGTTTGTACGGTATCAAATCCTTTGGTTCCAGCACACTTTCGTGCCGAAGGTAATATACCGGCGATTTCAAAAATGATATCTATAAACATCTATAGGAACCCTAACATGATCGAGAATCTCTTCATCGGAGCCGAATGTTCCCTGAAGAAATTCATATTTACACCAACCTTTTTAAGGAGTTTCGAGATGTATTCGCTTGGTATTATGAGGAAATGCCTGGCATTGATCCTTCCATAATTCAACATGAGATCAAGATGTATGAAAATGCCAAGCCGATTTGTCAGAAGCTTCGACCAGTTAATCTTAGGAAAGTAGCAGCCATTAAAGCTAAAGTAGAGAAGTTGCTCAAGGGGGGTTTCATATACCTTGTTCCTCTTACAGATTGAGTTTCTAATCCAGTCCCTATAGATAAAAAGAAAGGAACAATCTGAGTATGCATTAACTTTAGGGACCTAAACAAAGTTGTCCCAAAGATAATTACCTCACGTCATTTATTGATCAGATTATTGATGAGTGTGCGGGTAATGAGATTTTCTCCTTCATGGACGGTTTTTCTGGTTATAATCAGATCTCTATCCATCCTGAAGATCAACATAAGACAACTTTTATATGTCCCTGGGGTACCTTTGCATACAGAAAGATGTCTTTTGGTCTCAAAAATGCTGGAGCTACCTTCTAGTGGGCCATGTCATATGCTTTCCATGACATTAAAAATATCATCGAATCATACTTGGATGATCTAGCTGCTCATTCTCGAAAGAGAATTGATCATCCTAGTCACATTCGATTGGTTTTTGAGTAATGTCGATTTTACAAGATCCGGTTGAATCCCAATAAGTTCATTTTCGTGGTTACATCTGGTCGGTTATTAGGGTTCATTGTGTCAAATGAAGGGATTCGAGTTGATCCCTTCAAGGTAGAGGCAATAATTTAGTTGCTTCCCCCATCCTCAAATTAGCAACTTCAAAGTATTCAAGGGAAGGCTAATTTCTTAAGAAGGTTTATAGCGAATTATGCCGAGATCACCAAAGGGTTTATGCATATGCTATGGAAAAGAGTTTGATATGTATGGGATGACTTTGTGCAGTGGTCGTTCGATGCCTTGAAAAAGGCATTAGTCTCTGCCCTGCTTTGGATTCCACTGGATTATGGCAGGGATTTCCTTTTATATCTTGCTACAGCAGAATCAACCATAGGTATGGTTCTCGTTCAGGAAGATAATGCTCTCATGGATCACGTGATTTATTATTTGAGTCGAGGCTTGATAGGTCCTGAACTTCACTATTCTCCTATTGAGAAGTTGGCTTTGGCAGCTGTCCATGCTATCCAGTGGCTCCGCCATTATATCTTGCTATGTAAAACTTTTGTCTTAGCAACAGTCAATCCATTCCAATTTTTCCTCAGTAGGAAAGTGATAGGGGACAAATATAATCGATGGATAGTCATTTTACAAGAATTTGATCTCGAGTTCTTGTTCGCCAAGTCTAAGAAATATATGGTTTTTGCGGAGTTAATTTATGAGCTGCCTTGTGGAGAGGATACTGTTTATGAGGAAAGTTTTCCTGATGAACATTTATTCCTCATCTCTTCACTCGACCCTTGGTATGGAGATATTATTGTCCATCTCCAGACTTCGAAGTTTCCGTCTACTTTCTCTAAGTATGAATGCCGAAAATTACGTCACTTGGCTAAGAACTATGTTATCATTGGTGATAAATTATATTTTCAATGGGTTGATTCAATCTTTCGGCATTGTTTAACCCTAGAGGAAGTAGAGTCAGTGCTCAATGATTGCCATAGTGGAGCTTGTGGTGGTCAACTTTCAGGCTTGCTACAGCCCAACGTATCTTGTGTGCCAGCTATTTTTGGCCTTCGCTCTTCAAAGATTGTGTTGAAGCAATCAAACATTGTCACCCCTGCCAAGTTTTTACTTGGAAGATGCACACACATCCAGCTCTTCTTTTTCCCGTTGTCACTGTCGGTCCTTTTACTAAGTGAGGTATTTATTTTACAACTTGTAATCCACCTTTAGCAGCGAATCACAAGTACATTATCGTGGTCATAGACTACTTCACGAAATGGGCTGAGGCCATGCCCACTTATAAAAATGATAGTGAAACAGCGACATTGTTCCTTTTTAATTAGATTATCTCAAGGTTTAGTATCCCGAGATAGATTGTCACTGACCATGGAAGTCATTTCCAGAACCAACTTATGTCTAAATTGGCTCTTAAATTGGGTTTCTGGTAGGAGCACTCGTCTCCATATTATTGTCAGGCCAATGGACAGGTTGAGGCAGTGAACAAAACCCTTGAGACGATCTTGCAAAGGATGATCGACAATAATCAATCCAATTGGCATATTATGTTGTATTCGGCTCTTTGGGCATATCGAACCTCAGTAAAGACTGCTATAGGTTTTACACCATTTTAGTTAGTTTATCCGATGGAATCTATCTTTCCTGTTGAATGTGAAATTCCATCTCTTAAGTTAGCTATTGAGCTCCTTCCAGAGACTTCTAGTCTCGAAGAGCACCTCCTTCATTTGGAACATCTCAATGAGTAGCGTCGAGATGCTGCCACAATCAATGAGGCTCATAAGAAAAGGGTCAAAACTCACTACAATAAAGCTGTCCATCCTCGCGTTTTTTCTAAAGGTGACCTTGTCTTGGTCTATGACCAAGATAAAGATGCCTTGGGGGCAGGCAAGTTCAAGCCTATGTGGTATGTTCCCTTTATAATTAAATGAGTTCTAGAAAAAGGGGTGTATGAGTTAATTGATTTTGAAGGAAACAAGTTGGCAGAGCCTCGAAACTGCTCTACCTCAAGAAGTACTTTGCTTAAGTAGTAGCTAGGCAATGGCTTCTTTGTACATTTTGTATGTTTGTACATATCTCATCAGGAGTTTTTTGATATCGACACTTTTTGGTCTGTTGTGGTAGGTGTTGATGGATGACTTGGTCTATTTTGGATTCGCCAATGGTGCTAGTTAGCACACTCAGAACCTCACTTCCGTAGCTTGGGTAATCTACCATCCAACTGGTCAGTTAATGGTGTTAAGGGGAGATGCATTGGTCCCACTTCAAATAATATGGTTGAGTATACTGCCGTCATTAATTTACTATCCGAAGAAATTTCTTATGAAATCAATTCATTGGTAGTCTATCTTGACTCACAATTGATAGTGTCACAACTGAATAACATTTATCGGGTAAGGGATCCATGTTTACATCATCAGTATTTAAGGGTGAGGTTTTTGCAACGATCATTTACTTACATTAATTATTTTCACATTCCAAGATCCCATAATTGGTTAGCTAATTCTATCACTAATCAAGCATTAGACTGGCATATCATTCATTCATCACAATAAAATCAAGCATCAAAAAGTCAAAACTGTATATATATATATCATAAAATATCTCGAGTGTACATAAGTATGTCCAAAATAATATACAAAAATTGGGACTCAAATGCCCATAATCATGTCCAGTACATTTAATTCCCCATCTCAGGATGAGCGGCTATGTATGCGACTACTGCTTTGGCCACACGCCTAAGCATGTTAACCCAGTCTCGTGGCATGCCAACCACATGACGTTGCATGTCTATAGGAAGATCCTCTACAGCCTCCATTGGTAATTGATGAGTTAATCTCACCAAGTGCCACTAAACGGTGTGTAGAAGTCGCATTGTGTTCGCAGCCGCCTCTTCGGCTCCTCAGACGCAATGTCCATGCCATGGGAATCCATCTGGTCGTACTGGCCCAATATCTAAAACATGATCATCATATTAGTCATTTGAATCCTATCAAAAATATTTTTCAAAATTCATTATTATTTGAAAAATCATAAAAAATCATAAAAATCACAATGAAAAACATTTGTTACCTATATCGCCCCATGCTGCCGTTGGTGGTAAAGCTAGATTGGGCTCCCCTCAGAAGTCCAACCCAGCATAGGGACAATCATCTACGGTGATGATCTGCTGCTCCCACTAGAAGAAGAAGTCATTGTCGAAAGTATTATGTGGAATGTCCCCACCTCCTAGTCATTTCATCAAGTCAGCCCACCTACCCATTCTTGGATCTCGTGGGTTGTTGATCGAAATTGATACTCTAGGACAAAGTGTTGGGACCCTATGAAAGAAGAAAGAGCACAAAATAGTTCCATACCCAAAGTTTTTGGTCTGCCCCTTCTTGATAGAAGTAAGCTAGCTCTTCAGGTTGGCGAGAAGAGGAGTACACCAATCAAATATGGTGGTGAGATAGTCTACCACCAAGCTCATGGCTAGTCATGAAACCTAGTGTAAGGAAGCTGATCCATTCACTCTGACTATAGTGAACAGGATGATCCTCAGTGATAAACTCTCCACATGCTTGATTGGAATTTGACTTCCAACCTTTTCTGGATGACTCGAGCAATATATATGCACGTAGTCCTCGATAGAGAGATTGCCTCGTGATCTGCCCGTGGAATGCACTACCTCTCCCCTCCGGGAAAGGCCTGTGATGAAATAAATATCCTCGATCTCTATCTTGAGTGGAATTTGATCAATCATAAACGTGTCATCCTCGATGCTCCAGTAGTGAATGAGCATTTCGAGCAGGTGGGTGTTTGCTTTCATGTTTGGCATTTTAAATTATTTTAGCAAACTGCACCCTCTTAAGGCATCCAGGGCATTAGGATCATTCATAACCTCATCATCCACTAAGGAATTCTCTCTTTCTCTCTAAGTGACTAGCATCCTGAAGAAAAAACAAATTTGGACCATTAGATTTTTGTTTTGAAGTTTTTGCGGTGTATACACGGGTCTGTTTCATACACATTCGCATCTAGGGCCTGCGTATATGCAGGTTGCACATAGCCAACCCGCGTATACGCTGCGACAAATTTTTTGACAATAATTCAATGGTGAAACTTGAATTAAAAATTCTAAAACCAATCATAATTGAATGCAAGATAAGTTTAAGGGTTACCCGGTGATTTTGGGAAGATTTGAATGGTTGAATTTGGCATATGGCAAAGTTTGCTCCTTTTGCTCCACTCCTTTTCTCTCAAATCAAACGGTGATAATGGTGAGTCCAAAAACTATTTTATAAGCTTTGAAAATGTCAAATTTTTTCAAAACTTGATTTTGTTTTGTCTCATGTAAATTTTAACTTGGGAGCTTGGAATGTTGAGAATGGTTTGATTTTTAGGACATTTTGGATGCCTTTACGACAGTTTTGAGACGGTTCCATGACTGTTGATCCGTCATGGCAGGTATCAATTTTTCACTGGCATATAGGTTAGGGAAGCCATTTTTCCATTGCATTATGCATACTAGCCTCCATTTGTTGATACACTTGCCATACGGTCGATCCCATTGTGTTATGGTTCATAAACCATCTTCACTCGCCGATTTTTTAAATCATGACACGATGGTAGAGCCATCCTTTTCATGGGCATCGTAGTTAGCACCTCACTGACATTTGTTGCCCATGTTGCTTCAAGTTGATTAGGCTCGGGAGTCCTCTGTAGTTCTGCCATGACTTATGTGATCAAGACTCATTCCTCTTTGCTTCTTCGCTTCGTTCTCGCCTTATACCCTAGAGGCTCCTTTGTGTCGAGTTGTACTACTGCATTGCATTTTGACCATTTGCACCTTTTGGCCTTGAGCCGGCTTCACTTGGACTCATGTTTAAGCCAACTTTTGATGATGACAATTAAAAAATCAAACTTGCATTCCCTTGACTTCTGCAACTTGGCACACCTTGACCCCTAGAAGGAATAAACCTGTGTCTTTAACCGGTTTTCACCTCCCTGCATTGAGCATAGGATTGTTCCAATCCCAGGAACTAGAACATCTATTTCACCAACACTCGTTCTTTCCACTATACTATAGCACTCTCTTATTATTTTTCCAACTTAAAGATAAAGAAAAAAAAATTATATATTCCAAAAGGAGTGGGAACAAGACAATATTTCCACTTATTGTTGACAGCTAGAGTCAGTCGTGTCGCCCTTGAACGAAGCACTCAAAACAAAATCTTCTCCATTTGGGTGGGATTTAGTTTGACTTAGGTACACCTTAACCTTGTTATTGAGTTAGTTCTCCCCCGATTGGTTATCTCTTCCAATCATATGGATGGTTCGTTCATGCCTCCTGCTTGACGAACTTATACAGAGTCATCATATGCTGCCACATAGTCACATTGAGTTGCGCTTTTGCTCAAGGGAAGTTAGCCTGAGTCGGCCTCTCTGCGGTGTCTCTTGACTCATTTTTTAGTCGGCCATCCTTGGTTGTTAGTGTCTTGTCTATCATCACATCAGTTATATTGGTCTTTTACTCGTGCCGGTTTGAGAAGGTCTCCATTGACTTCTTGTTGGCGGGTCTTGTCCTTATCGACGATGACATCTTGCTCTGAGGATAGGCCTAGAGCCATACCCTAGCCCTATTTTCATTATTGATAGGTCACCTAGTACTGAGCGTCGATCAATATCATGGGTCTTTAACTGAGTGGTTTCCCATGTGTTCGACATCAGCTTACACTATCACACATTGGGATTCATGCAGTACCTTGGTTTCCATTCGATCCTATTGGTGGATACCTCGCCTCTGTGTCAGCTTTCATTATTGGTTGGTTTAGAGGGTTTCTGTCGTGCGCTAGCCACATCTTATGTACACTGGAAACGTGCTTCGGTCGGGTTACTACATCTTTTTTTGTCCGATTCCTTCCACATTATTGGCTTATGGGTTACACTCACGCTAGATTGATGAAGGATGCCTTAATGCCTTCCTTCTATTGGATCTTTCCCTATAGGCTATGACTCATTGCTCTGGGGCAAAGATCTAGAGTCCATTTGGTAGTACCTTGGGGTTTGCAGTCATTAGTGGCAGATCCTTAACTATCGATAGTGGGAAACCATCATTGTATCCTGATTGATAGATTCTTACAGGTGTTCGACTCCAGCTCATCTATTCACACTTGTTAGATTGTATTGGGTACCTTGATGCTCATTATCATTATCGGTGAGTAGTCTCGCGTTTGTTAACGGTATACATCAATGACCGGTAATCAAATGATTTCTCACATGTTCGACTTCAGATCATTTATTCCCATGGTTTAGAGATGTACCACGGCGGTCGATGAAGACCTTAGGTTGCATCAGCATTCATTGGTTCACTTGACAATTGCTCTTGTTGCTGCTAGTTGATACCACTCCAACTTATATGTTGCAGTTATTCATGGCGACATTCTATATGCTGGCACCTGAGTTTGCAGTGTAGTACCATCTTACTCCATCATGTTCATTTCGTACTTTTTGGATCAGTCTTTGATATCAGTGATCTGCTTCATCCTTCAACATCATTGACATTCTTATATGTGATATTCAGACATGTACTTGTTCGATTGTGATCAGATGATCCATTATGTATTTCCAGTCTTTTATACTTGTATACTTAATGGATCCACTTGTACTTGACATGTGGACATACATTACTTTCTCTGAGTATGGGTATGCCCACCTCAGACAGTGTTTCTTTCTGATCTCCTTTTGTGGCTTGGCAAGCTAAACTCTGGTGAAGTCCTTCTCAGTTTTTGATAGGTTTCCTTTCCATGCATGCACTTAATACATTTCGGCCATCATGTACCCCTTCTGACCTCATATATTAGGGGGCATCTGTTATAGCTCCAAATCTCACTGTTGATGTTTGTGATGCTGCATTCATGGCCTAGGGCAACCCCTCCTTCTAGACCTGGTCCAAATAATTAAAAAACAATGTTTTATTCCCTATACGTGACATTGCCCTGAGCTAAACGCATGTGTATTTAGGCCTGTGTATACCCAACCCGCGTATATGTCTTGAAAAAATTAAAGAAATTAAATCTCCTTAATTTTTGGTGGAGGTCACGGGTTTTACCTGTTGATTACCTATTAGTGCCTGTGGCCCAACTGTTCCCAACGAATTCCCCACTAAAAAGATACTTTGGGAGAAGCATAAAAAGGCTTCAATGGGAAGACCTAAGGAGGAGAGAAGAGAGAGAAAAATCACTCTGTTAGGATTATCCCTGACCAGGTCTGAAGATCCCTGTGCTTCTAGCACTTCCCCCATTACAGGAAACCATTGTTTCCTTGAGTTATGGTGTCTTTCCATTAGTTGAGATACCTTGGAGTGAGTCATGGAAGGAGTTTGTTGAAGGCTTGAGATTGGACGAATCCGGAGGACGGTTCCACTTGAAGCCTGCGAAAGGAAGACTCAGGTGAAATCATTCATTTTTGTACTTTAGTTATCTATAACAAAAGAAACACTTGTCTTGTTCCTGATATTAATATTCTTCATGCTTGTGATATCAATGTTATGATTTACATATGAATGGTTGTTTCAATTGTATAACTAACTACTTTTCAATATGCTATGAAGCTTATTTCCTTATGATGCTTGGTCCATATATTGTTGTGCTTTCTTGAATTGATTGTTTTTCAGGTTGAAGTATCGAAAGGAACTCCACGAGGGTTTGGACTTTGGCTGGATCTTCCTAAACGAAGGACCCCCCAGTGCACCTATCTTCATGTAGTTTGTTTATATTAGAATCATGGTTGTGTGGAATGCCTGTTTTTCTTTGTAGATAACCCCTGATCTAATAGGGTATCAACCCAAGGCCCTAGGGGAATTTATCCCTAAACAAGTATTTAAGTGTGTCTTGGGTCATAGAGTAGGGGAAGGCTCTATAGCTAAGTGCGCAGAGGCCTATTTGTCTGCAGCTGAGTGCGCAGGGTGGAGTTGAGTCTGTAATCAGAGAAGAAATTAATAAAGAAAGGTTTTGTTACCAATTATGTGTACCTATTCTAAGTTATTATATGTTTGATATAATTTACGAATATAATGTTTCTTTACTACATGCACTTGTATGAATTGTGAATATTGTTAAGTATAACTGAAAGCATACAAATAAGCTAAGTTAATCAACTAAAATCATATTACTAGTAAGGAGTTGGGTAATAACACTATTCATCCCCTGAGTAGGGCTGCGTGAGGGTAGCACATTAGGATACGAGGAACATGTAACTGCGCATAGCGACATGTGCGCAGGGTCAAACCGTGGACCACTTGAACTCATCAAACATCTCCAGCGTGCGGAAACCTGGTTCTAGCACCCTCCCATACTACTTCGGGTGAGACCTCAGTCCATGCTCCACGGAATGTTGCCAAAAGGGCCAGTAGTAGCGAGATTTGTTTTCCTAAATCACCTCTGAACCTGCGTCAGGCCCTAGTAAGCCAAAAAATGGTTTCGTTACCAGGACCGGGATCTGCATAAGGGATGTTTGATGTCGTGTCACTAGAATTCGATGAAGAAAGCAATTGAAGGGTGGTTGGATAGAAAGATTCACAAGTTTGCAGCACATGAAAATAGGAATCCGTGAGCATTAAAAGAACAGTGGTTAGAGCACTACTTATGTATGCAAATCCACAAAATCCTTCCCCTCTGAGTTGTATGAGTGGATCACGAAGCTAGCAGATAGTCAGGGGAGGTGTAGGCTTGACAAACCGATTGTGTGGACTCTAGAATTGGTGCACAAAGTAGAAGCATCGGAAGATAAGATCACGCGTGCTGTGGACCATTGGCTCAATCGAATTATAGGGGGGTTTATCACCGAATTCGTAGTAGATACCTCAGTTAGCTATAGTGAGGTGGAATGACACTTCCTCAAAGGACCGCGTAGTAAGTAAATTAAATCTTTGAAAACTTGGATTAAAATGTTATTGTGTCAAAAGCGGGTTATGCGAATAAATTGATGTTTGGGGCTAAACCAAGTGGGAGAATTTATAGAAAAGAAGGTAGCACAAAAATAGAAACTAGCCCCTTAATTTTTCCTCGGCGAGAAAGCGGGAAGAGCTCACGAAAGTTTCACCGAGAAGTTCAATCAGTCTGATAAGGCAGTGAATTCCGCACATACCACCTCCACCTACACCACCACTGGTTTCACCATCTTAACCCCCATATTCATCCACACCACCTTTGCCACCACCATAGTTCAATGTGGCGAGCGTGATAAAATTGCCGGTGTTCAAAGGAGTAGGGAACGAAGATCTGGACCAATTTTGGTTTGTAGTAAAAGTTGTATGGGAAGCACAAGGAGTCGTTGATGACAATATAAAGAAGGAAATGCTGATAACCGCGTTGCAGGATCACGCACTAACATGGTACATTAAGCATTCTAATGACCATCCAAATGTGGGGATCACAGATATCTGGGCTGCACTCAACAGGGAATTTAACAGGCCAAAATCAGAGACCCAGTCGATTATCAAGTTTAAGGAAATTGTGATCCTTCCAGGCAAGACCCCTTGGGAGCTAGATCAGAGACTGAAGAGTATGATTTGTGAAGCCATCATGACCTTGACGAATGGACAACAATGCGCATGGTTTGTAGCGTCACTAACACCGCATCTAAGGATGACGCTATCACATCAAAAGTTATCCACCCAGGCCGAAGATTTGGAGATTGCAATGAGACTGTACAAGAATTCGATACAAGACCCTAGCCTTGGAGTCCAAAAAATCCATGCGCAACTGAAAAACTTGTGTCTAGAAATGTAGAGTTTGAAACAGGACAAGAAAACTCGCCCAGAAGCGCGCGAGGAGGTATGGTGCATAAAGTGCAAAGGCTAAGGACATGATAAGTACCATTGTCTAGTCTTCACGAACTACTTAGCGGGAGGAAGGCCAATGCCATTAAGACCAGAGGCACAAGTAGGATCAAGCATGGTGCCTACATTATGGTGCGTGATTTGTCATATAGGAGGAAAACATGTTACGGATAATTGTCATCTACTACATAAGTATATGCAGATGTCCCAGCAATTGTTCTATAGTTTTTGCAGATCAGTAGGTCATGATGAACGCACCTGTAGAAGTTATGAACTGATGATGGATCAGACTCCTGCCTATAGAGTTCAAACCAAAACACGAGTCCTTGATCAAAATATAGGGATGGCGTGCGTTGGATTTCAGGGGTGCAGACAAGGTCGAGGTGGAATGGGACCAGGTAGGGATCATGGATAGCTAATTTGTTACAATTGCAGAGGGCCAGGGCATTATGCTCATGATTGTACAAATCCGACATGAGCATCATGTTTATATTGTACCCAATTTGATCATGGGATAGAGGACTACTCTACACTAATAGCAAGGTTTCATGATAAAGGAATACTCCAACCTCCCTCAACTCAAAACCTACAAATGATGAGGTCTAAACCACATGAAGAGGACCCGAACATAAACATCATGCTCTGAAGTGGTATCAAAATAGGAGATGGCAAGGGAAAGCACTCTAAAGAGAGTGTGTGGGTTCGCAAGGCTCCCACAAAGGAACCTGAATTTGATTTGGAGCACGCGAAGGAGATATTCATGGAAGCTAAGAAGAGCTTGACGAAGGCCTCCACTTCAGGTAGTAAGCATCAACTAGAACCAGAGATCGATCCTTCAATGCTCACTACCCTTTTGGAAACATGCATGAAGCTGTTACACAACAGCAAGGCTATGAAGGGACTACAGGAACTCATCACTAGGTGTGCTGGGTCAGGAGAACTGCACATAGTCCGGAAGCTCAGGAAGCACTCAACACGAACATGAATGATGATGAGATTGATTGCACAAATCAGGGAATATGAAATGGATCAAGTGATTCTAGATTCAAGATCATACATGAACGTACTACTAAAGCAGACATGGGAGCACATGGGCAGGCCTGCATTACAATGGTCTCCTATTCAATTGTGAATGGTGAACCAGTAGAAGATCTTATTGATGGGAAGATTGCAGGGGATAACGGTAGACATTGAAGGTGCGAGTGTGCTTGCAGATTTCAAAGTGATAGAGATTTTCGATGACATCAATCCCTATCCCTCGCTACTGGGAATAGATTGGGCCACTGATATGAACGGAGTGATAAATCTAAAGAAGCGCAAAATGATTTTTGAGAAAAAATCATTGCGCGTAGTAGTACCTTTGGGCCCTGCAGAAGGATCGTGCTACACGGAACTAGTGTGCAATGATGATATTGAGGATGATCTAGACTGCATCTACAAGATAACTGTGTGGGAGTAGGATTGGGTGAATCCTACAGTGGATGGCAAGATTTCCTGGGAGCGCGAAAGCTCCTGCACTTCGGATTTGGACAAGGAAATAGAACGATGGCAGAACTGGTTACACGAGGTAACCACGCTCAATTGCAACATGATGGTAAGGTCACTACACTACATGACAACAAATGTATGATGGGTTGACATCGGTGGCTGAATTCCTTAACAAATTTGAAAGACTGGTGCCAGAACAACAGCGTTTTGATGCTCTGAAATGGGCACTGCACGCTACGCCCACAAGATGGTGGGGTACGCATCAGAGGAGTTTTGAGAACTGGTGTGGATGTAGAAGGATGATGCGCCTACAATTTGGAAAACCGTAGATGCAGCTAGCAGACAAGTATGATGGATGAGATGATCCATGTACACACCTTGCGAAATGGACCAAGGCCTATGGGGAAGAGCCACAACCTAAATGGGTGCATTTGTTCTGTCATACTCTAGATATCATACCGATGAATTGGTATACTGAGACAGAGCTCCACCATGGCACGAGCGAATGGGACATCTTGCATGAAGGATTCTTATTAACCTTCATGTTTGAAGATCTTTGGTGGGATACTATTGATGATGCACTATAAGAAGTAAAAGCAGCTATCTTCAAAATACCCCAGGAGCTAATGGAAGTGCTTCAACGAGAATGGGTGACACAGTTGAGCTGCGCGCTTGAGTGTTACAATTTAAATATTGAGGAGGATAATGAGGACCCACAGAATATTAACATTTCTGAAACTGAAGGCTATCGCAAGGTTCGAGGACCATTGATTGAGGATCCCAACATCACCGCACCGCTAAAAACGAAGTAGGTAAACATTGTGATGGAGGCAGAACCAAAGTATGCAACGCTCAGTGACTATTGTGATGATGCCACAGTGGATAAGGTTGTTGAGTTACTCTACGAATACCAAGACTTATCCCTGACCAAAATTACAGATTTAAAATGGATTGTTGGTGACTTAGGGATGATGAGGATCACCCTAAAACCCGACGTGAAGCCGGTCAAGCAGAGGCCTTATTGCTTGAATCCGAAGTACAAGGAAAAGGTCTGCATAGAATTAGAAAAAATGCTTGCAGCCGGAATTATTGAGCCGGTGAAAGAATCCAACTGGGTGAGCCCTATGGTAGTACAAGAGAAAATGCAGAAGGGAAATATAATAATATGTGTGGACCTCAAGAAGCTGAATGACGCTTATGTACAAGACCCATTCCCGACACCGTTCACAGATGAAGTACTGGAAAACACTGGCAGAAAAGAAGTATATTCGTTCACAGATGGGTTCTCAGGGTACCACCAAATCAAAATCATGCCGGAAGATAGGAGAAATATGACCTTCGCAATGGAATGGGGCTGATTTCAATACACTATTATGCCGTTTGAATTAAAGAATGCGCCAGCCATCTTTTCACGCATCGTTTTTTCTGCATTCAAAGAATACATCCACAAGCTCTTGGAGGTCTATCTAGATGATTGAACTGTGTTTGGATTAGTTAAACACCATGTAGCAAGCTTACACTTGATGCTAGATACTTGCAGATGACACCAAATCACACTAAACCTTAAGAAGTGCACATTCCTTGTTCCCTTTGGGAACTTGTTGGGGCATGTGGTTTGCAAACAGGGGCTAATGGTGGACCCTACAAAGATTGCAGTAATTCTAAATTTGGAAGCACCACAAATTTCTAAACAGTTGCGCACTACCTTGGGACACACAGGATACTATAGGGAGTTTATCAAAAGCTATGCCCAAATCACTACACTGATGGAGAAACTATTGAAAATAGATGTCACATTCTGCTGGAATGATGACTGCATGAAGAGCTTGGATGTCCTCAAGGGGATATTGACCTCTGCTCCAATCCTGGTCTTCCCAAAATGGGATGTGGAGTTTCATGTCCATCTTGATGCGTCGTGTACCATGCTGGGAGTAGTTCTCACACAAGAGGGTAGCAAGGGCTTGGACCACCCTATCGGGTTTCCAAGTCGTAGATTGTCTAAAGCCGAGAAGAACTATTCCACAACCGAGTGTGAAGGGTTAGCGATGGTGTATGCGCTCCAAAAATACCGACACTATTTGGTATGAGGAAATTTCAAGATATATACAGACCATTCCACACTGAAATACTTGGTCAACAAGCTTGTGTTGGGGGGGCACATATGCAGGTGGCCCTTGTTATCTCAAGAATATGACTTTTAGGTTGTGTTCAAACCTGGATGCCTAAATGCAGGATCAGATCACTTGTCACGCATTAAGACGGGCGAGGAACCCACTAATTTGGAGGGACTACCTGACACTTAGCTTTTTACTGTGCGCATCATGGACGGACACATCGAAGATATAATCCATTTTTTGACCACAGGGACTGCGCCGAAGGAGTACTTTGTCCTACAGAAGAAGGAATTGGTTGTGCACGTGGTGGATTTTTCTGTCATTGCGGGGAGACTACATAAAATTGGCAATGATGAGATATTGCAAAGGTACGTACCTGAATTTGAACGAAGTCAGATCCTCACGGAATCACATTGGGGTGTTGTAGGAGGACACTATGTAGGATGAGCAACAACATAAAAGATTCTCCGCATAGGGTTATGGTGGCCAAGCCTACACCAGGATTCGAAAGCGCACTCTAAGGACTGCGATATATGTTAAATGACTGGAAAACCACTGCGGAGGGACAAGATACCATTAAATCCACAAATGACATTGTAGCCATTCAAAAAATGGGCGATAAACTTTGTGGGACCGATGAAACCTTAGGGCAAGACAGGTGCACGCTACATCATCACCGCAATGGAGTATCTAACACGATGGGCAGAGGTGCAGCTGGTCAAAGACTACATAGCTGCGACAGCTATGAAGTTATTGTTTGACAACGTGTTGACCTGATTTGGCTGCTCGAAAATCTTAATGAGTGATCTTGGAACACATTTCCTGAATGAAACCATCAGCGCGCTCACAAAAGAGTTACAGGTGTATCATCAGAAGATTACACTGTATCACCCACAAGCTAATGGGGCAGTAGAGGCATTCAATAAAATATTGGAGACTGTGATGACCAAAGTGTGCAACATGTAGTGAAGTAATTAGGACCTACGTGTGCCTACAATGCTATGGGATTACAAAACAACGTGCATGAAACTGACGAGACAAACACCTTTCCACTTAGTTTATGGCATGGAAGTTGGCATGCTAATGGAATATATCATACCTAGTCTGCGAATAGCAGTGCTCACAAGGATGACGGCCCGCGAAGCTCTGGAAGAAAGATTCACGCAATTGGAAGAACTTGAGGAAGAAAGGTTCTTGGCAAGTTTTCATCAGTAGGATCAAAAACAATGTCAAAAGGCTTGGCACGATCACCATATTAAGTTGCGCATATTCAAAGTAAACAACTTAGTATGGCTATATGACAGTAAGTTTGAAAAATTTTCAGGCAAATTCCGAATGCATTGGTTGGGTCCATATGTGGTTAAGGAGGTCACAGATGGAGGCTCGGTCTAGCTAGTCAAACTAAATGGAGAACCCTTCCTAGGCAAAGTAAATGGTAGCCGCTTGAATCCCTACACGGGTGGGCCGACTATTTGACTAGCTGGCCCAAGCAGAATCTTTGCACTTCGAGGAGCCGAACAAAGGCACGGGACTATAAACATACATAGTAGATGTCGATACAAATGTAGGGAAACAATTCATACACGTAGGTATTAGAACGGAGGATGCAACAGGTTCAGCAAGTAGTAGCTCAGTGCGTTGCATACACTAGTACCATTTGAGAACAGTTGGAGGGACTCCGCACCAAGATCACTGCGACGATAGAGTGACTCAAGGGCGAGTCATGATGTTTGTGTTAGGGGGTTGTTGGGCATGGAATCTCTCCACCACATGTTTTGGGGCTCAAAGCCCAAGTTTTTAGTTGATATTGTTGTAAAGATCTACGAATTACAGGTGCAGAAGTATGTTAGAGTCATAGGGTTGTCCGCCCTAGGTTTGTAATGTAATGTCAACCTACCCATGGTCCACGGACCATGGGATTGTATAAATAGAGCAAGGCTCTAAGTCTAAAAGGAGTTAGTTAGAAGAAGAATGAGATAGAGAAGTAGAAGCACAAAGAAGGTATCTAAGTGTGTGTTGGATCGTAGAGTAGGAGAAGGCTCTATAGCTGAGTGCGTAGAGGCCTAGTTGTCCGTAGCTGAGTGTGCGGACCCCTGTAGCTGAGAGTGCAAGGTGGAGTCGAGTCTATAATTAGAGAAGAAATTAATAAAGAAAGGATTTTTTACCAATTCTATGTACTTTTTCTGAGTTATCATATGTTTGATATCATTCGTGAATATAATGTTTCTTTACTGCACGCACTTGTATGAATTGTGAATATGTTAAGTATAACTAAAAGCATACAAATAAGTTAAGTTAATCAACTAATATCGAATTACCAGTAAGGACTTGGGTAATAACACTGTTATGCCCTTGAGTAGGGTTGCGTAAGGGTAGCACCTCAGGCTGGGAGGAACAAGTAAGTGCGCGTAGCGACGTGCACGCAAGGTCAAACCACGGACCACTTGAACTCATCAGACATCTCCTGGGTGGGGAAACCTAGTTCTAGCACCCTCCCATACTACTTCAGGTGAGACCTTAGTCCACACTCCACGGACTGTTGCCAAAAGGGCCAATAGTACTGGGATTTGTTTGGCTAAATCACCTTTGAACCTAGGTTAGGCCCCAACAAGCCAACGATGTAGTATTAGCAGTAATGCTCGCCTTATTAATTGGACAACACTCTATGGAGAAACCTGTGCTACTTCTTTTTCATCACTCAGAGGAGTCATAATGAGTAGGATATATTCAGGTCTCATACCCTTTCTATCCCTAAATAACTTTCCACTTCATGTAGCTCCAAGCATCAAGGTAATTGCATATCCCGCTTTTCACACAAGAGAATTTTAATCCTAGTATTCAAAGATATTAAATACTTACCTCATGGTCCTTTGAAAAAGCATCACTCTACTTCATTCTAGCAGACTGAGGTGTCGACCACGAACTCTATCACAAATCCTCCTATGATACAATCAAGCTAGTGATCGACAGTGCATGTGATCTTATCTTCAGAGGCTTCCAATCTTTGTACTAACTCTTGGGTCCACACTATCGAACCGTCAAGCCTCCACCTTCCTTGGTCATTTGCCAATTTAGCGATCCACTTGTATAATTTGACTGGGAAGGAACAAAAGAAATTTTCATGTATCTTTGTGTATAGATACCTGTCCAATCATTGTTCTTTCATCAATCGCAAAATTTTGTTTTCTTCCTCCGCAAATTTATGAATCTTTCTATCCAACCAATCTTAATTTTGTTTCTTTGTTGGATTCCAATGATGAAACATCACACATCTCTTTATGTAGATCCTGTTCCCAGCAACAAAACCATGTGTTGCCTTAGTGGGTCCTGACCCAAGTTCAGAGTTAAGTTTTCCAAACAAATACCTACACTACTAGCCCTTTCGGCATCAATCTGTGGAGTGAAGACTAAAGTCTTGCCCAAAGAAGTATGGGGGGTTGTTGGAACCATGTTTCTACACCCAGAGATGGTTATGATGCCATTTTATGCCCTAACCCTACCTTCACGTAGATCGATAAGCCCTTAAGTCTTATCGATATGAATTTCTCTTACCAACCTATAGACCTTCGTGAAGGCCTACGACTATCTTTCATGGACCTTAAACAAGAGAATCAACTACTTATGTGCTTCTGAGATTGCTTCTATTTCTGTATTTACCCAGATCAGCTTAAGTGTCTGATAATTTTAACATGCATTAAGATACTCTTCGTGTAAATAGATAAAATGGCTTGCATTCATATAACAATGTAAAACATATAGATTCATGCATCAACACAACACTAAATCCCATTATTAATCATAACATAAATGAATTCATTCATAACATAAGTAATTGGATAAAACAAAGATATTTCCAGAATAGTCTCTTTATTGATACTTCAAATTTTCTTACATTCTCAAAACTACCCTCCGCACTCAGCTGCAGGGGTCCACACACTCAACTCCGAAATCTACTCTAGACCTCTATGCACATAGTTGCAGAGCCTCTCTTCTACTCTAAGACTCTTCGCCTGTCACTTCTATTGACCCATTACATCAACTATGAACTTCTCCTCTATGAACTGCCTTAGACTCTATAAGACTCTCCTTTTTAAACAATCCCATGGTCCGCGGACCATGGGTAGGTCTATACAAGCCAACACAACTTACATAAAAGAAGGAAAAATCCCTTTATGACACTTACTATCTACATGCTCTGCAATCATAACTTGCAGAGACTTTACACTTTACATCACAAAACCTTGAGCTTTTAGCCCCAAAACTTGACCTCAAGGGACCTTGTCCCAACAGTTCCTCCAGGGCCTCGCAATCAACCATATTTTTCAGGGTTGCTATGCGCAAACTAGGCACAATGTACTCCATTTACATTATAGCTTTGACCCCATATACTAGTCTGAACGACATTTACCCTATCATCTTCTTACAAGTAGTCCTGTAAACCCATTGTACCATAGGTATGCGCACATCCCAAACATTGCATTGCACATTGTAGATCTTCATTAATGAATTTTCCAAAATCTTATATAAGGCTTCAACGGTCCCATTGGCCTAAGTGTGATACAGTGTACTCTTCTAATGGTTTACCTGGAATTCTTCAGTCAACATGCTAATCGCCTCATTCAGAAAGTGTGTACCCCTGTCACTTATCAACACTTTCGGGCAACCAAATCTGGTTAAGACATATTCAAACAAAAACTTTGCTACTATAGCCCCTGTACAATCCTTAACCAACTGTGCTTCCTCCCATCTGGTTGGATATTCTGTCACAGTGATAATATAGCACACACCTGTTTTTTTTCTTGAAGGCTGAATTGGCCCAACAAAATCAATCGCCCATTTCTCAAATGGCTGCAAAGATACGTGAGGATGGAATGGCAACTCATCCCTTTTCAATGGTCTTCCATTTCTTTGAAATGCATCACATGCCTTACAATATGCCTTGAAATCCTTGTGCAGTGTTGGCCACCATAGACCCATGTGCAAAATCTTTTCCACAGTTGCATTGCCTGTAAATGACCTCTTGCAGCTCCCCCATGAGCTTCAGCGAGAATGCTATTGCGCTCAAAATCTGGCACATATCTTCACAATATTTCATATGCACCCATCTTATACAAATGTCTCACAATGACTGAATAATTGGTTGCACACACTACTAATTCCTTCTTTTTTTGACTTGTATATCCTTCTGGTGCCATCTCCGTACTCAAGAAGTGAATAATGTGTGAAAAATGATCATCTGCTATGTGCACCGCAAAGAGATGCTCATCTTACAACCCTTCCTCCTAATTATTAGGCTCCTCTCCTGTTTTGATCCACAACAGATGGTCAGGTCCCACATTTAACCTTCCTCGCTTCATAATGACTTCAAAGTCATACTCCTAGAATAATAGAAACCATATGTAGATCTTCCCCCCCAATAGGGCTTATTGACTAGGTAGTTCAAGGTAGAGTGACCCATATACATCTTGAAATTCCCTCCTAACAAATAATTCCTGAATTTTTGTAGCACGTACACCATGGCCAATCTTTCGTGCTCAGTCATTGAAAAATTCTTCTCGGCCTTCGATAACTTTCTACTCTTGAAGGCTATAGGATGGTACATTTCTCCTTAACTGACATGCATTAGCACTACACCCAATGCAATGCAAGAGGCATTCACATGTACGAGAAACTCCTTTTTCCAATCAGGGAATACCAAAATCGACATAGTGACCATATTTTCTTTCAGTACATCTAGCATCTAGGTTGTACTGACATTCTTCATCCCAACATAATGTTGCGTCCTTCTTCAGTAGTTTCTCCATAGACACAGTAATTTGAGCATATGATTTGATAAATTTTCTATAATATCTCGTATGTCCTAGTGTCGTGCATAGCTTCTTGAGGTTCCTACGGGCCACCAAATTCATAGTTACTACAATTCAGGGTCTAACATTAATCCTTTCTTTCACACCATGCAACCTAGCAAGATCCCAAAGGGAACACAAAATATGCATTTCTTCAAATTCAGCGCGATCTGGTATATGCGACATGTATCCAACATCAAGCACATAATTGCTACATAGCGCTTTACTAACTCGAACATAGTCTAGTCATCAAAGTATACTTCTAGGAACTTATGAATGAATTCCTTGAACACTGCTATGACTACGTGAGAAAATATTGTAGGTGCATTCCTGAGTCCAAATGACATCACAATATACTAAAAACAACCACACTCTATCATGAAGGTCATTTTTTTCCTATCCTTAGGTTTGATCTTAATCTGATGATACCTAGAAAACCCATCAGTAAAGGAGTAGGCCTCCTACCCTCCAACATTGTCTAACACTTCTTCTATAAATGCCATTGGGAATGGGTCATCGAAACATGCATCATTAAGCTTTTGTAGATCTATGCAAATCATTATTTCACCTTTTTTCTTCTTCCCCTATGTTAGAGTCGGTCTGGTCAGTCCTCCGTCAGAGATCAAAACTCTTTATGCATTTCATGTTTAGGTGTCCCGCTCCATTCACTCAGCTGCATTCCACTAGGGGCATGCCATAATCTGACGGAGAAGGTCATGCTAGTCATTTCCCCTCATGTCTGGTTCCTGCTGGCTTATGTCTTTGTGTCAAATAATCAAAAAGTCCATAACAGTCAAGGTCTGGTCCTTTAATGGACAAAAGTCATTTCTGGTCATTAGGTCTAGGGATTGATTAGTTTGGTCTCTAAATATGTCCAGTAAATCCATGCAGGCCAGAGTGATGCTCTTGCAAAGTGATGATCCGTAGATTTCCATCATCTTATTGATAAAATTCGACTGTTCTTCAAAACTTGGTTTTGAAGAAAAGTCAAACAGTGCTATAGGTGACAAAATTTTCAAAAGGGGTCTACAGTTGATTTCTTCAGATGCAGTCCTGGTTTCCGTGGTCGAATGTCCTGTCATGCAATCCCTGCAAGGAGTGCCGAAAATGTCATCGTTTGAGCTAAAATTTCAAAGGGAAAGCGAAAATCAGTGTGTTCTAAAGTCAGTGAAAAGGTGTCAAAACATATCATTAGAAAAATGGGTTTTCAAGGAAGAAAAAATTTAACCCATCACTTCCAAGGCTATATATACAAGTTTTCATCAAAATCAAAGGCATTGTGCTAATCCAAGCCTTGGAGAAACATTGCAAAAGGTGTGAGTGTGCATCGTGAGTGTTTGAGGGAGTTGGAGGCAATTTGAAGGAGTGCGGCGCATATACTCAGGGGCACGGTGCACACAAAGGGCGTGACGCACACAGAGCCTGCTGCAGTTCAAATTTTCCATAGGCACGGCGCATACCCAGGGTGCGGCACACTAGGTTTTGCACGCAACGTACACAGACCAAGGGCCGAAACAAGGCCAAATCACCTCCAAATTTTTGTGAAGCCCATCAAATTAAAAGGTAGGCTCTTTGACATCATTGGTTCATCAAGTTTTATGAATGATATGGTGGTTTATAGCGACGTTTGAATGCAACCAAATTCAATAAAATCAACCATACGAAATCACCAAAAAACCATGATGGCTACGGTTGCTAAAGTGGGTTGTTAGTGCCAAGGTTCCATTCCACCCATCATTTTCCCCTCACCTACCATTTTTTCTATCCTCCCTTTCTCATTTTTCCTAATGTCCCTACCCTAAATTACTACCAAACCCTCTCACCTATCCCTCCACTATTTGGTCAACATAACAAACCCTAAAACCCTACCTTGCCAAAACACCAAACCCTACCCTATCAAAATACCCCAAATCCCCCTACATATCCATAAACAAAATTCTCCTATAACGCCTATTCCCATTATATTATCCCCCTCCTAATACTCCCTTGTTTCATTGTCCCCTTGGTGGAAGATTATCAAAACACCTAGCTTTCATCATCATCAAAGGGGCAACCTAAATTTAGTTTATAAAATAGCAGTCATGGCATCTGAGGTTTCATCAAAGTATGAGGAGGAAACCCACAGTGATACAGCTTCAGGAGAACAGGCCCCTAGGAGACATCACCGGAGTGGCAAACATGTTAGAGATGAGCCAAACACCCTCACCGAGTTGCAGGCATGCCCTCTTGCTATGTCATGTTTCTAGCATTTAGCATGTCTTGAATTTTTTCAAAGGGTGGAAAATTTCAGAGTTCATCATGAGTTGGCCGGTCTTTTGCACTTCACCTACATGGAGGTCAATCTATCTTGGCTGGGGTCAGTTTCACATTGACACCTGAAACCGTATCAGTGGCAACAGGCATACCAAACATTGGAGAGCAGTGGCATAAGAAGAAGAAGGTGGAGAGGCATCATTATGAGCCTTACATTAAGGCCAGTTGTTTGAGTCAGCTCACGAGAGTTTTCTCGTTCATATTTTTGAGAGATGAGTATGCTCCACTCATGAAATTGATCATGAAATACTTCAATTGTGAGGGGAGGTTTTCCCGCCTTTATGCCTATCACATTAGGTTTCTCATGCACTTTACCAGGGTGCAGATGATGAACCTCCCATTTTTCATTTGCGGGAACATAGAGAGGATGAAAAATTTCATGCAGCACAAGACCCCTCAACAGCAGCTTAACAATGTTTATCACTTTTCTCTTATCCGGATTTTGGTGGACCATCAGTTGGGATTGCAGGGTATTGCTTGGGAGGACTTCATCTCCTGTGACTTCTTCAGCACTCCACAGGTAGTATCAGAGGCAAATCATGAGATAGGTGGTCCTTCACATCAGTATGAGCGCCACGAGACCGCTACTATGCCAATATTCATCACCTATCAAAGAGGCAGTAGACGTTTGTTTACAGCGGCAAAGCGAGTGTTATCTCCACCTGGGGTGGAAGGGGCCTCCCTTCTGACATAGGCATCACAAGAGCAGGGTAGAGGTAAGGAGCCAGTGTAGGAGGAAGGGCCATCAGGTGAACGAGAGACCGAATTCGTTCTCATCCATGATGATGAGACATATACAGAACCAACAAATGCAGAGCTTACAGAGATCATCCAGGAGCAGCAATCAGTGATTGAGGCCTTATCCCTCAACTTGGAGAGGGCCAAGTGGAACATGAAGTACCTGGAGTAGAGAAACAAGTAGCTTGAGGATTAGCATGCAATTATGGAGCTGCAAAACATTCGTGAGCATCTCCAAGCTGCTCAAAGGAGAAGAGTTGAGCTCACATCATTGGAGCAAGAAATCAATGAGGATCGAGAGGCCCATCTCGAGAGCGTGAACATGCACTTGGAGAGGCTGCTGGACAAGGCCGATCAGGACCTTGCCTTGCTAAGACACATGGCTTATCGTTACAGGACACCAAAATATGAGTGCAAGGGCCCGGATAAGGAGCTTGAAGGCGAAATTCAGGAAAGCAACAAGAAAGGCAAAAGAGGCAAAAGAGCAAGATCAGCTTCGAATATTGGCTGAGGCTTCCTTGGCCCATCATAACACCCCATAGAGAGCCTCCACCCAAATTTCAAGAAATTTTGGGAATTTTTGGTCACATGACAAATTTTTGGGCAAAACACAGGGTTTTTCTCCCTGTGTGGCGCGGCGCTAAAATTCTAGAGCTCCAAATGAGGAATGGTTTGCATTTTTGGATTCAACATGGAAAATCACGACTACTGGTGCCCGAAAAAGAAATTATGGCAAGATATGAGTCTCCAAAAGGTCAAAAAACACCCAAAAATGGCCTCTCTGCCCCTTTTTTGACACACAGGAAGAAGTCTTGGGAGAATGGAGATTTTGAGGGTTAAATGAGCACCAAATTCAAAAATTCCAGTGGGGTCAGAAAGTAGACAGGACAGGCTTTCCATCAAGCCCACTTGGGGAAATTTTGGAGACATGAAAGTGCCCAAAAACAGGCCCCAAATTAGCGCGGCGCACAGAGAAAATGGCGTGGCGCACAGAGAAAAAATTGCCAAATTTGCTTCTGTTTCGCGAAATTTCGGTTCGCGACTTCTCCAAGTGGGCCTGCTCATCTACACTTTGGTTTTTTGGCAACAAAGGTGGCATTTAAAGTATTTTTTCTCCAGATTGGCTTGTATCCAAGTGGCGAAGGAAGGCAAACGGTCACCCAAGCCAAATGTCATGTTTGTAGCGCTACACCTGTAGTTGATGGTTGGCTCTTCATCTCCATTTTGTAATGATTCGAGTAACTCCCCAACCCTTGGGAATTCTATCTCTTCATGGCACATTCTATATATTGTATGTAAACCATTTGCAAAGGGTTGGTTGGCTTGTAACTTCTGGGAGACTGTGGGAATGAAACTTTGTTTCTTGACTGTGTATCTTTGACACAGAATTAATGAAAGGCAGTGGCTCTGTTTCATGAGATTCTTGTGGTTGTGAGTGTAGAAAATGTGTCTCTTATGTTTTCATATGTATTTCATTATGTTTCATAATTCAATTCATGTTCATTTCTAGTGAAATTTTCTGAGTGAGATTAGGTAGAATTCAATTTTATTGCTCTACCTGTGGGAAAATTTCATGTTCAGTGTTTTTCTTCCGTTGAAAAGGACTCATGTAACTATGCCCTTTTCACTTTCTTCAGCAATCTATTCATTCCACGTTACCTCAAACTAAATTGCTACATTTTTCGCTTGCCTTGCCTCACGAAATAATCTGTGCCTTTGTATTAAATTCTCTCTTCCTTGCTGACCATTGGTCCCATACCATCCCAGAAGCTTGGTCATTCATGAAAATGGTTTCTTTTATCCCTATTCGCTTACTAGCCTAAGATCAATATTTCACTGTAAGTCATCTCAGACCTTTTTTGCTTATATATTCACTGAGCGTGACTCAGAGAGAGCCCTCTCCTCTTCTGGTAGGGCTAGCTACCAGACTGAGTGTAGTTTGTGGTTACCCTAAATTTTTCCTTCCTTCAGCCTAAGGCAGATTTAGGTGCTAACATAGTGGCGAATCCCCTGGGGATGAAACTGAAATCAAATCCCCTTGTTTCTTAATAATTCTAAGCTTCCGGATGATGAGCTTAGGATTGGATAGGCTGAGTAAGTTGGTTGTGTCCTGTGATTTTTCTCAATAGCATGCTAGCTTCTAGGCGATATACCAGAGCCAATCCAGACCCAGATCCTCCTCATATCTACGAAAATCCCAAGTTGATTCCTAGACTCCTTCGTCAAGAAAGCACCATAACTCTTGTGTTCAAATCCCATTCATGTCCTGACATTTTTGAGTATCTTGAAGAGCTTGAGTTTGACAAGCGGTTTGAAATATCATTGTTTGAGTCTAAGTCTGAAAGGGCTGTTGATTATACTATCCCCAATCCTCAATTTCTTGTAGATCTAGAAACAAAAAGAGCTAACCGATTAATTGATAATTACATTGCGACACAGCCTCAAACTCCAATTGCTAGCCCCTTACAAACTGTGCACACTCCACCAACACCCCCAAGGCCAAATCCACTGAGAGTGATGGCTGCCCGTTTTGCACCCCTTGTTTTGCCCCAAGTTCTTGATGATATTCCAGCGGATTATCAAAGTAAAATCCCGTTTTTTTATGGTTCTCCTAACAGCATTACGGCTCAGCAACATGTGGACAAAATGGCAGACTTCTATGAACTCCATGAGATCGATGTGGAGAATGTGGCAATGAGACTCTTTGTACAGACATTTGTAGGTGATGTGAGGAAATGGTTCAGAGGTTTGCCGGTAGCAAGTATCACTACCTTGGCCGAAATACAAAGACAATTTTTAAATCAATGGGAAGTGAAAAAGAATCCCCTTCAAATTCTGGCTGAATATGAACAAATTAAACGAAACGCTGGTGAGTCGGTCCAAGATTATTGTGTTAGATTCAATACAGTTTACAACGAAATTCCAGATCATCTAAAGCTACCCGTGGGACTGGCTATGATGAAATTTCCAGATGGTTTTGATGTTGATATGGCCTACCAATTAAGAGAGAGAGAACCGGCCACAATGGAAGACATGCAGAAAATTGCCGTCAGCATTGAAGCAAATCTGCTGTCCAAAAGAGCTAGAGCAAAAGCAGAAAAGAAAATCACTATGAAAGAAGAGTCTTCTTCAATGGATCAACTACTCAAAAAGGTAGAATAGATGCTTGAAAGGGTGAAGCTCGACAAGCATGAGCCACAAGTTAGAAATCCTAACTTCTGTGGCCAGCAGCAGCCACAATATAGAATAAGACAGAGAGATCAACGAACCTAAGAGCAGACAGCACACCAGCCGGTACAAACACCTTTGCAACAGAATTTTGTGCATGGACCGGAGTCAGATGAGCATGGGAATGTAATAGGTGAAGAAAACCACCTCTTTACTCCAGATGAGCTGCCTACTTACATTACCGAAGAAGAAGACTGTGCGGTGAGTTCAGCTGCGCAAAAAGACGCAGATTTCATCCTAGCTAGTGACACTGTTTTAGAAGAAGAATCAAAGGAGTATCAAAGGGGGTATATGAATGATCTATCCGCACAACAGTAGCAATATTCACTTGGAAACAGAGATGTGCCGTCCAAACCAATTCAGAAAAAGAAGGAGGTTGAAATAGCAAAGAATGATTCATCAGCTACAAAAAGAAAAGGAAAGGAGGCGGTTGGTCCAGAGAGCAGCAAATCAAAATCAGCAGAACAATCATAGCAGCAAGCTGCATCAAAGGAAAAAGAAAAAAAGCATATCCCAGTCAAAGAGGTAGAAAAGACTCCCGCCTTTAGCTTAGAGAATGATATTTCTATGTTAAAGGTATCCATCCCCTTGACTGAAATAATGAAGAACAACAGTTATAGAGGACAAATATCTAAGATGTTGAATTTGGACCCAATGTCCAACATGGTGAATGTTGAAGACAATCAGCCTGAAATGATTTTTGGGCCAGCATCAAATGGTGAGTCTCCTGACAGCGATGTGCCACCCTTTTATATCAGTTTACGATTGCATGATTTTGTGTTACATAATGCCATGTTCGATTCCGAAGCTTCTCACAATATCATGCCCAAGCCTATCATGGATAAGCTTGGTTTGGACATCACCCGGCAATACCATGATCTCTATTCATTTGATTCCAACAGAGTGAGATGTATAGGACTCATCAAAGACTTGGTTGTGAGTTTGGATCAGCTTCCCATGAAAAATGTTTTGATGGATGTGGTGCTAGCAGATATTCCTCCAAGGTTTGGCATGCTTCTTTCCAGGTCTTCGGTAGCGAAATTCAAAGGGACACTATAGCTGGATTTCTCCTATGCAACGATCCCAGTGTTTGGACAAATGAGGAAATTATATTGGGAAAAAAAAATGAAATATATGATCACAAGCAAGGAGAAACATATAAATCATCCAATTAACTATGTACATACAGATTTAGAGTCTTTTGTTTTGTTTTCAGATAGTTTAAATGATATAGATAGTCAGATAGTAGAAGTAGATGATATTCTGGAAATAACAGAAAATTTCAGAGAAATTTTGAAGAAAGAAGGACAAGAAAAGCAGAAAAATGTTGGGCAATCAGCTGAAAGCAATGGACAACAAGCAGGCAAGGCACAACAAACAGATTTTCGACACTTACAAGAGGAGGAAGAAGGCTTGTGGACCATGGATTTTGATGGATCAGTAGGAAATGATGGTGCTGGAATTGGAATTTGGGTACGCAATCCTTTCTCCACCCCAAAAAAAGTGCCTAGCAGCGTGAGGGTTTGCTCTTACAAGCTGGCCTTTGAGTGTTCAAACAATGAAGCTGAATATGAAGCTCTGATTGCTGGCCTGAAGATTTTAAGAAAGCTGAATGCGAAAAGGATTTCGGTTTATGGCGACTCCGAATTGGTAATAAAGCAGGTCAGAGGTGAGTATCAAGCAAAGCATCCTAGGATGTGGGCCTACCGTAATGCAGTTTTAGACATCTTAAAATTATTTTCAAAATACACCTTGACATGTGTGCCTCGTATACAAAATAGTATTGCTGATGCTCTTGCCAAGGCAGCAAGTAGTTTGAAGATCCCCATGAACTCCAGCAATAAATTTGAAATCCATGTCAAGCATCATCTAACCATTCCAGACAATCAGAGATATTGGCAAGTGTTTCAAGATGATGAGGAGATTAAGGATTTTCTACAAAACAAAGGCAAGTTCAAAGAAACCTCAATTGATGTAGAAAATGACGATGGTAAAGGGAATGGTACAGATGATGCATAGATCAATGAAATGGACGTGTTGCAGCTGAGGAATAACATTATTCCTAAAGGCTTGATACCTCTAGAAGAACTTTTTGATCAGGATGATGTAGCCCGCAAGCCAACGTTGCAGCCAACAGAGAAGGGTGTAGAAGAGGTCAACATCGGAACAACTGCCAATCCTAAGTTGGTAAAATTGTCTAAAGCATTGCCGCCAAAGATCAAGGACAAATACATCAATTTGATGGCTTCATTTGCAGATGTGTTTGCTTGGGACTATTTTGATTTAAAGACCTATGATACCAATATTATTCAGCACACGATACCCATCAAGCCCAATCAAAAACCATTTAGACAGAAGATGAGAAGGATAAATCCAAAGTTGTTGCCATCTATTGAAAAGGAGGTAAATAGGTTGTACAAGTCAGGTATCATTGTGCCCATCAGATTTTCAGATTGGATCTCTAACTTGGTGCCTGTACGAAAGAAGACAGGTGAGATCTGCTTGTGCATTGATTTCAGAAATCTCAATAAAGTCTCATTGAAGGACAACTATCCACTACCCAAAATGGACCATATACTTCAGCGAGTAGTGGGGGCATCTCATATGTCACTACTTGATGGTTATTCTGGATATAACCAAATTTCTGTCCATGAGGATGACCGAGACAAGACAGCGTTCACCACTCCATGGGGAACCTTTCATTATTCCAAAATGCCTTTTGGTTTAAAGAATGCAGGTGCCACATTTTAGCGTGCAATGGACTTGGCTTTTGCGAATGAGAAGGATGTGTTTTTGGTGGTGTACCTGGATGATTTGACGGTGTTTTCCAAATCTGATGAAGAGCACATGCATCATCTAAAAACTATCTTTCAAAAGTGCAGAAAATATGGTTTATCGCTGAATCCGAAGAAGAGCTTATTCGCCATGGAGGAAGGAAAATTACTCGGGCATATTATCTCAAAGGATGGAATTCATATTGACCCAGTACGTGTTCAAGCAATTCAGCAAATCGATCTGCCCCGGAATAAAAAAGAGATACAATCGTTCAATGGTAAGATGAATTTTCTGCATCGCTTTGTGCCTAATCTTGCTGAACACTTAAGAGAGATGACCAACATGCTCAAGAAGGATAGCCAAGTGAAATGGACAGAGGAGGCTATAAAATCTTTCAACTTGGTCAAATTGGCCCTTTCTTCAGCTCCTGTTCTAGTCAGCTCGGACTACACTCAAGATTTCATATTGTTTTCATTTGCTTCGGAGCACACTATGGAAGCAGTATTTTTGCAGAAAAGAGATGATCATGAAAGACCCATAGCATTCTTCAGCAAGGCTATAAGAGATGTAGCTTTAAAGTACAACATCATTGAGAAGCAAGCCCTGGCATTGGTGAAGGCATTGAAGGATTTCCGGGTGTATATTCTACATTCTCACATTTTGGCCTATGCTCCTAATGCTGTTGTAAAAGATGTTTTAGTGCAGACCGATCCGGAAGGAAGAAGAGGCAAATGGATTGCAGCCCTGCTTGAATATGATGTAGAAATAAAGCCCACAAAGCTGGTCAAAGGACAGGGGTTGGCGAAGTTAATGGCCAAATCAAACTTGCATGCCTTGGACATAAACCTGATCGCTGCTATGTTTGATGAGAATGAGGAAATATCATCCATTCAGGTATCTGAAATGTTTGTTCTGTCCCCATGGTATTCAGATATAATATATGTGCTAAAAAATCTATCACCATCACCCGGAATGACTAGAAATAAAGCGAGAACACTCAAGTTGAAGGCTGCCAAGTTTTGCATTCTAAATTCTGTGCTGTATTGGAAAGATCCTGGTGGCGTTTTGTTGAATTTTTTGGTGGAAGAGGAGGCAAAGAAAGTCATGGAGGATTTCCACGGAGGAGAGTGCGGTGGTCACCTTTTTTGGAAGTCAACAACAAATAAAATTTTGAGAGCAGGGTACTATTGGCCCACATTGTTTGCTGATGTGTACAAGATGGTCAAGCACTGTCATAAATGTCAAATTTTCGAAGAAAAATAGAAATTACAGCCTTTACCACTTAAGCCTATTGAGGTGAGCGCTCCTTTCCAGTAGTGGGGGTTGGATTTCATTGGTGAAATTCATCCCGCTTCTTCCTGACAGCATAGATGGATCCTTATAGCGATAGATTACTTCACAAAATGGATTGAAGCAGCACCCACCAAACAAGCTACAGATATGGTAATCATTTCATTTCTTGAAAATAACATCTTGTCTTGCTTTGGTTGTCTGAATAATTTAATCACCGATAATGTAGCAGCTTTCAAATCAAAGAGGATGGTAGAATTTTTTCATAAATATCACATCATTTTGGGTCACTCAAATGCCTATCATTCGCAAGGCATGGATTGGCAGAATCTTCGAATAAATCATTGGTCAACATCATCAAGAAGCTGTTGGAAATAAATAAAAAGAGCTGGAATAAGAGGTTGGTCCATGCGCTTTGGGCAGATCGGATCAGTCAGAAAAAATCCATTGGTATGTCACCGTTTGAGCTTGTTTATGGAGTTGACACAGTATTTCCCACCTATCTTGCTACCCCGGTAGTCAGACTTCTTTAGGAGGCCGGCAGTGAAGAAGATCCCATGCAGAGAAGGTTGAATCAAATGGTCCACTTGCAGCAGACAAGAGAAGAAGTTTTCAAGAACACATTCAAATTGTAGGAGAAAATAAAGAAAATCTATGACAGAAAAGCAAAGGCCGATAGATTTCAGTTGGATGATGTGGTGCTGAAGTGGGATGCAAGGAATGAAGAGAAAGGTAAGCACGAAAAGTTCGAGAATCTTTGGAAAGGTCCTTTCAAAATTGCAGCATATAGGGGTCAACATGCCTTTCTTCTGAAGGAAATGAACGGGGAATATTGTCCTGGAGGGCCAATCAATGGTCGGCTGCTCAAGTGGTACCATTGCTGATTTATTAATGCTGCTTCCACTATCATTGTAAATACCATTTTTATTTCAGTTTGGTTTCAGTCTATCAAGTTAGTTTTTGAGTCATTTCAATGTCAAGTTTGAGTCAATTTCTTGGTCATTTCAGTTTCATAAATAAGTCAAAGTTCTATGTTGTAGTCGAAATGATGACTCCATAGCCCAATGGACAAAAGGCACTGTCTAGCTCCTCTAGAGATCTGTTTTTCTTGGCACCTCCAAGGAGCTACCATCCCCCGTTGGAGCCAATGTTAGAGTCAGTCTGGTTAGTCCTCCGTCAGAGATCAAAAATCTTTATGCATTTCATGTTTAGGTGTCCCGCTCCATTCACTCAGCTGCACTCCGCTAGGGGCATGCCATAATATGATGGAGAAGGTCATGCTAGTCATTTCCTCTCATGTCTGGTTCGTGCTGGCTTATGTCTTTGTGTCAAATAATCAAAAAGTCCATAACAGTCAAGGTCTGGTCCTTTAATGGAAAAAAGTCATTTTTGGTCATTAGGTCTAGGGATTGATCAATTTGGTCTTTAAATATGTCCAGTAAAGCCATGCAGGCCAGAGTGATGCTCTTGCAGAGTGATGATCCACAGATTTCCATCATCTTATTGATAAAATTCCACTGTTCTTCAAAATTCTGTTTTGAAGAAAAGTCAAACAGTGCTATTGGCGACAAAATTTTCAAAAGGGGTGTACAGTTGATTTCTTTAGATGCAGTCATGGTTTCCGTGGATGAATGTCCTGTCGTGCAATCCCTACAAAGAGTGCCGAAAATGTCATCGTTTGAGCTAAAATTTCAAAGGGAAAGTGAAAATCAGTGTGTTCTAAAGTCATTGAAAAGGTGTCAAAACATAACATTAGAAAAATGGGTTTTCAAGGAAGCAAAAATTTAACCCATCACTTCCAAGGCTATATATACAAGTTTTCATCAAAATCAAAGGCATTGTGCTAATCCAAGCCTTAGAGAAACGTTGCAAAAGGTGTGAGTGTGCATCGTGAGTGTTTGAGGGAGTTGGAGGCAGTTTGAAGGAGCGCGGCGCATATACTCAGGGGTGCAGCACACATAGGGGGCGCGACGCACACAGAGCCTGCCCACAGTTCAAATTTTCCACAGGTGCGGCTCACAGGGTTTTGCGCACGATGCACACAGACTAAGGGCCGAAACAAGGCCAAATCACCTCCAAATTTTTGTGAAGCCCATCAAATTAAAAGGTAGGCTCTTTGACATCATTGGTTCATCAAGTTTTATAAATGATATGGTGGTTTATAGTGATGTTTGAATGCAACCAAACTCAATAAAATCAACCATAAGAAATCACCAAAAAATCATGATGGCTAGGGTTGCTAAAGTGGGTTGTTAGTGCCAAGGTTCCATTCCACCCATCATTTTCTCCTCACCTACCATTTTTTCTATCCTCCCTTTCTCATTTTTCCTAATATCCCTATTGTAAATTACTACCAAACCCTCTCACCTATCCCTCCACTATTTGGTCAACATAACAAACCCTAAAACCCTACCTTGCCAAAAAACCAAACCCTACCCAATCAAAATACCCCAAAGCCCCCTACATATCCCTCAACAAAATTCTCCTATAACCCCTATTCCCATTATATTATCCCCCTCCTAATACTCCCTTGTTTCATTGTCCCCTTGGTGGCAGATTATCAAACCACCTAGATTTCATCATCATCAAATGGGCAGCCTAAATTCAATTTATAAAATAGCAGTCATGGCATCCGAGGTTTCATCAGAGTATTCAGAGGAAACCCACAGTGATACAGCTTCAGGAGAACAGGCCCCCAGGATACATCACCGGAGTGGAAAACATGTTAGAGATGAGCCAAACACCCTCACCGAGTTGCAGGCATGCCCTCTTGCTATGTCATGTTTCCAGCATTTAGCATGTCTTGAATTTTGTCAAAGGGTGGAAAATGTCAGAGTTCATCATGAGTTGGCCTGTCTTTTTGCACTTCACCTACATGGAGGTCAGTCTATCTTGGCTGGGGTCACTTTCACATTGACACCTGAAATCATATCAGTGGCAATAGGCATACCAAACATTGGAGAGCAGTGGCATAAGAAGAAGAAGGTGGAAAGGCATCATTATGAGACTTACATTAAGGCCAGTTGTTTGAGTCAGCTCACGAGAGTTTTCCCGTTGAGATTTTTGAGAGATAAGTATGCTCCGCTCATGAAATTGATCATGAAATACTTCAGTTGTAAGGGGAGGTTTTCTCGCCTTTATGCCTATCACATCAGGTTGCTCATGCACTTTACCAGGGTGTGGATGATGAACCTCCCATTTTTCATTTGCGGGAACATAGAGAGGATGAAAAATTTCATGCAGCACAAGACCCCTCAACAGTAGCTTAACAGTGTTTATCACTTTGCTCTTATCCGGATTTGGGTGGACCATCAGTTGGGATTGCAGGGTATTGCTTGGGAGGATTTCATCTCCCGTGACTTCTTCAGCACTCCACAGGTAGTATCAGAGGCAAAGCATGAGATAGGTGGTCCTTCGCATCAGTATGAGCACCACGAGACCGCCACTATGCCAGTATTCATCACCTATCAGAGAGGCAATAGACATTTGTTTGCAGCGGCAAAGCGAGTGTTATCTCCACCCGGGGTGGAAGGGGCCTCACTTCCGACATTGACATCACATGAGAAGGGCAGAGGTAAGGAGCCAGTGCAGGAGGAAGGGCCATCAGGTGAACGAGAGACTGAATTCATTCTCCTCCATGATGATGAGACAGATATAGAACCAACAAATGCAGAGCTTACAGAGATCATCCAGGAGCAACAATCAATGGTTGAGGCCTCATCCCTCGACTTAGAGAGGGCCAAGTGGAACATGAAGTACCTGGAGTAGAGAAATAAGCAACTTGAGGATCAGCAGGCGATTATGGAGCTGCAAAACATTCGTGAGCATCACCAAGCTGCTCAAAGGAGAAGAGCTGAGCCCACATCATTGGAGCAAGAAATCAATGAGGATCGGGAGGCCCATCTCGAGAGCGTGAACATGCACTTGGAGAGGCTACTGGACAAGGCCAATCAAGACCTTTCCTTGCTGAGACACATGGCTTATCGTTACAGGACACGAAATATGAGTGCAAGGGCCTGGATAAGGAGCTTGAAGGCGAAATTGAGGAAAGCAACAAGAAAGGAAAAAGAGGCAAAAGAGAAAGATCGGCTTTGAATCTTGGCTGAGGCTTCCTTGGCCCATCATAACACCTCATAGAGAGCCTCCACCCAAAATTTCAAGAAATTTGGGGAATGTTTGGTCACATGACAAATTTTTGGGCAAAACACAGGGTTTTTCTCCCTGTGTGGCGCGGCGCTAAAATTCTAGAGCTCCAAATGAGGAATGGTTTGCATTTTTGGATTCAACATGGAAAATCACGACTACTGGTGCCCGAAAAGGAAATTTTGGCAAGATATGAGTCTCCAAAAGGTCAAAAACACCCAAAAGTGGCCTCTCTGCCCCTTTTTTGACACACAGGAAGCAGTCTTGGGAGAATGGAGATTTGGAGGGGCAAATGAGCACCAAATTCAAAAATTCCAGTGGGGTTTGAAAGTAGACAGGATAGGCTTTCCAAAAAGCCCACTTGGGGACATTTTGGAGACCTGCAAGGGCCCAAAAGCAGGCCCCAAAATAGCACGGCACACATAGAAAATGGCGCGGCGCACAGAGAAAAAATTGCCAAATTTGCTTCCGTTTCGCGAAATTTTGGTTCGCGACTTCTCCAAGTGGGCCTACTCATCTACTCTTTGGTTTTTTCGCACCAAAGGTGGAATTTAAAGTATTTTTCTCCATATTGGCTTCTATCCAAGTGGCGAAGGAAGGCAAACGGTCACCCAAGCCAAATGTCATGTTTGTAGCGCTGCACCTGTAGCTGATGGTTGGCTCTTCATATCCATTTTGTAATGATTCGAGTAACTCCCCAACCCTTGGGCATTCTATCTCTTCATGGAACATTCTATATATTGTATGTAAACCATTTGCAAAGGGTTGGTTGGCTTGTAACTTCTGGGAGACTGTGGGAATGAAACTTTGTTTCTTCACTGTATATTTTTGACAGAGAATTAATGAAAGGCAGCGGCTCGGTTTCATGAGATTCTTGTGGTTGTGAGTGTAGAAAATGTGTCTCTTATGTTTTCATATGTATTTTGTTATGTTTCATAATTCAATTCATGTTCATTTCTAGTGAAATTTTCTGAGTGAGATTAGGTAGAATTCAATTTTATTGCTCTACCTGTGGGAAAATTTCATGTTCAGTGTTTTTCTTCTGTTGAAAAGGACTCATGTAACTATGCCCTTTTCACTTTCTTCAACAATCTATTCATTCCACTTTACCTCAAACTAAATTGCTACATTTTCCGCTTGCCTTGCCTCACGGAATAATCTGTGCCTTTGTATTAAATTCTCTCTTCCTTGCTGACCGTTGGTCCCATACCATCCCAGAAGCTCGATCATTCATGAAAATGGTTTCTTGTATCCCTATTCACTTACTAGCCTAAGATCAATATTTCACTGTAAGTCATCTCAGACCATTTTTGCTTATATATCCACTGAGCGTGACTCAGAGAGAGCCCTCTCCTCTTCTGGTAGGGCTAGCTACCAAACTAAGCGTGGTTTGTGGTTGCCCTAATTTTTGCCTTCCTTCAGCCTAAGGAAGATTTAGGTGCTAACACCTTGAACAACCATTGTGCTCACCCAATCAGATTCTTCAACAAATTCTATGATGCCTTCCTCCAGCATCTTGTCTAGCTTTTGGCGAACATTTTCCTTGTATTTTAGATTGAGGCGATACATCCTCTGTTTAATAGGCTTCGTGTCCGGCTTCAAAGTGATCTTCTTAACACCTAGATCACCAAATATTCCCTTCAAATCTAAAAACTTAGTAGGGAAGAGATCCTGGTATTTTTGGAGTAACTCAACAAACTTATCCATAGTTGCATCATACTAATAATCTCCAATCTTCATGAACTTTAGTTCTACTTTAGTGCCAATGTTTACCTGCTTTGTCTTCAATGGCGTGATGATGTCAAGCTTTTCTATTTGTGGGCCTTTAACTTCGCGATGACCTTCTACCTCTGGAATATTAATGTTTCTCTGATCCTTGTCTTCCTCTTCAATAGTCACATTATAGCATCTGAATGCATGGCGGATTTGGGTGCTCTAGTCTGGTTGGATCTATTCCATAGGTTCTTACAGCGTTCTGAAGATAACCGCCTTAATCTCTTGTAGTGCTTCATCAATTCATGTGAAGCCATCTTCGAAGCTGAAGGTCAATAAGAACCCTCCCTTCAATATATCCCATTCAACAGTGGTATGGTGGAGCTCCATTTCAAGATACCAATTCATGAAAATTGTATCCAAAGTATGGCAAAATGTGTGTATCTATTCTTGCTGCAACTCTCTTCCCCCTACTTTAGTCCATTTTGCTAGGTGATTGAATGGATCATCCCTTCCATTATATTTCTCAGTGAATCTAGTCTTAGGACGTTCAAACTGTAACCTCATCATTCTTCTGTAAGCTCGCCATCCAACAAAACTATCCTTATGCGTACCCCACCATCATGCGGGCATAGTGCGCAATGCCGATTCTAAAGATTTGAAGTGGTGATCATTAGGTACTTCACGCTCAAATTAATCAAAAAATAGATCTACATTAGTTAAACCATCATAATAGGGTAATTTCCCTACCTCCAACAAAACACAGCGCAATGAATTCGTCATCATATTGCATTGCAATGTAGAGACTTCATGCAAGTATTTCTGCCAATGTTTGAACTCCTCATCTGAATCGGAGGTGCAGGAACTCTCCGAATCCCATGCAATATTCCCATCTGCCATCAGATTTATCAAGTCTCGATTTCACGCTGTTATTTTGTAGATTTGATCTGGTTCATCATCACTTCCTTCATAATCACAGACCGGCTCACCATATCGCGCCCCTTTTGTAGGGTCCAATAGTGCTACAACCTGAAGCAATTTTCTTTCAAATGAAATTGTCCTCTTCTTCAAATTGATGACCCCATTCATATCAGTGGCCCAGTCAATTCCCAGGAGCATAGGGTATTGGTTAGCGTCATCAACGATTTCTATAACCTGAAAATCGGCCATCATACTCACACCCTCTATATCAACTGTTACTCCATATAATCATCCCATGGGGATGATTTTGTGTTGGTTCACCATTTGAAGCTGAATTAGAGACCATTGTAGCATAGGTTGTTGGCTTGATGGGGCCTGACCCAGGTTTAGATATGTTTTAGCCAAAAAAATCCCAAAACTACTGGCCCTTTCAGCAACCATCTGCGTAGCGCTGGCTGAGGTCTCACCCGAGGTAGTATGGGAGGGTGCTAGAACCAAGTTTCCACACCCTAGGGATGTCTTGATGAAGTCTACATAGTTCGCAAACCAATCCTTTGCGCAGGGCTGATTCCGCACATGCAACTACCTTCGTGTAGTTTTGATGATGAGCGCGACTATTCTTTACCCTCTATAGTGCTTATTAGTATTATAGATCTTGAGTTAAATTAAGTGGGCCCAATGTTTTCCTTTACCATTCAACATAAATAGACAAGCGCGTAAACGTAAACCTTAAAGAGATGCATAAATCATAACAGAAGAATAACCACATAGATTTATGAGCAGATGCATAATATTTCAGAAACACTTATCTTTTATTGATCTTCTGTTCTAGTACAATCCAATTCCACCTTGCGCACTCAGCTGCAAGGGTCCCTGCACCCAGCTACAGACTCTACTAAGCCTTTGTGCACATAGCTGCAGAGCCTCTTCTACTACTATGACCCACAACTCAGACATACAGGCTTAGATCGATTATTACTTTCAGAAACCCATACACTTAAGATCTGAACAAAAGCTACCTTCTACACTTAGAGCCTTGCTCTATTTATACATTCACATGGTCCACGGACCATGGGTAGGTCGACACATTCTATATTAGGTTACAATCTTTTAGGGAGGACTGCCCTTTATCTTGACTTATTACAATTCGGGCTCTGTGCACTTCGGAGAGCTTTTACAATACCATTACCCAAAATTGTGGGCTTTAAGCCCTAAAATCATTATGCGGGGGATTCGCTACCCAATAGGCCCCTAACAAAAAAATCCTGACTCATCTCGAGTCACTTGGCCGGTGTGGTGATCTTTGCGTGAAGTTCATCCAACAATCTCTATGCTTCGCAGATGTCTGCCACACATTCCTCCGCTGTCTGTTGTATCAATTGTGTGCAACTCTCTAATGCATCATTGTCAGATGCCCCCTCTTGCCTTTTCCCATATGTGTCCTGCATCTGGGCTAGCTTCTCCTCGATCGTGGTGGTGATAGTGAACACTTCTTCGAGCCAAGGCTAGATGCGTGCTTTAAGCCCTGCTTCTTTCTAGCATATGGCGTCCAATTGTTCTTTCAGATTCTGGGCCTCCCTCATATTGGTCAATCACTAGGTAAGGGTGACCATCTACACAGTCCCTCAAACATTATCATAGGACTGCTTTAATTTTTGCGCTTCTATCTCTAACTGCTATAGCGTTGGGTCCTCCTATAATGAAGTGAGGGTGATGAGTGACTGGTCCAACAATCCTATGTAGTCTTGGACAACATGCTCTATTTCTTTCATCCTCGATTAAATGGCGTGGTGGCACTGCTCTTTGGCTTCTGAGGGTGTAGAGGACAACACCTTCATTCACAGCTTTGCGATTTGCAGGTTCAGCTCCAACTGAAACTTTGCGGCCTCCTCCTAGGTCCTGCAAACTCCAACTGCCAGTTGTTGAATCTTTTCCATGGTGGGGAGTGCCTCTGGCACGACCAACTCCAGAATGTTGCTACAGGTCTCTTCCACTTCTTGTTATAATCCTTGTTTTTGGGTGACCATGCTGTCGTGCTACAGGCTGAGCTATTCTAACTTGTCATTTTGCTCACTCAAGATTTGGAGAGCACGGCCCTCCCTGGCATGAAGCTCTGTAGTTACCCCATGCTATAGATGGTATAGGGTTTCTCTGGGAAGGGCGACTAAATTCAATCCCCAGCCGCTCATGTCCCCTTCAGCTTCTGCTAAGATGACACCTTCTAGTAACAATAAAGTGTTCGTTTTGTGTGCATGCACCATTTGCTCAGCTTCGGCTATTCCTTCCGCAATGTGTGGTGTCATCACTCCTAGGGGTTGCACCTGTAATACCTGCAACTGCACTCTGAGTGCCCCCAACACAACTGTCTGCTCTGTCATCAACTCTTCAAAAGCATCCTTGGTGACCTCATGAACTAGTTTGCTACTTTCAATAAGGTCTCCCTCCACGACCTACATTGTCTTTATCTTCTTGCGCATGGGTGGCTACTCCTGGATGCGCGGCCTCTTGAGTTGGGTCAATTTTGTTGTAAGGTTTGTGCATTCTTATGTCTCTTCCTCTTGTATGTCCTGATCTATGGACATTTCCTAACCTTCCTTGGTTTCCTCAGTGGGCGTAGCTGTGGTTCGTATCATCTACTCTATTGTTGCTGCCTCAGCCACCTTCCGCTGCATTGTCGCATCCTGTTCCTGATGCTTTCTCTCCACCAGCTTTATGATGTGTGGCTTGGTCTCCCTCTTCCTCTGCTATGTTGCGATCTTTTTCTAGTTCTGCCAAGTTTGGGGCATACCACTTCGGAGACCATGATGCCATTACTTCGAAGATCACATCATCTGTGGCAACAAACGACAGTTTTACCCATTCTTGGGCTGGATCCTTATGCGCCTAAATATACAAGTTATGCATATCCACCTTGAATTCTACTACACTTTGTAAATTGTTATATACTGTTAAGGACAACTGTAGCCTGTGGTTGATCCATGTTCGAAGCTCACCTCTATGAATGCCCAAAACACTTTTATCTCTCGAATCCTCGACACGTCTTTTGTTGCCCAGAGCGAGGTGTACCTCACGGCCTCAGGTAGGGTACTTTCAATGGTGGGAAACTGGGTGTACACCAGTAGCTCCCCGGAAACCAAAAAGATGGATAACAACAACCATGCATAGTGGAAGGTCTTACCCTGGTCCTGGGCTTCCCTACAATTCATCAAAAATTCCTTACAGAGAAACTGTACCTAGTTGAATTGGACCCCTTCTACACACTGCTCTGCCAACGCACTTACAAATGTTGACACTTATTCTGCCTGGCATTTCCTCATGAGCTTGCCAGCCAACAGTTGGGTGGAAACATGCACCCCTCGGTCCTTGATGCTTGCTATTACATACCCTCACTTCCTCTTCTCTAGCTTATATTTCACCTTCATAGCTTCTGCGAGGCCCAATTCGCCGCTCTTTCCTGTGATGTTTGCAGGATTGCTTCCTTTAATAGGTAGCCATGATATTGAGTGAATTAAGTCAGCAATGGAACCATTTGTTGGCTTGATGGAGCCTGACCTAGGTTCAGATATGTTTTAGCCAAACAAATCCTGAAACTACCGGCACTTTTGGCAACAGTCTGTGGAACGTGGACTGAGGTCTCACCCAAGGTAGTATGGGAGGGTGCTAGAACCAGGTTTCCACACCATAGGGATGTCTTGATGAAGTCTAGATAGTTCGCGAACCAATCCTTCGCGTAGGGCTAATTCTACATAGCTACCTTTTCTATGCAACTACCTTTGCGTTGTTTGGATGAAGAGCATGACTGTTCTTTACCCTCTATAGTGCTTATTAGTACTATAGATCTTGAGTTAACTTAAGTGGGCCCTGTTAGGTTCCTATACCAATAGGTATCATTTCTCATGATTGACTATGGAAATGCCAAATATGATCATCCTTTCCATGCTGCAAGGGTTCCATATTTTGTATATAGATAAAGAGAATTAAAAAATGTAAAGAGGGTATGCCCTAAAAGAAAAATCAAAGGGCAAGAAGAATGAATTGGTCGACAAAAGAAAAAGAAAATGAACCCCAAAGAAAGACCAGGAAAGTGGCCAGTCAAAATGCCACTACTATCTTATTTGTGCAAAGCAAGTTCACAAAGTGCAAACATTGTTTCATCACACATGATGGATGGCCCAACAGTTCAATCTAGGCCAGTCCATATTTAAATTTCCTGCTATATAATAGAGAATGAAGGTCTGTCCAAACAGTTTAAGCTTGGCAGATCACTAGTTAAGTAGAGAAGCAGAGGGTCTCAACTGCTTAATCTGAGCCCTTGGAGGCAATAAGGGTAGACCTATATAGGAGGGCAGTCAAAAGAAAAGAGCTAAATTAGGGTTTGCAAGTTCAAGTGCACCCAATCAAAGGGAAGAAAAATGGTAGGAATTGTAGAATGGGTAAGTAGATTGAAGTTGCAGAAACAAGTCTATCAGTAGTGTCATCTCTTTTAATATGATCTACTTCATGGATATCTCTAATGCCATGGCAAAGGTGTGATGACAGATCAGATGTTGTATGTCTAACTTCCCTCTCCTCCCTCACAACAAACACTCACTAACATCCCTTAACGAGATTGGGATCTGCTTAAAAACTCTTAGCTTCATTCCATTTCCATCAAAGCTTAAATGAAAACTGCAGGTTTGCTTGAGATCCAAAAGCCACATTTCTTGTGTAAAATTTTTGTTTCTCCTAACACCCTAAAGCCTAGCTAGTTCAGTTTCATACACCTAGCGCTTCTCCCTCATATTCATATTAATATTCTAACTTTACTATATAAATCCCCTTTATTTCCCCTCCCCTTATTATGTATAAAAATCCACAAAAACCCAAAGATATTGTAAATACACGGCCACGACCTAATATGGCTATAAAGTTTCTTTCGGGAGTCATTGGTCCACCTGGGACCAATAAAAACCCGCCATTTGTCACCCTGGGATTCATTAACCTCCGGTTGAACAAATAACCACAGTTGCCGTGCAAGAAACATTGGAATTTGATTAATATTTGATTAATCAAATAACTGCAGCTATTAAAAAGCTCTTAACCCAAAGTTAATAACCCCGCTAAACTCTATTAAGCATTAAAATAATGTGCGGGTCCCCCGGCGTAAAGCCCCACCACCTACCTCTCCCGTCAATCGTCCAATCTGGCACTGTAGATCCAACGGCCCTCGTTGATATCGGAGCCGCCCCCGCACCCGCACGTTAGCTCCTGATGGAAAGTGGTTTTCCCGCCGTACGCGGGGACGCGTGTCCCATTCCTATTGCATCGGGCTCGCTTCGTCAGAAACCACCCCCTACCAAAAGCGGTCCAATGGAAACCATTTACCACCTGTTCTCCCCATCGTGCACATCATCCCCACGTCTGTGTTTGCGTCAGCACCCCCACCACTGTGTCCTCTGCCGTGTTCGCCCCGTCACCCATCCGCATCAGCTGCCACATACCCTCCATATCCACTATGCGACAAAGCTACGTCATGATGACGTGATCCCAAAAAAGCGCCAAAAATGCCCAAATTTTGTCAAAAGTCGCAAAAGTCACGGTTTTTTGTTTATTTTCTGTTTTATTGGTAGTGGAGACTGTGCATGTGAATTACGTTGAATTCGTCATCAACGTTCGCGTCCGCCACCCAGGCGTCTTCATGCTGCAAACCTGACCTCCTCAGCTCCATCTACAACTGTGTTTCACACCAAACTCTCATGAAAACAGGTATTCACCTGTCAGTCACCCAAAACCTTGTTTTTTACGTGATTTCTCTGTTAAGATCACCGAGAGAGCTGAATTCAACTAAAATACACTGTTGCCTGCAAACCTCTACTCTCTAACTCACTATTTGACTTTGTTTCCGGGCAAAAACTTTCCAATTCTGTGGCCCTCTGATAAATTGTCCATTGAACTTAAGCTCGAGCTTATGTCCGCTGGCAAAACCACCAAAAACACTTGCAAAAGCCGTGTTTTTTCCACTATTTTTTAGCTCCCTCATTAAAAGAACTCTGCAGATTCTGTCCTCCCTTTGAGTTCTACTCAGTAAGGCCACTTTCATATAGAACTCAAAGTGCAGAATTCTTGTTAAAAGCCCACTGTCAGTACTCTGTTTCCTATTGAGACGCAGACACAAAACCCAATTATAAACACAGTAAAACATGGAAGCTCCAATGGCCCTAAACATTGCACCCTTGAATGCACCTCATAAGAAGTTGGAGTGGTTACCTCTTGCTGATAGGGATTTCCAGATGGATGACATGGAGGGTCAAAAGCCTCACCTGCAAGCTTTTTGTGAAATAAGGAATAGTCATAAGAACAACACTGACATATTTAGAATCTGGGAGTCTAATATGCCTATATACTACCTGCCTTCAGTCAATGTCTTCCCTGACCTCATCCATCAATGTTGTGCTAATTATGAGCCTTCTCAAAGGGCAGTGATGGACCCTACTAGAAATGTCCTCTTTTATATCACCCCTCAGTCTATAAATGAGATGCTGCACTTCGAGCCAGCTCAGCCTTTGGTCCCTCTCACCATGAAAAATTTGTTGGACCAAGCCTCCAAGTTTTCCTCTGCAAAAGTTGACCAAATTTCCAAGTTTTTTATGCCACCAGATTGTTATTCCAGATAAAAAATACCCTATCACCATGCCTGGTTTACTGAGGCTGGAAAAATGCTCATAGACATGATTTCCTACATCCTGTGGATGAGATTGTCTTTGCTTTGATGTCCATGTTTGCTCTAGGACAACCCCCTGTTGTCAAATATGACTATGCCACCTTCATAGCTAACAAAATTCACGAGCAATTCATGAACTTAGAGAGGGAGAGAGTGTTCAAATACACTGCATATATATACCATTTGATGTTGTACTATCAACTTGATAGTTTCCGAGTTCCCCTTAAAAAATTGGATGCTAAGGGGAAGCGAAGGTCTGTAATATTTTGGTCCTCAGTATTCCATCATGTTGGTAGCTCCCCATACACATATTGTGAGTTTATTGACCTTTTCATATATCCAGCCACCTGCTTGTTGTCAATAACTCCTCCTACCAGGCTCTCTGCTGAAATGCAGAAAATCTTACACCTCTCAAAGGAATACAGCATTGGTGATTGGTATTTTTACCAAAACCATACAGTGATCAGGATCTATGGCTGTCAATTGGCTCCCTACAAATTGCCAAAATATGTCCCTATGAGACTCTTCACCCTAGAATACTACCGGAAATTCAGTAGTTCAGACTTGACTCATTTCTATGGTGCTAGGAAAAAGGCACAGCTCAAGATAAGGCACCAATTGGGCCCTTTTATCTTTAATAAAAGGGAAGAAGCATGGAAGGAGGTTGATACTATTTTGAGAGACAAACTTAAGCTGAAACAAAGTTTTCTTTGGTCACCATATGACCCTGAACATTTCATAAGCTTTAGGAGAGTCAAACACAAGCTTATAGGATATGTGCACTATAGTATCCCTCAAATTGAACAATATGCTAATCAAAAGGAGTGGATAGAAGGCACACTAGTTGAGGAACTTACTGAAGAAGAGAGATTAGAAAAAGAAATGAAAGAGTTTGAAAATAAACTTGAACTAGACTCTGTTGGACAGGTGTTTTTCACATTTCCTCGACACCTTGGAGCAGGCACATCATCTGCCACAACTTCCCAACAACTTGCCCAAGAAAGTGCTCCACCTGCAGGGACATCTAAAGGCAAGGAGGTGCAGCATTCAGAGCAGCAGGAGACAATGGCAGACTGACCAGATACAGCAAAAGAACAAGGTCAAGGGCAAGCCCCTTCAACACAAGCAAAAGCACCTGAAGTCCCTATCTTACAAACTCCTCTCAATGAGGAAAGAGAAAAGAAAAGGGACAGGCAGGAAGAGACACCCATAGGGGCCTCCATAGCAAGGAGAGAAAAGGCAAAGGTTGAACCCCTACTCTGAGGAAGAATTTACAGAGGAGATAGCAGGCAATCAAAGAGGTGAGGAAACAACCGAACAACGGATTCCTCCAAGCATGGAAACATCAACTAGCTCCTTTCAGCAGGAGCAAGAGAGACAACAAGGTGTGGAGGTTACCTCCACCAAGCAGCAGAGCAAGCAAGGCTCTGACATAAAGAAGGCATTCACTGAAATCAAGGCCCGAAATGAGCCGGTAAGGTTCCAGCTCTATAACCAATTACTAAGAATGGCTCCCACCAATCAACAGAGGCTAATGGTAGCCTATGATATCCAAGAAGGGAAAATGACCCTCAGTCATTTCAGGCCTACAGTACAACAGCCCCAGTCAGTTGCTGATTATATCAGAACCAATCTGGAAGTCCTTGCTAAAGACATCCACCCAATGGACCAGATTGAGTTACACAAACAAACTGGAGAAATGGTGTACTCCACCCTGGCAGATAAGGCAATATTGGCCCACAGATTACAAAATTCACTTCACAACACTTCTGCCCAATTGGAATTGGAGAAAGCCTCATCACAAGCCAAGGAAAATAGAATCAAATCGTTGGAGGAGATCATTATGGAGCTGGGACATGATCCCAATGATCCCAAGGGCGTACAGGCTTTAATGAAGAAGAAAGAAGAAGACATAGAAACCCTCAGAAAATAGTTCAGGCTGCCAGCCACAATACATCCTCAAACTACAGAAGTAGCACAATAGAAAGAAGAGGAGGATGTAGTAAGTTTTCTTATGAGGATGCATGAAAGACTGATAGAAATAGAGAAAGCCTTGGAGGAACCATTGCAAGGAAGACAGGGAGAGTTGGCCTCTCAGCCAGCTCAAATAGCTTTAACTCTTGGAACTGCTCCTCCTACAGTCACCATAGGAGTCCCTCCTACTGATCCAACATCAACAACAGGTACCTCAGCTCCAGCCTCAACTTCAGCAACAGTTACACCAAAAACTATAGCAGCAGCAGAACAAGAAGCCAGCCTAAGTATGGAGGAGATGATGAAAGAAATAAAGGCTCCGGAACTAAAAATGGCAGAATTAAAAGAAGCCAAAGAAAAATTAGCCAAGATTGAGGTGAGTTATGACAAGTCAAAAATGACAGTGGTTGAGAAAACAGGGGAAATAAAGGCCTTGGACAATAAAATAAAGTCCTTAGAAAAATAGCTTACTCTAGATAAAACTCTAGCTGAAATCAAGAAAATTTTGTGGGCCAAAATCGGCCAATCTATCACTGACCAATGGCAATCGATTCAGACTATACATGAGCAAATAGAATTGATAGGCTTAGCTCAATTTGAGACTCAAAAGGCCAGAGCATCATTGGGAAATATGCCTGAGCAAGCCAATAGAATGATTCAATTTTTGAACACTCATACCAAAGAGCAGTTGGCAGCGCTAGATATCAGGAACAGGACAAACACCATTTTGATAGTGAAAAAGGTGCTGACCCTGAGGAATTTTGTACAGACTTTAGAAAGAAAGTGCCAAGAAATGCAGGCAGAAATAAATGCCTTCAAACTAAAGTTTGCAACATTGCAGAGCAAGGGATTACCCAGCTTGTTAACCAACAGTGGAAGACTGCTAACACATGAACAGTATGCCAACAGGGTAAATAAGTATGTCTCCAATCAAATTACAGCATCCTCAAGCACCTCAGGAGAAACAGGGCCTCCCTCTGGACAAAGTCTTTATGACAAATTAGAAAATCTGTTCTACATTGAACATGAGATAAACCATCTTTTTGAAGTCCAGCCCAATTTTTATAGATACACTGAAGCTGATGAAACACTGATAAAAATACAAAGACATCAGTTTCCTATAGAGGACTGGTGGCAGGGAATGCTGGAGGTTTTACCGAGGTAATTTTGTTTCTGTTTCCTTTTTTGGTCAGCCACAGGTCAGCAAACTCAAAAGCACGGGCCACCTGTCAAAGGGTAAAAACAGCAAAAAAGAAGAAGTCAAATTGTGACTGTAGCTCATTAATGAATAACCAAGCACTGATGACAAGGCCAGAACAACAATACAACAAGACATCAAGGCAGCAAATGCAGGAAATGTAGAGTAAAGACGCAGCTACCAACCGACTCACTCAGTCCAAAAGGTCAAAAATCTCTGACAAATTGGATAGCCAGCACACCAACATTTACTACGGCATTTATTTCTCTCATCAACTTCTTCTGAAGAGTTGGTAAAGGAAGTTATGGCTTGAGAACTTATCTACACGATATTTTGTATCCCTTTTTGTATAAATACCTCCCCATAATATGTATTTGAGGTTCGTGATTTTCTCTCTAGATTGCGCTGTAACTTTGAGACTGTCTAATACAAAGGCTGTTGAAGTTCACTGTTGCTGGACTGTGTGAATGTGGATTTGATGTTCTGGGAATTGCTACAGAATTCTTGTGTCTTTCTATGGATCGATAAGTTGCTCTAACCTTCATTTATGTTTTTTGTGTTTGCAAACTTCATACATGTTTCATGATCTTAGTAACAGAGAAAAAGAATAGCCCAGAATTTGTTTAAATACACTCTGTGTTTAATCTCTTCTATTAATTATGTTTTCTTCAGAGTTAGTCATAAACAGGAATTCTTAGCTGCTCCTGTTTTCACTAATTCTTTCATTTTGAATACTATTTAGGAATTCTTAACTACTCCCTAATAATATTCAAGCACCTTCCCTTTGCCAGCATGATCAAGGATCCTTGACTGCCCTTCATCCTCTGGCTTACATTCCATAAATTTCCAGATCTAAAAATTGTTCCAAGACTGATTATCTTGCTCTATAGCATTGACCTTTACCAAAGAAACACTTTCAGCAGTACATCATCATTGACCCCATTGCCCAATGGTATAAACTGTTTTGGACTTGCATCCCAACTTTATTTTAGATCACCATCCCACAAACTTAAAACCAAACTCTGTGCATCATAACTAGCCTAAAATACTTCAAAACAGATCTAAATTATAAAGAGAGAGCCCTCTCTGGTTGCAGATTGGCTAGAATCTGTAGCTAAAAAATTGGTTAGTGGTTACCTCAACCATATTCCCTTCTGGAGATAGGGAAGAACCTGAGTGATAACATCATTGGCGACTCCACTGGGGACCTGAATGACTATTTGTTACTGCTATCTATTTTCTAAAGCTACAGATGGAGCCTGAAGTTAGCCAGGTAGCCTTTGAAACTGTTTTTGCTGTGCATTTACAGGAGTAAATAAACCCTGCTTCAGTCAATCTCCAGTCTAGTTTAGGCTTTAAATAGCCGTCCCAAAGATTTGATTAGTTTCCTTGTTTCAACATATTCAAAGGAAAGCCCAAAGCCTCTTATATTTCAAAGAGTTTCCTGCAGAATAGTGTCAAAAACTGTGATCCCTAAACATTTCTAGAAAACACAAAAAACAAATTTAGAAGCTGGCTCCAAAGAAGAAAACTCAGTACACCAGGTCAAACCCTGATCCAGATCCTCCAGCTATTTTTGAAAATCCCAACTTGATCTCTAAGACCCTTAGAAAAAAGGAAAAACTAGAAGAACCTACTGATTTAGACCTTGATATACTTCAGCAAAACCCTTCAAAATCTGAGCTTACTCCTGGGAGAGCAGCAGTCCTTTCTGTCAATACTATAGCCTCTCCTAGTTCCTCATCCACACCTCAAAGTATCCTCTCCACTCCCCCATCCACTGCACATATTTCCACTGTTGTCCCTGCTGTTCCAGCTGTCTTATTTCTTCCTATTGTCCCATTTATCCCGTAAATATGGCAAACCATTATGCTCCTTGCAGTTACCTAGAAATCCAGGGGCTATGCCTCAGGATTATCAGAGCAAAATCACATATTTCGATGGTACAGGCTCCTATACAGCCCAGCAACACACTAAGAAAATGCAAGATTATTTTGAGAATTATGAAATTGATGACGATGATGTGAGAATGAAGATCTTTGTCCAAAGTCTAATTGGCGATGTAAGGATTTGGTTTAGAGCACTTGTTGTGAATTCTATAGCCAATTCAGAAGCTCTTTATCAATCCTTTTTAAACATATGGGAAAAGAAGAAAGACCCTTTACACATTTTAATAGAATATGACAATTTCAAAAGAGGTCCACAAGAAACCATCCAAGACTATCGTGCTAGATTCAACAATGTCTATAATGCTATTCCTTAGAACCTTAGACCTCCACCTGATTTGGCCTTGATCAAATTCCCTGATGGATTTGATTTTGACATGGCATATCAATTGAGGGAAAGAGCCCCTCCAAGCTTAGCAGACATGCATAATATAGTCGTTAGTGTGGAGGCAAACCTGATTGCTAAACGAAATCGGGCAAGAGCTGAAAGAAGAACAACTTTCAAAGAAGAGCCTTCAGCATTTGAACAAAAACTAGATGCAATCATCAAAGGTATGGACAGACTTGGAGATAGAGTGGAAACTATTGAAAGGAAATCATCTTGGGAAGGTCAACCAAGTAACACTGCAAGAAACCCAAACTTTAGAAAAAATCAAAATCCAAATGTCGGAAGGGCTGGCCCTGACCAGAACATCAGACCTCCATTTCAAGAAAACTATGCAGAAGCCTCAACATCTAGTGAACCAACAGAGGACACCCAAATCAATCTAATGGGGTTAAACAGTGAGCAACAAATATTCCTAACCCAAGATGACCAAGAAGCTCATAATTTCAATCAATTTCAAACCAAATCCGGAGAGTCATTTGATTTCAGGGAAGGCTATGATGCAGTGGTCTATGAGGTTTATAAACAGTACAAATTAAGAAGAAGAACAATAGATGTTCCTGAACCTGCCAAGCTGAAAGATACTAAGCAGCCAAATAAAACAAAAGACAAAGCTTTCCTGACAGAACTCCCAGTTAGAATAGATCCCAACCAAAGGAGTCCACTGTTGAGGACATATCAGAGGTACAGCCCTCAAAAAATCAACCATACACACCCTCTACTCTGAAAGAAAATGTAACCAGCCCTCCTAAAAATAATTTCAAAACAGATTTAGTTCGGAACAACACTCATGATCAAGAGAAGGTCACTGAAAATTCAGCTGAAAAGGAAAAGTTTGTTATGAAGGTCACTGCAAGAATTCCAGTGGAAAAACCCTTCATTCTAGAAGCAGAAATAGGCAAACTGAAAATAGCCATTCCACTATCCGAATTGGCTAAACATCAAGTGTATAGGGAAAAAAATCAATAGGTCACTACAAATACCAGAGAATAGGGATGTACTCAATGTTCTAGATGATCAACTAGAACTGATTTTTGGTCCTGAAGTCAATGGTAAAACAGTAGATGGAGGGGTTCCTCCATTCTATGTGAGCTTAAACATTCATGAAAAAGTGCTTCATAATGCAATGTTTGATTCGGGAGCTTCCCATAACCTAATGCCTAAGTCGGTCATGGAAAGACTAGACCTAGATATTACAAGGCCATACAAAGACTTGTTCTCCTTTGATTCCAGCTAGGTGAGGTGTCTAGGCCTAATTAAAGACCTTTGTGTATCTTTAGTCCAATATCCAGCGAAAACAATCTTGATGGATGTGGTGATAGCTAATAATCCACCTAAGTATGCTATGCTTTTGTCCAGATCTTGGGGTGCAAAACTCCAAGGATCTTTGTAGCTAGACATGTCCTATGCCACTATTTCAGTCTTTGCCTAGCCAAAGAGATTACACCGGGAAACATTAATGAAGTATGTGGTTAGCAGTCAAGAGAAACCCCAAAACTTCCCCATCTATTTGATGCATTTCGATATGGATTCATTCATTTTATATAATGCTAAGATGTGTTCCAAAACTGATGTCAAACTCCTAGAAACAACACAAACAAAAAGCATAAATGAACAATCTAGTGCCCAAGATCAAAAAAATCTTGATGTGACTGATACAACAAAGGAAAATGACATATCATATGAGTTACAAGAGCCAAATCTGCCCATTGAACAAGCTTCCAAAGCTCTTAAGGCTAGTCATAACCAAGAAATCTTATGGTACTTAGAGTTTGATGGCTTAGTGAACAAATTAGGAGCAGGAGCAGGAGTTTGGACACACAACATGCAAAATGACCATGCTGAAGGTCATGCATATAGGTTAAATTTCAGATGTACAAACAATATGGCCGAGTATGAAGCCCTTTTGTTAGGACTCAAACTGATCAAAGGTCTAGGGGCAACCAAGGTTTCAATTCTAGGGGATTCAGATTTGATTATCCAACAAATGAAGGGAAATTTTGTTACAAATGATCTTAGGTTGAGAGCTTACAGAGGGGCAGCCATTGAAATACTTAACACCTTCTCAGAATCCCAGTTCACCAAAATTCCAAGAAAGCATAATTTACATGCACATAGCTTGGCAACCTTTGCTAGCACTTGCAAGCTTCCTTTTGAGCCCAACCACCACTTCACTGCTGAAATCAAACACATACCTGTTGTCCCAGATAATGTCAAAAATTGGCAGTTATTTGAAAATGATACACAAATAAACAATTCCTGACTTTGAAAGAGGAATTCTCAAGTATAAACATTGACACTAGCACGATTGCTGATCAATGCCAAATAGACAAAAGTGAGCAAAGTATATCAGCTGAAGCAACAAATTCAATTCTGCATCCAACAACCTTTGACTGTAAAAATTTACAAGAATTGAAGCAAATGGACCTTGATGAAATGGCTGAGGGAGAATCTGAAGTAATTGAACTAAAGGATAATTTTCTTCCCACGAGCTTAACTCCTTTGGAGGACATATTTGATTCAAACGACATTCCTAGAAAGCCAAAAATGCAACCACTGAATGCAAAAATTGAGGACTGCAACATTGGAACCACAGAAAATCCCAAAATGGTAAAACTCTCCAAAGCATTACCTGCTGATCAAAAGCTGAAATACATTGAGTTGTTTAAGGAGTTCCAAGATGTCTTTGCCTGGAGCTATGAGGACCTCAAGTCCTATGATACTTCTGTCATCCAACATACTATACCTTTGAAAGAGAATCAAAAACATTTTAAACAAAAGCTTAGAAGGGTGAATCCTGTCCTCCTGCCCCTGATTGAAAAGGAAGTTAAACGAATGTATGAAGCTGGAATCATTGCACCTATTAGATTCTCAGAGTGGATTTCAAATCTAGTGCCTACTAGGAAGAAAACGGGAGAGATAAGACTATGTGTTGACTTGAGAAATTTGAACAAGGTCTCTCTCAAAGATCACTACCCCTTACCAAAAATGGATCATATCCTACAAAGGGTAGTGGGGGCTTCTAGGATCTCACTGCTAGATGGATTCTCAGGATTTAATCAGATTTTAGTCCACCCGGATGATCAAGACAAAACTGCCTTTACAACACCTTGGGGAACCTTCAAATATGTCAAAATGCCTTTTGGACTCAAAAATGCAGGGGCCACATTTCAAAGAGCAATGGACATAGCCTTTGCTAAAGAGATACATGATTTCTTGGTCATATACCTTGATGATCCCACTGCTTTTTCAAAGTCAGACCAAGAACATTTAGAACATTTGAGGCAAGTATTCCTGATTTGCAGAAAATATGGCATATCATTGAACCCAAAGAAATCACTGTTTGGCCTAGAAGAAGGCAAACTCCTAGGTCATATAATCTCAAAAGATGGCATTAGAATTGACCCGGACAGAATACAAGCTATCCTCCAAGTCCCCCACCCAAGAAACATCAAAGAATTACAAGCCTTTTTAGGGAAGATCAATTTCCTAAGAAGATTCATTCCCAATTTGGCTGAACTAATAAGACTGTTGAATAATATGTTGAAGAAAGACTCTAAAGTCAAATGGACAGCAGAAGCTAAAGAAGCCTTTGAGGAAATTAAAATGGCTTTGACTAAAACACCTGTTCTCATAAGCCCCAAGTTTGATAGAGATTTCATAATCTTTTCCTTTGCCTCTCAGCATACTATTGCTGCTGTCCTATTACAAAAAGATAACCAAGGATGTGAGAAACCCATTGCTTTCTTCAACAAAGCACTTAGAGATGCTCCACTCAAATATCAAATCATAGAGAAATAGGCCTATGCCCTTGTGAAGGCCATTAAGGATTTCAGAGTTTATACCTTGTATTCACATGTCATTGCTTATGTCCCAAATTCCATTGTCAAAGATATTCTAACTCAAGAAGGAATTGAAGGTAAAAGGGGTAAATGGATAGCCAACATCTTAGAGTATGACATTGAGATCAAGCCTACAAAACTCATAAAAGGACAAGGGTTAGCTAAATTAATGACTGAAACCAATTTCCAAGCCCTTGACATCAATGAACTGGATAATGAATAGGAGATGGCGACTCCACAGATCAATCAAGCCTTTTTACAATCACCTTGGTATGCTGACATATGTTTTGTATTGTTAAACCTGCAAGCTCCTCCAGGGTTATCCAGGACTAAAAAGAGATTCTTGAAAATGAAGGCATCAAAGTTTTGTATTATAGACAATGTTTTATTTTGGAAAAACCATGAAGGTATTTTGCTGAATTTCCTAATTCAGGATGAAACTGACAAAATACTCAAGGAATTTCATGCAGGGGACTGTGGAGGACACTTGTATTGGAAGTCAACAGCTGATAAAATTCTAAGAGCTGGCTTTTATTGGCCCTCCCTGTTTGCTGATGTGAAAAAATTTGTAGTTTCATGCCACAAATGCCAGATCTTTGAAGGCAAGAGAAAGTTGTTGCCTTTACCCCTCAGGCCCATTTCAACTGAAAGACCATTTCAACAATGGGGTCTAGACTTCATTGGAGAAATTCATCCTTCCTCTTCTGGCCAACACAAGTGGATTTTGACTGCCACAGACTATTTTACCAAATGGATAGAAGCCATCCCTTGTAGGCAAGCCAATGACTCAATCATCATGCAATTCTTAGAAACCAACATCTTGTCTAGATTTGGCTGTCCAGAAAAGATTATTACTAACAATGCTGCTTCTTTTAAATCCAAAAGAATGATCAATTTCTGTCACAAGTACCACATTACCTTAGGCCACTCCACAGCCTATTACCCTCAAGGTAATGGCCTAGCTGAGTCATCCAATAAGAGCCTGATCAACATCATCAAAAAAGTCTTGGAGGAGAATAAAAAGAATTGGCATAAAAAACTTGTAAATGCACTGTGGGCAGACAGATTGACCACCAAAAGATCTATTGGTACCAGCCCATATGAATTGGTATATGGCCTGGAGGCTGTGTTCCCCTCCTCCTTGGGAATCCCTGTGATCAAGTTACTGCAAGAAATACAAGCAGAGCCTAATGATATTCAGAGAAGGATCAATCAAACTATTCACTTGCAGCAGAATAGAGAGGAAGTATATCAGAGAACACAGGTCCTACAAGATAAACTCAAGAAGATCTTTGACAAAAGAACAAAAGCTGGAGATTTATTCATAGGAAACAAAGTGCTGAGGTGGGACTCTAGGAGGGAAGACAAAGGAAAGCATGGAAAATTTGATTTCCTATGGAAGGGACCTTATGTCATTCAGGCTGTACAAGGAAACAACACCTATTTTTTGAAGAGTTTGGATGGCACAGAAGCTGAGGAGGGCCCAGTCAATGGGCGAATGCTCAAGCATTATTTTGATTCTCTTTGATCAACATAACACAACTGTATATTGTACATAAATAGTTGTCTTTCCAGCACTTTTCATTTACAGCAATTAGATAAGGGACAAGATGCAGCAGATTTTGAGAAAAAAGTCAAGGAATTATACCACCTTTATGTATACTTTGAATTCATCAGAAGAGAACAAAAGAAAACTTGGGAATTATAAAGATGATGATAAACACTCAGAGAAACCAGCAAAAACAGAGCTGTAATTTTGCACAGATCAGCTCATGAGAAGTGCACACATGCTACAAAGGTTCAGATTATTGGTCTCCAGGAGAAGGAAGTTTCAGATTACAACAAGCAACTAAAAATAAGGCCATCTAACCTGCTGTTCTTGGCTTTCACCTGGAAAGGCCATCCCTAAGTGGAGCCATTGTTAGGTTCCTATACCAATAGGTATCATTTCTCATGATTGACTATGGAAGTGCCAAATATGATCATCCTTTCCATGCTGCAAGGGTTCCATATTTTGTATATAGATAAAGAGAATTAAAAAATGTAAAGAGGGTATGCCCTAAAAGAAAAATCAAAGGGCAAGAAGAATGAATTGGTCGACAAAAGAAAAAGAAAATGAACCCCAAAGAAAGACTAGGAAAGTGGCCAGTCAAAATTTCACTACTATCTTATTTGTGCAAAGCAAGTTCACAAAGTGCAAACACTGTTTCATCACACTTGATGGATGGCCCAACAGTTCAATCTGGGCCAGTCCATATTTAAATTTCCTGCTGTAGAATAGAGAATGAAGGTCTATCCAAACAGTTTAAGCTTGGCAGATCACTAGCTAAGTAGAGAAGCAAAGAGTCTCAACTGCTTAATCTGAGCCCTTGGAGGCAATAAGGGTAGACCTAGATAGGAGGGCAGTCAAAAGAAAAGAGCTAAATCAGGGTTTGCAAGTTCAAGTGCACCCAATCAAAAGGAAGAAAAAATGGTAGGAATTGTAGAATGGGTAAGTAGATTGAAGTTGCAGAAACAAGTCTATCAGCAGTGTCATCTCTTTCAATATGATCTACTTCATGGATATCTCTAATGCCATGGCAAAGGTGTGATGAGAGATCGGATGTTGTATGTCTAACTTCCCCTCTCCTCCCTCACAACAAACACTCACTAACATCCCTTAAAGAGATTGGGATCTGCTAAAAAACTCTTAGCTTCATTCCATTTCCATCAAAGCTTAAATGAAAACTACAGGTTTTGGTTGAAGGGAAAATACCCCTAGGGTCCTTTGGGCTAAGACTCCACCAGACTGAAAATTGCTTATTCAAAGAAACACACACACATAGCCATCATTTTTACTTTTAAGCAAATGCTAACGTTAAGGGTACGTACCTAAGGTCCTACGTTCGAGAAGGCCTTTAGGGTGCAAACCCTTCTTGGAGTTCCCTTCTTCTTTCTTTGACCTACAAGACAAACAAATCAAAGAACACAACAGTACATGTACAGATACTTATGTACAAATCATCTTTATGCTATAAAGTTAGTTATAAAAAATCTTTAAGTAACCATTTCATAAGAATTCAACACAAGAATCTCATAATCATAAAGAAAGATTATTCGGGAACAAAGACGTGTTTCTTTATATATAAAGGCAAATAAAGTACATATATCGGAAAGATATCACCTGAACACCTTCAGCAGGCTCCAAGCAAGCTTCCTCCCAGATTCGTTCCAGCCTCAAGCCTCCAACAAGAGCTCCTTCCAAGTCTTACTCAATGATGATATCAAGGATGAATGATCACCAATACACATGGAAACAAGGGTTTCCTATGCAAAATGGGGGAAATGCAGAATGCACCAAGGACTTCAGACCTGGTCTAAGGGAAAAATCTCAGCATAATAATCTTGCTCTCCTTTCTCTCTCCCCTTGGCCTTCCCTTTGATGTCTTTTTATACCCTCTCCAAAGTAGTTTTTTAGTTAGGAGTTGGTTGGGAACAGTTGGGCCACGGGCACTAACAGGTGATCTAGCAGGTAAACCCGCGATCCCCGCCCGAAAAAGAGGAATTTATTATTTTTTAAGTGTTTTAATAGATACACGTGGGTTGGGTATAACAGACCCACGTGTACACGCGTTTAACTCAGGGCAATGTCGCGTATAGGGAATAAAACACTGTTTTTTAAATTTTTGGACCAGGTCTGGAAGGAGGGGTTGCCCTAGGCCATAAGTGCAGCATCACAAACCATAAGAGTGAGATTTGGAGCTATAACAGGTTTGCTTGAGATCCAAAAGCCACATTTCTTATGTAAAAGTTTTGTTTCTCCTAACACACTAAAGCCTAGGTGGTTCAGTTTCATACACCTAGCGCTTCTCCCTCATATTCATATTAATATTCTAACTTTACTATATAGACCCCCTATATTTCCCCTCCCCTTATTATGTATAAAAATACACAAAAACCCAAAGATATTGTATATACCCCGCCCTGGCCTAATATGGCTATAAAGTTTCTTTAAGGAGTCATTAGTCCACCTGGGACCAATAACAACCCGCCATTTGTCACCCTGGGATTCGTTAACCTCCGGTTGAACGAATAACCATAGCTACCGCGCAAGAAACATTGGAATTTGATTAATATTTGATTAATCAAATAACCGCAGCTATTAAAAAGCTCTTAACCCAAAGTTAATAACCCCGCTAAACTCTATTAAGAATTAAAATAATGCGCGGGTCCCCCGGCGTAAAGCCCCACCACCTACCTCTCCCGTCAATCGTCCGATCCAGCGCTGTAGATCCAACGGCCCTCGTTGATATCGGAGCCGCCCCCACACCCGCACGTTAGCTCCCGATGGAAAGTGGTTTTGCCGCCGTACGCGGGGACGCGTGTCCCATTCCTATTGCATTGGGCCCGCTCTGATAGAAACCGCCCCCGTACCAAAAGCGGTCCGATGGAAACCATTTACCACCTGTTCTCCCCGCCGTGCATGTCATCCCCACATCTGCGTCTGTGTTAGCACTCCCGCCACTGTGTCCTTTGCGATGTCCACCCCGTCATCCATCCACATCAATTGCCACGTTACCCTCCGTACCCGCTACACGACAAAGCTACATCATGATGACGTCATCCCATAAAAGCGCCAAAAAGGCCCAAATTTTTTCAAAAGTCACAAAAGTCACGGTTTTTTGTTTATTTTCGGTTTTATTGGTAGTGGAGACTGTGCATGTGAATTACGTTGAATCCGCCATCAACGTCCGCGTCCGCCACCCAGGTGTCTTCATGCTACAAACCTAACCTCCTCAGCTCCGTCTGCAACTGCATTTCGCACCAAACTCTCGTGAAAATAGGTATTTACCTGTTAGTCACCCAAAAACCCTGTTTTTTACATGATTTCTCTGTTAAGATCACCGAGAGAGCTGAATTCAACTAAAATACACTGTTGCCTGCAAACCTCTGCTCTCTAACTCACTGTTTGACCGTGTTTCTGGGCAAAAACTTGCCAATTCTATGGCCGTCTGATAAATTTTCCATTGAACTTAAGCTCGAGCTCATGTTCGCCGGCAAAACCACCAAAAACACCTGCAAAAGCCGCGTTTTTTCCACTATTTTTTAGCTCCCTCATTAAAAGAACTCTGTAGATTCTGTCCTCCCTTTGAGTTCTACTCAGTAAGGCCACTTTCATACAGAACTCAAATTGCAGAATTCCTGTTAAAAGCCCACTGTCAGTACTCTGTTTCCTGTTGAGACACAGACACAAAACCCAATTATAAACATAGTAAAACATGGAGGCTCCAGTGGCCCTAAACATTGCACCCTTGAATGCACCTCATAAGCAGTTGGAGTGGTTACCTCTTGCTGATAGGGATTTCCAGATGGATGACATGGAGGGTCAAAATCCTCAGCTGCAAGCTTTTTGTGAAATAACGAATAGTCATAAGAACAACACCGACATATTTAGAATCTGGGAGTCTAATATGCCTATATACTACCTGCCTTCAGTCAATGTCTTCCCTGACCTCATCCATCAATGTTGTGCTAATTATGAGCCTTCTCAAAGGGTAGTGATGGACCCTGCTAGAAATGTCCTCTTTTATATCACCCCTCAGTCTGTAAATGAGATGCTGCACTTCGAGCCAGCTCAGCCTTTGGTCCCTCTCACCATGAAAAATTTGCTGGACCAAGCCTCCAAGTTGTCCTCTGCATAAGTTGACTGAATTGCCAAGTTGATTATGTCACCAGATTGCTATTCCAGATACAAAATCCCCTATCACCATGCCTGGTTTACTGAGGCTAGAAAAATGCTCATAGACATGATTTCCTACATCTTGGGATTCAGAACAAGTGAGATTGTGGATGAGACTGTTGTTGCTTTGATGTCCATGTTTGCTCCAGGACAGCCCCCTGCTGTCAAATATGACTATGCCACCTTCATAGCTAACAAAATTCACGAGCATTTCATGAACTTAGAGAGGGAGAGAGTGTTCAAATACACTGCATATATATACCATTTGATGTTGTACTATCAACCTAATAGTTTCCCAGTTCCCCTTAACAAATTGGATGCTAAGGGGGAGCGAAGGTCTGTAATATTTTGGTCCTCAGTATTCCATCATGTTGGTAGCTGCCCATACACATATTGTGAGTTTATTGACCTTTTCATATATCCAGGCACCTGCCTGTTGTCAATAACTCCTCCTGCCAGGCTCTCTGCTGAAATTCAAAAAATCGTACACCTCTCAAAGGAATACAGCATTGGTGATTGGTATTTTTACCAAAACCATACAGTGATTAGGATCCATGGCTGTCAATTGGCTCCCTACAAACTGCCAAAATATGTCCCTATGAGACTCTTCACCCTAGAATACTACTGGCAATTCAGTAGTTCAGACTTGACTCATTTCTATGGTGATAGGAAAAAGGCACAGCTCAAGATAAGGCACCAATTGGGCCCTTTTATCTTTAATAAAAGGGAAGAAGCATGGAAGGAGGCTGATACTATTTTGAGAGACAAACTTAAGCTGAAACAAAGTTTTCTTTGGTCACCATATGACCCTGAACATTTCATAAGCTTTAGGAGAGTTAAACACAAGCTTACAGGATATGTGCACTATAGTATCCCTCAAATTGAACAATATGCTAATCAACAGGAGTGGATAGAAGGCACACTAGTTGAGGAACTTACTGAAGAAGAGAGATTAGAAAAAGAAATGAAAGAGTTTGAAAAGACACTTGACCTAGACTCTGTTGGATAGGTGTTTTTCACATTTCCTCGACACCTTGGATCAGGCACATCATCTGCCACAACTTCCCAACAACTTGCCTAAGAAAGTGCTCCACCTGCGGGAACATCTAAAGGCAAGGAGGTGCAGCATTCAGAGCAGAAGGAGACAATGGAAGACCAACCAGATACAGCAAAAGAACAAGGTCAAGGGCAAGCCCCTTCAACACAAGCAAAAGCACCTGAAGTCCCTGTCTTACAAACTCCTCTCAATGAGGAAAGAGCCAAGAAAAGGGACAGGCAGGAAGAGACACCCACAGGGGCCTCCACAAAATAGCAAGGAGAGAAAAGGCAAAGGTTGAACCCCTACTCTGAGGAAGAATTTACAGAGGAGACAACAGGCAATCAAAGAGGTGAGGAAACAACCGAACAGCGGATTCCTCCAAGCATGGAAACATCAGCTAGCTCCTTTCAGCAAGAGCAAGAGAGACAACAAGGTGTGGAGGTTACCTCCACCAAGCAGCAGAGCAAGCAAGGCTCTAACATAAAGAAGGCATTCACTGAAATCAAGGCCTGAAATGAGCCGGTAAGGTTCCAGCTCTATAACCAATTACTAAGAATGGCTCCCACCAATCAATAGAGGCTAATGGCAGCCTATGATATCCAAGAAGGGAAAATGACCCTCAGTAATTTCAGGCCTACAGTACAGCAACCCCAGTCAGCTGCTAATTATATCAGAACCAATCTGGAAGTCCTTGCTAAAGACATCCACTGAATGGACCAGATTGAGTTACACAAACAAACTGGAGAAATGGTGTAGTCCACCCTGGCAGATAAGGCAATCTTGGCCCACAGATTACAAAATTCACTTCACAACACTTCTGCCCAATCGGAATTGGAGAAAGCCTCATCACAAGCCAAGGACATTAGAATCAAATCATTGGAGGAGATCATTATGGAGTTGGGACATGGTCCCAATGATCCCAAGGGCGTACATGCTTTAATTAAGAAGAAAGAAGAAGACATAGCAGCCCTCAGAAAACAACTCAGGCTGCCAGCCATAATACATCCTCAAACTATAGAAGTAGCACAACAAAAAGAAGAGGAGGATGTAGTAATTTTGCTTATGAGGATGCATGAAAGACTGATAGAAACAGAGAAAGCCTTGGAGGCATCACTGCAAGGAAGACAGGGAGAGTTGGCCTCTTAGCCAGCTCAAACAACTTTAACTCTTGGAACTGCTCCTGCAGTCACCACAACAGTCCCTTCTACTGATCCAACATCAACAGCAGGTACCTCAGCTCTAGCCTCAACTTCAGTAACAGTTACACCAACAACTACAGCACCAGTAGAACAAGAAGCCAGCATGAGTATGGAGGAGATGATGAAAGAAATAAAGGCTCTAGAACTGCAAATGGCAGAATTAAAAGAAGCCAAAGAAAAATTACCCAAGATTGAGGTGAGTTATGACAAGTAAAAAATGACAGTGGCTGAGAAAACAAGGGAAATAAAGGCCTTGGAAAATAAAATAAAGTCCTTAGAAAAAGAGCTTACTCTAGATAAAACTCTTGCTGAAATCAAGAAAATTTTGTGGGCCAAAATTGGCCAATCTATAACTGACCAATTGCAATCGATTCAGACTATACATGAGCAAATAGAATTGATAGGCTTAGCTCAATTTGAGACTCAAAAGGCTAGAGAATCATTGGGAAATATGCCTGAGCAAGCCAATAGAATGATTCAATTTTTGAACACTCATACCAAAGAGCAGTTGGCTGCGCTAGATATCAGGAACAGGATAGACACCATTTTGATAGTGAAAAAGGTGCTGACCCTGAGGAATTCTGTATAGGCTTTAGAAAGAAAGTGCCAAGAAATGCAGGTAGAAATAAATGCCTTCAAACTAAAGTTTGCAACATTGGAGAGCAAGGGATTACCCAGTTTGTTAACCAATAGTGGAAGACTATTAACACATGAACAGTATGCCAACAGGGTAAATAAGTATGTCTCCCATCAAATTACAGCATCCTCAAGCACCTCAGGAGAAGCAGGGCCTCCCTCTGGACAAAGTCTTTATGACAAATTAGAAAAGCTATTCTACATTGAACATGAGATAAACCATCTTTTTGAAGTCCAGACCAATTTTTATAGATACACTGAAGCTGATGAAACACTGATAAAAATACAAAGACATCAGTTGCCTACAGAGGACTGGTGGCAGGGAATGCTGGAAGTTTTACCGAGGTAGTTTTGTTTCTGTTTCCTTTTTTTTTGTTCAGCCACAGGTCAGCAAACTCAAAAGCATGGGCCACCTGTCAAAGGGTAAAAACAGCAAAAAAGAAGAAGTCAAATTGTGACTGCAGCTCATTAATGAATAACCAAGCACTGATGACAAGGCCAGCACAGCAAAATAGCAAGACATCAAGGCAGAAAATGCAGGAAAATAGAGTAAAGACGCAGCTACCAACCGACTCACTCAGTCCAAAAGGTCAAAAATCTCTGACAAATTGGACAGCCAGCACACCAACATTTACTACGGCATTTATTTCTCTCATCAACTTCTTCTGAAGAGTTGGTAAAGGAAGTTATGGCTTGAGAACTTATCTACACGATATTTTGTATCCCCTTTTTGTATAAATACCTCCCCATAATATGTATTTGAGGTTGGTGATTTTCTCTCTAGACTGCGCTGTAACTTTGAGACTGTTTGATACTAAGGCTGTTGAAGTTCACTGTTGCTGGACCATCTGAATGTGGATTTGATGTTCTGGGAACTGCTACAGAATTCCTGTGTCTTTCTATGGATCAATAAGTTGCTCTAACCTGTGTTTATGTTTTCTGTGTTTGCAAATTTCATACATGTTTCATGATCTTAGTAACAGAGAAAAAGAATAGCCCAGAATTTGTTTAAATACACTCTATGTTCAATCTCTGCTATTAATTATGTTTTCTTCAGAGTTAGTCATAAACAGGAATTCTTAGCTGCTCCTGTTTTCACTAATTCTTTCATTTTGAATACTATTTAGGAATTCTTAACTGTTCCCTAATAATATTCAAGCACATTCCCTCTGCCAGCATGATCAAGGATCCTTGACTGCCCTTCATCCACTGGCTTACATTCCATAAATTTCCAGATCTAAAAATTGTTCCAAGACTGATTATCTTGCTCTGTAGCATTGCCCTTTACCAAAGAAACACTTTTAGTAGTACATCATCATTGACCCCATTGCCCAATGGTATAAAATGTTTTGGACTTGCATCCCAGCTTTATTTGAGATCACCATCCCACAAACTTAAAACCAAACTTTGTGCATCATAACTAGCCTAAAATACTTCAAAACAGAACTAAATTATAAAGAGAGAGCCCTCTCTAGTTGCAAATTGGCTAGAATCTATAGCTAAAAGATTGGTTAGTGGTTACCTCGGCCGTATTCCCTTCTGGAGGTAGGGAACAACCTGAGTGATAACAGGCCGAAGGCTTTCCTTTACCATTCAACATAAATAGATGAGTGCGGAACCATAATCTTTAAAGAGATTCATAAAACCATAACAGAAGAATAACCACACAGATCTACGGTCTGATGCACAATATTTCAGAAACACTTATCTTTTATTAATCTTCTGTTCCAATAAAATCCAATTCCACCCTGTTCACTTAGTTGTAGGGATCCGCACACACAACTGTGGACTCTACTAGGCCTCTGCGCACATAGCTGCAGAGCCTATTATACTACTACGACCTGTGACTCAGACTTACAGACTTAGATTGAATATTACTTTTAGAAACCCATACACTTAAGGTCTAAACAAAAGCTACGTTCTACACTTAGAGCCTTGCTCTATTTATACATTCCCATGGTCCGCGGACCATGGGTAGGTCAACACATTCTATATTAGGTTACAATATTTTAGGGCAGACTACCCTTTGACTTGACTTATTACAATTCGTGCTTCGCGCGCTTCGTGGAGCTTTGAAGATACCATTACCCAAAATTGTGGGCTTTAAGCCCTAAAACCATTACACGGGGGATCCACTACCCAACACAGGTCTCCTAATCCATTCCCATGTTTTTTTTGGTAATAAGTTCACATCAAACACTAGGTCCATCTCATAATCACCTATCTACATGGTGAGCCTCATCTCCCGCCCTGTTTGTGCCTTATGTTTTCCAATTTTTTTGACCACCAAGTGTTGATCAGGGACCTTCTCTTTGTTGCCGCATTTGTTTATTAATTCTTGCAAGCCTTCCATAGCATTGCTATCACGCAGTGGTTTTATGTAGGTCTCCAAAAATTTAGCAAGTATAGAGGGATCAACCTTTGCATGTGCGCTGGTTTCTTGCACCTTGTCCTGACTTCTTGAGGTGAAGGCCTCAACGAAGCTCTTCTTGGCTTCCATAAATGTTTCCTTACTATGCTCTAGATCAAAGCCAACTTCTTTCTCTGGGACCTTGCAGACCCATCCGTCCTCTTTAGGCTGCTTACCCTTTTCATTACCAGTCATTATTCCACTTCTTAGAACTATATTCACGCTTTGATCCTCCTCATGGGGCTCAACTCTCATCATCTATAAGTTCTGCGTAGGATGCTGAGGCTTCATTTTCTTCTCTTACATTTCAGCTATCAGCTCGAGGTGATCTTCATCAAACTGGCTGCAATATTGACATGACCGGTGTGTCTGAATCTGGAATTATTGTGCATAGTGCCCTGGTTGTTCGTAGTTGTAGAAAATAATCTGGCCTTGGCCCCTACTAGGTCCTCCTCCTCCTCAGCCTTATCCTTGCCCTTGATAGCCTCTACAAACCCCTTCGGCACCCTACTCTGGTGGTCACATTTCTTCTTGCATCTGGTATGTAGGTGTTGTTTCCATCATCAACTCATAGCTTTGATAGTGGCACTCATCGTGTCCCACAAACTTGCAAAAGTTATAGAACAACTATTGGGGTGTCTCGATGTTGGCTTAGTGGGGCCTGATCCAGGTTCGAAAGTGATTTAGGCAAGAAAATCCTAGTACTACTAGCCCTTCAGCAATAGTCTGCAAAGTGCGAACTAAGGTCTTACTCAAAGTAGTATGGGAGGATGCTAGAACCAGGTTTTTGCACCCTGGGGATGTCTGATATGAGGTGATTAGTACACGGTCCAACCTTCGCACTTACTATGCTACGCACACCTGCGGGCACCCTGTGCCCTATGATATTGTCTTTGTGCAGTTCTATCCGTAGTGCGGCCTACGTTATTTACCAAATTCCTCCTTAATTAGGCTCTCTTAGCTTATTACTTAGATTGTTTTCATACATAAGAATTCATACAAGTAATTATCAATTACGCGTAGTAAATAATAGAGTAAAGTAATGAATATAGATTCAAGAACAGCTGCATAAAATAAACTTCTCTTTATTAACTTTTAATTCCAAGTAAATACCTGACTTCGCCCTGCGCACTCAACTGTAGGGGTCCATGTACTCAGTTATGGACTCTACTAGGCCTTTGCGCACTCAGCTGCAGAGTCTCTTCCTACTACTATGACCCAATTCACTTCAGATTCCACTCTAACCCTGAATCATGCCTTTGCTATTCTATCTATTCTTCGCTTAGCTATATTTACACTTAGAGCCTCGTTCTATTTATACAATCCCATGACACAACTTTACATTAAATTACAATATTTTAGGGCGGAGAGTCCTATAACTCAATTTTACACTTCACGCTCCGTGCCCACCCTTCGCAAAGTTCTACACCATCTTTGACCAAAACTTGGCATTTGAGCCCCAAAACTTGTTGTGGGGGATCCTATGCCCAACAAATCACAAACACAATCATCATGACTCATCCCGAGTCACTCTACTAGTGTGGCGATCTTGGCATGGAGCCCCTCCAACTATGCCTATGCTGCACAAAGGTCTGCAACGCACTATTCTGTTGTTTGATGGATCTTCTCTACTCTTTCTACCAAATGCTTGCTTTTAGGGGAAAATCCCTGTTTTAAGGGACGCATCACTTTCATTTGTGTAAGATTTCCTTCAATATCTGCAGTGATGTGGAAACCCTCGTCAATCCAAGGCTGGACACAACGTACTACCTCTTTCTGTCACGTGGCATCCACCTGTTCCTTCAATGCCTTTTCCTGTTGTAGCTTTTCCAACTGCTAAGTCAAGTCAACTGTCTATGGCATTCCGTGCACACTGTCATACTACACTTGAAGCTCCTGCACCTCTATTTCCAGGCACTGTATGGTGGGGTCCTCCTGTAAGGAAGTGACGATCGCTAAGGATTCTTTTAACATCATAGTATAGTTCTGCACTGCCTGTCCTATTTCCTCCAACCCTTTTGGATAGTGCCAGTACGTTGCTCCCTAACTTTCGAGGGTGTGGATGACTGCGCCTTTAATTGCAGTTCGACAATCTAAAGTTTGAGGTCCAACTGTATCCTCGTTGCTTCCTCCTTTTCCTTGCAAAACCCACTAGCCAATCTGTGAATTCACACTCCAACTGGTAGTTCTGCCACAATTTCTAACTCTGGAGTGTGGTGACATTCTCTCTACTATATTCTCGATCTGTTGATTCTATGCCAGTGCTTCATTGCATTGTAGACTAATATACTCAATGTTGATTCATTGTTCACTAAGTATTTATACCATGTTTCCTTCCTTCGCATGGATTTCTACTATTGCTCCATCCTGTAGTTGGTATAATGGATCTCGTGGAAGGGCAATCAAGTTTAGGCCAAGTCCCTTGATCTGGCCCACCACAGCACTATCCTCTGTGTTGTTTGCTATCAGTGCTCCTTCTGGCAGCACGATGGTGTTAGCCATTTTGGCCTGTAGCAACTGCTCTATTTTCGAAGTACCTGCGGCACTGTAGGTGGCTATCATTCCCTCCTATGGGGGCCACACTTGAAGTTGCTGTAGTTGTGCCTTGAGGGCCCCCAACACATTCTACTACTCCATCATTGCTTCCTGGAGTGCTTCCCTGGTGACCTCGTGAACTATGTCACTGATGTCGTAGAGGTCACCCTCTGTCAGTGTAATAGGTTCACTGTCCAGTTTGGAAGCCTTGGTCTTCTTCCATGGGCCTGCTCGTTTCGTACTGCGTGGCCATTTCAGTTGTGTAGATGTCGTGCTTAGGTCCATGCCTTCCACTGTGTCCTCTGTTCATTGTCTCATGGTCAAGTTTGGGCCTCCTTCCTCCCGCGTCATGGTGGCCCTTGTTGCCTATGTTGTTTCTATTTTTTCAGCGCCCTTGGTCTGCTTTGTGGTGGCCTTCCCTGCCTCAGGAAAAGCCCTTACCTCCTTCACCAACTAATCGTTGCACTTTTGCTGAGCCAGCAGCTTGGTGACATCCTTCTATTTTTGTACCACTGTCTTATCGTGTGCCGCCAGATCCGAGGCATGCCACTCAGGTTGCCATGAGTCGAGCACAGTGAAAATGGCATAATCAATCACAATGAAAGGTAGTGTGGTCCAGTTCTACGCTGAATCCTTACAGGCCTTAATATGCATGTTGTGCATATCTACCTTGAAGTCTGCAAAGCTCCATAGACTATCGTACACTGTGGGGGATAGGCACAGTGTTTTGTTGATCCACATCCGGATGCTTGCCTCCATGAGCACCTAGAAGATCTTGGTCTTTTGGATCCTTATGGTGTCCTTCGCCGCCTAGAGCGAGGCATATTTTGCCGCCTCTGGAATGTCTTGTTCAAGGGGAAGGAACTGACTATCCTTAGGTAGTTCCCCAGTCACCAATAAGATATATAAGAGAAACGATGCATAGTGGAAGGTCTTGCCCTGCTCCTGAGCTTCTTTGCAGTTGGTTAGGAATTATTCATAGAGGAATTCAGCCCAGTTGAATTGGACCCCCTTCGTGCATTGTTCGGCCAACGCGACGACTATCACTGCTACCTCGTTGCTACAACATTTTCTCATCACCTTCCGAGCCAGTAGTTGGGTGGCTACACGCACACCTTTGTCTTGAATGCTACTAATTATGTAGCCTTGCTGCTTCTTTTCCAACTTGTACTTCTTCTTCATGGCCTCTGCGAGCGCCAAATCTCCACTTTTTCTAGCTATTTCCATGGGTCCCTTCCCTTATAGGGAAGCTGAGAAATCCTGTGCATAAGCTTTTCTGTGATGGGAATAGGTTCCTGTATCCACAAGTACCCATCATGTACTAGGAAAAGCAGTTGCCTAATGACAAAGATCATAATCGGTGCATGGTGAAAAAGTGGAATCCATGGTAGGTGGAGTAGCCCGGCCTTCTCCATACTGCACAGTCATTTCTATGGTTCTAGCATTATAATGGACCCCTCCTTGATTTGTTTCATGAATTTTCTAATCTCCAAATGTGGGAAATTTTTGTTGTTCTCGAGGTCCCAATCTTCAAATTTCATTGTGGGCACGCAGCCCAGAACCGAACCTTCAAACAAAATTCCATCTAGGAGGAGGGGGGTTTAGAGTGTGCTTTTAGTGACATCCAAATCCTTGGGTACTTTTTCTTTCCCTTTCCATGGAGAGACATACTCGGGTAGTTTTATTGTAGCGCTCACCAGCTGGATGTCTTCTTCCATTTCTTCATCCACCTCCATCTCCTCTATGAAAGCCTGGAGGTCCTCCTCCTCATCACCTATCTCAATATTAATAGTCTTTCCCTTGTCTTCCATGGAAAGTTCACAAAACCATGGATTTTGTGGGGACATGCTACTAGTCCACTACCCATGGATCCATCTTGTGCCTCGGTGTTCGGGGCAATTTTGGAATTTCTGGTGCGTCCCCCACCTGCAGCATAGGGCTTTGTGTAGCTTCCTCAGTGGTACTTTTGGCAAAACCCACACCTCTCCTGGTAGTTGTCATCTTGTTCGAGCTGTCTGTAGTAGTTCGCAACTTTGGAGGCTTAAACAACGGTTGGTGCTCAACACTGTGGGCTCTCTGTAATAGCTCAAATTTGAAACAAACAAGTGTTGTCTCATGGCCAACCTTGGTATTTTTATAGCGTCTTTCGAATTTTAATTTGACCGTTCCCCCCATTTCTAAGTCATTAATGCATTCTTGGTGGCAGATCGTCCCAAATCTAGTTCTGACTTTATGTCTTAATTGCCTGCCACTTTCTCCTCTTTGCCTTAAATTGGATATCTTCTAATGAACAATGACACCAACGGTCACTTCCGAGCCTATGCACGCAGTAGCGTAACCCCCTCTACGCAAGTGCAACCCCTGTGACATGCTAATCCTGTGCACAACCTCCTTATCGCGTAGCTCCCTCATAAACTCTTTTATAATCCCATGCTCTCTTTCAACTGCTTGGAGTGCTGAGACTATGCTCCCTACGGATAGTCAGGTGGTTGCACCACCTGTGTGAGGCTTCAATTCACCTTCTAGCATGGTCCATGGGCACTCCTCAATCTCCCTCGTGATAGTCATCACCACGCATTCTTCCTTATGCAGTGTGCTCCCCTGGATACTTTTTTTGGTGAGATGTGTTTGTAGCCATGGTAGCATAGTCACAAATGCTCGGTGACAATCTTCTAATGCAGTAGTATGGTTTGTCCGTATCTTGTTCTATCATTACTAGTTTATTGATGAGACATGCTTGCATGATTTCATTTTCTAGTTTTTTGATCTCCACATCCATTAGCATGCTTTTCTTCCTCAGGCGTACCTGATCTTCTTCGATTTTGGAAAGTTTAAGGTTCCCTCATCGAATGGATTCCTGAATCTGCACATGTTCACCCTCGCGTAGTTGCATAATTCCTTCGTCCTGGTCCTCGCGTACTATCCCAACTATGGGAGCTATTGCATGAGGGTTCCCTTCCTCCAAAATTTTGGTCTCGACTCTGTTCCTTAGCTTCGGAGTCATCTCCGCGCTCAAGTTTTGTACATGGTCCTATAGGCTCATCGAATCGCTGGCACACACAGGTCCCAATCAGTTCATCTCATGCGGTGAACCCTGTTCAGGACTTTGCATACCTTGTTGAATGCTTCCATGTAGAACGTTTGTGGTGCGCATCGCCTTTCCTGCTACTGCTTCTTGTTCTGATTTTCGATCCTCAGGTTGGGGTGTGCTTGTGTGGGCTGCACAGCACATGTCTATACTCATCGAGAGAGGTGGGCATGCAAATTTCTCCATCCTTGTTTACCGACTCTGATTCGAAGCTGGGGGCTTCCAAACCATAGGTGCATCATCCTTCTACATCCGTGCCAATCCTCAAATCTTCGTGCAGGTGTTGCATGCAGTGCCCACTTCAATGCATCGAACCGCTATTGCTATGGTATTGCACTTTCAAATTTAGTCAGGAATTCATCCACCTTTTTCAATCCATCATATGTCGATAGCTCTCTTGTCTCCATTGTCATGCAACACAGTGATCTAGTCATCATGTTGCAATTTAGTGTCGTCACTTCATGCAACAGATTCTGCCATTGCTCTACTTCTTCATCTGAATCTGAAGTGCAGGAGCTTTCGCACTCCCACGATGTCAGGCCAGGGTAACTCCAGCTATTGATGAACGCAAGACAACTTGATATTTCACATTAGATAACAATTATTTATATACAAAAGAGACGGATCAGTTCATATTCTAGATGACTGTCCGGCTTCACCTCATCCGTTTCGGATTAGGTGTCAACATTCCCCCCCTTAATCTGAAGGGATGTTGGTGAGTCCAAGCATCGTTCTGAATCTTTCAAGCTTTTCTCTTCCAAGCGCTTTGGTGAAGATGTCTACAATTTGTTCGTTTGTGGAACAATGACGGAGATGGATTGTTTTGGCCTCAACATGATGTCGGATCAGATGATATTTAGTATTGATGTGCTTAGTACGATCATGGAACTTTGGATTTTTGGCCAACTTTATTGCAGATGTGTTATCAATCATGAGTGGAGTAGATTGTATTTGTTTTACTTGCAAATCTTCAAGAATTTTCCTGAGCCACACAATTTCTTTCGTTGCTTCAGCTGCTGCCACGTATTCTGCTTCTGTTGTGGAATCCGCTGGTACTGATTGTTTGCGTGATCTCCAGGAGACAGCTCCTGATCCAAGACTCATAGCATATCCTGAAGTAGATACCCCAGTTTCTTTGTCTCCATCGAAGTCTGAATCAGAGTATCCAATCAAGTTGAAGTCGTCCACCTGTGTATACTTGATTCCAAGGTCTTGAGTTCCCTTCAAGTACCTTAGAACTCTTTTTGCAGCAGACCAATGTCCCTCACAAGGCTTTTGCATAAACCTGGAGAGGATTCCAACAGCAAATGAAATGTCTGGTCTGGTAGTAGTGAGGTAGATGAGACTTCCTACAAGCTGTCTATACCTTGTTGCATCCTCAAATTCCTTTCCTTCAGTAGATGTGAGCTTCAAGTTTTGTTCCATTGGAGTAGAAAGGGGATTGCACTCTGTCATGCCAAATCTGTATAACAAATCTCCAATGTATTTCTTTTGAGAAAGAAATATGGACTTTGGATGTTGGGTTACTTCAATGCCAAGATAGTAATGAACATAGCCCAAATCAGTCATTTCAAAAAATTTTCCTAATTCTTTCTTTATGGATGCAATATAGCTTTCATTGTTCCCTGTCATTAAAAGATCATCTACATATACCACAAGATATACAACTGTTTTGCCAACTTTCTTGACAAATAAAGTTGCATCATCAAGATCAAAATGTTTGAAGTTGAGTTTCAGAAGATGCTCAGTTAGTTTTTCATACCAGGCTCGTGGTGCTTGTTTGAGGCCATACAAGGACTTCACAAGTTTGCATACTTTGTGTTCATGTCCTTTCACAGCAAATCCTTCAGGCTGGGACATAAAAACATTCTCTTTTAGATCTCCATTCAAGAATGCAGTTTTTACATCCATTTGATGGACTTTCCAACCGTTCTGAGCAGCTAGTGCAAAGAGTGTCCGGATGGTGGCCCATTTTGCTGTGGGAGCAAAAGTTTCCTCGTAATCGACCCCTTCTTTCTGTGCAAAACCTTTTGCCACAAGCCTAGCTTTGTGCTTGTCAAGTGAGCCATCAGCTTTGTACTTGTTCTTGTAGACCCACTTGCAGCCAATTGGTTTGGTTCCAAATGGAGGATCAACCAGCTTCCAAGTGCCATTCTTTATGAGGGCATCATACTCCTTTCTCATTGCTTCTTTCCATTCATCATGAGAAGCAGCTTCTTTGAAGGAAGTTGGTTCAAAATCTGTAGACAAGTTCAATTCACAATCATAAGTAACATCCATATCAACAGGTGAATTAGAGTTATCTACATCACCTCCATCTTGTCGGTTTGAATTTCGGGTTCCTGTTTTTCCAATTTCATCCGGATGAACACTTTCAAGTGTCTTTGTCAGCCACTTTGGGGGACCTTTCTGAGATGGTCCAGGCTGTTCTGTTGATTGAGTTGGGTCTGAATCAAGATTGAGTCTCCCAATTCTATCAATTACATCACTTAAAGCATCATCCGTTGTTGGAGTGTCATGCAGGGGAGATTGTTCTTCAGAAGAAGATTCCACATGTTGATCTAGTATAGGAATCCCCCCTTCAAGATGTGGAATCTGATTATCAAACTCTTGAAATGATTTCTGTTTTGTGAATCTATCCAAGCGATCAAGTTGCCGCTCAACAACATTGTCAGATTTGGATGATTCAAGAAAAATGACATCTCTAGATAAAACAAACTTTTTATTTACTTCATCATAAAGGCGGTATGCTTTAGATGTGTTTGAATACCCCAGGAAGATACACTTACGACTTCTTGCATCAAGTTTGTTTCTATGTACCTTTGGTATTAAAGCATAACAGGTGGAACCAAATATCCTGAGATGTTTTACCGAAGGAACATGTCCATACCACAATTCATAAGGAGTCTTGTTTCTTATAGCACTAGATGGACATCTATTCTTTATATATGCAGCACATAGAACAGCATCAGCCCAAAACATTGTCTTTACATTTTTGAAGAAAAGCATAGATCGTACCATATTCAAAATTGTTCTGTTCATTCTTTCAGCTACACCATTCTGTTGAGGATTATAAGGCACAGTTGTTTGATGTTTAATCCCATGTTGGCGAAGATAGTGTTCAAATTCATTTGATGTATATTCTTTTCCATTATCAGTGCGAATAGACCCAATATGAGATTGTGCATCATTTTCAATCCACTTATGAAAATTCTTAAATGTTTGAAAAGCATCAGATTTGTTCTTCAATAAGTAAACCCAACACATTCTGGTGTAATCATCAATAAATGTCATGATATATTTATTTCCATTTGCAGAAGGAACAGGCATTGGACCACATAAATCTGAATGAATAAGTTCAAGCTTCCTATGTGCTCTTGAATGTGAATCATGAAAAGACTGTTTGCTATGCTTTCCTAGAATGCAAGCATCACATTGTTTATGTTTTCTAGGAATTGTAGGCAAACCAACAACACCATTTTTCTTCAACAAGCGGAGACTATCATAGTTTAAATGCCCAAATCTAGCATGCCATAATAAACTTGATGGAAGTGTACATTCTTCATGATGAGAAATATATGAGAAATGCTGTGCATGAGCAGAGGTTCCTTGCAGTTTAAGGAGTCTTTCTTCTTCTATACCCCTCATGACAAGTGAGTGGTCAGATGCCTTTCTTACCTCAAGCTTGCCATCAAACATGTGAATGGAGTGACCTTGCTGGCAGATGTGAACCAGGGACAGCAAGTTTCTCTTCAGCTGTGGGAGATATAGAACATGATCCAGAAGAAAGTCTGGAAGACCAGGCAGTTTAAGCCTGATTGTGCCAAGCCCTGATGGCTTGATTTTTGACTGATCTGCAAAGTATACTGCTCCATCAACATTGTTAGTGAAATCTTCAAAGAAATCTCTTCTATGAGTCATATGACAGGTTGCTCCTGAATCAAGCAACCAGTCATTTTTCGAAGAAGCAAGTGAAGCATTAAACAAATCTTCATTTACTCCAATATTACATTGTGCCTCAATATAGTGTGCAGATTCGGGTGCTTTACCTTTGTCTGAGTCATCAGTTTTACCTTTCTGCTGATTTCTTCTCTGCTCAACTTTGTCCCATGGTAGCTTGCATGTAGAGGCATCATGTGATCCATTTCGTTTGCAGCGAATGCAATGCAGATCTGCCTTTTCTGCTTGAGGATGTCTGCCCCCCCTGCCTCTGAAGTATCTTCCTCTTCCTCTTCGTCCACCTCTTCCTCTTGTAGAATCTTGAGCAGGCTGCTTTTCTTTATGAGCAAGGCAAACAGTCTCTTCAGAAGATTCAGGGACTGTTTTCTTTCCAAAGGCTTTCTCTCTTTCAGCAAACTTTTTCACAAGAGTGTCAAAGGTTATATCTTTAAGATTTCCATTTGCTTGTAAAGACTCAAGATAGTTAGAGTAGGTAGGATAGAGTGCTTTGAGAAAGGCAATAAGAGAGATATCCAGCTCAACCTTAGTGGATTTAATGTCATGCACTATAGATTTTATTTCAGAAGCAAGAGTAAGAGGATCATTATTTTTCAGTTCAAGAGTGAAGAGTTTAATCATGAGCTGAACAACTTCAAGTGCAGAATGTGTATCATAGAGTTCTTTCAGCTTTTGTAAAGCTTCAAAGGCAGTGGAATAGGATGAAATATGACGACTTACTTCCTCATTTACAGATGCTGCGATCAATGCAAAGGCTTTGCTGTTCTTGTTTTCCCAAATGGCGAGTTCTTTGTCTGATGTGGGCTGCACAGGGTCTTTGTCTTCTTCTCCAACACACACTCCTTTCCACAGTTCATTGTAGATGAGGGTGTGTTTCACCATCCGAGACCATTCAGAATAGTTCTCCTTGCCAGTGAGAACTATTCCGACCATTGAAATGATTGAATGCATTCTGTGAAGAAGAGAAAAAAAATCTCTGCCAAAAAACACTTCTGTTGAGAGAAAAAAATCCTTATATGATTGCCTTATGCAACAGTATATATATAACAAGGGTGCTCAATACACTGTTCACTGCTCAAAGACTGCTCACATATATGACTGTATTACTGTTTTAAAAAAAAAAAAATAAGGACCCTCACTGCGTTTCCATATATCAATATCTGAGAAAAAAATTGCGCTCATATATATGACTGGTTACATATATCACTCCTGAACAAAAGATGGCGCATATATATATATCACTGCTTAGACACTCATATGAAAATCACTGTAAAAAAAAAGGAGGGCGCTCATATTACTTTTCGCACATTTTTCAAGGGCGCTCACATATATATATATATATATGAAAACGCTTTGGTATATCATTCTGGCGCGGTGAGTCGAACCCACAACCTCCTTTCAACCAGAGAGATCAACAACCAGCGAAGTAATGAGGACTGTCTTCACACTGACACAGTTCTCGGCCTTGTCTTCACGCCAACAGTTCTCGGCCTTGTCTTCACGCCCTTGTCTTCACGCCAACAGTTCTCGGCCTTGTCTTCACGCCCTTGTCTTCACGCCAACAGTTCTTGGCTTCAAATACCAAGTCAGATCTCGGCCTTCACAAGTTCTCGGACTTCACAGTTCTCGGACTTCACAAATTCTGTCTTTAAATAAGGAAAACACAGCAAATACAGTAGCTCGGGCCACCAAAAAATCTTTACAAAGGACGCAGTCCACGGCTTCAAATAAAAAATGCAGTCACAGTTCTTCAAAGTTCCATCTGGACGCCCTTTTGGACATGACCTCAGAAGAGCTCGTCAAGCTCTTCCATGCTCGTGCTCGAAGAAGGTTTCAGCGAGGTTTGAAGAGGCAGCCAATGGCCTTGGTCAAGAAGCTCCGTAAGGCGAAACGGTTAGCTCCTCAGATTTGCTAACGATATGATCATTGTCACCAGATCTGGGCATGCTTCCGCTGCGTAACGTGAAGGCCCTCGTCGGCCCTTCTGGGCATGCTTCCGCTGCGTAAGGTGAAGGCCCTCGTCGGCCCTTCTGGGCATGCTTCCGCTGCGTAAGGTGAAGGCCCTCGTCGGCCCTTCTGGGCTTTCTGGTTCCGGGAACCTCAATCTATTTGCAGCGTTTCTCGGTTTTCAAAATGATAAAAATGATACCAAAATCTATATGCAGCGTTTCTTCAAAATGATAAAAAAAACGCAGTCTATACCATACAAAAATGATACCTCAGTTTTCAATTTTCAAACGCAGTCTATACAGCAGCACATTCCACGCATTCCATGTCAGAGGCGCTGAGGTCAAGTCAGAGAGCGCCAGGGCAGTCAGAGGCAGTGGATTCAGGCAAAGGGAATCACGTCAGAGGGGCAGCGGATTCAGAGGCAGAGCTGCTCTTAAGAGAGGAGTTACAACTAATTTAAGAAACCTGTGCTCTGATACCATGTCAGGCCAGGGTAACTCCAGCTATTGATGAACGCAAGACAACTTGATATTTCACATTAGATAACAATTATTTATATACAAAAGAGACGGATCAGTTCATCTTCTAGATGACTGTCCGGCTTCACCTCATCCGTTTCGGATTAGGTGTCAACATTCGAGATCCTCCCATTTGTAGTCAGATTCACCCAATCCTAGTCTTGTGTAGTTATCTTATAAATACAATCAAGATCATCATCGCGCATTCGTTCAATGTATCGTGCTCCTTCAGCTGGGTCTAGTGGGACTACTATGCGTAACGACTTTTTCTCAAAGATCATTTTGTGCTTCTTCAGACTGATGACTCCATTCATATCGGTGGTCTAGTCTATTTCTAACAACATGGGATAGGGATTACTGTCATCGACAATGTCTATTACTTCAAAATCCACCTGTGCATCGCGCCTTCAATATCAACTGTCACCCCTTGCAACCTTCCCATGGGAAAAATATTCTGTTGGTTCACCATTCATAATTGAATAGGGGACCATTGTAATGTGGGCCTGCCCATGCGTTCCCATGTTTTCTTCGGTAATACATTCACGTCTGAATCCAAATCTAGGATTACCTGATCCATTTCATACTCACCAATCTATGCAGTCAACCTCATTTCCCTTCCAATGCGCAATTCATGCTTTCCCAATTTCCTGACTACGCACGGTCCTCCTGACCCCGCGCACTTGGTGATTAGCTCCTGTAGTCCTTTAACTACCTTTTTGTCATGCAGCAGTTTCATGCATGTCTCCAGAAAGCTAGTGACCACTGAAGGATCCATTCCTGGCTCTAGTTGATCCTTACTACCTAAAGTGGCGGCCCTCATGAAGCTCTTCTTAGCTTCCATGAATGTCTCCTTGGCACGTTCTAAGTCAAACTCGGGTTCCTTTGCAGGAGCCTTACGAACCCACGTACTTTCCTCTAGCTGCTTCTCTGTATCCTCTCCCGTGGTTGTACTGCTTATGAGCATCATGTTTACATTCAGGTCCTCTTCACGTGGCTCAGACCTCATAATTTGTATATTCTGAGTCGGGGGAGGCTAGAATACCCCTTTTTCGTGCATCTTTGTGATCACTGTGGGATAGTTTATTGTTTCATGATCAAACTAAGCACAATACGAATAGGATATCCTCATTGGGTTGGTACAGTCGAGGGCATAGTGCCCTGGTCCTCTGTAATTGTAACAAATTAATTATCCGCGACCCCTCCCTGGTCCCATTCCACCTCATCCTGGACCTTGCCACTAAAATATAGTGCATGCCATCCCCACATGTGGGTGCCGCGCACGACCCTGCCTATGCCTATGGTCTCAACGGCATTGGCCGTCCTCCTGCTAAGTAGTTCATGAACACTGGATAGTGATCCTTGTCATGGCCCTAGCCTTTGCATTTTATGCACCATACTTCTTCTCACGCCTTAGGCCGCGGTGTCCTATCCTGCTTCAAACTTTGCATTTCCAAGCACAGATTTTGTAGTTGCATGTGGATTTTTTGAACTCCCAACCCAGGGTCTTGTATTGGGGTCTCATGTAATCTCATTTCCATTTCTAACGCTTCGGCCTAGGTGGAAAGTTTCTGCTGTGACAACACCATCCTTAAGTGTGGCGTAAGTGAGGCCACAAACCATGTGTAATGTTGTGCATCCATTAATGTCATATTGGCCTTGTGGATCGTACTCTTTAGCCTTTGGCCTAAATCCCAGGGGTCTCGCCCGGGAGCATTGCGATTTCTTTAAACCCGATGATTGCTTGTGTTTCTGACTTTGGCCTACTAAATTCCCTGTTCAACGCGTTTTGGATCTTTGCTATCCCAGCATTTGGGTGGTTGCTAGAGTGCTTGATGTACCATGTTAATGCGTGATCCTGTAGCACACTCACCAATGTATCCTTCTTAACGTTGTTGCCCGTGACACCTTGTGCTTCCCATACTGCTCTTACCACGAACTAGAATTGGTCCGGATCTTCATTCCCCACTCCTTTGAATACTGGTAGTTTGATCGCGCTCACCATATTGTACTATGGAGTGGGTGGAGGTAGAGTGGGTGGAGATGGAGGTGAGGGAGGTGAAGCAGGTGGCAGTGTGGGTGGAGGTGGTAACTGCAGAATGCACTACCTTATCAAACTGACCACGCTTCTCCGAGAGACCTTAGTGAACTCCTCCTCGCTCTCTCACAAGGAAGAAATTAAGGGACTATTTTTTAATTCCTCGCTACTTTTGTAGATCTTTCCACTTCGCATAGTCCCAAACATTAATGTATTCGCATTAGCCTTTTTTTGCACAATAGCATCTTAATCCAAGTATTGAAAGATTTAATATACTTATCTCACAATCCTTGGAGAAAGCGTCGCTCTGCCTCACTGTAACTAATGGTCGTGTCCACCATGAACTCCATGATAAATCCTCCTATTATTTGGTCGAGCCAATGGTCCATAGCTCACGCTACCTTATTTTTTGAGGCTTCTAGTCTACACACTAGTTCTAGAGTCCACACCATTGGTTTGTCGAGCCTACACCTTCTTTGCTTGTCTATTAACCTCGCGATCCACTCATACATCTCAGAAGGAAAGGATGCAAAAAAAATCTCATGGATTTCCATATACACATAGTGCTCCAACCACTTTTCCTTAGATACTTGCAGAGTTCTATTTTCCTATGTCGCGAACTCATGAATCTTCTTGTCCAACCATCTTCAATTTCCTTCTTTGTTGGATTCCAATGGCATGACATCAGACATCCCTTATGCAGAACCAGGTCCTAGCAACGGAACCATTTGTTGGTGTAGTGGGGACTGACCCAGGTTCAGAAGTGATTTAGCCAAGCAAATCCTGGTACTACTAGCCCTTTCTGCAACAGTCCGTAGAGTTCAGACTGAGGTCTCACCTGAAGTAGTATGGGAGGGTGTTAGAACTATGTTTTCGTACCCTAGGGATTTCTTATATGGGGTGATTGGTACGCGGTCCAACCTTGGCACTTACTGCGCTACGCGCACCTGCGGGCACCTTGTGCCCTGTGATATTGTCTTTGCGCAGTTCTAGCCACAGTGTGGCTTGTGTTATTTACCCATGTCCTCCTTAATTAGACTTTTTTAGTTGATTACTTAGATTGTTTTCATACATAAGTATTCATACAAGTAATTATCAATTGCGCGCATTAAATAACAGAGTAAAGTAATGCATACAGATTCAAGAACATATGCACAGTGTAAACTTCTCTTTATTAACTTTCAATTCCAAGTACAAACCCAAATCCACCCTATGCACTAAGCTGTAGGGGTCCGCGCACTCAGCTACAGACTCTACTAGGCCTTTGCACACTCAGTTGTAGAGCCTCTTCCTACTACTATGACCCAGTACACTTCATATTCCACTGTAACCCTGAACCATGCCTCTTCTATTCTATCTATCCTTCGCTTAGCCATCTTTACACTTAGAGCCTCGCTCTATTTATACCATCCCATGGTCTGTGTACCATGGGTAGGCAAACAAAACTTTACATTAAATTACAATATTTTAGGGCGGACAGTCCTATGACTCAATTGTACACTTCGCGCTCTGAGCCCGCACTTCGCGGAGTTCTACACCATCTTTGACCAAAACTTGGGCTTTGAGCACCAAAACCTATTGCAGGGGATCACATTCCTAACACTCTGTGAACGTTTTAGGTAAATGACAAGTATCCATCGCATGTTGTCTAGTAAGTTGACAAATAGCACAGCACAGCGTAGCCCCCATGCTCAACCCTATTGGGGCTTTTGGCTTCAAGGGAATTTGCTCCCATCTTGTAAGATAATTTGCATACATAGGAAAATGGTCTTTATCGTGCCCTTGGCCCTTGCACTTCAAACACCAAACTTCTGCATGCACTTCTAGTTTAGTCTCCTTGTCTTTCCTCAAACTCTGTAATTCTAGTTGTATGCTCTGTAACTGAGAGTGTATCTATTGTACCCCCAAGTTGGCATCCTGAATAGGTGATGCATGTAACCTCATCATGATTTCCAATGCTTCTACCTACATTCCTATATTATTTTCTCATAGAGAAATTCTCAGGTGGGGTAGAAGCGAAGCTATAAACCATTCATGATGTCGACTATCTGTCCACTGCATGTTAGCTTCTTGAATCTAACACTTCCACCTCTAATCTAATTCCTAAGGAATCTCATCAACCCTCATCATTATTTTCTTGAATCTGATTAGTGACTTAGGCTTACTAAACTCCTTTTTTAAATCTACCTTAGTCTCTGCTAGTGATGCAAGAAGATTATCATAACAATACTTAATATATCAAGTTAGCATGTGTAGGGAATTTTAATGGTATGATAAATCCCTTGTCATTTTAATATGTCAACCTGAGGGTTTCATAAACTTAGAAGCAAACCAAAATATATGGGACCTTAGATGAAACTGTTGTAGAAAGTTTGTATAGGATGGAAAGAGAGAAAGGAAATGCATATTACAAATATAACTAAAGAAAACTGCAAAAGAAATCTCATGCAGTAAAGCTAAATTAAATTCTAACGCTGGAATGAATGAATTAACACCATGGCCTTTCTAAACTATTCAAAAGAAAACTAATCTATGAACCACTAAAAGAAGCAAACTATGATAATCTAAAGAATAGTAAATTAATCTAGAAAGCAATAAATATCAACTAGTGATTTTATTGTCAAGCAAGAAAACTAAGATAGCTAGTAAGAAAGTAGTTTAATGAAAATCAAATCAAGTGTAAGAAAGTAAATCAAACATGCAGAAAGAAAATCACACTTATAGAAAGTAAAGCACACTTGTATGAAAGGAAATAACAAAAATCAGACTATGTTACAATTGTATGCAGATTGCGGTTGATGGGGATCCTTCCATTCCTCAATGAGCACACAAGAACACTGATCAAATCTTAAGAATCAAACAACATTCATCACTCATGATTTGGAGAAAATGATATTATTCATGCTGAATGAACAATCATAAATGTGATGCTAATAAATAAAATTACAACTACTAGCCTCCTTTGAAGGATGCTCCTCCTATTTATACATGAATTAGGGACATCTACTCAATAAATGTAGATCCCTTAAATATATACTAGATCCATACTTGTCTCAAATTATCCCTAAATACTAGATACAAATCCCATGAGTCATAAATATCTCCATGATATTTCTCCTTGGAATATGGTCCACCTCTTGAGTTGAAATTCGAAATTGATCTTGGGAGGTGCCTTGGAAGCTTCCAAATGATCCACACATGTCATCAAACTTAAGCCACTTTTAGGTATAATAAAACACATATTATTTCTCTAACTTTTAATCATAAATTCACTTTAAATACATAAAATAAATAGCTTTGGAAAACAAGGATCCTAACCCATACAATCATGAAGATGGTAACTTGATGTATGGTTTTAGGCTAGATAGTTATGAAATGAGGGCTAAATGGTTTAAGAAAGAATGGGAATATGGATGAATATGGAAGACAATTTTGAGACTCAACATACCCCCCAAATGAAGCGAATATGGAAGACAATTTTGAGACTCAACATACCCCCCAAATGAAGCGGTTGCATGTCCTCATGCAACTATTGCATTGATTCATTTATCCATAAGTTGATTTATTTTTTTTGAAATGATTTGCTTATTTATGAGATTTTGCTTGTATGGATTCTCTGCAAACTTTGCACCATCATTATTTTTCTTTTCCAAATTATAGTACATTTGATTGCAACATATATTTTTGATGGTTGGTTCTTATGTAACAAACAAAATTTTGAGCATTGGTTCTTGTGTAACAATGCCTTTTATTTTTTTTGTTGCATCAAAGTTCATGAAAACATTGAGAATTTTCTTTTCAAGTCCTATAATAACTATCAATGAATTGATAATTTGCAAAGGATATAATCTTTTGGAATTATACTGCAAAACTAGTTGATTGGAAAGAATATGCGAGTTGGAATGAAATGAAAATGTGTGATGGTGTATGAAATGTGAATATGAATTGATGTCCCTTCCCCCCAACTAAAGGTGTTTTCTAGTTTATGACAATATGAGAAAGGGAGTGTAAATGAGGAATTTTCCAAAATTACAATTTTAGCATTTTAAGGAAATTACATGACTAAAAATTAGAAAACCACATACCTTCACTTATTCTCAATGTACATGAGTTGTGGATGCTAAACAGTGTGGCTGCTGATGCTGTCGAATCATGGAGTATGTAAACAAATGAATTTGGATCTACTTCTGTGTTCTCTTTGTTGATGACAAGGTTTGAATATTTATTTCTATTATGACAAATTGATCTTCTGCAAACTTTTGAAATGATGTAGCCTTCAATCATTAAAAAACTGATAGCATAATTCTAGTCATGCGAATAAATGTATCAATGTCGAGCATGAAGAGAATTCATTGGATTACTGACCATTGATGGATGTTGTTAACCAATGAGAGGAAACTCACCATTAATTTCAATGAGTTCCAAGGTACTTAAGTACATCTTGTGAAGGGAAAATAGATGCGCTAATGTCAAGCCACTTACAAGATCCAATGGTCAAGGGACATTCATGTATTCCCATGATTGTCGATGAGAAAACCTATCATTAACACATACAAGCCTCAAGGTACTTCAAAGGACTCTAGCCTTGAACCTAGATAATGTGCTAATGTCAATAGGTCAAGACTTGTTAGAAGGGAGGCCTTAAGGAATCCTCCATCATCTAATGCAAGCATGAAAAAATGATTCTGAAGGACTATGAATGAATTTTGTTTGCAGTTGTTGGGTAGCGGAGGTCCCGCATAACAGTTTTGGGTCCAACAGCCTAGAAGTTAGGATAAAAATATTGTAAACCTCCAAAATATGCGGAGCGAGAAATGTAAAAATTTGAGTCAAAGGGTTGTCTACCCAAGAAATAGTATAGAACAATAGGAAGTAAGTCTGTCCGCAAACCATAGGAAGGTATAAATAGAGTGTGGCTCTATGGGGAGAAGGCAGTTCGTTTTTGGTATGTAATCTAGGATCTAATGTGTAATGGGTTTTCGAGGAGAAAAGTATGAAAGCATATGTAAGTTCGAGATGAGGGTATTGGGGAAGGGATAGAGGCTCTGCAGCTATGTGTGTAGAGGCCTGGAAGATTCTATAGCTACGTGCACGGACCCCTGCAGCTGAGTGCGCAGGGAGGATCTGGATGTATTGGTGATAAAGTGGAAATAAAGATAAGTTGCTTCTGTAATTCTGTGTTAAATCTGAATTATTGTGGTTCTGGATTTTTGTATGGTTAAAACAACTATTTGATCTATGCACATATGCTTATGTATGATTGTATGTGAATCTGAGTCTATTCTAAGTGTGTGAACTGGTTAAATCTAATAAATGTTTGCTTAAAGACCCCAATAAGTAGATTGAATACATAAACAACGCAATAATAAGTAGTAAGGATTATTCTCAGTTTGGATCTGCGTGGAACAGAGTAGCGCAAAGTTGTAGAATGGCACGCGAACCCTCTAGACCACATCTAGACATTCCAAGGGTGCAGAAACCTGGTTCAAGCACCCTCCCCTACTACCTCTGGTGAGACCTCAGTCCACGCTCTATGGGCTATTGCCAAAAGGGCCAGTAGCTGTGGGATTTGTTTGGCTAAATAATTTTTCTGAACCTGGGTCAGGCCCATATAAGCCAACAAATGGTTCTGTTGCTGGGACCGGGATCTGCCTAAGGGGTGTCTGATGTGGAACACAGGGACTCTGTAGAAAAATAATTGAAGAATCAAAGGGACCAGGAGTAGTAGTAGTTTAGAGTATAGTGGCAGAGTTGACAATGATGAGTGCGATCCAGCTACCGATATTCAAAGGAGTAGGAAGCGAAGACCCGAACAATTTTGGTTCATGCGTACCTTAGTATGGAATGCACATAGAATTGTAGATGATAATATTAGAAAGTATACCTTATTTTGCGCTTTATAGGACCGGTTGCTGACATGGTACATAAAATACTCTAGCGATCACCCAACTACGGGGACAGCAGAACTCCAGACCGAACTGAACAAAGAATTTAGCCACCCAAAGTCAAAAACACAGTCAATCATAGGGATCAAAGGGATCGTGATGATGCCTGGTGAAACCCCATGGGATTCAGACCAAAGACTGAAGTGTACTATTCGTGAGGCTAACATGACATTGACGGATGCACAACACTGCACTTGGTTTATGGCATCCTTAACACCACATCTAAGGATGGCTTTGTCACAACAGAAGATCTCAACCTAGGCTGAAGCATTAGAAACAACGATGAGGTTGCACAAAACTTCGTTACAAGACCTAGGGTTGGGAGTTTAGCAAATCCAAGCGTAGATCCAAAATTTGTGTTTGGAAATGAAGAAGTTAAAACAAGAACATGCAACTTGACCAGAAGTCTGGGAGGAAGTATGGTGTATAAAGTGCAGGAGCCAGGGGCATGATAAAGATCACTGCCTACTCTCAGTGAATTATGTGGAAATGGGGGGACCAATACCATTGGGACCAAAGGCACAAGTAGGGCCAAGAACAACGACTCTGCTCTGGTGTGCAATCTGTCAGGTAGGAGGAAAACACAACACTAATAACTGTCATCTACTGCTAAAATACAACCAGATTGTTAGGCCCCTATACTACTAGTGTAACCCCTTATTGTTATTAGTATAACCCACTTATTATATTGATGTACCCATGTAGTTCCCATATTGTTACTATTGTGCCCCATAGAAGCCCACTATTGTTATTATTGTGCCCTTACATTATTATTGTTATGTCAGCTCTGATTATGTTATGACCCCTTAGACTCCTATATATAGAAGGAGGTCTTTTAATTTGTATCATCGAAGAATTATTCATTTATGTAATGTAAAGGAGGTTGCCCCCTCGAAGAGGCTGAATTCTAAGGTGTTGATCTATCTTTTCTATCTTTTCTTGAGCTGGTTTCATAACATTTGGTATCAGAGCTTTGGATTCTAGGGTTTCGCTGCTCCAAACAGGTCATCGTGGCATTTTCGCTATAAATATTTTTCTGTGACATTTCAGAAGTCGCAAAGAAAACCTATTTGAGAATAAATCGCGCTGAACCTTGGGTCCGAATTTTAGAGCTTTTCGCGTGATATTTGCGGAGATATGATCTGAGGAAGTTGGTCTTTTTGCAGACTCCCGAATTACATTCAAAACAGGTGACCTGGGGAAAATCATCATAACTTTCTCTTTGAGCATCGGATTGAAATTTTGTAAGAAGGTATAGAAAGAGGACGGACTGTAGTTTTCTTGTATATATTTTTTAGAGTCAAAGGTCAAAAAATTGACACGTGGCACTTCATACAAGTTCGCTCTATTGGAAAGGTCTATAATCAGGTCACCTTGGGAGATTGTGCATAACTCTTTTTTGGAGAATCCAATTTGGATCAGATTGGTGGAATTGGAAAGAGGACATAGAGGGCTACTACATGTATCAATTTCAAAACTTAAATATCCACAAGTACAGAGTTACAGGTGTTTCAAGATCGAGGTCCTAAAATCAAGAAAAAGAAAGATGAGGAAGTTTGATGGCAAGGATCTGGTAAATTGGATACTTCAAATGGAGCAATATTTTGATCTACATGGTGTGCCACTATTACAAAAGGTATGTATTGCATCTTCATATTTAGAACCAGATCAATTTTTATGGTATAAAGGGCTTTGTTCTCGTAAACAACTTGTTACGTGGTCAATTCTCACGGAGGAAATGATAGCACATTATGAGGATACAAAGAGCAACACCTTCTCTAGAGCAACACCACAACAATTGGAAAGAGTAAAAGGGATTTGTGACATATTTGAAAGTAAAATCATGGCAACAAGGAAGTCTACCCCTCACAACTTTAAATATGGAGGTGTTGTTTCTCCTAGCCTTCCACAACCTACATGGGTTACACCACAACAATTGGAAGAAAAAAGAGAAAAAGGGCTTTGTTACAATTGTGATATCAAATGCACTAAAGGTCATAAGTGTGCTGAGAAGAAATTATTTTACATAGAATATGAAGAGGAGGAAGAAAAGGATCAAGAAACATCAAAAGAAAAAGATATACGCCAGGACCCAACCCCAGAGAAAGAAGAAATAAATCAGACCATATCTTGTAAAGCATTGGCAAGAATTACCACTCCTCAAACTCTCAAGATAGAAGGACATATCAAGAAGAAAAAGGTGCAAGAAGTGAAAGATCACATCAGGAAAGAAGAAATGAATCCAACCATATCTTGTAATTCATTGTTCGAAATTACCACTCCTCAAACTATCAAGATAGAAGGACGTATCAAGAAGAAAAATGTTCAAGAAGTGAAAGATCACATCGAGCATCAAGAAATGAATCCGACCATATCTTGTAAAGGATTGGAAGAAATTACCACTCCTCAAACTCTAGAGATAGAAGGACATATCAAGAAGAAAAAGGTTCAAGTAGTGAAAGATCACATCGATCATCAACAACAAGTTCTCCAACTCTTAAAGGATAATGCCACTTCGGTGAAAAATCAAATGAAACAACAGGTAGATCAACATCGTAGTGAAAAATGTTTTGATGTAGGTGATTCGGTATTTTTACCGCTACATCTCAAGCAAGCTATTTATGAGAAGGAAATGTTGGCAATACTACATGCACTTAAAAAATGGCGACCTTACCGAATGGGAAGACTCTTCAAGGATGAGGATGTGGAAGCATTGTTTTGTGCTATTTATATTATCCAACCAGATTGGATAAACGAAGTAAGGGATGAATGGAAGAAGGACGAAGAAGTATGGCCACTTATTCAAAAGTTGCAAAGATCCCAATTCAAACAATATTGCTTGAAATTGAAGAGGAAGGAAAAATCATATTGGAACCTGGAGCAGTCACAGAAACAAGAACCTGACAGCTACGAAATCGATCAATTTCAGAGTATCTCATCAAGTGGAAGAACTTACCGGCTGAATATTCCACATGGGAGGACAAAAATTTTATACAGAAGCATCAAGAACTACTCAAACGTTGAGGACAATGCTTTTTGAAGGAGAGGGGCATGTTAGGCCCCTATACTACTAGTGTAACCCCTTATTGTTATTAGTATAACCCACTTATTATATTGATGTACCATGTAGTGCCCATATTGTTACTATTGTGCCCCATAGAAGCCCACTATTGTTATTATTGTGCCCTTACATTATTATTGTTATGTCGGCTCTGATTATGTTATGACCCCTTAGACTCCTATATATAGAAAGGAGGTATTTTCATTTGTATCATCGAAGAATTATTCATTTATGTAATGTAAAGGAGGTTGCCCCCTCGAAGAGGCTGAATTCTAAGGCGTTGATCTATCTTTTCTATATTTTCTTGAGCTAGTTTCATAACACAGATCCCCCAGCAGCTATTTTTCAACTTTTGCAGATCGGTGGGCCACGAGGAAAGACACTGTCGTAGCTACCAATTATTAATGGACCAGACACCTACTTATAGAATGTAGACTGAGGCACGAGGTCAGGATCCAGTTGTGGGTTCTAGGGCTGTGAATGGGGACAGGGTGGAATGGGGCCAGGAAGGGGTCACGGGCAACTAATTTGTTACAACTGTGGAGGCCCAAGACATTATGCACTAGATTGTACCAACCCAACTACAATTTCATGTAGTTATTGTGAGAAATTCGATCATGAGCTGATAGATTTCCCTACACTAATAGCACAGATTCATGAAAAAAGGGCAGCACAACCAACCACGACCCAGAACGTGCATATGATGAAGTCCGAACCCCACGAAGAAGATCGCAAAGTAAACATGGTACTAAGAAGTGGCATGGCCACAGGAGTGGATAAAAGGAACTTAGTTAAGGAAGACACAGGGGTTGGTAAGGAGACATATCTGAAAGCTAGGGAGAGCTTCGTGGAGGTCTCTACCCCAGGTAGTAGGGATTAGCCTGAGGCAGATAGGGATCCCTTGATGATAACTACCTTTGTAGAGACATGTATGAAATTGCTTCGTGACAACAGGGTAGTTAAAGGCTTAGAGGAATTGATAAATAGATGCACAGGATGGAGTGAACATTGCGTAGTTCGAAAGTTGGGGAGACATGTGTCACAGACCAAGTGGGAAATGTGACTAATAGCGTAGATCAGTGATTATGCGATGGATCAGGTCATTTTGGATCTAGGCTCAGATGCCAATGTACTGCCTAAATAGACTTGGGAGTGCATGGGTAAGCCTACACTACAATGGTCCCCTATCCAATTGCGGATGGAAAACTAGCAGAAGGTCCTGCCCATGGGAAGGATGTATGAAATTATGGTAGATATTGATGGCGCAAGTACTCAAATGAACTTTGAAGTGATTGAAATCATGGATGAAAATACACCTTATCCTACATTTTTAGGAATAGACTAGGTCACCGACATGAACGGGGTTATTAATTTAAAGAAGCGAACAATGATATTTGAAACAAAGTCCCTCCGCGTAGTCGTTTCGCTAGATCCGGTTGAAGGAACATGCTATATTGAACCTGTGCACAATGAAGAGAGTGACGACAGATCAGACGGTATCTATAGAATGGTTGCACAAATGCAAGAATGGGTCAAGACAACTGAGGATAGAAGAATATCACGGGGCTATGTAGAGTCTTACACCACCGACTCAGATGAAGAAGATGAGTGGTGGCATAACAGGTTGAATGGAATGACCACGCTACATTGCAGTATGGTGACTAAATCTCTGTACTACGTAAGGGCCCAGGATCGTGAATTACCAACATATGATGGGTTGACAATAATAGATGAATTCTTGACCAAATTTGAAATTGCAGTACCAGAGCACCAATGGTTTGATGCATTGAGGTGGACATTGCGCGCGATGCCTGCGTGATGGTGGGGCACACATGAAGGGACTTTCAAAGATTGGTGTGGTTGCAGGCACATGATGAAGATCACATTTGGGAAGCCAGAACTATGCATAATGGGGAAATACGATGGACGTGATGACCTGCGCATGCACCTTACCAGATGGATCAAAGCCTATGGAGAGGAACCTCAATGAGAATGGGTGCACTTATTTTATCACACCTTGGACGTCATTCCTAGAAATTGGTATACAAAAGCAGAGCTCTAACATGACAAAGGCGAGTAGGATATCTTGCACAAAGGGTTTTCGTCGACATTCCTCTTTGAAGATCAATGGATGGATCCCGTGGATGATGCATTACAGCTGGTAAAGGCCGCCATTTTCAGGATGCCAATGGAACCATAAGAAACTATGCAGCTCGACTAGTCATGACAGTTGATCCAGGCTCTCAAATGCTATAATGTCCAGGTAGAAGATGATGAGGACGATCCACAAAACTTCAATATTCCAGAATTAGAGGGGAGTCGTGAGGTGTGCAGGCCTGAAATCAAAGATCCAGATATCATGATGCCATTGAAAATGAAACAAGTCACTATCAGAACAGAAGAGGAGCCAAAGTATGCCATGCTTGGGGACTATTGGGACGACGCCACAGTAGAGAAGGTCGTCAAATTGCTTCAGGAATATCGAGATTTATTCCCAACAAAATCATGGAGCTAAAACGGATCTTAGGAGACCTGGGAATGATGAAGATAATGTTGAAGCTATACACGAAACTAGTTAAGCAGTGACTCTACTGATTCAATCCAAAATATAAAGCAAAGGTCTGCAAAGAACTGGACAAGATGTTGGCAGCAAGAACCATTGAACTAGTTGAGGAGTCAGATTGGGTAAGTCCGATGGTTGTGCAGGAGAAGAAATAGAAGGGTGAGATTCGCATATGTGTGGATCTCAGGAAGCTCAATATGCCTATGTTAGTGATCCATTTCCAACACCATTTACAGATGAGGTACTGGAAAATGTGGGGGGGTAGGAAGCCTACTCCTTCATAGATGGGTTCTTAGGATACCACTAGATCAAGATCATGCCAGAGGATAGAAGTAAAATAATGTTCGCCACCGAATGGGGTTGCTTTCAGTACACGGTGATGCCCTTTAGACTGAAGAACGCGCGGGTGATATTTTCATGAATAATGGTAGCGGAATTCAAGGAATTTATACACAAGTTCTTGGAGGTCTATCTTGATAACTGGACCATGTTTGGACTAGTTAAGAAACACATAGCGAGCTTATGGTTAATGCTAGATACTTGTCGCCGACACCAGATTGTGCTAAACCTAAAGAAGTGTACTTTCCTTGTCCCATTCGGGAACCTGCTGGGCCATGTGGTTTGTAAGCAAGGCCTGATGGTGGATCTGGCAAAGATCGTTGTCATACTCAATCTGCAAGCACTGCGAAGTGTCAAACAACTACGCGTGACACTAGGACACACAGGCTACTATCAGAAGTTCATCAAAAGCTACGCCCAGTTCACGACTCCAATGGAACAGTTGCTGAAAAAGGATGCTACTTATTGCTAGAATGAGGAATGCAACAAAAGTTTGGAGACACTTAAGGAAAAGATGGCATCTGCCCCTATATTGGTCTTTCTGAAATGGGACGTAGAATTTCATGTGCATGTCGATGTGTCATGTATTGCATTGGGGGCAGTACTTACTCAGCGAGGAGCGGAGGGAATTGACCATTCGATTGCATTTGCAAGTTGCTGGTTGTCAAAAGATGGGAGGAATTACTCCACTACCGAACGAGAGGGATTAGCGATGGTATACACACCTCAAAAATTCCACCACTATCTATTTGGAGGCCACTTTAAGATGTATACCGACCACTCTGTGTTAAAATACCTAGTGAATATCCCTGTGTTGGGTGGCACATTTGTAGATGGCTGCTGCTATTCCAGGAATATGACTTCAAGGTCGTCGTAAAGCCAGGACGTCTAAATGCAAACCTAGATCACTTGTCCCGAATTGAGACCAGCGAAGAGCCCACAAATTTAGAGAATAGACTCCCAAATGCACAGCTATATATGGTGCACGTAGCAGATGGCCATTTTGAGGATATAATCCATTTCTTAACTACAGGAACCACGCCACAGGGATATTCTATTCAGCAAAAGAAGGAATTGGTGATATGTGCAATGGACTTCATCGTGATTGCAGGACACCTCTACAAAATGGGCAACGATGAAGTATTACATAGGTATGTCCCGGAGTTCGAACAAGGACAGATCCTGGCCGAAGCACATTGGGGGGTTGCTAGCAGACATTATGCAAGTCACGCCACAGCCCAAAATATTCTTCGAGCAGGATTATGGTGGCCCACTCTTTATCGAGATTCGAAAGCATACTGCCGAGCGTGCGACGTATGTTAATGGATAGGGAAACCATCGTGGAGAGATGAAATGCTACTCTAGCCACAGATGATGCTATAGCCATTCGAGAAGTGGGAAATCGACTTCGTAGGACCTATTGAGCCACAAGGGAAGATGGGCGCATGCTATATCATCACCACAATATAATATTTGACCCGATGGGTAGAGGCATAGCTGGTTAAGGACTGCACGACTGCGACCGCTGTGAAGTTTTTGTTCGAGAACGTACTGACAAGGTTTGGATGTCCCAAAATTCTCATAAGTGATCAGGAAACACATTTTTTGAATGAAATTATTAGCACACTCACTAAGGAATTCCAGATATATCAACAACAGAATACGCCATACCACCCGCAAGTGAATGGGACTGTTGAGGCATTCAACAAAATCTTGGAGACCACATTGACCAAGGTCTGTACTGCGCAGTGAAATGACTGGGACTTGCACATCCCTGCTATGCTATGGGCATACCGAACCATGTGCAAGAAGTTGACGGTTAGACACCTTTTCGGTCAGTCTATGGCAAGGAGGCTGTTATGCCTATGGAATATATTGTGCCTGGTCTGTGGATTGTGGCAATAACAGGAATGGCCGATCACAGGGCTTTGGAGGGATGGCTTGCGTAGCTCAAAGAACTAGAGGAGAAATAGTTTTTGGCTGGATTCCATCAGCAAGTACAGAAAAAACATGAGAAAGCATGGCATGATCACCATATCAAGGTGTGCACTTTTAAGGAGAATGATCTAGTATTGCTATACGATAGTAAGTTCGAAAAATTCCCTAGAAAACTCTCAATGCATTAGTTAGGACCTTATGTCGTCACAAAAGTTACCGATGGGGGCGCGGTTCAGCTTGCTAAACTCAATGGAGACCCCTTCCTAGGCTGAGTGAATGGTAGTCTCCAGAAGCTCTACACGGGCGACCTAGCTGTCTAACTAATCGACCGAGGGATAGTCTCACCACTCCAGCCAGTTGAAAGAGAGCACGAGATGATAAATTAGTTTGGGGAAAAGAAGCATGATTACTAGGCACGTAGATTCAGTTAAACACAAATGCCGTGGTCGCACAACAAGGAGTGCGTTGATGTGTTGCTAAGAGGAGAGGTGACTATTCCTGTCACTATTCATGAGAAGATGTCTACATTATGGCAAAAGGGAGTTGGTGGCGGGCAAGTAAGAGAAGGAGTACGAGCCAGATATGGAATGAGATACCACAGATTTTACATGAGGATGCTAGAGCAAGTGGGAACTAGTGAATTTGAAATTCGACTCGCTTATAAATCATCGAGGGACATCCATCGGGCGACTTACACTTCTGGGAAACATATGCTAGTTATTGATATGGAACCTTTCATTATCTCTGCACAAGGAATAAGCTTGAGGGTGGTGATATGGTCGATGGGAAGGCAGGACTCTCTAAGGAACATGGAATTGACAATTGAGGGTGTCCCGCAGCGTGCGCCATCAACAGTAGGGGATGAACCGAAAAAGGGGAGACATGAAGCAGAATTGGTCTGGATGTTGTCGCCTCACCCGGGGGCAAGCCAGCGAGCTACAACGAAACAGAGAAAGGATGGAAAGATGCAGACCACTGGCAGAAATTCAGTTCATACGTCGTCTCTGAGGTACCTTGAGGATTGGGATTTCGTGGACAGCAGCAAAGGTCTTGCAAAATTGCAACACAAACTGTAGCAGACAGTGCGAAGAGTAGATATGAAGGTCGGAAGTGGCTGCGGTGGTACAAGGAGGTCTCATATGTGGCTGCCCCGCTTGAGCTAAAATCCTATGAGGGGGTGTTTTGTGTTAACCGAGCAGAGTATAATTAGCATTATTGGTCGCAAGACTTAGAAGAAAAAATGAAGTAGGAGCTGGACGAAGCGTTGTAGGAGACAACGAGGAAGAAGTAGGACAATGAGCATCACTCAGAGGTAGGTGAACCATGAAGCCACGATAGCGCATCATGCTGCACTGACGAGTGACTCGGGACGAGTCACGATGATTGTGTTGGGGGACTGTTGGGTAGCGGAGGTCCTGCATAATAGTTTTGGGTCTGATAGCCTAGAAGTTAGGATAAAAATATTGTAAACCTTTGAAATATGCGGGGCACGAAATGTAAAAAGTCAAGTCAAAGGGTTGTCCACCCAAGAAATAATATAGAACAATATGAAGTACGTCGGTCCGCGGACCATAGGAAGGTATAAATAGAGTGTGGCTCTATGGGGAGAAGGCAGTTCCTTTTTGGTATGTAATATGGGATCTGATGTGTAATGGGTTTTTGAGGAGAAAATTTTGAAAGCGTCTGTAAGTCCAAGTCGAGGGTATTGGGGAAGTGATAGAGGCTCTGCAGATGTGTGCACAAAGGCCTGGAAGAGTCCACAGCTATGTGCACAGACCCTTGCAGCTTAGTGCGCAGGGCAGATCTGGATGTATTGGTGATAAAGTGGAAATAAAGATAAGTTTCTTTTGTAATTTTGTGTTAAATCTGAATTATCAAGGATCTGGATTTTTGTATGGTTAAAATAACTATTTGATCTATGCACATATTCTTATGTATGAATGTATGTGAATTTGAGTATATTCTAAGTGCGCGAACTGGTTAAATCTGATAAATGTTTGCTTAAAGACCCTAATAAGTAGATTGAATACATAAACAATGCAATAATAAGTAGTAAGGATTATTCTGAGTTTGGATCTGCGCAGGACAGAGTAACGCAAAGCTTTAGAATGGCGCGCGAACCCTCCAAACCACATCTAGAGATTCCAAGGGTGCAGAAACCTAGTTCCAGCACCCTCACCTGCTACCTCGGGTGAGACCGCAGTCTGCGCTCTCCAGGCTATTGTCGAAAGGGCCGATAGCTGTGGGATTTGTTTCGCTAAATAATTTTTCGAAACCTGGGTCAGGCCCATATAAGCTAACAACAGTGGATCAAGGTTTATTTGAAAAATGGAAAGAAAATGTAATGAATCAACTTTGTAGAGGAGCTGAATGTTTTATTGTTGGGTTACAGGTTAGTGAAAGAGAGGCTGGAAAGTATAATGGCTGTGAAGGAAAATGAATAGTGGATCAAGGTTTTATTTGAAAACATGAAAAGGAAAATGGAATGGAAATTTTATTGACTAAAGAAGTGGGAATGCAATGAAGGTTTTATTTACTGAAAAGGGAGGAATGCAATGGTGAGACTGGTATCTAAAATCTTTTTAGTGATGAATCTGATCTGACATCATGTGCTCATGCATTGATGTTTCATCTTTGTTGTTGCTTTGATAATTTTCATGTGAAAGAAATATGGTCTCTTAGAGACTTTTCAATGATGTGATGGCTATGATGACATTTTTCCCTTGTCCTACCCAAAAGCATTTCCTCGTGCTTGAATTTTGATCTTTTATGTTGCTCTGAGGATGTATTTATGAAATGTGGTCTTTAAAAGACACTCTTTGCTTATGGTCATTTGTTTACCTTCTTGGAACATACAAAAACTTAGTACTTTTTCTGCAATGAAATGTAATTTTATCATAATAGAGAGGTGATCAATCTCTCTATTTATGACATTTACACAAAAACATAGAATTGATACTAATAGAACAAATCCACAAAGGAAAATCAAAAATAATTTTTACCTGTCTTGAAATTAGTGCCTTAAGTTACCTGTTGTGTCAAAATCTGATGCTATATTTCTCATTGTGTAGATCTCGTTGATATCTTTCCAACAACTATTGAATCATCGAAATCCGATGTCGTCTGAGAAAGTTAAGCTGATTTGAAATTTGGGTGAAATAGTGAAAATTGCCATGGTATTTTTCAATGACAGGATTCTTGTTCAGCTACAGAATTTCGTAATTTCTGTAGCTAAAATCAAATTTATTAAATCAAGAACTCTCATATTTCCGTTGTTATGGTGAATGTATTATTTTGATGGTTTGATTTGTTCCAATTTGCTTCCCATAATTTTGGCATGCATATAAGTTAATGTAATTTCATCCACATTCTCTATGGCTCATTCCACACTCTCACCTATTTGATGCATCGTTTCATACTTTATCATCACATGGGGGTTGGGGTTCATGTTCAGAATGATCACCTATGTCATTCCTTGTGCATGTTTTATACTTGTTCACCATATTCTCTCTCCCATTCCACTAATTTGTGCGTTCAATGTATACTCGTTCATTCCTGCTCCACCTTTGCCATGGGTGCTTTCCAAGAAATGTGTGTTATCAATGCACATTAAATTACTTAGCTTGGCTTTCCTGATTTGTGCACAAGCCAATTCCATCACTCTAAGAAGTTCTATCCACAATGTTCATTCTCACCTGAAGCCATCCCAATCTCAATTGTTCGTGCCATTGTTTGATTAACAAATGTGATACACTATTCCAACTCTTCTCGTCGCTACAACCCGAGGTTAAGTTGCCATGGCTTAAGTGGAAAAACCAAGCTTGCAAGATGCACTGGATTATGCCAAGTTGAAATGTTTTATCATTTTTTTTACTTGAAAAACCGATCTTCCCAATAGATTTTGATTTGCATAAAAACGTTTGGAATTTTTTTCACATTACATGTTTTTATTTGTAGGTAAGTGCGGAAGCAGGATCAACAAAAATGAGATTTGATAGCCATCTCTATGGCAGATCTACCTCTAGTAGATCATGGAGATTGGATTCTCGGTAGATTGTTTGTAGGAGAAAACCAAATTTTCTTCTTCCATCATGGCCACAACTATCTCTACATTTAATTGAAAACTGTTTTTCTTATGCAACTTGGAAAATAAGGCTCCAAAGAACCCCGAAAATATCTCAGCCAGATACAAATTGGAGGAAATCACCCATTGTAAGCATAATTCACCCCGTTCTAAGGAAAACTCATGTTTTAATTTTCTAAGGTTCACTTTCATTCAATCATGAAAAGTGTTTTAAAATTACGTTTTAGATATGTTACGCATTTTGGCAAATGCTGAGGCAATGAAATCAATATTTTGGTTGGAAGAAATCTCTCGTTCATTATTTGTTTCTGCAGGGCATCTGGGCAACTTCATACAACTAAATTTTTGTGCGTGAAATGGTGGTCCTCTTTGGCTGTTCAATGCGGTGGTCTAGAGTGATGACTTCTATGGCATCGTTTATGAGTCTCGTTTAGATTTCATTATATCGATAAAATTTTATATATGGTTTTTTTTTTAATGTTCTAGACCTAGTTGAATGTTTTATTATGTATGGGATTTTTAATATACATGTCATCCCTTTTATTTCTTATTGGTTTTGTTTTTCTATGGCGATTTTTAATGTTTAGTTAAGTAAGGTTGTGTATGGTATTTAATTTTTTTTTTAATACACAAATACATATTTTCATATATTTATATATTTATGTACAATTTTTTTTAATGGTTTATTTGTTTTTTTATTTTATTTTTTTTAATGATTTTGTTTTAATGTTTTATTTTTTTAAATGTTTTTTTTTTTAATATATATACTTTTTCTATTTGTGTTTTTTTTTAAAGAAATAAATTATATATGTTATTTTTTCCTTAAAATATATTTATATAAATTTAAAAAGAAACACTTTATTGATTTTTTTTTTATACATGTGTTCCATTTTGTAGGAATTTACAGGGTAAGTTCCTCAGATAGAACACCAAAGGACACCACTCATAAACAGATCACAGATCAATACACCAGTATTTTTGTTGTGGTTAAAACCCTCAAAGAAGGAAAGAATCCACGGTCTGAGCTAACACGGCCACTTCAGACAATTTATTAATAAAAGAAAGAAAATTTACATAAGCTTCTCTCATGAACGTTCACCCTACAAATGACCCTCCATGCTCTCTAAATAGAGATAATGGACCAATTGGGTGTTAAGCCACAGACCAAGTGTCGGTAATACCAAGGAGAGAATGAACCATCAGATTTATTAATGTCTAGAACATATCATGACCGTCGGATTGTAAGTTACAAAAGTACATAGTAAAGAAACACACTTTACCTAAATCTACACTAGACCAAGTTATACCTAACTATTTCCTACGTGTTGGAATATCCTAACATCCCCCCTTAAGAACAACTTCAGATAGGATTGAAGGATGTACAGATATGACACAATATGAGAAGGAAGGAGGCATTAGAGCCTATCCCTCCTTAGTGACAACTTTCTGAACTCTAACAATAAATCAGAGTTTAGTAAAATTCACCTCGGTGAGAGCCTTTGTAAAGATGTCTGCAATTTGATCATCTGTTGAACAATAATTCACTTCAAGAACATGGTCATGAATGAGATTTCTAATGAAGTGCATGTGTAGTTCAATGTGTTTATGGTGCTGATGTTGGACTGGATCTTTGCATAGTTGAATGGCTCTTTGATTATCACACCAAAGTGTAGTCGGATGCTACTGCTGAAAGCAAAACTCTAACAAGATCTAACGAAGCCACAAGGCTTCCTTACTAGCTTCTACGATGCCACGATACCCTCCTTCTACTAAAGAAAGAGAAGTGGCACTTTGTTTCTTGCAAGCCCAGGTAATAAGTTCACAACCAAGAGTGAATGCATAACCTGCAGTAGACATCCGATCATCAGGGTCAGCAGCCCAATCAGAATCAGCAAAACCAACCAATAGAGGAGATGCTTCTGCACTATAATGAATCCCAAACTTAACTGTACCTAGAACATGACGAAGTATTCTTTTAGATGATTTCCAATGACTTCATGTGGGGTTTGCATAAACCAAGCAATAAGGCCAACAACAAAGGAAAGGTCTGGATGAGTATGGGTCAGATACAAAAGTTTTCCTACAAGCTGACTGTATAAGGTAGCATCAAGGGAAGTACAGGTGACTGAAAGTTTGTCTCCAGAATGAAAGGGATAAGGGGCTAGCTTATAGTCTTCCGTGTGAAAAGTGGCATAGAATATCATAGGCATACTTGGACTTGGAAAGGGAAATATCTTCCTTGGATTGCAAGACTTGAAAGCCAAGAAAATAATGTAAGTGTCCTAAGTCCATCATTTCAAACTTCTTTTTAAGGATGTACTTCACATTGTTTATAAGGCTGGGATCACTACCAGTAAGGATAAGATCATCAACATAAAGAACAAGAATGATAAGAGACTTATCCACTTTCTTGGTGTAGACAGTATTGTCATAATGATACCTAGAAAAGGAAATATCTAAAAGAAAGCTATCCATTTTGGCATACCAAGCCCGAGGCGCTTGCTTGAGACCATAAAGGGATTTCTTAAGCTGACATACAAGGCTGGAGTCTGGTTGTATAAACCTAGGAGGTTGTTCCATATATATTTCTTCATGCAAGTCCTCATGAAAAATGACAGATTTAACATCCATCTAATGTACTTCCCATTTGAAAAAAGCAGCAAGAGAAAGAACAAGGTGGATAGATTTCATTTTGGGAACAGAGGAGAAGGTTTTAGTATATTCAATGGCTTCAACTTGTGAAAAACCCTTAGCAACAAGATGATCTTTATGTTTATCAACTATTCCATCTAGTCCATACTTGGTTCTGTAAACCCATTTACATCTAACAAGTTTTTGTCCCTTTGGAAGAGGAACAAGATCCCATGTATCATTTGCCAATAATGAACGATATTCTTCATTCATAGCTGCGTCCTAATCCAGATAGCCTAAAGCTTTTGTAAAGGTGTCAGGATCATAATGTGCTGGAGCTTGAGCTAGTAAAGAAAAGGCTCTATCAAACTGAGAATGTGTACGTCATTGATCTGAGGATCACCTGCAAGAGCACCTGTTGCATCCTGAGAAGCACATGCCCATTTTGGAAGCTAAGGAGCTGAAGGAGGATTTTGAGAAGGCGGGGGAGGGATTTCATCCTCGCTATCATCATCTAAAGAAGAAATATTTTTAGAAGTATAAGGAATAGAGAGAGGTGGCACTTCTGTCGAACTAGGCTGATATGCTGATATATTTTCAGCAAAATTTACTTTTCTTCTAATGATAATATTATTGGACTTAGGTGAAAGAAGTCTATATCCTTTGACATCTTTAGAATATCCAACAAAAATGCATTTTTCACTCTTAGTTTCTAAGGTTTAATGTTTCTCATCTGGAATATGGGCCCATGCTTCACTTCCAAAAAACGAAAGTGATTGACATTTGGATTAATTGAGATCCATGATTCTTCTGGAGTGATATTCTTTAAAACCTAAGTAGGAGTGTGATTTACTATGTAATTTGCATATTTAATTGCTTCTACCCAAATTAAGACTAAGTCCTTTAGATTGAAGCATACAATTAGCCATTTCCTTTAAGGTGAGATTCTTCCTTTCAGCTACACCATTTTGTTGTGGACTATATGGAATAGTATGTTGCATTTGAATTCCATGCTTAGTGAAAAAGTTGATGAATTTGTTGCTAACATATTCTTTTCCATTATTAGATCTTAGCTTAAAAATTTGATGTCCATATTGTTTTTCAACAAAGGCCTTAAAGGCCAAGAACATGTTAAATATTTCACTCTTCAGTTTTAAGAAGTATACCCAAGTGTGTCTAGAGAAATCATCAATGAAAGTTAAGAAATACTTGTAGTCAGAGAATGAAACAACTAGAAGTGGACCACATAAATCACTATGCACAAGTTGTAAAGGGGTTGCGGCGTGCCAAGAGGCACATTTTTCAAAACTATCTCAATGATGTTTTTGGAGTACACATCTAGAAAAAACACCATCTCTGGAAGATACCATAGGAAGACCTGCCACCATATTTTCTTTACATAGATTTTGAAGGGAGCGATAGTTTTAGTGACCAAATCGCTCATGCCAAAGTTTGTTCACTTCATCATTATGAACAACAAATACAAATGGAAGATTTGATGACCCAAATCTGTTAAACTTATACAACCTTGTAGAATCATCAACAATGCTAGTAGCTAAAATATGTTTAGGATCTCTTATGTCCTTAATTACAACATCGTGAGGTGAAAATTCAACGGTTTTACCTTCACCTAAATGACTTATCTGATATACAGATAGAAGGTTGCAGGATAAGATTGGAACACATAATACATCATTAAATTGACCATTGTCTAGATTAACAATTCCAGTCCCTACAACACTAAGAGATCTATCATCACCAACATATATATTTTTGGTGTTACAATCATTTAAAGAAGAAAACATGGCTTTCTTTTTAGCCATGTGATAAGAAGCTCCAGAATCAAGGAGAAAATCATGAGAATGAGAAGAAGAAGATACATTTAGTGCATAACCAGACCGAGATGCTTGATAACCACATGCAAAAAGTGTTATTCCTGAAGATGAAGTTGAAGTTGAAGACTGCTCCAAATGGATGTTATGCTTCTTCATTGCTGCTTCCAAGGCTTCTATCTTCTTAAATCATTTAGATTCTAAGTGGCCATCTCGATTACAAAAGTTGCAATGCCTATCAGTCTTCTTCCCTTTGTTTTTATTTTCCTTATCATTTTGTTGAATTGATTTTTCATTTTGAGACTGAAATTTCTTAGGACCCTTGTTTGGTTTAGGACCATTCTTTTTAGAATACAACTTCCTAGGATTCTTTGAATTTGGTTGTTGTTGGGCGGCTAAGGATTTCTTAGAAGATTTTCCAATATTAAGAAGACTAATATGTAAGAGTTTTCTTGTTCTCTTATTAAAGAATCACAAAAGGCATCAAAAGAGGGGGACTTGTAGTCTTATCCTTGAGAAATAAAGGCTTCTCTAGTAGAATGGAAGGTGGAAACAAACACAGAGTAAGCTGATCCCAAATTAGTAAGAATGGAATAGATAAGGCTACCATATTCTTTCTTAACATTAACACCTTCCAAGAGAAGTCTAAGGGTCTTGAACTTGGACAAAAAATATTCAATGGAAGAAAAATTATTGGGGTCCAACGTAAGCAACTCATTTTCGAGTTGATGGGCTCTAATTTCATTTTTAATTCCAAAAACTTTAGTGAGCTATTTCATTGCTTCATTAGGGGCATCAAGTTCTACGATATGGAATCTAAGGTCTATAGAAGTAGACATCCCTATCAGCCCACGTGCTTGAGCTTGCTTATTTTCCCATTTGCCTGCCTTATCTTCATCTTTAGGTTTAGTTTTTTTGCCTCAAGCTATTCTGTAAAGACCTCCACTTCTAAGTAAATCTACAATTTAGGACCACCATTCGAAGTAGTTGGTGCTGTCAAGAATAAATTGGCATGGAATTTCCATTTTAAAAGAAAACGAAGCTATAGATGCTAAAACTAAGTGTTCGAATGGAGATATCTCCAAAAATTAGGCTGATTTAAAAAAATGGCTCTAAAAGTGACTTCCAAATGAAGAAGTTATGGCTTTTTGAAGAAAAGTTGTTGAAGATGTCGACAAAGTGCATGAATGTGCAAGAGTGAATGACATTGTTATGTTTTAAAAAAAAATCCCCCCCTTCCAAACTTAATCTAATTAGCTAACTTAAAAAAAAAAATTATGTGACCCACTTTTATAAATAAGTGAAAGTCACTTTTACAATGGTACTTTATCATCTACCCACTAAATTGTAACTTAAGTAAAAGATAAAGAGACTTTAGAATTATAAGTGACTCAATTTTTATAATGGGTGAGAACACTTGTACATAAAGTAACTTTAAAACATAAGATACATGTGCTTTTTGAAAAAGCAACTCAACAAAAATAAAGACTTGAATTCAAGACCTCTATTCTCATAAAGTAACTTTGGACCCACTGAGCTAGTTTAAAAGGTTAGTAATTTTTAGAAAAGAGGAAGGGGTTTTTTTTTAGTCACTGAAGCTTTGGGGTGCGTGCTTACTTGAAAAATCTCTTTTTGCATATAAAACAAAAAACCACATAATCCAACACAGACATACAAAAAAAACCAAACCTTATGGCTTGAAGTTAGCTTTCGCTAGAAACTAAATATTTTCCTCAATGTTTCTGATTTTCCAAGATCACTCTAAGGTGCGGTGGAAAATAGCATACGCATGAGAAAAATCCTTCCTTTATGTTTCTAATTTTCCTAGATCACACAGAGTCATAGGGAAAATAGCATATGCAAAAATCAAAGGTATATATCCGGTAATAAAAAAATGGAGACCTAAATAAACCAAAATAAATAGAGAGATGAATAACTAAAACTACAAATAAAAATTGTATACCTCCAGATCTTAAAAATGATGTAGCTAGGGTGACCGGAAACCTTTTTGTCTAAAACAAAAGGGGTTCCTCACTGGAACAGATGCTCCTAACAAAATAGAGTAGTCCTCTCGGAGCGAAAGTAATCAGAAATAGTACATCTAGGAAACAACTGTCGCATGCACTTGTACCAACTTCAGATTTGGATCACCAACGGATGCAACCCTCAAATAACTGTGATACCATGTAGGAATTTACAGGGTAAGTTCCTCATATAGAAAACCAAAGGACACCGCTCACAAGCACATCACAGATCAATACACCAATATTTGTGACATGGTTAAAAACCTCAAAGAGGGAAATGGTACATGGCCTGAGCCAACGCGGCCACTTCAGGAAATTTATTAATAAAAGAAAGAAAATTTGCATAAGATTATCTCATGAATAGTCACCCTACAAATGAACCTCCATGCTCTTTAGATAGAGAGATCATGGACCAATTGGGTGTTAAGCCACAGATCAAGTGTCGGTAATATCGATGAGAGAATGAACCATCAAATCACTTATTGTCTAGAACATATCATGACCACCGGATTGTAAGTTACAAAAGTAAATAGTAAAGAAACACACTTTACCTAACTCTACACTAGATCAAGTTATAGTTAACTATTTCTTATGTGTTGGAATATCTTAACACATTTTAAAATATAATATATATATATATATATATATATATATATATATATATATATATATATATATATATATATATAGATATATATAGATATATATAATTTAAAAAGAAACAATTTATCTAAAATAGAGAAATATTTTTATTTTTATTTTTTTAATGTATACTAGCATGAAAATTCTTTTTCAGATCCTCTAGGTCACACAAAGCGCAAGAAGAGAGCATACTCAAGATTTCATTAATCGATGTTTTTTTTTTAAATTTTGATGCAGAAAATAAAATGAAAAGAATCGATCTCATACCTGAAATTATCTCTCATGGTCTTCGCTTGTGATCCTTATTCCCAATCATTTTTTTTATTGAAATTTCCTTGCCAAGGGTTAATAAATTGGTGGCTCTTACTGCACCACAAAATTCCAAATTTATCCTAGAGGTCACAAAAACTTGTTTTTATTTGTTAGTCATATTCTATTGAAAAAGAAATGAAACGTTATTTTAAGTATACGACAATTTCCAATGCATACATTTGCATAACAGGATCATGAGTAAACTCATATTCATGTTTAAAATATACTCTTTGATATGTACCGGTATATGAGAGACCAACTGCCTTGATTTGAGTAATGTCAGAAGATATTGAAGAATGGAATCATGAGATTCAATAACTGTCTTAAACCAAGATTCAATGTAATCTTGTCTTCTTGGTTTTCTGATATCATGCCATGCAAGTCTTTAGAGATGTGATCTCCATTCATAGAATCGGGTGATAGACCTGCATGAAACTCAGGTTTCAACAACTTCTCTTATTTAACATGCATCCATTATTCTTGGAAGTTACCTGAATAGTTTTCCTCTTCTGATTGTTGTTCTTCAATGGAAATCAATGCTTTATTTTGCAGTACCTCAATAGTATGAGTGGATTGAGGTGTTTTATTGTTGGGGATTCCAAATGGTTGTGTAGGTAGTGGAGTGGAAATGGATCTTTGGGGTACTTGTCTGGATGGAAATGGTTGAATTGAGGTCAATTGAGCATGAAATGGATGTTGTGGTGGAGGTGAATAGAATGAGTGGCATTGAGCTTGGCATTGGGGATAGTGAGGAAAAGATTGAGGATATGGTGGATTTCTTTTGTAAGGCCCTTGCCAACCTTGTTTCCAAGATTAGTTTTGAGGTTGGGATTGAGATGGCCAAGGTTGCCAAGGAAAGGATGTTTTCCAATTACTTTGAGATTGTTGTGAATAACCTTGAAATTGAAAAGTAAGATCTTGCATCATACTAGGTTGATAAGGTTGCCATGATCTTTTTCGAGTCCCATAACAAGATTGTTCCAATGTTTGATTTGGTCCTTGGTAAACTGACTTTAACCCTGGTAATGATACACAATATTTAGAAGTATGTGATCCTGCACAAATTTCATACATTTTAATGTTATTAAGTGGACATTCATGCAAAGCATGTTTCTTTTTGCATTTAGGGAAAAATATAAATGAAGCAACATTCTTAACTATTTGCTTGTTTTCATTCTTATCATATCAATTTTTTCTTTTAAATTAACAAAAATGTCTTGCAAATTGTAATGTTCAATATGAATTACCAATACTGATGTCAACTTACCTACTCTTTCCATAACAAGATCCTAATGGGATCTTGCATACTTTGCTTTTCCTCTTGATATGTTCTTACACAATTCACAAGTCTTTTGAAATGACAATTGTGAAACATCTCCTTTTCCCACCATGTTAAGAAGATCAATCCATTCATCCCTTATAGCATTTAGTAGAAGAACTTTAATGTGGCTGATCCTAAATTATGCAATTTAGCTCTTTAGAAATGATATGTAAATCTCTCCACTAAATCTTTTAAGATTTCCTCCTCTTTTTGGTTCATCTTAAAGACTCAATTTCTAAGGTCATGGTTTATACAATAATCTTTGTATTTTTCCAAAAATACTCTTTCATATCATCCCATGTCCTTATAGAAATTATTCCTAAAGTCATGAACCATTTAAGAGCTGTATCCTTCAATGTTGTTGGAAACAAATTCAACTTTTGAATGTGTAATAATTAGCCATAAGATCTACAAATTATTTCAAATTCAAATAGAAACGTTTCTGGGTCTTTTGATCTCATACCATTGAATATAGGAAGTACATATGGAGAGATTCTCTTCATATGAACATTGATATCAGTTTCTTGAATGGGAAATCCAAAAGGAACTTCCTCATATTGACCATCTCCATCCATTTCTTCTACCTGCAAAACTAGGAATTCATGATATGGATGTTTTTTTTTATTTTTTTTATTTTTAGTGAATGGGGTTTTTATTTTATGAATGTTTTATATTTTCTAATTTTTGTCTGAATTCAAATAACCCTAATGAAAATGCTTTCTAAACAATCTTCCTAACTAGTTACATCTAAGTATGCTTCCTTGGCAACGACACAAAAATGTAGGGCATTTTAATGGTATGCTAAATCCCTTGTCATTTTAATATGTCAACCCAGGGGTTTCGTAAACTTAGAAGAAAACCAAAATATATGGGACCTCAGATGAAACTATTGTAGAAATTTTCTTTAGGATGGAAAGAGAGAAAGGAAATGCATATTACAAATATAACTAAAGAAAACTGCAAAAGAAATCTCATGCAAGAAAACTAAATTAAATTCTAAAGATGGAATGAATGAATTAACGCCATGTTATTTCTAAACTATTCAAAAGAAAACTAATCTATGAACAACTAAAAGAAGCAAAATATGATAATCTAAAAAGCAATAAATTAATCCAAAAAGCAGTAAATAGCAACTAGTGATTTAGTTGTCAAGTAAGAAAACTAAGATAGCTAGTAAGCAAGCAATTTAGTGACAATCAAATCAAATGTAAGAAAGTAAATCAAACTTGCAAAAATAAAATCACACTTATATAAAGTAAAGCACACTTTCATGAAAGGAAATAACAAAAATCAAACTATGTTATAGTTGTATGCAGATTGTGGTTGATGGCGATCCTTCCATTCCTCAATGAGCACACAAGAACAACTATCATATCTTAAGAATCAAACAACACTCATAACTCATGATTTGGATAAAATGGTATTATTCATTTTTGGCTTGTATGGGCCTGACCCAGGTTCAGAGGTGATTTAGCCAAGAAAATCAGGTACTACTGGCCCTTTCGGCAATAGTGCGCAAAGCATGGACTAAGGTCTCACCCAAAGTAGTATGGGAGGGTGCTAGAACCAAGTTTTCGCACTCTTAGGATGTCTGATGGGCTTCTAGAGGTCTGTTGTCTGACCTGTTGCTACGCGCACTTGCGATCCCTTTGCAACTTGCGGTGCGGGTTCTGCGCAGCCCTGCTCGGGGCACGATCTTTATAATACCAAAATTCCTTACTAATTAAATGATTACTTAACTTGTGTGTGTAAGATTTATGGTTATTACATCATATTGAACAATCATATCAGTGCGCATGATACATAAACTAATACAAACATAAAGAAGACAATGCACAACAAATACACAAAAATAAGAATCAACTTCTCTTTATTAATCTTCAATCCCGCTTACAGACTCGGCACCACCTATGCACTCTACTACAGGGGTCCGCGCACTCAACTACGGACTCTACTAGACCTCTCCACACTCAGCTGCAGAACCTCTTCCTACTACTACGACCCAATACACCTAGAATCCTACTTTAAGCTTGAACCATTCCTTCGCTACTTACTCTATCTTCTTCTATCTTTTCAACTTAGAGCCTCACTTTATTTATACAATCCCATGGTTTGTGGACCATGGGTAGGCTGACATGACTTTACATTTCATTACATTACTTTGGGGCAGACAACCCTATGACTTAACCTCTACTTCGTGCTCCGCACCCGTAATTCAAAGAGTCTTATAAAATTGACCAAAACTTGGGATTTGAGCCCCAAAACCTACTCTAGGGGGATTCCATACCCAATAGCCCCCCAACACAATCATCGTGACTCATCTTGAGTCACTCTACTAGTGCGGCAATCTTGGCACGCAACCCCTCCAACTATTCTCGTACTGCCCAGAGGTCCGCAACGCACTATTCTATTGCTTGCTGGACCTGTTGCATTCTTGCTTCTGAATCAAACGTGTCTGACTTGTGTCCTTTCTTTGGTACCAACTTTTGATGCTTCTGTTTATAGTCTCGTGCCCTTTTCTGACTCCTCGGGCTGGGAAGACTGTGCTTCAACCAGTTAGTCAGAGAGTTGGCGCACCCGTGTAGGGTTTCAAGCGGTTGTCATTGACTTTTCCTGGGAAGGGTTCTCCCTTGAGTTTGATTAGCTGGACCACGCCTCTATTTGTGACCCCTTTTACCACATATGGTCCCAGACAGTGCATTCTAAATTTTACCAGAAATTTTTCAAACTTGTTGTCATATAGTAGCACTAAGTTGTTTACATTGAAGGTGCTAAACTTGATATGGCAGTCATGCTAGGATTTTTCACGCTGCTTTTGTACCTTCTGGTGAAATCTGACCAAAAATCATTCTTCCTCGAGTTCTTCTAATTACATGAGCCTTTCTTCTGGAGCTTCACGGTCTGTCATGCCTGTGAGCGCTATTATTCGCAGACTAGCTACGATGTATTCCATTTGCATGACTGCTTCCATACCATAGACCAACCAGAATGGTGTCTATCCCATCAATTTCTTGCACATTGTCCTCTATGCCCATAACACATCGGGTACACGCAAGTCCCACTCGTTCTGCTGCATGTTACATACTTTGGTCAGCGTAGTCTCCAGTATTTCATTGAATGCCTTTATTGTTCCATTGGTTTGTGGGTGGTATGGCGTACTTTTCTGATGATACACCTAGAACTCTTCTATGAGCATGCTAATGGTTTCATTCAATAAATCTGTTCCACGATGACTCATTAAGATTTTTGGACAGAAAAATCATGTCAACACATTTTCGAACAAAAAATTTGCAGCCGTAGCGGTTGTGCAGTCCTTGACTGGTTGTGCTTCCGCCCATCGTGTCAAGTATTCTGTCGCGGTGATGATGTAGCATGCACCTGTCTTTCCTTGAGGTTTGATCGGGCCCACGGAGTTGATTGCCCATTTCTTAAATGGTTGCAATGTAATTTGGGGATTTAGTGGCATCTCATCCCTCCGTGGTGGTTTTCCTATCCTTTGACATATATCGCAGGCCTTATAGTGTGTTTTCGAATCCTAGTGCAGGGTCGGCCACCATAATCCTGTGCGAAGAATCTTTCTGCAGTTGCACGTCCTGCATAGTGTCCTCCTCCAGTGCTCCCATGTGCTTCCGTGAGAATCTGACCTCGTTCAAATTCAAGTATGTATCTTCGCAATATCTCATCATTGCCCATCTTATAGAGGTGCTCCGTGATGACAGAAAAGTTTGCCGTGCGCACCACCAATTCCTCCTTATGTTGGATTGAGTACTCCTTCGATGCAGTCCCTATTGTTAGAAAATGGATTATATCTTTGAAGTGTCCATCTGCGACACACACCGTAAAGAGCTTTGCATCAAGTAGTCCCTCCTCCAAATTTGTTGATTCCTCGCCCGTCTCAATTTGTGACAAGTGGTCTGGTCCTGCATTTAACTGTCCCGGCTTGACTATGACCTCAAAATCATATTCTTGAAATAGTAAAAGCCATCTACATATGCATCCCCCCAACATAGTCTTGTTCACCAGGTATTTCAACGCGGGATGGTCAGTATACATCTTGAAATGTCCTCCCATTAAATAGTGTCAGTATTTTTGGAGTGCGTACACCATTTCCAACCCCTCCCACTTGGTGGTAGAGTAGTTCTTTTCTTCATTGGACAATCTTCAAATTGGAAATGTGATCGGGTGATCTACACCCTCTACACCTTCCTATGTGAGTACGGCTCCCAATGCAATACATGATGCATCAACATGTACATGGAATTCCATGCCCCATTTTGGGAAGACCAGGGTTGGCGTGGAGGCCAGTTTCCCCTTCAGGACATCCAAACTCTTCATGCAATCATCATTCCAACAATATGTAACATCTTTTTTCAATAGCTTTTCCATCGGCACGGTTATTTGGGCATAACTTTTGATGAACTTCCTATAGTATCTAGTGTGTCCCAAGGTAGCATGCAGTTGTTTAACACTTCGTGGTGCTTCCAAATTGAGGATAATGACAATCTTCACAAGATACACCTTCAATCCTTGTTTTTAGAGCGCATGTCCCAGCAGGTTTCCAAAGGGAACGAGGAATGTGCACTTCTTTAGGTTTAGCGCAATCTGGTGTTGGCGACAAGTATCCAGCATCAAACATAAGCTCGCTACATGGTGCTTAACTAACCCAAAAATAGTCCAATCATCTAGGTAGACCTCCAAAAACTTGTGGATGTATTCTTTGAATGTGGCTACCACAATGTGCAAAATTCTAGTTGGTGTATTCTTTAGTCCAAACGGCATCACGATGTATTGAAAGCATCCCCATTTTGTTGCGAAGGTCTTCTTGCTTCTATCTTCTGGCACGATCTTGATCTAATGGTACTTTTAGAACCCATTCGTGAATGAGTATGCTTCCTAATCACCAAAATTCTCTAGTACTTCATCTATGAGTGGTGTGGGGAATGGATCGTGTACACAAGCATCACTCAACTTCCTGAGGTCTACACATATTCCTATTTCACCCTTTTGTTTTTTCTCCTGTACTACCATAGGGCTCACCCAGTATGATTCTTCCACTGGTTCAATAATTCCGGCTATGAGCATTTTGTCTAATTCATCGTGGACATTTTCTTTATACTTTGGATTCAAGCGGTAAGGCCGCTGCTTAATTGGCTTCGCATCGGGTTTCAGGGTGATCTTCATCATCCCTAAATCACCAAAGATCCCTTTTAAGTCAGTAATTTTGGTTGGGAACAAGTCTTGGTATTCACAAAGTAACTCAGTGACCTTATCGTTTGTGGCATCGTCCCAATAGTCCCCAAGCATTGCGTATTTTGGTTCTGCCTCCATTTGAATGCTGACCTGCTTTGTCTTCAGCGACGCAGTGATGTTGGGGTCTTCAAGTGATGGTCTGCGAATCTCGTGAGAGCCTTCTGTTTCGGAAATGTTAATGTTCTGTGGGTCCTCATCATCCTCCCCAACATTTACATTATAACACTCCAGTGCACTACTTAATTGTATCGCCCATTCTGGCTAAAGTACTCTGATTGGCTCTTGTGGTATTTGAAAGATAGCGGCTTTTATTGCTTGTAGTGCATCATCAACAGTATCTCACCAACGATCTTCAAATGTGAATGTTAAAATGAATCCCTCACATACGACATCCCATTCACCCATACCATGGCAGAGCTCCATCTCCGTATACCAATTCATGGGTATGACATCCAAGATATGGTAGAATAAATGTACCCATTTAGGATGGGGCTCTTCCCCGTAGACCTTGGTCCATTTCACGAGGTGCTTGTGTGGATCATCTCATCTGTCATATTTGTCTACTAGTCATATTTGTGGTTTTCCAAAATGTAGGTGCATCATCCTTCTACATCCATGCCAGTCCTCAAAATTTTCCTTGATGCGTACCCCATGATCGTGCGGGTGTTGTGTGCAGCGCCCACTTCAGCGCATCGAACCTCTGTTGTTTTGGTACTGTACTTTCAAATTTGCTTAGAAATTCATCCACCACTGACAATCCATCATATGTCGGTAGCCCCCTTGCCTCTGTTGTTATGCGATGCAATGACCTGATCGTCATGTTGCAGTTCAGTGTTGTTACTTCGTCCATCCGATTCTACCATTGCTCTATCTCTTTGTCTGTGTTGAGTGACAAAATGTGCCTTTTTAACTCCTAATTACCTTCACATTAATTGCCAATCCAAGTAAGTCTTTCCATTTCAACATTGTACATAATATGTGGTGGCTATTTAACTCAGAGAGTAGTGCTTCTAAATTGCAGTATAGTTCTTTCAAATATAAGAGTAAATGGATGCAGCAAGTAAATTCTAATAGAAATTAAAAGAAAACTCAATCCTCTAATGAAACTAAATCATACACTCATCAAAGTAACATCAGTGATCAGTCGAGAATACAATAGGAATAACTCATTCCTCTTTTAACTAATAAGCTAGAGAAGGGAGGTCATAGAGTGGTCTGAAACCATGATTTTTGGCCAAGATTTAAAAAATGTGCCCTATTTGTCCTTCAGGGAGCTCATATATAGCCTTGTACCCCTCATCTGGATACCAATTGATAGGGCTGTGAAACTGACAGCCTAGCCAATAAGGACCTTCCCTTAGGATGATATTACTATAGATGACAAAGCGTTCTGTATCTAGTTTAAAGTTTTTGTAATTAAATGGCTCTATGTTCAATACATTGCTACTGGAAACTGTCCATCTGAGCTTTGTTGCGGCCAAGGATCTTTCTTGAATGGAAAGGAAATATTCAACTCCTTTTCAGACAATTTCTTTTTTCATAGGCCCCAGAGTTTGGATTACTCCTTCCCTATTCATCAAACTTTTGTGGTTGGCTAGCATTTGTAAGGGGTGCTTTGGTTCACCTCTAACCCACAAGTCTAGTCCATTTTCCTACCTCTGGAAAGTGTTATGGGCCTTGAGCCATTTCAAATGATTAACAATGAATGAAATGAAAGCCTGGAACTACACATCTCCTATAAAAGGACTGGGGTTATTTTCAAGTTCTTCTTCTAATAAAAAATTGTGTAAATAAAATTCACACAGCAGCCTCTGTACTTTGACCCCATGATGCTTACAACAGTTTAGAAAATCATCAATTGTTTTCAACTCTATGGGTTTTCCAGCTTTGACGGCTTTGATCTTCAATTGTAAGTATCTTTCCATCCAAAATAGGGCATAGTTATTATCAAGATATCTGCATGCCAATATGTCAGTATATAAGGAGCAAATAGTATCCATTTGACTCCTAGCCTTTTCCAATCTGAGTTTTATTTTCTTAGTCCTTTATTCTCCCTTTCTGTATTTCTCAAATGCCTCACTTTTTGACGCATTTATATCCCATAGTTGCCTCTATAATTCCTGGTACCTCTGTTGAGGGACAGTTTCTTCCTCAAGCCGTTCTATGGTAAGCCGAGCCTATGCCAAATTTTCTTGAAGATTTTCTATACTAGGGTCGCTACTTGTCATAATGTCCTTGGCTTGAATATATATCTGTGTGTTCTTGCTATAAGAGTGGATTTTTATTGTTTGTGTGTTCTTATTATGGAACTGAATGCTTATAGTTTGTGTACTTTTATTATGGACAGTCCGCCCTTCTGTCTGGGTGGCCATGTCGTCATAGGGTACCACTTCTATTTGAACAACTACATTATGAAAATGTATACTATATGTTTGGGCAGCTGCTTCTACAACAGTGACATGTTGTTTCTTAACAACTGGAGTGAATATGGGCTCAGTTTGAGTCCCAGTAACCTTTGTATCATGAAATTTCGTTTGAATGGTTGCATCTAATGTTTCCGGGGTTTTTTTTGAAACTTTCCCCGTTGTTAATGTCCTTATCCTTTTCCTGAGTCCTTTCACTAATTTTTTCAGCCTCTGTTGTTCCTTTCTAAGCCTTTTAATTTTGCTTTTCTTATTTTCGAAAGGAACAATTATTCCACTAATCATTTCTGCTCTTAGCGAGCTCGGTTGCTCATCCGGATTTTGTTCTTCAAGAGTTGTGCCCTTACCCTAACATGTTCCTATTTCTCCTGTTTGTCCCACATCCTATGTATTTAAATCGACCCGACTGGGTTCTCCTAGAGGTGCATTACTAGTTTGGTTCACCTCTTCCTGAGTGACTTCTACCCTTGATTCTTCTCTATCGATTACATTTTCTGATATGCTCCTATTATGGGAAGAGTTTTCTTCCAATTGTGTTGCTTCAACATTAAAGTTGAGTGGGCTTTCAGGCTATATAAATTCATTCATATTGGCCAAAACCTGGGCCAATTCAATATCAAATAAATATTGCAGTGGACTTGCGTTGGGTGTTAAGGAGAGTTTTGTTTTATTCCTCGCCTCTTCACTAGAGTGCTCTATTTCCTCCTCAAGTTCTGATTCCTGGTCATCCCGTCCTTCTAGTTGTAAATGTTGCTCATTTCTTGGACTAGATAGTTCTAAGGGTTGGCTGCTACTACCCTGGAGGTTTTCAGCAATTCCCAAGCTTGTCTTGGCAAAGTTTCTGCATTTTTGTGGACTATTTGTTGTGTTGTTAGTTCTCTTCCTTTTTGGGACAGGGTTAGGAGCAGGTAAAGCTAACCCCCCTTCTATGGTAAATACTAATTCTTCCCAACTTGTTTGCTGTTGGGAAAGGTTATAGCTTACTATCAGCTTAATTAGGCAATGATGACTCACGACAGTCTCTATATGCTGAGATTATATTATGCTTCGAGCAGCGCCATGCAATAAGAAATTCAAATACGCAGGAAAGTTTATAGAACGTTTCTGTTTCAGAACTGCTAATAATTTGAGGTGTCATGGCCTTACCACATATTTTCTTTCGTCGCATGTGATATAGCTTTGAATGATTCTAGCCAGTTCTATCCATGGTTCTCCAAGGGATGAAGGTTGAACTCCTTTGCCTTTGACAATCAGGTTTTGTCCCTCATCCTGAAATACTGCAATAGCATCCTGCAACCTTAATTTTTTATGAGTCCATATGGGTCCGACTGCTGGTAATCTAGAAACTTCAGCTATTATTGCATCTGTCACTGTAATTTTCCTTCCTCTTATTGTAGAATGCTCATTCTGTAAATTTTGTAAGAATTCAATAGTAATGGCTTCATTTGGTTGTTGTAGTCATGTGAAATATGCAACCCATCCGACTTTGACTAAAATTTCTCTGGCGGCATTGGAAACTGAGTATCAGTGGATCCCTGCACACTATTCTTGCTCCCATTTTACCTTAATTTTGCACATTGTTAGCTTAACACGGGTAACACAGCAATAGACAGAGCCAACAATGGAATAGTAAGTTGTTAATATCATATGATACTTTTTCAGCATGGATACCGTTAAAAACTTTCTATTATGGAATGTCGTATAGTCTAGTATAACCAAATAAAGGACTGTCACACATGCATGAGTGCTTTTGGAGTCACCCTCTCCCCCCTTAAAATGATAGGTCGCCTTCAACCGATTAAATGAAGGAATGATGCACTAGTGGTGATGTAGAGGAGTGGTAAAAATCACAAGGTATACATATTTATGATAGGATCACAAAAATATTGGGGTACTGAAATTGATGCATAAACGAGAATTATGAATAAATGTGGAGATGCCGTGGAATGATTTGAAAAGGGAGAAAGGACATCTTACGTGGGCAAGATGCTTTGTGGTCATTATTCCATTTAAACTACTGTGATTGATTTTTTAAAATATATCTCATGCATAAAGGTTCAAAAAAATAAATTAGGGATATAATCTTCTCTGTAATAAAGATAAAGAATAAGAAAAGGGAGTTATAATCACTATTGATGTTCAAAATTTGACTCCAATACCATCAACAGAGCTTCTATTTCCCACAGGTGTTTATAACCTTGACAAAGTTGCTTTTTCACCCTTTCAAACCATGATCCTTTATGTATAATTAGGAAAATGCCTTATGATGTTAGAATGAAGGCCATTGTGCTAGCTTGGTGACCAGATGAATCACAATGCCATTCACTGGGGAGGAGAAAAAAGTTGGCAGGCTGGCTCGTGATGACACCTCCTATTCCAAGGACTTCATTTTTTCTGATGCATCCATTGGATCATATCCCTGGTGTGGTGGCCATAGTAGGAATGCCACTTCGCTGCTTCCTTATGATCATGGTAGGTTGGCTCATGATGAGACCCCCTATCCTCCACCTGAAGAATCATGAAATCGTTAGTAAACATATATATATATATATATATATATATATATATATATATATATATATATATATATATATCACTTCCTATTTGTATATAGAGGGTGGCTCAACACTCCTTAAGAGAAGGGATGGTGGAAGAAGTCTAAACATACCAATAGAAAAAAAATATGCCCTTACTCTTATTCAATGATAATGAGTAGAGAGAATTATAGGTGTTAGGGAAGAACCAACATGGTATAAATAATCAATCAATTTGATTTACAGTGAAGATAAGGATAGCAAAGTGATATAGATGGTTGTGTCCCTGCCTTTTTAATACATACAAAGCAATCTCATTAAAGATGATAATATTCGATTTTCTTGTTCCACTAACCTTCAAATTTGTATCCTTATATATATGCTTGTATTCTTTCCCTATATAGGATCATAGAGAGTGAAATAATATTCACAAGGTGCTTATTTTCTAAAGAAAACCTTTCACAAAAAGTGTTGTTCCTTGGAGGGAACAACAAGAAAAACACATAAACTATTGTTCCTTAAAGAGAACTGCAGTTGCTCCTTAGGAGGAATAGAAAAAAGAAACAAAATTGCACACCGAAACTGCTGTTCCTTAGAGGGAACGACAATTGTTCCTTAGAAGGAACAATAGCTGTTCCTTAGAATGAACAACAGCTGTTCCTTATAAGGAATAGTGAAAAGAAAGAAAAATAATTGGATGTGAAATTGTTGTTCCTTAAAGGAACAACAACTATTCCTTAGATGGAACAATGGAAAAATAGATGCAAATGAAACTGCTGTTCCTTAGAGGGAACAACAAAAAGCAAATACACATGAAACTACTATTCCTTAGAGGGAACGGTTGTTGTTCCTTAGAGGGAATGGATGTTGTTCCTTAGAGGGAACAGTAGTTGTTCCTTAAAGGGAATAGAAAAAAGAAAATACATACGAAACTGATGTTCCCTAGAGGGAACGACTGTTGTTCCTTATAGGGAACGACTGCTGTTCCTTAGAGCGAACAACAACTATTCTTTAAGGGGAACAACAAAAGGCAAATGCATACGACACTGTTGTTCCTTAGAGGGAACGACTGTTGTTCCTTAGTGGGAACAACAACTGTTCCTTAAAGGGAACAACAAAATACGAATGCACATAAAACTGCTATTCCTTAGAGGGAACGGTAGTTGTTCCTTAGAGGGAACGGTAGCTGTTCCTTAGAGGGAACAACAACTGTTCCTCAAATGGAATAGCATGAAAATCGAATATACATGGAACTTCTGCTCCTTATATGGAACGATAGCTATTCCTTAGAGGGAACAACAGTTGTTCCTTAAATGGAACATCGAAAACAAGTACACGTAGAACTGCTGTTCCTTAAAGGGAACGACAGTTGTTCCTTAGAGGGAACAATAGCTTTTCCCTAAAGGGAACATCATGAAAATCAAATATATAGGAGACTATTGTTCCTTAAATGGAATGGTAGCTATTCCTTAAAGGGAAAAGCAATTGTTCCTTTAAGGGAACAACACGAAAATCTGTACAGAAAATTGATGTTCCTTAGAGGGAACGACAGCTGTTCTTTGGAGGGAACAACAGTTGTTCCTTAAAGGGAACAACATAGAAAAAAAAGAGTTTATTTACATTTTATACAAGCAAATTCAATAGAAAGAAAAATTTATGTACAAAATTCAAAACAAAATGAATTATTCACTGGGTCAATGTTGAGGATGGGTTGTCCTCCTCAGTGAGAATTAGTATGGTGGAATCTTCCCGTAAATGCTAGCAAAAGGACTCCCTGGTAAGCAGTTTGTGATAAGGTCGTACTCGATGTCCATTCACTTTAAAAGAATAGCCGGACCCGTCAATGGTGGCCAATGTGATGGTGCCATTATCATGCACCTTTTGTATCTCATAAGGTCCCAACCATCTGGTCTGGAGTTTTCGGGGAAATCCTGGAACCTAGAATCATACAAGAGTGCCCAATCTCCTTCATGGAAGATCTTCTTTTTAATAAGGGCATCATGCCATTTCACTCTTTGTTGTTGGAATAGTGCAGTGCGCTAAAGAGCTGATAGTCGAATTTCATCTAATTCATTGATTTGATGTAGCCTATTAATCTGTGCCTCGTTTAAGTCCAAGACTACCTCCTGAGCTATCCTAAAAGTCTGGATTTCAAATTCAATTGGGAAGATAGGTTGTTTACCGAACACTAATTGGTATGGGGAAAATCCCGTGGTATTTCTCCATGTCATACGATATGCCCATAGGGCTTCTGGAAATTGGGTAGCCTAGTCACGTTTATGTGATGCAACTGTCTTTGTGAGTATTGCCTCGATCACTTTATTGGTGCTTTCTACCTGGCCATTTGCCTGTGGGTGGTATGGAGTCATGATTTTGTGCATGATATAATAATTCTTTAATGTTTTAGTGAGCTTATGGCCTATGAATTATGGCCCTCCATCCGTGATTACCTCTCTAGGCAAGCCATATCGCATGAATAGTTGGAAAAGAATGTAGATCACCGAATCCTCTGTTTCCCTTGGTAGTGCCTCTGCCTCCACCCATTTAGTCACATACTCTATTGCAACTAATATATATGTCTTTTGATTAGAGGATGGGTTTATTGGTCTGATGAAGTCTAGCGCCCATCGCTCGAAAGGTTCAATGACTATCTACGGGTGTAGAGGCATCTCGTTAGACTTCTCGTGGCATCCCATTCTCTAGTAACTGTCACATGCTTGGACAAACTTCTTGGCCCCTTTAAAAATGGTGGGTTAGTAATAGCCCATCTGTAAAACTTTGTGACCAGTCCTACGATCTGCAAAATTTCCGTCACACGACCCATCAGGGCATGCTTTCAGAATGTCAAAAACTTCATCTTCCCTTACGCATCTTCTAATGTGCATATCATCTCCTGTATGAAATAAATAGCCCTTGATCCAAGAGAATCTTGTGCAGTGCTATACTATTTGTTTTCTTTCATTAGGCATTAGGTGCTTGGGTAATTTTCCCATTGCCAAATAATTTGCGACATCCGTGTACCACAGTGTTTTCACAATTATAGCAAATAAATGTTCATTGGGAAACTGGTCTTCTACTGCTGTCGAGTCATCTATCTTTGGCATTCATGAAAAGAAGTCTGCTACTGGATTTTATTTTCCTGGTCGATCTTTAATTGTTATATCGAATTCCTGCAAAAGAATCAACCATCTTGTCACTCTTCCATTTGTAACTGGTTTATTGGCTAGATATTTAATAGTAGAGTGATCAGTGTATAAAACCACAGGGTATCCTATTATATAATGTCATAATTTATTGATAGCATAGACTACAGCCAAATATTCTTTTTCAGTAACAGTATAATTTAATTTAGTAGGAGATAGATTTTTTCTAATATAATAGATTGCATATGGCTTTTTATCTTCTTCCTGGCTGAGAACTGCTCCTATGGCTGTGTCTGAAGCATCAAATGGAATCTGTAATAGCAGATCCCAGTTTGGGCACCTTAATACTGGGGCTGTCGATACAAGCCGTTTTAAATCTCCAAAAGCACTGTCACATTTATATATCCAAATGAAATCAATATTTCCTATTAGTTCATATAACGGTGCAACAATCTGAGAAAATTTCTTTATAAACCTTCTATAATAACCAGAAAATCCCAAAAAACTGTGTACCTCTATTTGTGTGGTAGGAGTAGGTATTAAAAGAATTATCTAAATTTTTGTTGGATCTACCTGGATTCTAGCAGCTGAGATATAGTGACCTAGGATGAGGCCCTTGGTCATCATTGTTACACAAAATATTGTCACCATGACTATTTGCAATCAGTATGGGTCTATCATCATTCATACTGTCCTCCTTAGCAAGTCTCAAACCTCGGCTCTTGATGTCAAGCTTTGAAAATGAGAGAAAGACCTTAAAAATCAATAAAGCTCTAGTTCTGCACTTTCTCTCACTGTTACCTGCGGTCTCACACCCCTTGTTCATGTTACCTGTGGACCTGCCTGCTCTATCTCTAAAAGAGTGGGTGCGGACCCCTGTGAAAGTAAAAAAGGAGCAAGTTTATTCTTAAAAACTCACTTGTGGTTAATTCTAGATGATTCTAGAAGGAATCTTGACGTGGATGGTTTGCTCCTAGGTGGTTCATGCATCCCAAAACTGAAGGAGCTAATCCCTTGATGAGAGGAGCTTATCCCTTTGAAGGAGGAATTTATCCCTTTGAAGGAGGACCTAGTAACTTCCCTCCATTGCACTATAAATTAAGGCATTGGGTTGGTTGCTAGGGAGGTTAGAAGCTGAACATTTTTGACGGTAAATGCTGTTGGAATTAAGACTTCCTAGTTGAGCTTGAGAGGAGAGATCACATACCTTTTTGCTTCATTGGAAAGAGAGTGAAACTTGTCAAAGTAGAGGAGACTTCTTGTTGGACCCTGGGAGGAGCTTGTACAACATCAAGGCACAGGTTGTAAAGTTCTTCTTTGATTTGAATTAATACAATCAGATTCATTTTTCTCAACAAATTGTCTTATGTCATTTGTTTCATGAATTCCTTGATCATCATGATAAGTATGCTTTATGATATTGGCTTTTTAGGTGCTATTTAATTTGTGTTCTTGTTTGTGTTTGCAGATTCGTTACAAGGGAGCTCATTTGGATCAAAGGAGCGAGGCTTCCACAAACTTGCATTGGACCCAAGGTAGGCCTAAAACACTTGTTTGCCTATGTTTATAAATTGCATATTTAGAGAAAGATTGGCTTGCTTGTCACTAGATATCATTAGATACTAGGGAGGTCCATCTTGTCTGCAAGAACGACTCATTCCGTGTGACAAAATGGCGACTCCACTGGGGATTTGATTTTTTGGTTTGCTTTACTTTGACTTGAGAAACTGTGTTTTTGTTTCTATTTTTGGCTTGTTGTGTGTGGAATTGGGTAGGTTTAGTAGATCTTGAATTATTTTTTATTTTTCATACTTTTGGGAGAGAACCGCACCCTCTGCTTGTAACACAGTGCGGACCTATCTGCACTTTTTCTTTACACATAGAGCGGTACCGCACCTGTGTGGACTGCGGGCCTACGGACCCTGTCAAAATTTTGAAAAAATTAAGATTTTTCTCTTTCAGTCAGCTTAGGATTTTTTTAGGTGTTTTTAGCCTCTGCCCAGATCTTCACGTGACTTGTCAAGAACTTTTCTTAGGTTAATTCCATTGGCATTCCTGTTTTAAGCTTTTATCAATTGGGTGTTTTGAGTCTCTTTTTTGAGAAATTCTTAATTTGATTTCCTTTAATCGCCTTTGAGTGTTTTTATTTTTTGATCTTTGGAACTCTCACCAAATTTTCTTGGCTTGCACTTGATTGGTTCTTAGATTACATTAGAATCATCTTGTGTATGAGAATTCTCTTGCATAGATCACATTTGCATAATTAGAATTCTGATTTTCAGAATATGAATGAAAAATGTGCATAGATTACATTTGCATACTTTTCAAGTGAATTGTGCATAGATTACAATTGCATCATTTACATTCTGAAAAATCAATCGTATATTTAGATCAGTTTTCTTTGATTTGAATTTACATATTTTTATGCTTGTTTTTAACATACAAAAATAAAAATAAAAATAAAAATTGTTTGGGAATTGATTTGCATTAATTTTTCTTGATGAAATTAGTGCATTAGAGAATTTGTTATATTTTCTCTTAGTGATCAATTTTTTGCATTGTTGGAAGTGAATGGAAACTCTCTCCTTACTTTATTTAGGATTCATCGAATTGAAAGGATTACATTATCATATTCGATTGCATTCAGTTTTGAGTCGGGTCATAACACCATTGGTTTCATATCCATTTATTTGAGTAATAATAGCCTAAATAACATAGTGCTTAATTAAAATTCATCTAGTAATTTTTACATTTTTAGGGCTCTTTCCACCAATCTATCTTAGGCTAGTGTCTTGGAATAGGTTTTAGTTAACTCTCCAAGACAGTAAAACAAACAAGTAGCTGTATCTTGCGGTAGGAGATAAATTCCAATTGTTACATCTATGCTCTGGGAAAGCTCCTCTTAAAGGAGAAGCACGAGATCATATCTGAACCAGTGTGGGAATCAATCCTTCCTCATTGGGAACGATAGAAGATATTCACGTATTAAAAATGGTAAACCTCGGATTGAGCATTGTCGAGGAGCCTAGGATCACTTGTCGGTAAACCTTGGATTATGTCAAGGAGCCTTCAAGGGGATTGAGCTTGTTACTCTGCCCTTGCGTGCATTTCGGATCGTAGACTGTTCCCCTAGGTATATTTGTTTCCGTTGGTGACCATAGTGACCATATTCTATAGGATTCTTTCCTAAGGTGACGGTGGAGGGAAGATCCCACTGTACCTAGAGCAGACGTCGGCTAGACTCACTTGGATTTTCTGGGGGTTCTCTTCACTCGAAACGGTTTAGTGGAGAAACTTGTGCCAGTCTATTCATTAAGCAGGTTGTCGGGGTAATTGTTCCAACTGCCATTTCTGTATTGAATTCTGCGACATTGGATTTCATCACCAACTAGTGTTTTTAGTACGGAAAGTTACTGTTTATGTGTGGTTTGACTCCTAGATTTGATAGCGCGTGTTAATTTGTTTGTTTTTTTTTTTAGAAACCATAGGTGTGAATTGTGAATTTTAATTGTTAGGTGTGAATTGTGAATTGTTAATTTTAGTTTTAAATTGTTAATAAAATTCACTAAAGTTGAATATAATGGCAACTGTTCCGGAATTTACCAACCAAGGAACCCCTCTTAACGAGAATCCTAGTACTTTTCCTTTCTTTGGAAATGTTGGTCCTCCTTATATGGCTACTTTGTCATTACCTGGATTTACAATAGGTTTACCGATATGGTTATTTTCAACTTTGTTGGCCCCAAATACTCCAATTGTTCCACCTCAACCGAATGCTTCACCTCAACAGAGTTCACCATCTCAACATCACCAACCTTTTGTTGACCCTTTACCTTCTTCGCCTAATTTTTCTTCCTCTTCGCTTGGTAAAAGCCTTGACACTAGTAACCAGGTGGCTAAGAAGAAGAAGAAAGGGAAGAAGAAGAAGAAGAAGAAGAAGAAGAAGAAGCAAGATAAGAAAGAAGTCAACCAACCAACCATGGCTGTAAGTGTTAGTTGTGTTGAGGAAACCTCCAACATGCATCGTAAACCCAAATACCCTTGCAGGCTTTGTAAGGGTGACCACTTCCTTATCAATTGTCCTAGTATTCCAAATGTCTTGGAAGTATGGTTAGAGAAATTTCATGAAATTTCCATTAATCCATCAACCAGTGATAGTCAGGTTCCTGGGAAAAAGGGTAAAGTTAGGTTTCCTTGTAAGTTATGCAAAGGGAGTCATCAAACTCACATTTTCCCTCACATGGATGAAGCCTCAAAATTGTTGGAAAACCTTACTACTCCACAGCCAGGATTTCCAACTGGTTACCGTGAACTTTCTCCCAACCTACCGTCAACTGACAGAGTGATTGATCTAATTTCAAGTAGAGTCGATCCCACTCTTCCATTGAAGAATGAAACTCATATCACTCAGGTTGATGATCCATTAGTTGATCAAGTGGTCGATTCAATTCCACATTCAGTCGATCCCACTCTCCCTTTAGAGAGTGAACTTCATACTGCTCAGGTTCTTCTTGTTACATCAGATTCTTCTATGCCGAGGGGCATTTCACCTGTTTCTACAGAACCCCCTCCAAGTACTGAGGTCTTTTCCTTTGATTGGAATAGACTGACAGAACCTCCTCTTCCTTCCTCCATCCCTTTCCAAATCATTGTCAAGGTTGGTGGTAGGGACATGCACCACACACAGGTAGATGAAGGTGCTTCTGTTAGTATTTTATCCTCAACTGCTTGGAAAGCTTTGGGTTCCCCTCAGCTTGCACCTATTACGCAAAATCTGAAAGCTTTTAACAGAACCATTAGTGAACCTTTAGGGATCCTTCCTAAGTTTTCTATTACCTTGGAAGGTAAAACTGTCCGTATTGATCTTATGGTAGTTCGAGGTCCCTTGGATTTCAATTTACTCCTTGGGCAAGACTATGTTTATGCTGAAAGCTATCGTATCGACACTATTTTGCATGATGTCTTTCCCTCACAATGGAAATATTGTGACTGTAGACCAACTTTCGTTCCCTAGTCTTGTTTCAACTACCAATAATATGACACCCCTAAATGTTCCTGATTCTAAAGTGGTATCTACCCCGCCATGAGTTAATTATGTGGCAACTGGTCCCATGTTTTCAGTTACCGATGTAAGTGAGCCTCTCACTGCTTGCTCATCTTCATTTGATTTAGATACGGTAATTGACATGGAAAACTCTATGGGATTACTTGAACATGATGTTCTTATCCCTTTTGAGTCCCTTGACATGTGTTCCTTCCAGAGAAATATTCTTCCTTCTGATGAAGACCTCTTGGAAGCCATGATCAAGGTGTGTCCATTGACATGTCTTTCTTCCAGTTGGAAGCCATGATCAGTGGGTATGAGGACAGTTCTTTTCATGTGTCAACCTCGTTAAAAGAATCAGTTGGTTAGAGGATAGTTCCTATTACTGAGTCAACCTCGCTAAAAAATGAATCATGTATGAGGACAGTTCTTTTTTTGTGACAACCTCATTAAAAAATGAATCAGTTGGTTAGAGGATAGTTCCTGTTACTGAGTCAACCTCACTAAAAAATGAATCAGGTATGAGGAAAGTTTTTTTTCCTCTGTCAACCTCATTAAAAAATGAATCATTTGGTCAGAGGATAGTTCCTGTTACTGAGTCAACCTCGTTAAAAAATGAATCAGGTATGAGGACAGTTCTTTTCCTGTGTCAACCTCGTTAAAAAATGAATCAGTGAGTCAGAGGATAGTTCCTGTTACTGAGTCAACCTCGCTAAAAAATTAATCAAGGTTTTTAGAGCATAGTTCCTTGTCTTGTGTCAAGCTCGTTAAAAAATGAATCAAGGAGTCATGAGCATAGTTCCTTGTCTTGTGTCAAGCTCGTTAAAAAATGAATCAAGGAGTCATGAGCATAGTTCCTTGTCTTGTGTCAAGCTCGTTAAAAAATGAAACAAAGGGTCATAGGTTATATAGGTAGATTGTAGAGAGTAGACTTGAGCATAGTTCCTTGTCTTGTGTCAAGCTCGTTAAAAAATGAATTAAGGATATTAGAGCATAGTTCCTTGTCTTGTGTCAAGCTCGTTAAAAAATGAATCAAGGATTTTAGAGCATAGTTCCTTGTCTTGTGTCAAGCTCATTAAAAAATGAATCAAGGATTTTAGAGCATAGTTCCTTGTTAGGTAGATTGTAGAGAGCAGTTATGAGCATAGTTCTTTGTCTTGTGTCAAGCTCGTTAAAAAATAAAACAAGGAGTCATGAGCATAGTTCCTTATCTTGTGTCAAGCTCGTTTAAAAAATGAAACAAGGGTTTCGAGGATACTTCTTTTCCTGTGTCAACCTCACTAAAAAATGAAACAACTCCATTTTCGAGTCGAGTCTTTTCAAGATCTCGAAAGTAAACCTTCATTCCATCCACTTCGTTGAATGCAATAAGGCTTGGGGGGCATGTACCTCATTTTGCGTCATTATGCAAGGGGCATGCGAATTTATAACAAGCATAGTTTTTCATTTCAAGCTTGTGTAAACATGAAACCGAATCCAAGCAAATTTCTCTATGGTTCAAGCTTGTGTAAAAATGAACCTATACCTGATTTACATCTCGTGATTGTCATTTTTATCCGCTAAATTATGTTAGATGAGCCTTGGTTGTTTTCATTCCATCGCCACCATCTCTTTGGCTGATCATATTCTTTCACTTGATTGTTTACCCTTCCCGAGGGACCGCAGTTATGAGTGGTTTTGTTAGCCAGCCTCTTAACCATTACATGTTTTGAGCAGTTCCACCATTGCCGGAACTAGTTGCTACCCTTTATACCACTCGTTCCTCTAGGACGAGTCCTCTTTAAGCTTTTTTCTAACTCATAAAATATGAAAAGATTGCCGAGTTTTTATTTTTAAACTCATTAAAATGGAATTAAAAAGACGGTCCACTTACAGCTCTTTTCTGACCGCATAAACATGAAAAGATTGCCGGAATTTTGTCATTTCAAGTTTGATATTGGTAATAAAACGACTTGTCCTTGATTGCGTTTTTACTTTTTCAGATCAGAGACACTAATTATGAAAAGTACTCCTTGATAATAATGGTCAAGTGGTTCTCTCAAGTATTATTTTATACTTTTTCGGGCTTGGGAGACATAAATTTACGAAAAAGGACAACCATGGAGTTTTCTTAAGTTTTTTCAGACTCTCTAAAATTGAAAAACGCCGAGTTTCTCCTATACTAGACTCGTTAAAATTTAACAGTAAAGGACCTGTTCAATTACAAACAAGAATGGACGACTCCTTCTTAGGGTTTGAATTTAAACTAAGTTTGACTCATCCGAAGGATGAGCTTATAATCAAGCAGATGTTATCCTCCTCAAACTTGTTAAAAATAAAGAGGTACTTGCCAGAAATGGTGGGGGAAAAGAGAGAAAAATGAGCCTATTTGTCATACTTTGTGTCTCAGAAAAACATTTAACCACTCTTGAACATGACACTTTTATTCACTTGGGTTGGGAAATCCTTTGCCTAACAGTTGATCAAACCATATTGAAAGTCTTTAGCCGGTTTCTGGGTATTAACTTTGGTTCAATTGTCACCAAACCATCTGATGTGTCGTTATGTGTTCAAGAGGTCAGTGCAAATAAACCATTCATCTGCAAAATATTTGTCATCCATCTTGACCATCCCTGAGTCAGTCCTTGCAACTATATTTCTTCAAACTTGATCTATGATTTTGTGTTGTGGGCTTGCTTACAATGGATCGCTTTCTATCGACTTCAACTCATTATCTAGAAAGATGATCTAGAAATCGTCAGTACCTTGGGATTTGCATGCCTCAATGGCAAGTTTCTCGCCTTCGACGATAGGTTGCATCATTGACCTTTGATCAAAGGATTCTGTGACATGTTCGACATCAACACATCTATTCACATTTCATGGATTGTACTGAGTACTTTGAGAGCCATTGACATTACTGGTGGTTTCTCTCACACTTGTTAACAGTTTACATCATTGACTGGTAATCAAGTGGTTTTTACCATGTTCGACTTTGACACATTCATTCACATGGTTAGAATCGTACTATTTCGGGAAGTAGAAATCAAGAGCCTAGATCTAGTTTCTACCATCCAGGCTGCGAGGAATTTTGTATTCATTATACAGTGGACTATTCATAAACAGATGGCTGCGTCCATACTGTGTCTACATGTGTCTATACTTGTGATTTATTACAAGATCATTCCTATATTAGAGCAGTAGTTAGTTTTCTAGTCAGTTTTGATCTAAGTATGGGAATGCCTACCTCAGCGATGATATGATCTCATATATATATTTTGCATTGAATGTTTTTACAAGTTCCAACCGAGCTCTCCACAAGATGATCCTCGAAATGATAAAGTACTTCACTCTTCTTAGATGATAAATGAAATCCTCATCTACTATAGACTTCGCACTTTAGGGGGCAATCTGTTACACAAAATATTTTCACCATGACTATTTGCAGTCAGTATGGGTCTATCATCATTCATGCTATCCTCCTTAGCAAGTCTCAAACCTCAGCTCTTCATGTCAAGCTTTGAAAATGAGAGAAAGACCTTAAAAATCAATAAAACTCTGGTTCCACACTTTCTCTCACTGTTACCTGTGGTCCCGCACCCCTTGTTCATGTTACCTATGGACCTGCCCGCTCTGTCTCTAAAGGAGTGGGTGCGGACCCCTGTGAAAGTCAAAAAGGCGCAAGTTTATTCTTAAAAACTCACTTGTGGTTAATTCTAGATGATTCTAGAAGGAATCTTGATGTGGATGGTTCACTCCTAGGTGGTTCATGCATCCCAAAACTGAAGGAGCTAATCCCTTGATGAGAGGAGCTTATCCCTTTGAAGGAGGGCTTTATCCCTTTGAAGGAAGACCTAGTAACTTCCCTCCATTGCACTATAAATTAAGGCATTGGGCTGGTTGCTAGGGAGGTTAGAAGCTGAAAAGTTTTGAGGGCAAATGCTGGTGGAATTAAGACTTCCTAGTTGAGATTGAGAGGGGAGATCACATACCTTTTGGCTTCATTGGGAAGAGAGTGAAACTTGTCAAAGTAGAGGAGACTTCTTGTTGGACCCTGGGAGGAGCTTGTACAACATCAAGGCACAGGTTGTAAAGTTCTTCTTTGATTTGAATTAATACAATCAGATTCATTTTTCTCAACAAATTTTCTTATGTCATTTGTTTCATGAATTCCTTGATCATCATGATAAGTATGCTTTATGATATTGGCTTTTCAGGTGCTATTTAATTTGTGTGCTTGTTTGTGTTTGCAAATTCATTACAAGGGAGCTCATTTGGATCAAAGGAGCGAGGCTTCCACAAACTTGCATTGGACCCAAGGTAGGCCTAAAACACTTGTTTTCCTTTGTTTATAAATTGCATATTTAGAGAAAGATAGAGTTTGATTGGCTTGCTTGTCACTAGATATCATTAGATACTAGGGAGGTTGATCTTGTCCTCAAGAGCGACTCATTCCGTGTGACAATCATCATGTGGCATTTTTCATTGCTTAAACAAAGTCTAGTGGCAATGCATCTCTGCAGAACTTTTCCTAATGTTTGTAATGTTGGCTCGAAGTCATATCTGTAAGGTGTAAAGTCATCCATGTACACCTCGAGTCCTTCATTTATCAGATCTGAAAAAATGTTGAGTATATCCCTTTGAAATGTGGTAGGTGCATTGCATAGCCCAAACATTAGGACCCTATAAGTGAATGTTCCATAAGGGCATGTAAAGGTAGTCTTATCTTGATCTTTAGGGGAAATATGAATTTGATTGTATCCGCTAAAGCCATCTAGGAAAGAAAATATTTTTTTTCCTTCCAAAGTGTCCAAGACCTGGTCAATGAACGGAAGGGAAAAATGGTCTTTTTGGGTTTCTTTATTAAGCTCTCTATAGTCAACACATATACGCCACTTTCCATTCTTTTTCGGCACCACTACTAATGGAGAGACCCATTTTCTGTTAGATATTGGGTAGATAAAGTTTACATCTAGCAATTTTTGTAGTTCAATTTTAACAATATATTTAAGATGAGGATTTAACCTTCGTTGAGGTTACCGAATGGGTCTGGTATCCTTCTCTATATAAATGTTGTGCATGCATAATTGGGGATCAATCCCTTTCATGTCTGAGTAATCCCATGCAAAGGCCTCTGTTAGGGTCCAACCCTAACCCCCTTATTTATGTAATAGGATCAAGCCATAGTTATAGTTAAGTAAAGAGTCAATAAAGCCCATATTAATAATTGTAAGTGGTTAACCCGCATTTAGTGAAAGGACCACAGTTAGTTGCAAATGGGCCATGGTATTAGATAGATGGTATTAATAAGAACCATGGTATTGCCCCATGGTATTGCATGTATGAATCCTATATAAAGGATAGAGACTCCCCTCGAGGAGCATCGTGTCTTATTTTGTAATTGAGCTCAGCTCTATTGGAGGTTGCCCCCTTGAAGAGGCAAGTGAACATTTCTTTCTGAATAATAAAATACTTGCTGTTATTTCTTATTGTTCTATGTTCTGGGTATATTTCTTTGCATATTTGGTATTTGGTATCGTCTTGCAGGTTAAGAGCATAACAAGTGGTATCAGAGTGCTTTATAGGGCCGGTGGGATCTCTAATTTTTAGCAAAAAAAAAAAAATTGGCTAGAGACGTGTTCCGGCGCCTTTAAACCACAGGATCTATCATTGAGCACATAAACCTACGAATTTGGGGAGGTATGCATGCAGGAAATACAATAGGTGGTCACGCTTGTTGGACTCCCTTGTAACCCTTGTGGGTACCCCTTCGAGTAGTAGCGCATTAGAAAGAACCGTGCATGGACTATCTTCCAAGTACCCTCTGGGTATATCAGAAGCCCCCTAGCTCCCTTGAAACCTTGCCATAAATAAACCGTCGACTATCTTGCTACTACAGTACACTGAGAATAGCACTCGGGGAGATTACTCACACATACGATAGGGTAGTCGGGTTGTAAGGCTAAGGGTACGGTTGATCCTCCTTGGTTAGTGCCCTGAAAGATTGGGCTGAGTACTACTATTAAACCCTTATGTATATTGTGATCTATAGCACCTGACACTCTTGGAGACCATAGTTCCCTTCTCTGTTTCTAGATCAAGCATCATCTTTGCCAAATCAGATCTTGCAGGTGTGGTTTTGTCGCAGCAACAGAAATCAGTTCCACCGTTCAGATCTATCAGACCAGCCATTTAGATCTATCAAATCCATTAGATCCACCATCCAGATCTACCAGTTTGGGCTCTATAGTCATCGTAAAAATCAGATCTGCCATTTATATCTGACTAATTGTGTGGGTTCCTATACCTGGGTGTGATTTTTGCAGGACTTTGGGTAGCATTGAATTTTTTTGGATTCGACCACTGGAGCATTTCTAAGCAAGGAGTAAAACTTCATTCGGAGTAAGAATCAGGTTGATGAGCTGAGCAAGGTGGTACCATTCAATTTTTAGTGCAAAAAAATTTTGGGCGGTCCCAAATTTCAAGTACATCGGATCGGTGCATGGTACAAACTAGAGCTCAAGCTATGGCCAATGAGAGGATTGACAACCTTGAATCACAATTGAAAGATGTACTGTTGCAGTTGAAGAACTTAAATGAAACACTCTCAAAGGGCAAGATGGAGGAACGCGCGGAGGCATATATTGGCAATGAAAACATTAAGGGCGAGTCTAGTCAGTCTCTTCACCTCTTTGGCACCCACCAACAATCCTAGCCGTGACCACCCAAGTTGGACATGTATAAATTTGATGGCTCTCACCCAGCCACATGGATAGCACAAATGGAGCAATATTTCACACTGACTCACATCATGGATGATGCGACTCAACTTAGTGTGGGTAACATGTACTTGGACAATGAAAGATGGCAATGGTGGCAATGGCATCAACATTGCTATGGAAGGCCCTTGACGTGGTAGACATTCAAAAAAGCTCTTACGGATCACTTTGACCATGAATCTAACTTTTTGGGTCATCTCACTAAGCTCCAATAGACAGGAACAATGAACGGATATATTACAGCCTTTGAATCCTTAGCCTCCTGCACAGGAGGTCTACACGATCAGTTCTACTTGGAACGTTTTGTCAGATGTCTCAAAGAAGCCATACAAGCCCACATCCGACTACAACACCCTATCTCATGGCTGGATGCTTGCAGGATAGCTCGTTAAGTAGAACGTGCGTTAACGGCCCAATCCTATCACCCAAATTTCATAGCCAAGGGTCACCCCACCCAGGCTCAAAGCACTACCCAAACACTCAAGGTTCAAAAGGTGTCACCAGTAGAAATGGTGAAAAGAAGAAAGAAAGGATTTTGTTACTACTGTGATGAGAAATACTTCCCTGGGCATAAATGCAAGGAGCCCAAATTCTTTCAAATTGATGCTACTGATCACAATTCATCGGAGGAAGCCCCACCACTTGAGGAACTAGAGGAGGAAGAAGAGGACAACCAATAGGACAATGTGCCTGAGGAACCAGTTATCTCACTGCATGCTTTGGCCGAGATTTCTTCTCCCCAAACTCTCAAAGTCAGAGGTTTTATTAAGCATCACCCAGTAGTAGTCTTGATTGATAGTGGCAGTACACATAACTTTATCCATCAAAGAGTCGCGGAAGCAGTGCATTATTTTGTCCGAGCATTTTCTAACTTCGAGGTCAAAATTGTTGATGAGGGGATAATGGAATGTAAAGGCCGCTGTGAAAATGTCAAACTTCAAATGGGGGATTATCAGTTAAGGACCCACGTGTTTGCCATACACATGGGAGGGTGCGACATTGTCTTAGGTGTTGAATGGCTTCACACACTTGGCCCAATCACAATGGATTTCTAGGAGTTATAAATGAGCTTTAAGAAGAACAACCATACACATACCCTCTGCGGATTCCAGGCGGGAGCTCCCTTTATCATCAGCTCACATCGGATGGAAAAATTGTTAAAAAAGGGCCACCATGGAGTTATAGCCAAATTTAATGCCATCCAAGCCTTCAAATCCAATTCTCTTCATATTCATGCTGAGATACAACAGATCTTAAACAACCATCTGCCAGTCTTTTACAAGCCTCATGAGCTTCCACCCTCGAGAGGGGAACATGATCATAGAATTACTTTGGTCCCAGGGGACCGACCACCAAATGTGCACCCATATAGATATCCATTCTCCCAAAAGAATGAAATTGAAAGAATCATCAAGGAACTCTTGGAAGCAGGCGTCATTCATCCCAGCATTAGTCCTTATTCATCGTTGGTGGTCATGGTTCTCAAGAAAGAAGGGGAATGGCGTATGTGTCTAGACTTCAGGACCCTCAATAAGGTGATGGCCAAAGATAAATTTCCCATCCTGGTTGTCAATGATTTGCTGGATGAATTAAATGGGGCTCAATTATTTACTATGCTCGACCTTTGCTCGGACTATCACCAAATTCGCATGAAAGAAGTAGACATTCCAAAGACTACTTTCCGAACTCATGAAGGCCATTATGAGTTCCTGGTCATGCCATTTGTTCTTTGTAATTCCCCATCCACTTTTCAGAGCCTTATGAACCACCTGCTCAAACCATATCTCAGAAAATTTGTCCTTGTTTTCTTTGATGACATCCTCATCTATAATCGCATCTGGGCCACACATCTTCAGCATGTAGATCTGCTCTTGCAACTGCTCCGCAAGCATAAATTATTTGTCAAGATGTCCAAGTGATATTTTGGCATGGAAGAAGTTGAGTATTTGGGTGACATTGTGGGGCGTGAAGGTGTCAGGGTGGACCCCAAAAAGATCCAGGAAATACAGGATTGGCCTCAACCAAAGAACTTGAAGACCTTGAGAGGATTTTTGGGTCTCACAGGCTACTATCACAAATTTGTCTGCAATTATGGTCGCATTGCTAGGCCCCTCACTCAACTCCTCAAGAAAAATTCATTCCTCTGGAATTATGAAGCACAGCAAGCCTTTATGGCTCTCAAACATGCCATGTGTTCCACTCCAGTCTTAGCATTACCCGACTTCACCAAATCTTTTGTGATTGAATGTGATGCTTCTGGCACAGGTATTGGGGTGGTCTTAATGCAGGAAGGTCGACCCTTGGCCTTCATGAGCCAACAACTAAGTGGGAAGAATCTGGGACAATCTACCTATGAGAAGAAGATGATGGTCATCTTACATGCAGTAGATGCTTGGCGACCATACTTATTGGGGTGACGTTTCTAAATATGCACAAACCATCAAAGCCTTAAATATTTTTTTGAGAAATGGCTATCCTCGCCACAACAAAATAAATGGCTCGCCAAAATGCTGGGATATGATTATGAGATCATTTACAAGAAAGGGTGCAAAAATATTGTAGCAGATGCATTATCCCACCAATTTGAGGAGGAAAGTACCCTGCTCGCAAATTCCCTTCCCATTCTAGAATGGATTGAAGAGGCTTGCAAGGAATGGTTTTCACATCCCTAGCTCTCCCAAATCATTAATCAACTGCAGGCAGATCCAAATTCCACAGCGGACTACTCGTGGGAGGATGAGATTCTTTGCTACAAGGACAGATTCATAATATCACCAACATCCACCCTTGAAAGCTGCATTTTGGCGGAGTTGCACTCATCTCCCATTGTAGGACATTCAGGGTTTCAGAAGATGTATGCTTTCACTTGAAGATCATTTTTCTGGATAGGCATGAAAAAGGACATTCTTACTTTTGTAGCTGAATGCGACATCTGTCAGTGCCACAAAGGAGAAACAGTGAAATCCCCAGGCACATTATAGCCCTTGCCCATCTCGGCCTCAATCTGGATGGAGGTTTCTATGGATTTCCTTATGGTTCTTCCAATGTCAGGAAACAAGTCAGTCATCATGGTGGTTGTGGATAGACTTTCTAAGTATGATCATTTTTGCGCCCTAGCCCACCCTTTTACACTGGCTTTGGTTGCTCAATCTTTCATGGATCAGATCTTCAAACTGCATGGCATGCCCACTTCCATTGTGTTTGATCGTGACCCGGTCTTCACCAGTAACTTTTGGAAAGAACTCTTCAGGCTACAAGGTACCCAACTACAACTCAGTACTTCCTATCATCCACAAACTAATGGTCAAACTGAAGCAGTCAACAAATGTCTTGAGATCTACCTTAGGTGTTTCACTTCAGAAAATCAACATCTATGGGTATAGTGGTTACCTCTAGCCAAATGGTGGTATAACACCAACTATCGTACCACCACCAAAATGACTCCATATGAAGCAGTTTATGGTCAACTCCCTCCTTCACCTAATTCTTATATCAAGGGATGCTCGAAGGTACAAGCAGTGGATCAACTCCTACAGAACTACACAACCATGTTGGCCCACCTTAGAGAGAATCTTCATCAAGCCCAAAACCACATGAAGCAACAATCTTATCAACATCGCTCAGAATGCCAATTTCAAGAAGGGGATCAGGTATTTTTGAGGCTGCAACCATATAAGTAGAGATCACTCAAAGACAAGGGTTGTTAGAAATTATCTCCAAAATTCTACGGACCGTATCAAGTACTTCAACGCATTAGAGAAGTCTCCTACAAGCTATCTTTTCCACCCAATGCAAAAATCCATCCAGTCTTCCATGTCTCATGCCTCAACAAAGTGATTGGAAAACATTGCAAAATTCAAACTAGTATACCTAAAGTGGATGAAGAAGGGTCAATCTGGCTCCAACCTAAACAGTTTCTTGACACACAAGAGCAGCACCTGCATGGCTGCATGATCAAGGAAGTCCTCATCAAGTGGAAAGACACCTCTCCGGAAGATGCAACCTGGGAACCAGCTACTATCCTTCAGCAGTTTCCGCAACTTCAGCCTTGAGGACAAGGCTATTCTTATGGGGGAGGGCATGTTAGGGTCCAACCCTAACCCCCTTATTTATGTAATAGGATCGAGTCATAGTTATAGTTAAGTAAAGAGTCAATAAAGCCCATATTAATAATTGTAAGTGGTTAACCCACATTTAATGAAGGGACCACAGTTAGTTGCAAATGGGCCATGGTATTAGATAGATGGTATTAATAAGAACCATGGTATTGCCCCATGGTATTGCATGTATGAATCCTATATAAAGGATAGAGACTCCCCTCGAGGAGAATTGTGTCTGATGTTGTAATTGAGCTCAATTCTATTGGAGGTTGCTCCCTCGAAGAGGCAAGTGAACATTGCTTTTTGAATAATAAAATACTTGCTTTTATTTCTTATTGTTCTATGTTCTAGGTATATTTCTTCGCATATTTTGTATTCAGGTATCGTCTTGTAGGTTAAGAGCATAACAGCCTCTTTATATTTTCTCAGGAGTTGAACAAGCCTATGCTCTTAGTTAGCAGTCAGGTTTTTCTTAATATTCAAAGTTTTTCCTGGCTCAATTTCTATGGTTTTGCTATTATAAACAGAGGTAGTTGGTATTGATTGATCGTTAATATCTTTTAGGGGATCTTCTTCTATTTCGCTATCGAATGCTGCTTCGATCATGTGAAATTTTAGATGGGATCCGACATCTGGTTAGTTAATATACATGTTAGTGATGTCATCTTCTATTTGATACTTAAATTCGAGAGCATATTCTATGGTTAGTGGTGATCTAATGTTTTCAGTTAGATATGATACAGGTTGTTTTCTGCTTTTGATGATTGTTCAACTTGGTTGAGCTAGAGGATATAAGGCTAAATTATTTACATTGCTTCCTCTTGCTATAGTCATGCTTCCTATTCGTCAGCTTATGTAAGCATCCGCAGTTGCTAGCCAAGGTCTACCTAGAATTAAGGGATGTCCATCGAGTTAGTTTCTAGGATTGATGATCAGAAAGTCTGCAGGGTATTCCCAAGAGTCTACAGACACCATTACATCCTATAATGTGCCTTTTGGTTTGACTACCGATCAGTTAGCCAATTCCAACAAGGTCGTGGTTGGGTCCAAGTATGTAATGCTAATCTTTTGAAAAGTTGTGGTTGTAAGAATATTGATTGCTGCTCCTACATAAACTAAGGCATTTGGGAAGGAGCATCCATTTATTTGCACCATGACTATAGGATTTCTTGGGTCCTCATATTTTACAGTTGTGTCTCTTCCTGATAGTAAATCAAATAAGGTAACAACTACATGGACAGTTGGATTTGTTGTTATTTTCCTCTTTGGATTTTTCATACATAATTCCTTAATAGTTTTTTCATAAATTAGGAGGTCTTGAATAGCCTGGAGGAGTGGTATTTTATACAAATTTTTTTTAGTTCTCCCATAAGATCAAAATTAAGATGTTCAATTGGGCATGGTATGATTAATATTTCTGGGAATGGTGGAGAAGAGGTGGTTGCTTGATCATGAGTTTTCTATCTAACCATGTTCTCTTCTTGTGGTGATTGTTCTACTATTAACAGATCTTCAATTTGAACATTTTTATCCCCCTTTGATTCTATTATCCACCTAGATCTTAATTGAAGGTCAATGCACTCCCTTAACTCGGTTTCTGGTTTTGGTCCTTAAAAAATTTGCATAGATTGAATCGGTCTGTTGTTGGGGTTTGGGTTGGGTTGGGTTGGGTTGGGAGCTATGGTCGTAGGTTGGTCTGAGGGTTTTGTTGCAATGTGTAGGGTGCTGGCAGTGTGGGTTGAGTTAGGGGGATTGTTCCTGCTGGCTGATTTGTAGGTCTCTGCTGGCTTGACTACTAGTTATGGTTCTATGAAGTTGAGGGTGGCCATTGGGATTGATATGCATTATTTTTCCAAAACGGTGGGAAGTAAGAGGAATTTGGCCAATTGTTATTTTGATTTGATTGGTTGGGCCAAGGTGGCATAGGGGATGGCTGTTGTGACCAATTGGAAAAATATGGCTGGTTCTGCCACATGGTTCCTGGGTATTGTTGTGAATTATATTGCGGCATTTGAAAGAAAGAGGATGGATCAGTCTATGTACCTGTTTGTCGTGGTTGCCATTGGTGACACTAATTTAGTAGGTAAACTGGTTCTGTATCTTCTCCTGCCTCCTTATAGATTGCTTTTAGCGCTGGGAGTGATGGGCAACTTTGTGTAGCATGATCTTTCATATATATGGCAGAGGTTTGCACCATGTCTAGTGGACACTCTTTGTGACTATGCTTCTTTCTGCATCTAGGACAGAATATCACCAAGTTTTGTTCTACTTCTGCCTGCTTTTGTTTGGCTTGCATAATGTCCAATTGCGTTGTTAGAGTCCCTAAAATATCAGTTTTGAAATCCTCTCGCAGATTGCCAATTTCTGCGCGAGTTATGCCTCCAACAGAGATTTTGTTGTCCCTTGTGGTCATGTCGCGTTCTGTTGGCTTCAATCTCATGCTGCCTCTTGAACAAATGATACACAAATTAATGATGTCAGCATAATTTTCCTGATATATATCACCTTTACCCATAATATTTAATGTTTGTACCCATTTTTCTTTCATCCCTTTAATTAGTGTAGTTTTTAGCACATTATTAGGTAAAGGTAGAGTTGCATAGGGAGACTGCTGGAGGTTATATTGAAATCATTCCACATATTATTCTAATGTTTCACTTGGTATTGCTACCATCTGGAATATTTCGTCATTCAATTCCCTAGACCTACAATAGTCCTGATACTTTTTTTGGAAAGTGGTTTTCATTTGTTCCCAATCATTTATTGTCCCTCCACTTAATCCCATAAACCATCGCAAGGATGCTCCTTTCAGTGTAGAGGGAAACAATTTTAATTTTTGGGGGTAGGTGGTATAATCATACCCTTGACACAATAAATAAAACTCAAACAGGAATGCATTTGGATCCTCTGATGTCAGCCCATGAAAGGTAGGAATATTTTGGAGAGGGATGGCTTTCATAGGTGCATTAACCGTTATGTCAAAGATGGGATACTACAAGGTGGATGTCTGAGGTGTTTGTGGGTTGTTGGCCATTTGATCAAATATGTGCCAATACCCTTCTAGGATCTCTAGAGAGTTATTCCTAGTATGACTGGAAGGGGTGAGAATGAGCTTAATAGCGCTTCCTTGGTTGGGAATAATGAGCGTTCCTTGCTGAACTACTACTTGAGGGGATCTTGGCTCCTCTATTTCCCCTGCTTCTTCTTGAATGAACTTAACGACACTCCCTCTATCTGGGATGCTTGGTTGAATTATTACCTGAGGGGATCTTGGCTCCTCTATTTCCCTTGTTTCTCCTCCTCCTTCATGAAGATTACTAGAATTCTCTTCTTGTAAAGAAATTGGGCGAGAGTGGCTCGAAGGGAGCCAGTAAGTTGTCTAGAAGCAACTTTTCTAAGACCTACTGATGGCTGAGATTTGGCTTTCTTTATGATATCATCTATGAAATTTGATTGCCCAAGGGTCACCGGTCCCTTAGCTTTGTCAGGTTTGGGTAGTGGAATTGGATTATTGTCAGTTTTTTTTCTTCTTAGTCATACACACAATTCAAAGATTTACCTCTACCCTAAGTTCTTAACAATTCTACTGGAAAACGGAAGGGAAAGTAGGCATTTTATGCACTCTGTACGCAGGTTCTTACCTTTCATTTTTAATACCCAATTCTCTCCTAACAAATAAGCAACAAATCCCTATTTCAGATTTCTGTAATTGTGCTGAAAAGCGAGCAGGGGAGCAAGCACTTTACTTGCTCGTTATGTAGGTTCTTACCTTCCGTTTTCAAAACCCAATTGTTCTTCAACAACAATCATCATATGTACACTACTCCTCAGAAATGGCTACACTCTCCCTGGCAATGATGCCAAAATGTTGAGTGATAAAAGGTGCCTTTTTAACTCCTCATTATCTTCACATTAATTATCAATCCACGTAAGTCTTTCTATTTGAAGAGTGTACACAATATGTGGCGGCTATTTAACTCAAAGAGTAGTGCTTCTAAATTACAGTATAGTTCTTTCAAATACAAGAGTAAATGGATGTAGCAAGAAAATTCTAATAGTAATTAAAAGAAATATCAATCCTCTAATGAAACTAAACCATACACTCATCAAAGTAACATCAATCATCAGTCAAGAGTACAGTAGTAATAACTCATTCCTCTTTTAACTGATTTATTCAATATCAACACAATTATTAATATAAGCAGCAGATGATCTCAATCTGAGAGCTTAGACAGCAGTGGTCAATACTCTATACAGTAGATGATGTCAAAATACAATGCTTAAATAAATAACTAGATCTGAAATAACAATAAACTGTATCAACGATATTACTGCAGAATATATGAATAGAACAATTCCATTAAGATTGGAAAACAAGAAATAGCAAAGTGATATAATTGCAGAAAGTAGAAATTCAATCAAACCATCACACTGCAGGAATCATAAATGCATGATATAGGAATAGCAAGTGAATCCACCAGGGCTGGGCCCTTACCCTCTAGTGAACACCGCCAGATTACTTCAGGAGATGCGAAGGAACAACAACTGTTTTATATATTAATCATTGTGTAAACATTACAGTAAGTTCATTCTCTACTTTACAGTGAGAGTCAGTGATAAACATCACAATTTCTCAATAGTAATTCTCTCTCTTTCAGCTTACAATTGTTCCCTTTTTATAATGGGAAAGAGGTAAAAAGATAACTAGTAAAAGCGATCCCTCAGGATCTCTCGATCCTGAGGGATTCACAAAATTTCTAAGCTCAGACATTTTTCCCTCCTTGCACTGATCCTGTTGATTTGCTTTTGGACATATCTGTAACTGTTGCATCCTTCCTTATCTTGCTTCTTTCTCGTTGTTCCTTGGTTAGGGAACAACAGTTGTCTCTTTTCATCTTTTTCTTACATAAAGAAGGATACGATTAGCAAAATTGTAATTACAGACGATTTCCTCATTCTTACCATAATCCCTTGATATATTAACATTTTAGGATATAAAAGGGATATAACTAAAGGAAAAGGATGATGAAATAAATAAAATATGCATACCTTTTGCATGACTTAACAGTTTGAATCCAAAATGCAGGAGCTTTCGCGCTCCCACAAAATCCTTCCATCTGTAGTCAGATTCACATAGTCCTCTCCTTGTTCAATTTTCTTGTAGATACAGTTGATATCTTTGCTGCGCACTGGATCATTGTATCACACTCCTTCAGCTGGATCTAGCAGTACTACTACGCGTAGTGACTTTTTCTCAAAGATCATTTTGCGTTTCTTCAGATTTATGAATCTGTTCATATCGGTAGCCCAGTCTATTCCTAGTAGCATGAGATATGGATTTTTTTCATCGACAATCTCTATCACTTCAAAATCTTCTTGCGTGCTCAAGCCTTCAATATCGACTATCAACCCTTGCAATCTTCCCATGGGAAAAATCTTCTGTTGGTTCGCCATTCGTAGCTGAGTAGGGGACCATTGTAACATAGGTTTACCCATGCATTCCCATGTTTACTCGCCTATTTGCGCAGTCAAACTCATCTCCCTTCCTGTGTGCAATGCATGATTTCCAAGTTTTCGGACCATGTGCGGTTCTCCTAACCCCGCGCACCAAGTGATAAGTTCCTGTAGCCCATTGACTATCTTGCTGTCGTGCAACAGTTTCATGCATGTCTCTAGAAAGGTAGTGAGCATTGAAGGATCCATCCCTAGTTCTAGTTAGTCCTTACTACCTAAAGTGGAGGCCCCCGTGAAGCTCTTCTTAGCTTCCATGAATGTCTCCTTCGCGCATTCTAAGTCAAACTCGGGTTCCTTTGTAGGAGCCTTCCAAAGCCATGCACTATCTTCTAGCTACTTCCCTTTATCATCTCTCGTGGCCATACCACTCCTGAGCATCATGTTTACATTTGGGTCTTCTTCGTGTGGTTTAGACCTCATCATTTGTAAATTCTGGGTCGGAGGGGGCTGGAGTACCCCCTTTTCGTGAATTTTCACTATCAACAAAGGGCAATCTTCTGCCTCATGATCAAACTGGTTATAGTACCAACATGATATCCTAGTCAGGTTCATACAATCGTGTGCATAATGCCCTAGCCCACCATAATTGTAACAAATTATTTGGCCGCGACCCCTTCCTAGTCCCATTCCACCTCGACCCTGACTGTGCCCCTAAAAACCATCATGCACCATCCCTGCATTTGGGTCGAGGGCTCACGTTTCGACTTGCACCCTGTAGGTAGGAGTCTGATCCATCATTAGTTCATAGCTTCAGTAGGTGCATTCGTCATGGCTTACCGACCTACAAAAATTACAAAACAATTGTTGGGATGTCTACGTATAATTCTACAACAGATGACAATTATTCGTGGTGTGTTTTCCTCCTATCTGGCAGATCATGCACCATAATGTAGATGTCATGCTCGACCCTACCTATGCCTCTAGTCTTAACGGCATTTCCCCTCGCCTCGCCAAGTAGTTCACGAACACTGGAAAATGGTCCTTGTCATACCCTTGGCCTTTGAATTTTCTGTACCATACTTCCTCGCGCACCTCTGACTAAGGTGTCCTATCCCATTTCAAAATTTACATCTCTAGACCCAGATTCTGCAGTTGCGTGTGGATTTGTTGGACTCCCAACTCTAGGTCTTGTATAGGAGTCTCATGCAATCTCATTTCCATCTCCAACGCTTCGCCCTGGGTGGAAAGTTTTTGTTGTGACATCGCCATCCTTATGTGTGGCATAAGTGAGGCCACAAACCATGCGTGATGTTGTGCATCTGTTAATTTCATATTGGCTTTGCGGATCGTAGTCTTTAGCCTTTGGTCCAGATCCTAGGGGGTCTCACCTGGGAGCATCGTGATCTCCTTAAATCTGATGATTGATTGTGTCTCTGATTTTGGCCTGCTATATTCCCTGTTCAACGTGGTCTAGATCTATGCAATTCTTGTGTTCAGGTGGTCATTATAATTCTTGATATACCACATTAATGCGCGATCCTGTAGTGTGATCACAGCATAGCCTTTTTAATATTATCATCCACAACGACCCTGTGCTTCCCATACTGCTCTTACCATGAACTAGAATTGGTCCAAATCTTCATTTCCTACTCCTATGAACACCGACAGTTTGATCACACTCGCCATACTGAATTGCAGTGGTGGCAGAGCTGGAGTGGGTGGAGATGGAGATGAGGGGGGTGAAACGGGTGTGGGTGTGGGTGGTAAATGTGAAATTCTTTTTCTTATCAAACTAACCATGCTTCTCGGAGAAACTTTCGCGAGCTCCTCCTCAGTTTCCCATGAGGGTGAAATTAAAGGATTGTTTTCCAACTCCTCACTACTTTCGCTTCTATAGATCTTCCCACTTCCCATAGTCCCAAACATTAATTTATTCCTATAACCCGCTTTTCACACAATAGCATCTTAATCCAAATGTTCAAAGAATTAATATACTTACCTTATGGTCCCTTGAGAAAATGTCGCTCTGCCTCACTATAGCTGACGGTTGTGTCTACTGCAAACTTAGTGATAAATCCTCCTATTATTCAGTCGAGCTAGTGGTCCACAGCTCGCGCTATCCTATCTTCTAATGCTTCTAGTCTGTGCACTAGTTTCGGAGTCCACACTATTGGTTTGTCAAGCCTACACCTTCCCTGACTGTCTGCTAACTTCACTATCCACTCATATAGCTCAGACGGAAAAGATGCAAAGAAAATTTCATGGATTTCCATGTACAAGTAGCGCTCCAACCACTATTCCTTAGATACTCACAAATTTTTGTTTTCCTATGCCACAAACTCGTGAATATTCTTGTCCAACCACTCTTCAATTTCTTTCTTCGTAGGATTACAATGGCATGAAATCAGACATCCTTTATGCAGATCCCATTCTTGACAATGGAACCATTTATTGGTTTGCATGGGCCCGACCCAGGTTTAGGGGTGATTTAGCCAAGAAAATCTCGGTACTACTGGCCCTTTTGGCAATAGTCCGCAGAGCAAGGATTAAGGTCTCACTCGAAGTAGTATGGGAGAGTGCTAGAACTAGGTTTGCACACCCTTGGGATGTCTGATGGGCTTTTGGAGGTCTGCGGTCTGACCTGTCACTACGTGCACTTGCAATCCTTTCGCAACCTATGGTGTGGCTTCTGCGCAGCCCTGCTTGGGGTGCGATCCATATACCTAAGTTCCTTGCTAATTAATCGATTACTTAACTTGTGTGTGTAAGATTTATGGTTATTGTAGCATATTCAACAATCATATCAGTGCACGTGATACATAAACTAATACAAAAATAGAGAAGATAATGCGCAACAAATACACAAAAATAAGAATCAACTTCTCCTTATTAATCTTCAATCCCGCTTAAGATTCAACATTTCCCTACGCACTTAGCTGCAGGGGTCCGTGTACTCAACTGCAGACTCTACTAGGCCTCTGTGCACTCAGCTGCGGAGCCTCTTCCTACTACTACGACCCAATACACTTAGAATCCTCTTCTAAGCTTGAACCACTCCTTCGCTACTTACTCTATTTTCTCCTATCTTTCCAACTTAGAGCCTCGCTCTATTTATACAATCCCATGGTCTGCAGACCATGGGTAGGCTGACATGACTTTACATTACATTACATTACTTTAGGGCAGACATCCCTATGACTTAACCTCTACTTTGTGCTCCGCGCCTGTAATTCGCCGAGTCTTACAAAACCTTTGACCAAAACTTGGGCTTTGAACCCAAAAACTTGTTGTAGGGGGATTCCATGCCCAACATTCATGCTGAATGAACAATCATAAATTTGATGCTAATGAATAAAATGACAACTACTAGCCTCCTTTGAAGGATGCTCCTCCTATTTATACATGAATTAGGGATATCTACTCGATAAATGTAGATCCCTTAAATATGTACTAGATCCATACCTGTCTCAACTTATTCCTAAATACTAGATACAAATCACATGAGTCATAAAGATCTCCATGATATTTCTCCTTGGAATATGGTCCACCTCCTGAGTTGATTGCAAATCGGTAGCTTCATTACGTTCATAATGTTGAATGGTGGTGGTGGAGGTGGAGGTGTGAGCGAAGGTGCATGTGGTGGAGGTGGAGTGGATGGATGATTTACTTAAGGAATACCCTGAGTGATTAGCTGAACAATGCTTCATGGCGGAGTCTGTTATGCCCCTTCATCGTCACTTGGAGTTGGTCCAATCAACAAACTATACTCTGGTCCTAATCCTTCATGATTTCTAAAGAATCGTCAACTTCACGTAGCTATGAACATCAAGGTAAAGGCATCACTCATTTTTCACATAACAACATTTTAATCCAAGTATTGAGTTATCTTAAATACTTACCTCGTGGTCCTTTGAAAATTCGCCGCTCTGCTTCACTATAACTGACTGAGGTATCAACTGCAAATTTTGTAACAAATCCTCCTATAATTCGATCAAGCCAATGATCAATAGCCCTCCCAATCTTGTTTCAGAGGTTTCTAGCCATCACACTAATTGTGGAGTCCACACTATAGGACTATCATCCATAGTGCCTTGGTTGTTTGCAGTTGTAGAAAATAATCTGTCCCTGGCCCCTACCAGGTCCTCCTCCTCAGCCCTGTCGTCATCCTTGATAACCTCTGCGCGCCCCTCCCGCACCCTGGTCTAGAGGTCGAGTTTCTTCTTGCATTGGGTATGTAGGTGTTTTTTCCATCATCAGCTCATAACTTCGACAATGGCACTCATCGTGTCCCATAGACTTGCAGAAGTTATAGAACAACTGTTGGGGTGTCCAGACGAACTTTTGAAGTAAACGACAATTATACATCGCCTGTTGTCCAATAACTTGAGAAATAGCACACCACAGTGTAGCCCCCATGTTCGACTCTGCTGGGGCTTCTGGCTTCAGGGGAATTGGTCCCCCTCTTGTAAGATAATTTGCGTACATAGTACAATGGTCTTTATCATGCCCTTGGTGCTTGCACTTCAAACACCAGACTTTCGCGCACACTTTTGGTTTGGTCTCCTTGTCTTTCTTCAAACTCTGTATTTCTAAGTGTAGGCTTTATAACTGAGAGTGTATCTATTGTACCCCAAGGTGGCATCCTAAATAGGTGATGCATGTAACCTCATTGCAATTTCCAAAGGCTTCTGCCTGTGTTCCTATCGTCTGTTGTGATAGAGAAATTCTTAGGTGGGGCAGAAGTGAAGCTATAAGCCATTCGTGATGTTGACTATCTATGAGCTGCATGTTAGCTTCTTGAATTTGACACTTCAACCTGTGATCTAATTCCCAAGGCATCTCATCAACCCTCATCATGATTTATTTGAATTTGATTACTAATTATGAGTCAGACTTAGGCTTACTAAACTCCTTGTTTAAATCCACCTTAGTCTCTGCTAGTGATGCAAGAGGATTATCAGAATGATAATTAATATACCAAGTTAGCACGCTATCCAGTAGAGTGGTAATCAACTGTGACTTCTTTATATTGTCATCAATGATTTGTTGCATTATCAACATAAAATTTGCAACAAACCAAAAATGCTATGTATCTTCACTCCCTATGCCTTTTAAAATTGGTAGCTTCATTGCGTTCACCATGTTGAATGGTGTTGGTGGAGGTCGAGGTGTGGGTGAAGGTGCATGCGGTGGAGGTGGAGGCGGAGGTGGAGTGGACAGATGATTTACTCGATGAATCCCCTAAGTGATTAGTTGAACAACGCTTCATGGAAAATTTTGTTCCACCCCTTCGTCATCACTTGGAGGAGGTCCAATCAATGGACTATACTCTTGTCCTTATCCTTCGTGATTTATAAAGAATCCTCTACTTCGTGTAGCTCTGAAAACCAAGGTAAAGGCATCACCTGTTTTTCACATGACAAAATTTTAATCCTAGTAGTCAGTGATCTTATATACATACCTCATGGTCCTTTGAAAAATGATCGCTCTGCTTCGCTATAGTTGACTGAGGTATCAACTGAAAATTCTGTAACAAATCCTCCTATAATTCAATCGATCCAATGATCAACAACCTGCACGATCTTGTTTTCGTAGGTTTCTAGTCATTGCACTAATTTTGGAGTCCACACTATATGACTATCGAGCTTCCACTTTTGCTGACTATTTGTTAATTTAGCTAACCACTCATATAGTTCAATGGGAAAAGTGCAGAAGAAGATCTCATGTATCTCTGTATACGGATAACTTTTCATCTACTATTCCTTTGACAAGCACAGATTCCTATTTTCTCACACCATGAACTCGTGAATCTTTTGATCCAACCACTTTTCAATTTATTTCTTGGTCGAATTCCAATGATGCGACATCGCACATCTCTTTCAAGAAAATCCTAGTTCCCCACAATGGAACCATTTGTTGGCTTAGGGGTTCCTGACTTAGGTTTGGATTTAGTTGTGCCAAACAATAAAACCCTACACTACTAGCCCTTTCGGCAACATCCTACATATCACATGATGCAGTCTCACCCGAAGCAGTATGGGGGGATGCAAGAACCAAGTTTCTACATCCAGAGACTAGTGTGATGTATTCCAGTGCCTCAGATCTACCTCCGCATAGGTCGACACACTCTTAGGGCTCGTTGATGCAACTTTGTCAAATAGCCTTCAAACCTTCATGAAGTTCTACAATCAGTCCTTGCGGACCTTTAACAGTCGACTTGTCTATTTACGTGCATGATAGAGAAGTCCTAAATTAGGGTTCATGCAGATTAATGTAAGTTATTTACAAACTTCATAGACTTCATTAGAGTCTTCATGAAAGTACTTAAACATGCATTGTGTACATCATTAACACTTATTCAAGAGAATCATGTAACATTCAATCAATATTTCATAAAACACCTTATTCATCAACAACATATAATATGAATAGAAATAACATAAATACACAAGAATTCTTTGGAAACTGTCTTTATTGATCCTCAATTCAAGGTTATAGACTCAAAATTGCCTTGCGCACACATCTGCAGGGGTCTGCACACTTTGTTGTGGATTCTACCTAGGCCTTTGTGCACTCAACTGCGAAGCCTTTCTTCTCCTATCTGACCTACTTCTCTTCACTATCACTTCCCTCTATTCTTCCTCAATATGTCTTAGACTCTCTAATACAAATCTATTTATAGCCTTTTTCATACAATGCCATGGTCTGCAACCATGGGTGAATCTCAAAACCGACTCAAACTTTACATAAAACAAGGTGCTAAACCCTTTTGACTTTACATTATTTACAAAAACTACATCAAAACATGGGTTATCTTAACCCCAAAACTGACCCAGGGGACCCCATCCCAACAAACCCTCTTCCTCCATACCTATCTCCCCTACTAAAGAACAAGTGAACATTAGCATTTACATTCATAAAATGAAAATATAAAGAAAAAATTTCTTTTTTATTTATTAATTAGCACATGCATGGAGGAATTATAATACTCTCTAGATCAAATTCCATGCTCCATTAGTTTAAATCATCACATGTGATAAATAGGGTTAAGTTAGGTTTATTTTCCAAGAAAAATGTGTCAATGATTAGATAGAGGATTTAATATCACTTTAAAAAGCATCTTCGAATTCAGTCTTTCATTCCTTAAGATAGGAAACATTCGTATTCTTTCATTTAGGATAATTTTCCCTTCTCTAGTTGGTAGTCATACTTCTTCTAGTTAATAGAAGATTGGTTTGAGAAACCCTAGTGGTCTATCACCCCAGTTGAATAGTGACAAGATTATACCATTACATCTATTTGTGTATACAACTCTGTCATCTCCAAGTTTGTATGAAACCCAGGTTGATGAAGTAAAGTTGGTATCCCTAGGAGTTGTAGCATTCTTGTTGCAAGATTGGTGCTCATCAAATGTACACACGAAGAAACCAATTTTACTATGGTTCACCCCAATGTCGGGCTACATCCACAAGAACTAATTCTTATAATAAGAAATATTGTACAAAACATAGTTCTTGACTTGCGCACTAAGCTACAAGTCGTATGCACACTCATCTGCAGACTTAGGCCTCTATGCACTCAGTTGTAGAGCTTGGCATTCTTTCCTCAAACAAATCACAAAAGTTCAACCAAAACATAGATCTGGATCTCAATGATAAGATGATTTCCTTATTATTATTTTACCCTATATATACTATTACATCTAAGGGTACATCATTACAATACCATGGTCCATATACCATGGGCTCCCTAAAACAAGCTACTATGGTCAGAAAACAATTCATCCCTTGACAATATTACATATGTTTACCAAAATAAGCGGCTTTTCCCTATCCTAAAGCCCTTATACCACGTGGTATATTCCATCTGCTTCATTTTGTGGTCCACTTTGCACTCCATTGTGCACTCGACTGCGCAATTCACTCCCTAAAATGTAGAGTCTTTCCCAAAAACTAGGCCAAGGTGGGATGCGCACAACATGTCTACATTCCAATAATGTAGAGGAGTAGTTTAACACAATAAGGAACAGTGGATGGTATTTCATTCTTAGGATTAAATTTATGGTTATAATAGTTTAAACATGGGACTTAAGCTCTTAGGAAGTATGGACCATTGCTAAAGGTAAAGTCACTATCTAATTTTCTTCAAACAAGAAGGTCAAGAAACCTTGACCATAGAAGGAATGTGAGAGATTCCATTTAATTATTAGGAAGCGGTTTTTTTCAATCTAGGAGTTTAAATTCCTTTGGGATGGAAAAATACGTGTATAATTTTCACTTAGACCCTAATCTATGAATGCTAGGGCAACTAATCTAGGTTGAAATGCATGCATAAGATCTTTACATGTTTTGTCCAAATTCTTCATGGAACAAGAGGGGATAGATTTGGTGAGATGTGGAAAGGATGAAACCAAATGGTTGAAGGAATATATGTCTAGTAGAGGAGGAGAAGGAGGGACAACACCTCCGTTGAGGCTGAGGCCATAGGCATCAACTCAGTATAGAAGGTAGATTTTTAGAGCTTACACATAAATCTCGGTATGTTATTTTATACTAAGATTCCTACTCACCCTTTATCAAAAGAATGTATGACAAGAAATATTTGGAATTGAGTTAATAATAACTACCTTGTCACATTTTTCTAATAATAAAATTTATTTTTAATAAAAATAATAAATCTAAAATATTGAGTTAGGAATAAAAACTATATCACATTTTTTGAAAACAAGATTACTTTCAACAAAAATAATAAAGCTTTGAAACTAGCCAAATAATAAAAATGATATCACCTTTTACCAAAACATTTTATTTTTCTAATTGGATAGCCTTTCTATTTATATCAAAATAAAATATAACTATAGGTTTATGGCGATTGGCTTGCTGCAAGGGAAATGAGACCAGTGGCATAGAAATATATATATTTTTTCAAATGTAAAAAAATCCATGTCTGATCATAATAGTATAATTAACTAAATTTATACTTAAATAGATAAACATATGGAAAAAAGAAGTAAAAATTGTCTAATCGATATTCAAATCTGCATAGAATTTCAAAAAAGAAATTATGAGGTGCATTTAGCTTATGGAGGAGTTAACCCGAATTGGAATATGAATCTAGTCATCCTCCTCTCTACTATTGAAGTCTAAATTATTGAGTTCCTTACACGTTTCTTATCTATAACTAAAATTTTTGCATCCAACTTTTTCACTTTCTACTACATACCATTGATATAGAGGAGTATCTCTTCCTGAACCTCACTGCGTTTAATTAAGGTCTTCCCCATCAACATTTTTACTTGCCAATAGAGGTCAATAATGGTCATATAATCTGTGTGGCTATATATGCTCATAACCTATTCTAGATTGGATCATAATATTTTTTTCATCTATATTGATTCTTTCAATGTAGAATATTTGGACGAATCCACTCTCAGGAACATTTTTAAATGTGGGTCCTAGTTTGGTGAATTGGGATCTAAAACATTTTGAAAGTAGTTTGATCATTAAAATGGCATATTCTGGGGAGTACAATTTTCCAATTAATTTTTTCACCCCCTATGTTATTGTACACAAATACTTTGTCATGGTTTAAGAATAACCTCAATTGGAGTTTCTATGCAAAAGTTATGCCACCTGAAAATTGGCCTTCCTATTTAGAACACCATGATTCAAGAGGATTGAATGTTGGGACCCATTAATCATGGTAAAGGGGCTATCAATGTGATCACGATGAAGAATACTATAGAATATTTAATATTGTAACTCTAGTTAAGAGTTGAAGGAGTCAAACTAAACCACCAGTATGTTATCGGGTTGCATTATATTCGGGGCACTATGAGGAAAATGGGGTTATGTTCTATTGAAATGCACTTTTCTACATAGAAGAATAGAGTAACTAAGAGCGAATATAGAGAGAGAAAACATAGAAGGATTGTGTATTATAATATCCCATGGGCCATATGGCTCAGTACTTTCTACTTCATCCATTTCCATTCATGGAAAGTAAAAGCATAAGAACCTTACCTTCTAGTTGGGTTTTATACCCTAAGGGTTTCCTAGATCATATCTCATGTTAATTACGGTTTGTGAGTTTTATTTAATTGTTATTTATATTACATATTTATCTATTTTATGCATAAGAATAATGTGTTAATTAACAAATCTATAAATCTAAGGAAATCAAAAAGTTTGATATTATATATTTTAGATTTTTAAATATATTTTGAGATATTGTTTTATGATGAATTCTCCAGTGGAATATTTGCAATAGTTAACAAATCATATTGGTATTAGAGAAGGTTTCTTTAAGTATAATTTTGGGAATTTTAGAGGCCCTAGATCACTTAAGATGAAAATATTAAAAACCTATCCATGGTTAACCATTCTATTATTAACCCTCAGGATCCCACAAAGGAGAGGTTTGCGCGAGTAGAGGCACATGTCTCAAAAATAAATTGTAATGTGAGCCTCCTCATGGTGGTCCTAACCAATAAGATTGGACTAACCTTAGAAGATACAAATTTTAACACAAAAGTTAGATTAAAGGGAGATTAGGGGATTGTAAAGAATGAGAGAGTGAGCCCAAGAAAGAAACTAAAAAGGAACAAACAAGTTTGATTGTCACAAACAATTCAATCTCCCTATTTAATATGGAAGTGAAGGTTGATATCAAACAATATAAAGGTAAAATTGATTCTTTAAAGTTAAATTACTAGATATAGCAATTAGAAGTTTATTTTAGTGTTCAACACTTAGAGGAAGAACAAAAGATTTTGTTCACCTCTAAAATTAGAGGGCCATACCTTGACATGGTGGGAAAACGATATGATAACATTGAGATTGGAAGGATATCATCCATAATCTTGGTGGAACTATTTAAAAACTCTATAAAGTCATAGTTCTACTATGTCAGGCATGTAGAGAACTAGTGGATCCAATGGCATCACTTTGGGTAGATAAATGGAAGAGTGTATCAGAGTAAACCAAAAAATTTAAGATGGAGATAATGTTGGGTATCTCACCAAAAAACCTAGTCATAATCCTCAAGTATATGGGGGATCTACACAGCCATATGTGAAATAAAATGGTGATGTTCAAAATTAAAATAGGGGGTGAGGCTTCTATATAGTTATAATACTTAAATAACATAGCCTAGAAAAAAAAAGGGTTTTACAGTGGCAAAGAGAAGAAGGAACACCGAGAATCTACCAAGGAGGGGAAGAAGAAGTGAAAATGGATGAAAAAAATATATTAACCATAAAAATCTAGTACAAAGTCCCAACAACCACTAGAACCACTATAACATTGATGGTAAGGCAAAGGAAAAGTATTGGATGTTTCATCTAGAGATTCACCTGAAAATGAAAGAAATATGCTAAGAAGAAAAATATGGTGGAGACAAATTCCATCAATCAAGTAGAAAATAAATTGAACATGGCTAAGAAGATTGTCCATATAATAGTGTAGAAGGGAGTGAATCTAGGTAACCTTCAACAAGAGGAAGGGAAGGAAATGAATAGACACTTTTATATGAATATCCATGTAAGGAAGGTAAAAACTAATTCTGTATTTAATGTATGATTATAAGTGAATCTCATAATAGCATATCTAGTCAAGAAATTCGGGTTGGAGACACATGAACATACTTTCCCATATCCATTGGTTGGGTAAACAAGGAGGAACATATAAGGTTAATAAAACAATGAATAATCAAATATACTATTAGTTTTGATTTTATTGATGAATTAAAGTTGGATATAGTTCCATTTAATATATGAGGAGTTGTGTTTTGGAGTCCCTATATGTACATGGGAGATGTGATCTTAATGTGGACATCTAACCAATACTACCACATCAAGGATTAAAAATCATTCATAATAAATTCACAAAAGGGAAATTGAACGATATCACTAGTGAGTTCCAACTTGGACCAAAAGTTGATCAATTCTAGTAATAAATGTTCTTGGTTTTTCCTTCAGAGAAAATTTGTTTATAGAAGATTCCATGAGAGCTAATCCATCCCCAAATGGTTGCACTCAGGAAAAGAAACAAAAACTAGAAGAGTTGCTACATGTACATAGGGGTGTGTTTTCGGAGACGAAAAGGACACCACCCAAGACAAAAATGCAGCATGAGGTCTAACTATTGACTAATTGTCCAATGTTAAACATTGGGTTATAGGGATAGTGTACTATACAGGCAAGCATGGTGAATAAGTAGTTTGAACAACTATTGGAACATGTTTCCATTCAACCAAGTGCCTCACCTTGTGGGTCACTCATCATAATTGTTCCAAAGAAGGATGGGACTTTGAAGATGTGTACAATTATAGGTCATTAGAAACAATTATAGTCACAAATAGGTACCCCCTACCCAAAGTAGTTGATTTGTTTGATTAGTTGTAGCAAGCCAAAAATTTCACCAAGTTGGACTTAAAGTTAGGGCATCACTAGGTTCAGTAAGAGAAGAGGATACTTAGAAGATTTCCTTCAAAACCAAACAATATTTTTATGATTGGTTAACTATGGCATTTTGCCTATAAAATACACCATATTTGTTCATGAGGTTTATAAATGATATATTTCATCATTTTGTACATTCATTTATTATTTTTTATTCGGATGATATATTGGTATACAATGTTACCTAGAGAAGCACATCTCACATTTGATGTATGTTCTAGAGACATTAAAGATGCACCAAATACTGGTAAACCTTAAGAAGCGTGAGTTTGCACAACATTCTTTGATGAAATTTAGGATATGTGATAGGTGGGGGATAACTAAATAAATATCTTTTCAAGGTGGATGCCATCACTAAGTAGTTAATGCACACTAATGTTTTTGATGTTAGGAATTTCATCGGGAAAACAAAATACCTCAGAAAATTCATAGCCTTGTTTTTGGTAGAGAAACAACACTTCACCATAATATTGAGTGGCAAGATTTCCTGGTGGGGATATGTTCAACAAAAGGGCATTTAGATGTTAAAGAATAATATCAGTGAAGCATTGGTTCTAACATTAACACACTTCGAGAAACCATTTGAGGTGGAGATAGATTTGAGGGGTTTATTGGGTCCTTAGTTTTTTTACAATGAGTTTGGAAAGTTTTGATGAAAGTTTTGGTCAGAAAAGGGTTAGAGAAGACATTATTGGAAACAGTAAAGAAAATGAACAAAATAACAATATGCCAAGAATAATTGGAAATAAGTGGCAAAGAAAACAAAAATAAGTAATGTTGGAATTTGTAGAGACCGGAAAATAAGGGTAGGTGTGTTAGAATTTGAAAGAATCAAAAGCAATAGGGACCAAAAAACCTATATTTTGTCAAAGTGGACTAGATCAAGTAAGTGGGATCAAGGAAAGAAAATATATAAAAGGATTGAAGAAAGATGGAAAAGAGAGTGTTTTTGAGCATATGCCAATATGTTGGTGGTATTCTTTTGGTAATTTTTTGACACGTCTCTAATCTTTCTTTGAACTCATTTTTGTATTTTGATCCGATAGTGATCCCAACTCCTATCTCTCATGAGAAGTGTTTTGTAATGTATTGATCTAGTTATTAATGGAAAGAGGTGTTGTGGGAATTCTTTGTGTCAGATTGATGATATTTTATTTGACACCTAAATTTTTTTAAAATTATGATTCTAATTGTTTTTTGTTGTTAGTTTTTGTATGGTGTTTCGTCCTAGATTTTATTGCATTGGACGTGTTCATGTGAGATATGATATGATATCAGTGATTAATGGAATATTTGTTAAGTTTTTCCTCGATGCTATTCTAATATCCCTTATTTTTATGTTAAGTCTTGACACACCTAAGGTGAGATGCCTCTCTTATCAAGGGAGGTGAAAATATCAGTGGATTGCTGGACTACAATGGGATTCTTTGTTAGCACCTTGAGTCTAAACTTAAGGTCCTTCTCTATTAAAATTTTAAGCCAACAAATGGTTTCATTATTGGTATCATGAATATTTTGAAGGGATCTTAACCATGGTATTGAGGATCTGTAGACGCGATCTTGAAAATTTGTGGCATGATCAAATTGATTCATTTATTTTTTAGTAAGCCTAGTGTGACAAAAAAATTTAGAGCGGGTGAAAGAGGAGGTTTTGTATTCAGAACACGTTTCTGGCCATGAAATATTTTGGTGTAATTTTCATGAACCTCATAATTATTTGCCTCAGTTACAGATTAAAGGAGGATCTAGAAATCATCTTAGGTCCCCTCATACCTGGACTACTACTGATCTACCTGAGTTGCATAAATTATATATTAAGTTGACCAGGGCTATTAAATTTTGGGTACAAGAAACTATAGAAAGTTATATTATTGAATTTGTTGTAGAAGATAATTCTCCTTTTCCTAATGTTGAAGTTGTGTTCAAGTACAGGTTACAGGGAATGTTGTGGAAGGAAATTCCTCTTTGTATTAAAATTCTGATGGTGGAAGAATTTTTTTTGTTATTTTAAGGACATAATATGGTAGCTTAAAAATTTAAGTACTCGGGGTAGGATTAGGGGAGAAATATTTCATGGTTGCGAAATATGAAGATGATGTTGCCATTGATGAAGATGATTTGTGGATGGCTAGATATTTAAGGGAATACGTAAGAGTGCAGACAATTGATGAATGACGGGAGAAAACATTGCATCAAATTCAAAGATGATAGTGAGAGTTACACCAAATAGGAGAGGTGTTGACTAGTCTAAGGTTGTTGATAGGAGGACCAAGTAGTTCAAAATTGCATCATATAGTAGTGAGTAGTAGTGCAACCTCAAACCGAATAGGAGCTGCAAAGACTAGTATTGTTAAAAAAGTGAAGGGACGTAATAGAGATTCCCCTAAGTCATAAGGAGTGAATAAACTGAAAATATCACTTTCAGCCAGTTCATGGACCTAAGTACCCCTCCTAATGAAGAAATTCATTTTTTGATGAGGAAACTATTTTTTAAGGATGATACATCCCATATAAGTAATATTTCATTGGTTCCTAACATAGGTAGCTCCTTCCCTAACATCCCCATGGTACCTTATCAAAATGCTTCTCATTTTATTTCAAAGTTAGTTAAGACTATACAAGTTTGGAAAGTTTACAGTGCGTATACAACTTGTGCTTCTACTAGTGGTGGTAGTAGTTTTCAATTGATTTCTTCAATTTATTCCAAACTAGGTTCACAAGGGTTTATACTGGTCTCACCATATCAATCTACAATGGTTAATGACATAACAAGCTCATTCAATCGATACCTTGAGTTTTCGGGACAAGGGAATGAAGATGCTGAGCAGCACTGGTATTTGTATAAAGCCATATAGAGGGCTAGACAAACACTTGATACTACTAAACTTATTGAATTTCATACTACACCAAGAGAGAGAGAACTCAGGTGGTTTATTAAATGGTATTTTATTCATCCAACCCTATTATTGATAAGGTACAACAAGAATTTATTCAGGAGTTTAAACTCCCCCAAATAAATCACCAAGGATTATCTACATTATGCCATATGAAGCAGTGTGAACGGGAGACTACATGGGAATGTATGAAGAGCTTTAAGGATACTATTAGTAAATTGAACTATCCTATTAATCCTAATCATATGTGAGATTGGTTTATTAAAGCTCTGATCTCTTTAACTCTGATCCCCTTGACAAAACAAAAGAATCATACATTGCAAGATGCACTCGCGAATGCCATAAATATCGAAGCTATAGTAGAGTATCATCATAACATAGGGTTAGTTCTACTTCTATAAATCCTACTCTTGTTGGCTTACGACTAAAATTGTTGATATGACATAGAAATTAAAAGATGCACATGCAGCGTGACCTCTACATTAGGGAATATTTTAGGGGCAAAATTTTGCAAATGGGCTATTTTTTGGACATTTTCTAAAAAATAATTCACCATTTTTGTTAAAAAATTGCCTATTTTTTACATATATATGATTAAATGGATGATATTTTCCAAACAAATACCAATTTTAATAGTAAATTACATTTTTTTATTGAATATTCACCAACATTCTATACGCATGAATTTTCAAACTAGAATAGTCACCTACAATACTATATATAGGAAAAATAGTAAATCCTTAAATAATACCTGAGTCTACAACCTTAGGTATCATGCACTAATTAACATGTTGAGGGTCATAATGCAATGGAATTTCTAGGATTGAGAGGTTTGGGACCATCGTCTATTATTGTGGGGCCAACTCCACCTTTCCCTACTATTGGAATTGCACAAGTTGGTACAAATACTTTATATCACGGCACATTCAATTTCATGGGTTCCCAAAGTAGCAAGGTGTCTCTCCAAGTGAGCATTATGAGATATGAAGTATATATGGTCACTCCCCTCATCTCCATCATATTTTGCAAAAATACACAAATGTTCCAAATGATATTTTTTGTGATTTTTGTGGATCACTGACCAATCACACTAAGGAATGTCAAGCTTTGGATGCTTTGGCTAATCAACATGCTCAATCTACATTTAGAGTGAATGAATCTCCTTGAGGGAAAGGAGGAGGAATTTCAAGGGCATGGTGGGGGGTGAGAACTAAAGGAAGGGGTCTGATCTGTTGTTATAACTATAATCAAGAAGGACATGTTTCCCATGATTGTACATTACCTAGAAGGCCTTGGTGTTCGCAATGTAGAGTAAATACTCATGTAACTGAATATTGTACAAAATTAATCACTCAGTGGGAAGAGCATAATTGACAACGAATGTCGAATATTAATGCAGAGCAAAGAGAACTAGAACCAACTCCAATGTCGAATATTAAAATAGTTACTAGAGGAGTAAAAGGGATTGGAGCAGATACAGGCACCTTGGAACAACCAACCATAATCAAACTTGCTCCCCTAAGAAGTAATATGATTATAATAAATAAAAATAACACTACAAATATGTAGTAGAATCTTTTAAGTAGCTTGCATCATCTTATATATCTCATGCATGACAATAGGAATGGGTAAGAATAAGGAGTCCCAAGTCAGCTCAAGAAACATTGCAACTTGTAACAGAACAGTTTAAATTATTTTTGAAAATTATGAATGATGAGCAGTTATCAAGGAATTTTTGTAAGAATCTCAATATTTTTTTTAAGGATGAGGAACTTTCAGATAGACCTATTTCTATAAATTTTCGAGAACTAAATTCTAGGTATTTTTGACGAAAAAATAAAAAACCAGGAAGATAATTTCACGTTAATTCTTAGATTGTAGGATTCTAGATCAAGGATTCTATGTTAGAGTTGGGTTCTAATGTCAATATCCTTCCAAGGAAGACTTGGGAAGCACCAAGGAAACAAAAATTGGTTTTTTTTCCAATTCAATTACATATTCTTAACCAATATTATGTTCTTCCAATTGGATGCCTGGAGGATGTCAAAGGTTACATTGCAGGGGTTAAAACATATGCATATTTTGAAGTAATAGATATTATGGAAAATAGAGACCCATATCTAGCCTTATTAGGTATAGATTTGGCCTTTCAGAATTATGTTGTCATTGATCTCAAGTAGGAGACAATGAAGTTTTAGGTAGATGGAGTTTATTTTAAATAGCTACTAGACGCTTATCAAGGTCGAAGATTTACAACACCTGTAGATTAAAAAGCATACCCTAGTCTTTTAGACTAGATATGTCAACTCATTGTAGGAAAAATAGAAGACTATATTAATCCTATGTCAAATAGTTCCATTAGCTAGAGAAGTATACAAAACATTGAAGTTGGTTTGGACATTGCATTGGATGATTAGTAGAGACACCATGAGTTTGATTCTAGATGGTGTGAAACTATTCGTTGTGTTCATTGGATTGGAGTTGAGGTATGAGCCTTTCCTACTTTTAATGGTATAGGTTTTGTTGTTAATTTCATTAATGAAATTGATGCAAGGATTAAAGAGACACAAAACGTCCCCTTGCTAGGTTTTTCTCTTTAGGCAACACCAACAAGGTGGTGGGGAGCCCATCAAAGTCATTTGCGGAAGTGGGAGTCAAATAAATCTTCCTTTTTATGTCTCTTTAGTGCCTCAAAGAATTATTCAACTAGAATTCCTATATATGAAGCATATACTAGTCTAGAAAATCACATTTAGACCTATAGAACTAGGTGGATTGAAGCGAGAATTCCTATATAAATGTGGGCACATTGATTTATCCATACATTCAGAACATTTCTACAAGATTGCTAGTTAAAGGAGGAAATGAAAAGTCAAATAGTCATGTGGGAATCTATGATAGCCTAGTTTTCTAGCAATTTATCCTTTTCAGATGAGGATGAAAATATTGCAGGATCCTTAAGAGCAATAAAAAGATTTTTCTTTCCCTAGAAAAAAGATTTTTCAAGAATATAATGACCATGATTTCTTTGAGCATATATATGAATCGGAGTTTCATGTATATGTTGCTTGTGGTAAGGTTAATTTGGATCTTGATGATGATGACTTAGAATAATTAAGGCATTTCAATTTTAAAGAGTCTGAAGGTGAGTGGAATATAAAGAAAAAGCTCATACGAGATGGTCCACATTTGAAGCCAATGAATATGTGAAGAGAAACCTAAGTTAAGTTCTATTGGGGATTACTACGATGAACAAACCACAAAAAGAATTATGATTTGTTAAAACAATATGAGGATCTTTTTCCTGCATCTATTTCCAAGCTTAAAGTAATCAAAGTAGGCTTAGGAGAAATGAAAATTTCCCTAGAACTTGATGTTCATCTAGTTAAACCTTATCCTTATAGATTAAATCCTAGAGTGAAAGAAAAATGTAAATAAGGAGATAGATAAGATGCTTGTTGTAGGTCTCATCTTTCCTATTGATGGATTTGACTGGATCAATCCTATTATAATTCAGGTTAATAAGGATCCTTATTACATTCGTGTTTGTGTCAACTATAGAAGCCCTAATAATGCCTATGTTCATGATTTTTTCCCGACACCCTTCAGTGATGAAGTAGTGGATAATGTTGCTGGAAATGAAAATTATTATTTTATAGATAAGAGCAAGACTACTTTTACAACTGAGTAGGGTTCTTATGCATACTATGTCATGCCAGTTGGACTAGTAATTCTCCTACTTTGTTCTCAAGAATTATTATTGCAACTTTCTGATATTATATCAATAAATTGTTTGAGGTATACATGGATGATTGGATAGTATATAGTCTTTTTAAAAACCATTCTAGCCTTTTGTGGGTGATGTTTGATCATTGTCAGCAATTTAAAATTTCTTTAAATTTGAAGAAGTGTATATTTGTTGTTCCCTTTGCTACCTTTCTTGGTCATATTGTTTTCAAGGAATGATTTTGTGTAGGTCCTACTAAATTCACAATAATTTTGAATATGTCACCACCAACTAGTGTTAAGCAGTTACGATCAACTTTGGGGCACACAGAATACTATCACTACTTTATTCGTAACTATGTTTTGATCACTGAACCTTTGGAAATGTTACTGAAGAAAGCATATAATTTTTCATGGACTACTAAATGTGATACTGCATTTGACATTCTAAAGAAAAAAATTACAAGTGTTATGATTCTGGTTTAGCTAGATTGTAATAAGGATTTTCATGTGCATATAGCTACCTCTAAAATTGCTTTGGAGCCATTTTAGCTCAACTAGGACAAGGTAAATTAGACAATCCCATTTATTTTCTAGAAGAAATATCTCTACAACTAAAAAATAACTATACAACCATAGAGAGAGAGGCTCTTGCTATGGTTTATTCACTACAACAATTTAGGCACTATCTTCTTGGAAAACCCTTTAAATTCTTTACTAATCATTTTTCTTTCCAATATCTAGTTATTGAAGTCTGTTTTGGAAGGGAGAATTTGAAAGTGGCTTCTGTTAGTTCAATAATTTACATTTAAGGTTATTTTTAAACCAAGGCATTCCAATGTAGGACTAGATCATCTTTCTTGTTTAGAGTCAAGTGAGGCAGGAGGATCAATCGATGACTACTTAATAGATGTAGAGTTGTTATAGATTGGAGTATATTACAATGTTTCTAGCCACTATTAAGTTCCCTAATGATTATACGACAACTTAGAAGAGACATATGGTGATGTGTTATACAAATTATCAAATCATTGCTAGATAATTATACAAAACGGGGCTTGATGACCTACTGCACATATGTGTTTTAAACAATGAAAAGGAAGGTGTTTTATGGGAGTGTCACTCTGGAGTTGTGGGAGGTCATGTTGGAGAAAAAGAAATTGCCATTTTTTTTTTGCAAGACTAACTTTGGTGGTGACCATCACAATGAGATGAGCTTGCATTGCATCTTGTTCAAGCCCTTGAAGCCTTTGAAAAATAGGTTGTTGTTTTTGTGGGTCCCATCAATCCACCTACATGACACTCTCATTCGCGCTACATTATTACTACTACTGATTATTTAACACAGTGGGTTGAAGCTGCAACTATTAAAGACTATACTATTGATACTATTGCATAGTTTATCTTTGAAAACATTATTACCATATTTTGGTTCCTAAGGAGTCTTACTAATGATTAGGGTGCATGCTTCATTAATGAGATTGTTGACACATTATTGTGGAAATTTATGATTCGACACCATATGAGTATTCCATATCATCCACAAGCTAATGGGATTATTGAACGTTTCAATAAAATATTGGAAAAGGGACTTACTAAGTTTTTCTAAAATTAGAGATGATTTGGATGAGCAAGTTTCAACTATGCTTTGGGATTATCGTACTATTGTGAAGCGACTACACATGTATACTCTATTACAACTTGTTTATGGCCGGGAAGTTGTAGTACCAACTGAGTTCATTTTTCTAAATCTATTTATTGCGCAAGCTATTAATATCTCTGAGAATGAATTTATTTGATAAGGATTACATGAGCTACAAGAGTTATATGAAGAAATATTTTTGGCTAATTTTTATCCAACTTTTGAAAAGGAGTGACAAAAGGATTACCATGATCGTCATATAAAGAAAAATTATTTCTTTGATGGAGATCAATTTTTTCTCTATGAAAAAAATATATTAAGCATTTAAGAAAATTAGAAATGCACTTGTTGGTTCTATTCTTTGTTGCAGCAATACGAGATTCAAGAGTAGTCAAACTTACACAAATGGATGGAGTTATTTTCTAGGTTGGGTGAATGCGCATGCCTAAATCCATACTATGGTTAATAAAATTCTTAGGTAGTTTTTTATCTCTGAAAGAAGGTTGTAGTTAGTTCTAGGATTGAGTCAGTCATGTTAGATGTTTGTTTCTATTTGTTGCGATAATAAGTGTAATTTTGAATCAGTTCCATCAATTGTTTTAGTCACAACCCACTACAACTGCTTATGGTTAGGGAAACACATGTTAAGTGTATTTTTTGTCAATATCTTAATAAATAAAAATTTGTTTGTCAAGTTGTATGTGATCCTCTAGGCTTGACCTGTGGCTTGACGAGCCATGACCCAAGGGAATTTAAGATGTCAAAGTCACCAGAGGATCACAACTAACCTAGGCCACACCATCCCTTAGCTGACTATATCTTTTAGCATGTCTGCTCCCATAGCATGGGGAAGAACCACCCCTCATGAAGTTTGATCCTGGGTCACCTTTTTGACGAGGCCCATCCACAACTGGTTGTGCTAGAGGGACTTGACTTGTCAAGTCCTTAATAATTAAGAGAGTATTTTCAGTCATTATTATAATATTTCCCATAATACCTTCTAATCGATTTTGATTGTTCATTTTTCATATTTGTAATCATTCCTTGTTAATTGGCCATAATAATAATCTACTTTTCAGGTCTTTTACATCATCAACCAAAGGTCCACATCCTAGTCATCATTATTATCTTGATTCAATTATATTTTGGTAAGTTGTTGTATTTATTAGCTAATGGTCTAATCATTTTGTGTCCTGTTAAGATTTTCTATATAACCTGCATGAAATTGCCATATTTCTTCATTATGCTCATTTTCTTAGTCAAATTATTTAAACTGGCTCTAGTGTCAAGTTTGTCTAATTCTCAACCTCAATTTTCTCCTCCTATCTATCTTGTTTATATTTGTTTTCCTTTAGTCATGGCTCATTTTTCTAAGCCCAATTTCTCTCCAGGTTTCTCACACCCTTTCATTTTTCCCATGGAAGACACCCTCGAGAAGTATAAGAAAGCTTCATTATTTGACAATGATTTGGCTAATTATTTTCTTTCCCTAGTGTTAAAGCCCAAATTTTTTATGGAAACTTAAGAAAATCAAGGTGGAAGTGCTTCTTCCTACATCAAGACAAACTTTCAGTCTCTGCAATGCTTTACATTGAAGACACTACGAAATCTGGCTACTTTTTGGTACCACTAGAGAAGTTATGCGATGCACTAAATTTATGATTATTCATTTGCATATATGGTCACTGTGGCTTCATAAATATTACCCAATCCATGTAGATGATATTCATAGGTTGACAACATTGTCATCTTATGACATAGATATTTCCTCTGCCTTTCATGCTACTTCTAGGCGGGGTAAAAAGAAAGGTGATGATAATTTCTATACTAAGTATGGCACTCATAGAGGAGGGTGTGGGGTTGTTATTGGCATGATCAATAATCCCATAATAAGGTTTCCATGTCACATTATAACTGGTAAGCTTATTCACCATTACAATAAAGGTGAATGTACTTTGGATGGCTTCTTTGCTACAGAAGCCTATGATCGAGGTGAGTTTCTTAATTGGTGCAATTATTTATTTTCTGAGTTACTGAAGCCTACAAGGATGTTTTCAAGTGGGATACATATTTTATTTATGGTTATTTATTAGGTTGTCTTGCTATAATTAAATGGTGCACACCATATGGAAGACAAGATGCTGAAATATTTGATGATGAGAAATTATTGTTTTCTTATACCCCATGTCATATTTTAGGAGATCTTGCTAATAAGGCCATCAATGAGGAATATATTACCAATTGGTATGCCAAAATGGTACAAGTCACAGAAAATGTGACATGAGTGCCTAGTAAATTTTTGGATGAATATTACCAACTAATCTAGTTTTGGATCTGCCATGGTAATACTTATGTTCATCCAAAATTTTCTTGTGCTAAAACATTTCATATGAAGCCACTACCCTTCTATATTTCTGAGGAGGTGCTCCATAATGAAGTGATGTCTTGGCCAAGATTCCAATGTTAGTCCCACAATGGTGAAAGTGTCTACTCACTTGAAGGAATGTTCCCTCACACATCTTCCATAGAGAGCCCATCCTCTTCCAAAAATTGTACTGCAAACCATGTTCTTCAGTCGATCTTGAAGAAATTCCAAGAGTTTGTTTTCCCTGATCACAACATGTTGCAAGCTTTTGGTCCATTGGTAAGTTTTTCACCTTCTACTTCCGAAGTCCACATTGGTGTTCCTCTTAACAATCACTTTCTCAAACCACCAATTTTCCATTTTTCTACCATGGGCCCCATTTTTGTACCTGAGCCAACAAATACATATAATATTCCACTTAATTTTGATGCCTTCTTCCCATACATAGCTCATTGTAATTGGCACAGTCACAATTCTCAGATTTTACGCCTCACTGATGAAGAGCCTCAAGATTATATTGCTGGAGCTTATATAGTTGAAGAGCCTCGTTATTCTCGGATTGTTAATTCTCCCCATTCCCCTATCTCATCGCCACATAAAACATCTCCCTATGCTACCATTTCCAAATTCTCTCCTATAGGAAACCCTAATATTGATGAGGCTAAAATGGAAGTTGATTCCACTCTTGACATTACAAAGAATACCCATGAAGTCTTTGATGTGCATACCACTCTTGTTACTACCGCCTCTGTAGATTTGCTTGATGAATTTCCGCCAACATCCTATCTATATATTATAGCCACCTATATTGCTCATCTTAGTCAAAACCTTAATTGTTCTCATGAAGTCTTGATCCTTGTTGCAAAGGTTCATGATCTTGTTTGTTTATTACCTTTACATACATTTTACATATTCGTGCTCAGTTTCATAAAGAGTAGAGCCATGAACGTGAGACTTCACTGCATGATCACTCCAAGAAGTCTATTGCTAAGTCAAGATTTGTAGGTTGTGTTTCCTTTGCTTGATGATTTTTGATCTAATAATATTCAAATCTAGTCCTCTTGACAATTACTTAACATTATTTAATTCATTGATTTTCATGTAGAAAATCATCACAACTCTTTAGCCTCTGAATATGAACAACAACAACAACTTCTTGTTGTCATGGTTAAACAAGACCAATTGCATAGTGAGAAAGAATATTTGGAGCAAGAGGTTGAATGAATTAGTACTAATTTATAGAGAATATGTCCCAATGTTACAAACATTGTCCCAGATTCTCTTGAGAATTTATCTATTTGTTCCTTATCCGAATGTTATAACTATGTTGTGACTACATACACTAAGTTCATTACTACTAATTGATAATTGCGCCATACTATTGAGACTATTTACAAAGTGATTCTTGATCCCATGACTTAGTATAATGCTGAGATTGAGGAGAAACTAGCTGATTTTTCTTCCCTTAGAGATTCTCTTCACCAACTCATTGATGATGCACAGGATGTCTTCTGGAAAGTCCAAGATTGGGATGATCTTCTTGCAAAAGAGAATCAACCTTTATATGAGTTGTGCCAGCAAACAAAAAATTTATTTAACTAAGAATTTTCTAGTATTTACCTTACTCAACAGTAAGAATTTGTTTCCCCAGTTGATGCATTGGAGAAGAAAATACACTACTTAAAAGAGGATTCACATGCAGCTAAGGCTGTATTACAGGATCTTCAACCACCCGCTTAGAAACACTTCTTCCACTTGCACCAACTCAATACTAAAGTCGATAGTTGAAGGAAAGTTTTGGTAAGTACATGGGAAGAACAACCTACTACTAAATTGACCACTTACTTTCTTGATCAAACCAATTCTATTATGTATTAATGGAAATATGTTATGGATTTCTACTCTACTTTCAATGTTTGAACCATACAAATAATAAATGAGTTGGGTACTTCATTTGAAGATGAACTAGCAGCACAAGAAGGGGAGGCATAAGAACAAGTAACCCAACAATAAGTAGAAGCATAAGTGCTAGTAGAAGATTGACTCGAGGATAGGTCAATGGACTATGATCATGGACTATTGGGTCCTTTGTTTTTTGACAACAATTTTGGAATTTTTTTATCAAATTATTGGTCAAAAAACAATTGCAGAAGACATCACTAGAAAAGGTGAATAAAATGACTAAAATAACCATAAGCTGGGAATAATTAGAAATAAGCGAAAAAGAAAACAAAAAGTAATTATGTTGGAATTTTTGGAGAGACCGCAAAGGAAGGATTGGTGTGCAAGAATTTGGAATAATAAAAGGGAATAAGCATCAAAACATCCAAGTTTTGTCAGTGTGGACCAGATCAAGTGAGTGGTATCAAGGAAATAAAATATATATATAAAACGATTGAAGAAAGATGACAGAGAGATAGTTTTTGAGCATACATAGAGATGTTGTTGCTATTTCGTTGGAAAGGATTTATGATGTCTCTAATATTTCTCTAAACTTTGTGTTGCATTTTGAGCAATATTGATCATAGCTCTTGTCTCATGAGGATATTTTTGTAATGTATTGATCATGTTATTAAGGGAAAGATTTATTGTGGGATTTTTTTGTGTGACTGACTGATGATAATTTATTTGACGTCTTAAATTTTTTAAAATTATGACTCTAATTGATTTTTATTTTATGGTGTTTTATCCTATTTATGATTGCAGTTTATGTGTTCATGTGAGATATAATATGATGTCAATGATTAATTGACTATTTTTTAATTTTTTTCCTCAATGATATTTTAAGATCCCTTATTTTTCTATTAAGTATCGACACGCCTCACATGAGACATTGTTCAAAATTGGAAACTAGGGCCAACCACTTTTGAAAACTTGTCTTATAGATATGATGATTACATTTATTTCATATTTTCAAGCGGATGAAAATGGACCTAAATATCATCAAATTTTGACAAAGGAAAGTGTACTTATGAAGAAAAACCCATATATGGACATTTGGACATGTCGACCCTAATGGGAAATCAATTAGCCTTGGAAGCTTATTAATTCAAGTGACCTCAAGCTCATCTAGACATCACCAAGCACCTCTTCTTCATTTATTTGTTTTCACAGGTCTGAGTCTCGGACGACAAAAGAAGTTTGCAAAGGTATGAAATTACAGGGTTCGAATCTCACATCTGTTTTTAGCATTTTGGGTTATAGTCATTTGATCATCAAAGGATAAATATTACTATATTCATTGGCTTGCAAGTTCAAGGGAGCAGTTGTAATCCTTCAGTTTCTCACAGAGCTACTCCTCCTTGTGACTGGAAAGTTTAACTAAAATTTTAATATTGACCGAAGTTGATCGCAATTGACCACAGACAGGAAAAGTTATCTTTGATATATATTGATGCTGGAAACATATTTATGAATATTATTGGGTTATTTTTCAGAATTATGTTCTATTGGGCTCATTTTACTCTCTTCTTTAAACATTTTATGAAAATCTAATAGAAGAATAATTTCAAGGGGTTTTTCCCTTGTCTTTGACCAAACCTGGTGTCTCTTGTTGATGTGTTGATTATCTCCTTTTCCATTTCATTTATTTTTCTATCTTAAATTACTATTGATGATTGAAAATATTATTTTCTATTGGAAAGATTACTTATTTACATGTTGATTTGGGCTAATTTAATTGATACAACATAGAAAAAACTGAAAATTTAACATGGTTTTAGAGCTAAGGTGAAAGTGAAGCCCAAAAAGATACAAGTGTTGAAGCAATCATCTTTAGAAAATATGAAAGAGCTAATATAGGTAGGACAATATGTATTCCTTCTTCAAGGAAAATGATAAGCTGGGTGACTCATCTAACTCTACTGCATGGAAAATCAGGTTGGAGATCATAGCTGACAACAATGATGTTTTGGATTATATTCAAGGAGAAGTACATGAACCTTTGAATACTGCTTCCACTACTATCAATAACAAGCTCAAGAAAGCCTCCATTTCGAGATGCAAAAATAAGGAATGATAGATCATCATCTCACATTGAATGCCACAATTGTCACAAGAAATGTCATTATGCTCAAGATTTCCCCAAGAAGAATAATGGTCAACACTACAACACTAGAAGCAACAACAATGGGTTTGATGATCGAAGAAAAAGAGAAGACTGAAGGAATGATCTCAATGGAAGATATTTAAGAAGAAGAGATGATCCTAGTGACTATTAAGAAGATTGTCATCCGCAAAAGAAATCAATATTCTCTAAGTATGAAAGTAATGTTTTGAGTCAATATGAATATATTCTTATTTCTAACCTTACTAGTTCATCTCCTCCGGATTCATGGGATAGTTGGCTAGTTGATAGTTGGTTGACGCATCACTTCTCTGGAGATAAGGAAGTTCTCTCTTGTTTGGTAGAGAGGTAGTGTTGAGGGACAAAGTCCCCTAGATTTTTTGGTGAACACCCTAGCAGAGCGGGGGTTATCTATAATAAAAAACAAGCATTCCACACAGCCATGATACTTAAATAAGAAAACTATGTGAAGAGAGGTGCAACTAGGGGTCCCTCGTTCGGGTAGATCCAGCCAGGGTCCAAACCCTCTTGGAGTTCCTCTTGATCCTTGAACCTACAAAATAGCCAATTCAAAGGAGCATAGCAATTTATAAACAAAGTATCATTTAGAAATCAACTTCATAACTTATTGAAAGGTGGTTAGTTATACATGGGAATAACTATACATATGCAAACCATAACAATAACATCATAAGCATAAAGAAGATTGATTTTAGGAACAAGACAAATGTTTCTTTATTGCAGATAACTAAAAAAAATCAAGGAATGATATCACCTGAATCTTCCTCTTGCTCGCTCCAAGCGGAACCATCCTCTGGATCTATCCAATCCCAAGTCTTCAAAAGGCTCCTTCCATGACTCATACAAAGATATCGTAACTAGTGAAATGACATCATAACTCAAGGAAACAAGGGTTTCCTGTAATGGGGGAAGTGCTTGAAGAATAAGGATCTTTAGACCTAATCAGGGATAATTGCAGCAGAGTAATTTTCTCTCTATTCTCTCCCTTAGGCCTTCCAATTGAAGCCTTTTTATACTTCTCCCAAAGTAGTTTTTTAGTTGGGAATTCATTGGGAATAGTTGAGGCATGGGCACTAATAGGTAATCAATAGGTAAATCCCGTGATATCTACTTGAAATTAAAGAGATTTAATTTTTAAGTGTTTTAAGACATATACGCAGGTTGGGTATACATAGACCCGCATACACATGCATTTAGCTCAGGGAAATATCATGTATAGGGAGTAAAACACTGTTTTTTAAGTATTTGGACCAGGTATGGAAGGAGGGGTTGCCCTAGGCCATATTTGCAGCATCACAAACATCAAGGGTGAGATTTTTGAGATATAAGAGATGACCACTAATATATGAGGTCAAAAGGGGTACATGATGACCGAAATGTATTAAGTACATGGAAAGGAAACCTGTCAAAAACTGAGAAGGACTTCACCAAATTTCAACCTGCCAAGCCACAAAAGGAGATTATAAAGAAATAATGTCTAAGGTAGGCATACTCATGCTCAGAAAAAGTAAAGCATGTCCGCATATCAAGTACAAGCGGATCCACTAAGTATACAAGTATAGGAGACTGGAAATACATAATGGATCATCTGATCATGATCAAACTAATACATGTCTAAATATCACATATAAGAATGTTAATGATGCTAAAGGATGAAGTTGACCAATGATATCAAAGACTGATCCCAATAGTACCAAATGAACATGATGGAATAGGATGGTACTACACTGTAAACTCAAGTTCCAGCATATAGAATGTTTCCATGAATGACTGCAACATATAAGGTGGAATGGTATCAACTAGCAGCAACAGGAGAAACTATCAAGTGAACCAATGAATGCTGATGCAACCTGAGGTCTTCACTGACCACCGTGGTACATTTCTACACAATGGGAATGAATGAGCTAAATTCGACCATGTGAGAAATCGTTTAATTACCGGTCATTGATGTATACCATTAACAAACGCGAGACTACTCACTGATAATGGTAATGAGAGTTAAGGTACCCTAGTACAATTTAACAAGTGTGAATAAATCTGAAGTTGAACACCTGGAAGAATCTATCGATCAGGAGATAATGATGGTTTCCCACTGTCGATAGTGAAGGATCTGCCAATAATGATTGCAAACCCCAAAGTACTGCCATATGGACTCTAGACCTTTACTCCAGTGCAATGAGTCATAGTCGATGGGGAAAGATCTACTAGAAGGAAGGCATTAAGGCATCCTTCATCAATCTAGTGCTAGTGTAGCCCGCAGGCCAATAATGTGGAAAGAATCGGATGAAAAAGATGTAGTAACCTGACCAAAGAACTTTTTCGGTGTACACAAGATGTGGCTAGCGCGCGATAGAAACCCTCTGAACCAACCAATAATGAAAGTTGACATAGAGGTGAGGTATCCACAAATAGGGTCAAATGGAAACCAAGGTACTACCTGAATCCCAATGTGTGATAATGTAAGTTGATGTTGAACACAAGGAAAACCACTCAGTCAAAGACCCATGATACTGATCGATGTTGAGCACAAGGTGACCTATCAATAATGAAAATAGGGCCAGGGTGCTGCTCTAGGTTTGTCCTCAGAGCAAGATGTTGTTGTCGATAAGGACAAAACCCACCAGCAAGAAGTAAATGGAGACCTTCTCAAATTGGCACAAGTAAAGGACCAATATAACTGATGTGATGATAGACAAGACACTGAAAACCAGGGATGGCTGACTGAAAAATGAGTCAAGAGACACTGTAGAGAGGCCGATTCAGGCTTACTTCCCTTGAACAAAAGCATGACTCAAATGATGACTTTGTGGTAGCATATGATAACTTTATATAAGTTCGCCACGTAGGAGGCATGAACGAACTCTCCATATGATTGGAAGAGATAACCAATCGGAGGAGGACTAACTCAATAACAAGGTTAAGGCATACCTAAGTCAAGCTAAATCCCACCCAAGTGGAGGAGACACTTTTTTTGAGTGCTTTGTTCAAGGGCGACATGACTCTAGTTGCCAACAATAAATGGAAATATTGTCCCGTTCCCGCTCTTTTTGGAATATATAATTTTTTGTCTTTCTCATTAAGCTTGAAAAAGAATAAAATAATGCTTTAATACAGTGGAAAGAACGAGTGTCGGTGAAGTAGATGATCTAGTTCCTAGGATTGGAACAATCCTATGCTCAATGTAGGGAGGCGAAAACTGGTCAAAGATACTCAAAGGTATGTTCCTTCCACAGGTTTGAGGGTGTGTCAAGTTGCAGAAGCTAAGGGATTGCAAGGTTCATTTGCAAGAGACATGGTCAAAAAGTGGCTTAAACACGAGTCCAAGTGAAGCCAGCTCAAGGCCAAAAGGTGCAAATGGTCAACATGCAATGCAGTAGTACAACTCAACACAAAGGAGCCTCTAGGTTATAAGGCCATAACGAAGCAAAGAAGCAAAGAGGAATGAGTCTTCAATGCACAAGTAATGGTAGGACTAAAGAGGACTCCTGAGCCTAAGGAAAATGAATCAGCATGGGTGCCAAGTGACAACAAGGTACTATCTAGGGCACTCATGATAAGGTAGGCTCTACCACACAAGTCATGATACTTCTAAGCAATGAGAAGGTTCTACACCATAAGTTGGTGGGGTCGATCCTAAGGCCAAAATGTGAAAGGAAACTGATAAGTGAACAATGCAGGTGAAAAAACCTAACCTATATGCTAGTTTCAAGAACCATTACCTATCAGAACGGATCAACCATACAAATTTCCAAAGAAGAAATCTTCCAAGTTCTGTAAACATTAAAGGAACACTAGATAGGAAGTTAATACATCCCACATATAAACTTCATATAAAATATTTTGTTCTAAAATACAAAACTTGAAAATGGGTACCTTATATACACAATATGGTATAGGGAACCACGCAACCTTGTGGCTTACATATAATAGTTCTTCTGGACAAACCCCTTACAGGGCTCAAGCCAAGGACTCCTTTGGTAGTCAAAACTCATGGCTTCAAATAGTTCCTCCTGTGATGGCAAATAAAATTCTGAGAAATCATGAGAACTACAAGGATCAAAAGAGGGAATTAAAGGGACCCATGTCACTATAGGAAGAATCTCTCGGTCAACTGCCAGGAACAGGTCCCAAGAAGGAGAATAATAGTTCAAAGGATCCTTCTCAGAAGCAATTGAACATTTAGGATTCAATGCCACATAATTCACCAGTGGCGGGGTAGAGTCTATTTGAACACTTAGAACAAACCAAGGGGTATTCTGCAGTAAATTTGACTTAGGGTGGTAATTATCAGATGCAAGCTGATCAGTAGTGACAATATTCCCTATATGAGGAAAACACATCACTCAAAAGAGTGAAGACACCACAACATTCATAACATAGACATAATCACACCCAAGTAGCATATTAAAGTCTAAAGGGATATGAACTACCATCATATCGATTAAGACAGTCTTCCCACCTAAAGTAATAGGCAATTGAGGAAGAACACACATAGATTGACCAGGCCTTCTGTCATAGGCTAACAACTGACTCTGAGTTGTCAACAACTTTGGGGAACCCAAATCTTTCCAAGTCAAAGAGGATATAATACTTACAGAGGATCCTTCATCCACCATACATCGATAGACATTTCTGGAATTAACTCTGACCTTTATTTGGAAAGGTGCAGTGGAAGGAAGACAAGGCTCGACAAGACTATCCCAATCAAAGGAGACACTCCTAGAACTTGGAGGGGGAACATTCGAAGCAATCGGAATGGCCCCTATATCATAAGAATCTATACTAGAAATCAAGCAGACTCTTTTGTTAGGCATTTCACCCCCCGAAAGAGGAGTTTAATCAGCCATATATTGCACTGGCTCAACCAAATTATCGACCAATGGTTGATGGGACTATTGGGAAACCATATTAGATCGAGGAGTAGAAGAACTTTCAAACTTGGACCATATCCTTTGTTCCTCTGGAATACCAGGGCACAAATGAGTAAGATGGTCTCCCTTGCATATCTTATAAGGGAACTTAGGTTTAAAACTTCTACGTCTAGGTTTCTTATGAACATCCATTCCACCAACATGACTAGCAGTGTTTTGCGGAGAGTCCCGAACATGACTTGTAGAGGTTGTAGGTTTTAACCCTGTACATAAATTACCTACATACGAATTCTAAAACACAAAAATAATCAATGCGAGAGCATAACACATAAAACACATATACACAGAGATTTTCCCTTGGATCCCAAAATCGGGACTACCAGCTTGATTTTTCATTATGTTCCTTTCAATGTTATAATACATATTTATACATGTTGAAGCATCCAATACCATGGACCGAAAACCATCGTGTCCAGGGAAAATTTTAAGAACCCCCCCTAAATTTATAAATATAATAAATGGGCGAATCTCCATGGTATATAGGAAAAATGGAAGGCGATTTTATCAATAATATAATATGTATATATAATTTTTTGGCGAATCTCTCACCAAGCATGGCGAATATTTTTCTCAATTATAAAATCTTGTAAGATCTTGGCGAGTCTTTCACTAAATAATAAAACTTTGTAAAGTCCTAGTGAATCTTAGCATAGGCTACATGCTGGTTTAATTCCCCCATTTAAATAGGCTACATTCCAGGTGAATACCATGGGTCAATACCATGTGCCATTTTGGTGAATACCATGGGTCAATACCATGTGCCATTTTTATTTTTATTAATTCTAATATTAGGGTTAATAATGGTTTTTTGCATGGTATTAATAACAATCTAGTCCATGGTATTTGTCCCATAGTATTTTGGCCATAGGTTTCACCTAAATATAACCCATTTTTTGAGTGTTGGTAAATATAAGGTGACTTATGGAGTAAATATAAAAAAATGTTTTATTTGTTTACCATACTTCTCGTTTATTTATATTTTTATTAATTTACCATACCTCTTTTACAAATATGGTATTTGGCTCATAGGATTCACTTAAATAAAACCTCTTTCTCGAGCCTTTATAAATAGAACGAGGATTATGGACTAAATATAAAAAGAGGTTTTATTTATTTACGATACATCTAGTTTATTTATATTTTTATTTATTTACCATACCTTTTGAGTAAGTATAAAAAGACGTTTTATTTATTTACCATACCTCCACTTTACTTATATTTTTATTTGTTTACACCCTTACATGTATATAAGGTGACTTATGGAGTAAATATAAAAAATGTTTTATTTATTTACCATACCTCTCATTTATTTATATTTTTATTAATTTACCATACCTCTTTTATAAATATGGTATTTGGCCCATAGGATTCACTTAAATAAAACCTATTCTTGAAAATGGGCGAATGGAACTTTGTGGAAGGTTGTAAGTCCTAATTTCAAGGGCTAAATTTACCTTTTTTACCCTCTCCCTTAAAATAAGGTGGCCTATTTGAGGTGATTTGTAAAAATGTACTATGATACAAAATATTCGCCCACTAAAAATTTAAAACCCCTTAATTTCGCCAAAGGGCGAACATTCGCCCCTAAAATTATCCTTGATCGTGTCCAAAAAACATGTGCAAAAATCATGCACAAAACCATAGGTGGGTCCGCCCATCCTAATATAGGGTCCAAAACCAAAATTTTCTGTGGCGCTACGTTGAACCCCATAAAGTGGGGTTACGAGTATGCCTCAAACCTCCTGTGACCCCCCCCCCCCCCCTGCTACAAAATCGGTGCAACGAAGGGGGGCTCTGCCCCCCCGGTTAACTACATGGGCTAGTCGTGGAAAGAATATAACACAACCCAACATTCTCCCACTTGTTGTTTTCTTTCCACAGAGGGCCACAAGAGAGCTTAGTCATTTTTCCATCCCTGAAATGCCCAATGTCTCTCTACACCAAGAGAACTTCTCAGAGCTCACAGATTTTGTCAATGCATCTGCGGTATTCTTCAAAGTGTCCACCTTTACCATCAACACCTTTTTGTCTTCTATCATATCCCTCACAAAGTGATACTGAACATCAATGTGCTTTGTCTTTGAATGATATGCGGGGTTCTTTTCCAAGAAAATTGCACTTTGGCTGTCACAGTCTATCCTTATAGCTCCCAGTACTAACCCCATACTTGAACACAATCTTTGCAACCAAATTTCTTCCATTCTTGCATGAGTGGCTGCCATGTATTCTACCTCTGTAGTTGATAGTGCAACTACAAATTGTTTCTTACTCATCCAACTGACTGCACCTCCAAATAGGTTAAACACATACCCACTTGTAGATCTTCTTTGATCCAGATCTCTAGCCCAGTCTACATCAACAGAGCCATGAATATCCAACATTTTGTCCAATCTTGATCTTCCTTGGTAGCACAAACCATAATCACTAGTGCCACACAAATACCTGAAAACCCACTTCACAGCTGTCTAGTGCTCCTTCCCTGGTTTTGACATAAACCTGCTCAATACTCCCATTGCATGTGCAATCTCTGGTCTAGTATAGACCATTGCACTTGCATATGGAACACAGGACATGTCCTTTTCCTCTTCTTGTGTCTTGGGACATTGTTCAGCAGATAACCTCACGCCTACAGGAATAGGAACCTTCACTGGTTTACTATCCTGCATATTAAACCTCTGCAATATTGTCTCGACATACTTCCTCTGGTTTAACCAGAGCTTCCTCTTTGCCCGATCCCTTTTAATTTCCATGCCCAAAATATAGTTTGCAGCACCAAGATCATTCATGTTGAATTTGGAGGACAATTGGGTCTTCAAATCCTGGACAATTTCTTTCTCATTTCCAATGAGCAACATATCATCCACATACAAGACCAGATAAATAACACGGTCACCAATTAATTTAAAATACACATAGTGATCTGCTTTGCTTTTGGTGAAGCCAAGTCCACATATAAATGTATCAAATTTCTGATACCACATCCTTGGTGACTGTTTTAAGCCATACATAGACTTGTTTAACTTGCATATCAGTTCTTTCTTACCCTTCACCACAAAGCCTTCAGTTTGCTTCATGTATATTTCCTCTTCCAGATCCCTGTGAAGAAATGTTGTCTTCACATCCATATTTTCTACCTAAAAATCAAAAGCAACAGTAATAGATTAAAGTAATCTAATAGAAGTTACCTTGGCAACAGGAGAAAAAATATCACCAAAATCAATTCCCGACACCTGGGAATAACCTTTTGCTACCAACCAAGCTTTTTATTTCTCCACCTTTCCTTCTGCATTTGTCTTCTTCTTGAACACCCATTTTCTGCCAATGGGTTTCCTTCCAGCCAGCAACTCCACCAGATCCCAAGCCTCATTTTTGTGCAAAGATGCCATTTCATCAACCATGGCCTCTTTCCAGATTTTTCCATCCTCTGAATCTACTGCTTCCTTCCCAGTTCTAGGATCATCATCAGTAATAGATAAAGCAAAATTTGAACAAAAAGCAGATGGACTATACCTTTCTTGCTTCCTTCTTTCTTGAACTGATCTTCTTACACCCGGAGTTTGTCGCTCTTCATCTTTTGATTTCTCCTCTACTGTAGAGTCTGATTCTTCCTCCTTTAGCTCAAACTCTATCTTCTCAAGTTCCTTTGGTTGGATTTCATGTTTAATAACATCTTTTACCTCTTTGAACACCATATCTTGGTTGTACACAGCCTTCTGTGTGGCTGGGTTCCAAAGCTTATAACCCTTTAAACCATCCTTATACCTAATAAAGATGCGCTTTTCAGATTTACTATCCAACTTGGTTCATTTCTCCTTTGGAACATGTACATATGCATCACATCCAAATACCCTCAGATGTGAAAGAGAGGGTTTCTTACCAGTCCATACCTCTTGTGGAGTCTTATCCTCCAGCGCTGATGAAGGTGGCCCATTGGCCAAGTAACATGAATTATCCACTGCCTTCGCCCAGAATTCCTGTCCTAACCCAACACCACTGATCATGCTTCTTGCCCTTTCCATCAACGTCTTATTCATTCTTTCTACAACTCCATTTTGCTGAGGTGTATATGGAGTAGTCTTTTGTCATGCTATACCACACTTCTTACAGAATTCTTCAAATTCCTTGCTACAAAACTCTCCACCATTATCTGTCCTCAGCACCTTTATCTTCTTCTCTGTCTAATTTTCCACGATAGCCTTAAATTCTTTAAACCTGTAAGGCTTCAAATTTCTTCTTAAGGAAATATATCCATGTATTCCTTGAGAAGTCATCTATAAATGATACATAGTACACAGACTTACCGAGTGATGGAATCTTCATAGGTCCAAAAACATCACTGTGCAAAAGTTCTAATATCTGTTTCGCCCTCTTACTACCAGAGGGGAAACTCACCCGATTCTGCTTCCCGTATACACAATTTTCACAGAAATCAAAATACAAAGAGGCATTACTCATACCTTCTACCATACCTTTACCATGAAGTATTTGAAGGCCCTTCTCTCCAATATGTCTAAGCCTTTGATGCCACAACATGGTCTTCTCTCCAGAGACCACTAGATTTTTAGCTCCACTTTGAGGAACCACAGAACTGTTGCACCCATCAACAACAGTGCTACCTTGCAGCTTGCATAGAGTTCCAATCCGAACTCCCCGCATCAATATTGGTGCTCCCCGAACCATCTTGCAGGTATCTTTCTCGAACACTGTCTTTACACCTGCATCATCGAGCTTGCTTATAGAAATCAAATTTCTAGCCTATGCAGGAATATGTGGAACACCTGGAAGTGTTCTAACACTTCCACCTTGCAACTTCAACTTTACTTTTCAATGACTAATGATTCTAGCCTTCCTATCATCCCCCATGAAGATATCACCACCATCGTATTTCTCATACTCGTAGAACCACTCTCTATGGGGAGTGAAGTGAAAGGATGCACCTGAGTCAATCAACCATGCCTCATGATCTACATGTGTACTTGAAGAAGCCAAGTACACATCCCCGCCTTCATCTAAGGTGGTTTTCGCCTCTACAAAAGGAGCATCATCAGATCCATTTCCTTTATTAGGATCTTTAGCTTTACAGTCCCTTTTGAAGTGCCCTTCCTTTCTGCATTTCCAGCACACCACCTTTATAGGTTTTCCTGGAGATTTAGATCTCCCACTCGATGACTTATTTTTGTTTCTGTTCTGGGACCGTCCTCATACAAACAAGGCATCACCATTCTGGCTCTCCATATTTTTCTGTCTCATATCCTTCGTCAGCAAGGCTAAGACTATTTCATCAATCTGCAAGGAAGTGGCATTGTTACCTATTGCAATAACCAGACTATCCCACGAATTTGGTAGAGAACACAACAAATTGATGCACTTATCTTCATCTGAAATTTTAATATCAACAGATGCTAACTGACTTACCATAGTATTAAATGCATTCAGATGCTCTCTCACCGAGTCTCCATCTTTCATCCTCAGGTTATACAACTTTTTCCACAAGAACAGTTTATTCACCAGAGACTTAGATTGGTACAAAGTCCCTAACCTGTTCCACAAAGCCTTAGCCATATCTTCCCCAGATACATTTAGCAATACTGAATCTAAGACACATAATCGTATTGTGCTTTTTGCCTTCCAATCCAACTTCTTCCATTCTTCATCGGTCACTCCCAATGGTTTAGTACCTGGATCTACCACGATCCACTGATATTTATCCACCAACAGATCTTCCATCTTGAGTTTCCACAACTCAAAACTCTGACCATTAAATTTCTCGATCTCTATCTTTCCACTGATCGCCATCTTCTTTTACCACCAAAATCAATCTCATAGATCTCCCACTGAACAGGGTCTACCACAGGCTCGAGTGAAACCCCTCAGCAATAAAGGCATCCCCTTGAAGCCAAAATAGCTTTGACACCAAATGTAGGTTTTAACCTCGTAAAAAAATTACCTGCATACAAATTCTAAAACACAGAAAATAAACAATACGAGAGCATAACACATAAAAAAGATATACACAGAGATTTTCCCCTGGATCCCAAAACTGGGACTACCAGCTTGATTTTTCATTATGTTGCTTTCAATGTTATAATACATATTTATATATGCCAAAGCATCCAATACCATGGACCGAAAACCATCGCGTCCAAAAGACATGTGCAAAAATCATGCACAAAACCATAAGTGGGTCTGACCATCCTAATATAGGGTCCAAAACCAAAATTCTCTGGGGCACTGCTCCAGACCCCATAAAGTGGGGTTACGAGTATGCCTCAAACCTCTTGTGAACACCCACCTCGGCTACAAAATCGGCACAACGAAGCGGGGCTCCGCCCCCCGTCTAACCCCCTAGTTAACTACGTGGGCTAGTCGTGGAAAGAATATAACACAACCCAACAGAGGTTAGTGAGTCTTTGCTAGTATGACTTGCAGTGGCTAGACTTATGCCACCAGCATGACCTGCAGTGGCTGAAGGCTCATCTTCAACATGACTAGTAGAGGTTGATGATGAGTTGATAGTATGACTCGCAGTGACTATACTTGTGCCCCCGGCATGACCTGCAGTGGCTAAAGGCTCATTTTCAACATGACTAGTAGAGGTTGATGATGAATTGCTAGTATGACTCGCAGTGACTAGACTTACACCCCCAGCATGACTTGCAGCAACTAAAGGTTCATCCTCAACATGACTAGCAGAGGTTGATGATGAGGTGCTAGTATGACTCACAGTGACTACACTTGTGCCCCCACCATGACTAGCAGCAGCTGAAGGCTCATGTTCAACATGACTAGCAGAGGTTGATGATGAATGGATAGATTTATCCTTCTTCTTCGTCTTCCTCTTTCTCTTCTTTTCAAATCTCTTATTACAAGAAGGAGGAGAAAGAGGAATCCTAGATTTCTCTTTGAAAGAAGATGAACAATTAACATCCATGTGGTGCCCCTGAAATAAAGCATTCACCTGAGAAGCTTCAAGAATATTTGGAATATTCAGAGTGGACCACAGCAAAACTGGTAGTCCAACATTCAATCCAGGAATATTCAAAGTGGTCATCAAGGGAGTACCAACGTTTCCAAAGAAAGGAAAAGCACAAGGATCCCCTTTTGGGAGGGTACCTTGGTTGGTTTCCACAGGAATATTGGCCATATCTAACTTATTCGCAGACCCTTCCCTTAAGGAATGTAGAAATGAATTTTCAAGGAAGATAGACACACAATCAAAACCTTTGCCGTGGAGGAGGCGGCTCCACAACTTTTGAAAAAAAGATCAAAAGCCTTTCAAAATCGACAGAGTGGTAGGTCAGTCACTTAGAATCAAAAATCCAAAAGTGACTAAACAAAAATACCTGAAGCCAACCATATACAAGGAGCAAAGATCTCTCTACTATAAAGTCCCTAAAGAAGTTAGCCAATCAAACAACATTCAAGTATTTCTGCTCTGGGTGATGAGGACCGAACACCAAAACACAAGAAAGTGAAGTAGGGGCCTTCCAAAGATAGTCTGGGATAATGACAGCACAGGCCTACCAGCGAAGGCATCAGAGGAAGTTACACTGACCTCCAAACAATAGCATGAGCTGGTGTAAGCCCCCGAGCTTTTCAACGGTGCCCTCCAGAATTATTTTTGAGAGCGATACAACGTCGACCTCAGGTGCCACGAGATTCCCCTCTGCAGCCACCTATGTAGATCCCTAGGATAAGCAACTAAGGTTACCAACTCATGTCAGAAGTCAGGTGGAATAGTCTTGAGGCAATATCCGACAAGTAGGAGAGGGGGTATCTCTGTTCCTTATCTTCAAAACCCTTATGCTTAACTCCCAGATCCGGAGCTTTCCTAGTCTCCCTGACACTATTGGATTCGCACTCTCTATTCAAACTTCCATGTTTGACAGTTTAAAGTGGCCTTGGAGAGTTTTCTCTCCACTCACCTAATCCAAGGCCCTAAATATCCTAAAACTTGTTGGTGTGTCTAAATTGACAATATAAAAAAGTTCTAGTATATTTTAGTTAGCGCTTGTTTTTAAATGGGTTGTTCTTAAGTCAAGGGATAAACAGAAATGAAACTTGTGGTATTTTTCAATGAAAGAAAAATAATAAAAACCAAACTATATGCATATGCAATTTTTTTGTTCTTCGATGAAAGAAATTTCTACCAGGTTTTAAGGAACTTCTAAGAAAGCAATAAATTTCTCTTTTATTTTCTTTTAACAAGCTTCACACGCACAAAAACTAACAAAAACTATAGATGCCCTAAAAGATGCACAAACTATCCTAATGCAATGAGTATATGTTGATGCAAAAACTTAAGACTACTCTAAAGCAAAGAATGAAAGTAACCTGTTTATCACTTCTAATTAGCCACTTAAGATGTTTAGATAGAATATAAGTTTCTAATGCTCATTTTCATCCAAAAACTAAAAGAAAATCTCAAGACAAACAAAATGCACTTTCACATGCAAAAAGAAACCAAATCAAAACAAGGCAAAAGAAAGCAAAAACCAAGTTTTTAAGAAGTTTTCTTTTTCACAAAAGAAAAAACATAACTTTTCAAAAGTGCTCCAAATACCATTGAAGGTTTTGAGACCGAAAAAAGGAAAAAAAAACACTTTGCAAGTTATCAACTCAATATGATCGAAAACTCAACAAAATAGGTGTTTCAAGATGCCCTGAACAACCAAAAAGTAGTAAAAAGAGCTTGGTGACATTGATCAAAAGACCAAGAAAGACAACTTTCAAAATCGTCAATCAACAAATTTCGAAAAGAGAGAAAAGCAAATGGCCACAAGATGCAGTTTTGACACAAAGCAAGAAGATCACAAAGATAAAGTTTGTCACAAAGATTGAAACCAATCTTTCTGCTTTGGAAGAGCAGAACAGCCAAGATTCTCAGAAAGAAATCTTGTGTGCTCAAACACCAATGCTGACACTTGCAATAAAGTAAAACAAGACCAAAACTTTCCACAACAGGAGAGAATTCAAAACTATAAACTTGCTGCAAAACCAAAGACTGACAACAAAGATTGACTACTCAGGAAACCCTCAGACCAGAAAACAAATCTTCAGAAACAAAAATTCTTGACAAAATCTTGGTTAATTAGGGTATACAGGACTGTGTCAATACACAGTTACATGTATACGCGACTCATCCCAAAGAAACCTGTGTATATGTGGGTTCATATGGGGAAACTTGCACACATATGATACTATAACCTGACAAAACTGCATATATAATAGTTCACAAGGAAAAGAGAGAAGAGTCTGGAGAAACTCCTCAGATTTAAAGTCTGAGTTCCTTTAGGAACAGACAAACCATTTACAACAAGAACAACTATGGTTGAGCCCTGATTGGTTTAAAATAACCCAAAGTAGGAACAACAATACTATTGTCCCCAGCGGAGTCGCCAATTCTGTTGAGGGACAAAGTCCCCTAGGGTTTTGGGTCAACACCTAGCAGAGCGGGGGTTATCTACAGTAAGAAACAAACATTCCACACAACGATGATACTTAAATAAACAAACTATGTGAAGAGAGGTGCACCTAGTGGTCCTTCATTCGGGTAGATCCAGCCAGGGTCCAAACCCTCTTTGAGTTCCTCTCGATCCTTGAACCTACAAAATAGCCAATTCAAAGGAGCATAGCAATATATAGACAAAGTATCATATAGAAATCAACTTCATAACTTATTGAAAGGTGGTTAGTTATACATGGGAATAATTATACATATGCAAACCATAACAATAACATCATAAGCATAAAGAAGATTGATTTCGGGAACAAGACAAATGTTTCTTTATTGTAGATAACTAAAACAAAGTAAGGAATGATATCACTTGAATATTCCTCTTGTTAGCTCCAAGCGGAACCATCCTCTGGATCCATCCAATCCCAAGTCTTCAAAAGGCTCCTTCCATGACTCATACAAAGATATCTCAACTAGTGAAATGACATCATAACTGAAGGAAACAAGGGTTTCCTGTAATGGGTGGAGTGCTAGAAGCACAAGGTTATTCAAACCTGATCAGGGATAATCTCAACAGAGTAATTTTCTTTCAATTCTCTCCCTTAGGCCTTCCCATTGAATCATTTTTATACTTCTCCCAAAGTATTTTTTTAGTTGGGAATTGATTGGGAATAGTTGGGCCACATGCACTAATAGGTAATCAACAGGTAAAACCCGTGAACTCCGCCCAAAATTAAGGAGATTTAATTTTTTTTAATGTTTTAAGACATATACGTGGGTTGGGTATACACAGACCCACGTACACACGCTTTTATCTTAGGGCAATGTCACGTATAGGGAGTGAAACACTGTTTTTGAAGTATTTGGACCAGGTTTGGAAGAAGGGGTTGCCCTAGGCCATAAGTGTAGCATCACAAATATCAAGGGTGAGATTTGGAGCTATAACAGGGAGTCAAATTTGAAAATTATTTAGGGAGACAACTCCACTTATCCTGTTAAAGGCTTTGGGTCTAAAAATTTTCATTTGAATTTTGGGGAATCTATTTTGATCCATGGTGTGATGTGTGTGTTGGGATTGAGGAAGAATTGGGTATTAATACTCACATTGGAAGACAAAGGGATGAGGGTTGCCTCCATCAAGGGAAAGGTTCTTACTTGGCCTATTGGATCACCTATGAGAGATGCATTCACATTGGGATCAAGATATGGACAACTCTACAGGGTTACTGAAAGACCTCTTCTACCATTGGTCTATGATACTAATCATCTAAGAGAGATATGATATTGAATATTGACCCATCTACATTAAGATACTCTTCCAAATTTGGAACAATTGTTCTCTGGGATTCCGAATATTCAAGCTCAACATGATGGAGTATGTCCAAGTTATGTGAGAACAAGACAAATTCCATCCTCCATCTCATTCATTCTGAAATATGTGGTTTAATGCTTATGCCTTCTATTGGTGACCATCTCTACTACATCACCTTAATTGATGACTTCTCAAGAATTAGATGGATATATTATTTGAAGCACAAGGATGAAGCATTTGAAATGTTCAAGGAGTTTAAAGCTTTGATAAAAAATAAAATAGGGAATAAAATAAAAACATTCAGGTCTAACAATGATGGAGAGTACACATCAAAGGAGTTCATTGATTTTTGCAAGAAGGAAGGCATAAAGAAAGAGACAATTGTGCCCTATATTCCCTAACAAAATGTAGTGGATGAAATAAAGAACAATTCCATTATATAAGTTGCATGTGTCATGATCCATGATCAAAATTTACCAAAGTTCCTTTGGGGAGAAGCAATGAATGTTGTTGTATATGTCCAAAAGAGGGTGCCTCATCAAGCATTAGACAACAAGACCCCTAAAGAAGTGTTCACAGGTGCCAAGTGTTATGGTATCCATCTATGTATCTTTGGATGCCCCATACATTTCCATGTACTGAAGGATAAAATAAACAAGTTGGAAGGCATCAGAAGAAAAGGTAAGTTTGCTAGATATTATGAAAATTCTAAAGTTTTTAGAATATATATTCCTAGTCAAAGGAAGGCTGAGATTATCAAGGATGTAACATTTGATGAAGATGCTGCCCTTGGGAAAGTAAGAGACCTTTCTTTTCCTCCTCCTGAGAAGATTATGATATGGATATTTTAGATGGTCCTTCCATGCCTAAATCCGAGACAAATATTATTGATTATCCCATGGAGCCCATGAATCCCTTAGATACTCCTCCATGTGATCCACCTACTAGGAAGATTCCACTTTGATTCGAGAAACATTATAGGATGATGAGAGACAAGCTCTTGTTCAAAGATCATTTAGAGAAAGGAAGAAACCATGCAGATACTAGGGATATGTTGTAGCCATGAGCACTATGATTCAAGTTGAACCTCCCACCTTTAAAGAAGTCATGAAGGAACAAATTTGGAGAGATGCTATGGCCAAAGAATATGAATCAATCATGAATAATGAAGTTTGGGATTTTGTGCCGATACTAAAGGGGAAATTCATGGTGACCTCAAATTGGTTATTCATTCTCAAGCATGGAGTTGATGGTAGTGTTGAGAAATATAAAGCAAGGTTTGTGGCCCAAGGATTCTCCCAAAAAGAGGGAGAACATTATGATGATATATTTACATTTTTGGATCGATATACAACCATTAATTTGATAGTTTCCCTTGCCACAAGTCAAGGATGGAACCCTTATCAGATGGATGTGAAGATAACATTTCTTCATGGCATGTTACAAGAAGAAGTGTACGTTGAGCAGCTACAGGGATTTGAATTAGAGGATCGGAAGACACATGTTTGTAGGTTGAAGAAGGCATTGTATGGTTTGAATGAATCCTCTAGTGTAGGTTTTAACTCCTTACAGAAATTACCTGCATATGAATTCTAAAACACATAAAATAAACAATAGTGAGAGAATAAAACATAAAACAAATATACAAAGAGATTTTCCTCTAGATCCCAAAACTGGGACTACCAGATTGATTTTTCATTATGTTTATTTCAATGTTACAATACATATATATACCTATCAAAGAATCCAATACCATTGACTGAAAACCATCGCGCACAAAACAATGTGCGAAAATCATGCACAAAACCATAGGTAGGTATGCCCACCTAATATAAGGTCCAAACAAAATTACCCCAGGTGCTACCCCAGACCCCTTAGAGGGGGGATAACCACCCCCCTCAAACTACCTATGATGCCCTCGATGCACAATCGACACAACAAAGGGGGGGCTCCTCTCCCCCTATAACCCCCTAGTTAACTAGGGGGGCTAGTCATGGAAAGAATATAGCACAACCCAACATTCTCCCACTTGTTGTTTTCTTTCCTTAGGGGGCCACAGGAGAGCTTAGTCATTTATCTAGCCCTGCAATGCCCATTGTTTCTCTACACCAAGAGAACTTCTTAGAGCTCATTGATTTTGTTAATGCATCTACAATATTCTTCAAAGTGTCCACCTTTACCACTACACCTTTTTGTCTTCTATCATATCCCTCACAAAGTGATACTGAACATCAATGTGCTTTGTCTTTGAATGATAAGGAGAGTTCTTTACCAAGAAAATTTCACTTTGGCTATCATAGTCTATTCTTATAGCTCCCTATACTAACCCCATACATGAACACAATCTTTGCAACCAGACTGATTCCTTGCTTGCATAAGTGGCTGCCATGTATTCTGCCTCTGTAGTTGATAATACCACTACATATTGTTTCTTACTCATCCAACTGACTGCACCTCCAAAAAGGTTAAACACATACCCACTTCTAGATCTTATCTGATCCAGATCTCCAACCCAGTCTGCATCAACAAAACCACGAATATCGAAAACTCTATCCAATCCTGGTCTTCCTTCATAGCACAAACCATAATCACTGGTGCCACACAAATACCTGAAGACCCGCTTCACTACTCTCCAATGCTCCTTCCCTGATTTTGACATAAACCTACTCAATACTCCCACTGCATGTGCAATGTATAGTCTAGTACAGACCATCGAATACATCAGGCTACCTACTACACTTGCATATGGAACACGGGATCTGTCCTCTTCCTCTTCTTGGGTCTTGGGACATTGTTCAGCAGATAACTTTACACCTACAGAAATAGGAACCTTCACCGGTTTACTATCCTGCATTTTAAACCTCTACAATATTGTCTCAACATAATTCCTATGGTTTAACCAGAGCTTCCTCTTTGCCCAAACTCTTTTAATTTCCATGCCCAAAATATAGTTTGCAGCACCAAGTTATTTCATGTCAAATTTGGAGGACAATTGGGTCTTCAAACCTTGGATAATTTATTTGTCATTTTCAACTAGAAACATATGATCGACGTACAAGACCAGATAAATAACACAGTCACCAATTAATTTAAAATACACATAGTGAACTGCTTTGCTTCTGGTGAAGCCAAGTCCCCGTATAAATGTATCAAATTTCTAATACCACATCCTTAGTTATTGTTTTAACCCATATAAAGACTTCTTTAACTTGCATACTAGTTCTTTCTTACCCTTCACCGCAAAGCCTTCAGGTTGCTTCATGTATATCTCTTCTTCCAGATCCCCATGAAGAAATGTTGTCTTCACATCCATCTGTTCTACGTCAAAATCAAAAGCAACAGCAACATATAAAAGTAATCTAATAGAAGCTATGTTGGCAATAGGAGAAAAAATATCACCAAAATCAATTCCCAGCACCTGGGAATAACCTTTTGCTACCAACTGAGCTTTGTATTTCTCCACTCTTGATTTTATATTTGTCTTCTTCTTGAACACCCATTTTCTACCAATGGGTTTCCTTCTAGCCGGTAACTCCACCAGATCCCAAGCCTCACTTTTGTGCAAAGATGGCATTTCATCAACCATGCCCTATTTCCATAGTTTCCCATCCTCTGTCCTTCATAGTTCTTGGATCATCATCAATAATAGATAAAGTAAAATTTGAATAGAAAGAAGATGGACTATACCTTTCTAGCTGCCTTCTTTCTCAAACTGATCTTCTCACAACCAGATTTTGTGGCTTTTCATCTTTTGATTTCCCTTCTGTTGTAGAGTCTGATTCTTCCTCCTTAAGCTCAAACTCTATATTCTCAAGTTCCTTTGGTTGGAATTCATGTTTAATAATATCTTTCACCTCTCTGAACACCACATATTGCTTGTACACAATCTTCCTTGTTACTAGGTTCCAAATTTTATAACCTTTTAAACATCCTTATACCTAATAAAGATGCACTTTTCAGATTTACTATCCAACTTTGTTCTTTTCTCCTTTCGAAGATGTACATATGCATCACATCCAAATACCCTCATATGTGAAAGAGAGGGTTTCTTACCAGTCCATACCTCTTATGGAGTCTTATCCTCCAATGCTAATGAAGGTGATTTGTTGACTAGGTAACATGCAGTCTCCACCGCCTCTACCCAGAATTCCTATCCTAGCCCAGCACCACTTAGTATGCTTCTTACCCTTTCCATCAACATCTTGTTCATTCTTTCTGCAACTCCATTTTTCTCAAGTGTGTATGGAGTATTCTTCTACCATTCTATACCACACTTCTTACATAATTCTTCAAATTCCTTCTTGAAAAACTCGCCAGTGTTATCTATCCTCAGCACCTTTGTCTTCTTCTCTGTCTGGTTTTCCACCAGAGCCTTAAATTCTTTAAGCCTATCAAAGACTTCATATTTCTTCTTGAGGAAATATATCCATGTATTCCTTGAGAAGTCATCTATAAATGATACATAGTACACAAATTTACCCAATGATGGATCCTTCATATGTCCGAACATATCACTGTGCACAAGCTCTAATATCTGTTTCTCCCTCTTACCACCAGAAGGGAAACTCACCCGATTCTGCTTCCGATATACACAATTTTCACATAAAGAGAGCTATTAGTCATACCTTCTACCATACATTTACCATGAAGTATTCAAAGGCCCTTCTCTCCAATATGTCCAAGCCTTTGAAGCCATAACATGGTCTTTTCTCCAGAGACCACTACATGTTCTACTCCACTATCAGGAACCACAGAACTATTGCACCCATCGACAACACTGGTACCTTGCAGATTTTACAAATTTCCAATCTGAACTCCCTGCATCAATACCAGTCCTCCCCGAACCATCTTGGAGGTATCCTTCTTGAACACTATTTTTACACTTACGTCATCTAGCTTGCTTACAGAAATCAGATTTTTGGCCAATGCAGGAATATGTAGAACACCTGCAAGTGTTCTAATCCTTCCACCTTACAAATTCAACTTAACTTTTCTATGACCAGCGATTTTAGTCTTCCTGTCATCCCCCAATAAGACATCACCACCATCATATTTCTCATAATCGCAGAACCACTCTCTATGGGGAGTGAAGTGAAAGGATGCACCTGAGTCAATCAACCATGCCTCATGATCTACATGTGTTTACTTTTAGAAGACAAGTACACATCCCCACCTTCATCTGAGGTGGCTTTTGCCTCTGCAGAAGGAGCATCATTAGATCCCTTTCCTTTGTTAGGAGCTTTATATTTACAATCCCTTTTGTAGTGCCCTTCCTTTCCGCATTTCCAACACACCTTTACAAGTTTTCCTAGAGATTTAAATCTTCCTCTAGATTTAGATTTCAAACTCAATGACTTATTTTTTTTTTTGTTCTGGAACCTTCCTCATACAGACAAGACATCACCATTCTGGCTCTCCATATTTTTCCATCTCATCTCCTCCATCAGCAAGGATGAGACTATTTCATCAAACTTTACGGTAATTGCATTGCTACCTATTGCAATAACCAGACTGTCCCATGAATATGGTAGAGAACACAACAAACTGATGCAGTTATCTTCATCTAAAATTTTAATATCAAGAGATAATAACTGACTTACCATAATATTAAATGCATTCAGATGCTCTATCACCGAGTCTCCATCTTTCATCCTCAGGTTATACAGCTTTTCCCATAGGGAAAATTTATTCACCGGAGACTTAGATTGGTACAAAGTCCCTAACTTGTCCCACAAAGCCTTAACCGTAGCTTCCCCTGATACATTCAACAATACTGAATTTGAGACACACAATCGTATTGTGCTCTTTGCATTCCGATCCAACTTATTCCATTCTTCATCGGACACTCCCATTGGTTTAGTACTTGGATCTACCATGATCCACTGATCTTTATCTACCAACAGATCCTCCATCTTGAGTTTCCATAACTCAAAAATCTGACCATTAAATTTATCGATCTCTATCTTTCCACTGCTCGCCATCTTCTTTCACCACCAAAATCGATCCCCTAGATCTCCCACTGAACAGGGTCTACCACAGGCCCGAGTGAAACCCCTCAGAAACAAAGGTGTCCCCTTTAATCCAAAACAAATCTGATACCGAATGTAGGTTTTAACCCTGTACATAAATTACCTGCATACGAATTATAAAACATAGAAAATAAACAATAGCAAGATCATAATACATAAAACAAATATGCACACAAATTTTCTCCTGGATCTCAAAACTAGGACTACCAGATTGTTTTTTTATTATGTTCCTTTCACTGTTATAATACATATATATATACATGCTAAAGCATCCAATACCATGGATTGAAAACCATTGCACCCAAAACCATGTGCGAAAATCATGCACAAAACCATAGGTAGGTCTGCCCACCTAATATAGGGTCCAAAAAAAATTTCCTGGAGCACTACCTCGGACCTCGTAGAGGGGGGCTAACCACCTCCATCAAACCCCCTGTGGCTCCCCCACTACAAAATTAGCACAAGGAAGGGGGGGCTCCACCCCCCCCCCCTCTAACACCCCAGTTAACTAGGGGGATAGTTGTGGAAAGAATATAACACAACCCAACATGCATGGTACACCTCAATAGATAGTTATTTGTTGAAGGTGTGATTCACAAAAAGAAATTTTTATCCTAACCTCTACTTCAAGGTAGTCCAAGGTATGTTGTTTTTTTTGGTTTTATATGTTGACGATAGATTCTTAAAATGTAGTGAGTCCTTGATGATCAAGTGTAAGAGGGAGCTAGCCTATGAATTCAAGATGAAGTATATTGGACTGATGCACTAATTTCTAGGTCTTGAGGTGTGGCAAAGGCCTCGTGAGATTTTCTTTTCACAAGGAAAATATTTTGTGAATTTGTTAGAGAGATTTGGAATGAAAAAATTCAAGTTCCAACCCACACTGATGGAAATGAAATTCAAGATGTTATGTGGAGAGACTGAAGGACCTGATTTGGAAAATTCATATAATTATAGACAATTTATTGGGGCTCTGATGTTCCTAGTGGAAACCCCTTTAGATATATTCTACACAATAAATAAGTTGATTCAATTCATGATCAAGACTCTCCTTGTACATTGGATCACTACCAAACAAATTTTGAGATATTTGCATGGGACGATCACACTTGGTATAGAATATTCTGCTGGAGATGTTTGACTTCATGGATACACTAATGCTGATTGGGAAGTAAATTTTGTTGATAGGAAGAGTATGTAAGGATGTTGTTTTAACCTTGGATCTACATTAATATCTTGGAAGAGTAGGAGGCAAAATTTCGTAGCATTGAGTACCATAGAGGCAAAGTACATTGCCGCTAGAATGGCTAGTTGTGAAGCAGTTTGGTTGAGGAAGCTCTTTGGAGAACTAATTGAGAAGTCCTAGAAACTATAGTGATATACTACAACAACAAGAGCGAGATCCTTCTGGAATATAATCTCATATTTCATGAAATTTCCAATAATTTAGAGATCTGATATGACTTCATTCGAGACATGGTGCAGAGAGGAGCCGATAGACTCCATCATAGATCAACAGATGAGAAAATTATAGATATTCTCACCAAGGATTTTTTGAAGGGGAAGTTATTGGTCATCAAATAGAAGCTTGGAAATATGGATGTGACCCCTATAGATAAGGTGCATCATTGATTAAGAACATTGATCCAACTCTTCCCCCAAATCTGAGCTCCCATTGTGAGGAATTGAGATGAAGGGCTATTGGGGTTGAGGGACTTCTCGATAATAGGGTCGTAGGTGTGGGTCCCCTATCTGTTACCCATAGGGTTGGATATTTTTATCCCCTATCCTAGTATTTATATAGTATATTGCAGTTGGCATCATACCCACAATCTCGGCTTGTAGGGAATACTACTCCCCATCTAGCCAGGAGGTTGAGAGTGTACTTGGGGGTATACAACCAAAGTTGATTATGATGCAGGTGTTCTACCACATCACTCTTGAGGGTCATTGTTCAGAATATCAATGGTAAATAGGATGGGTTGAGGTGTTGTCCCCTATATCATCTATTTCTTGATATGGGGTTGTAGATGTTTAGCTCCCCCGTGAGATTTCAGGTTGAGATATGCTCCCCGATGTAGTTTTGGGTTGAGATGTGCTCCCTGATATTGTTTTCAAATTGATTTGTTTTCTTCGATGATGTAGTGGGTCGTATAATTCGCTCACTGATGATTATTCTTCTTTATATTCAAGAATGTTTCAGTAGATAGAGTTTAGTAGAGATGGGACATGATATGACAATAGGATATGCATGACATGGTGCAGGTGGAATTCTCCCTAGTTGAGAGGTAGTGTGCTGGCTTATGGGGGCCTGACCCGGGTTTAGATTTATTTAGCCAAACAATTCCCTACACTACTAGCCCTTTCGGCATCAGCCTGCAGAGCATAGACTGAAGTATCACCCGAAAAAGTATGGGGGGATGCTAGAACCATGTTTCCGCACCCTTGAGATATCTGTGATGTCGGTTTAGTCCAACTATGTTTGCCTTCGCGCAAGTCATTTCGCACACTATTCTAACCTTTAAAACCATTGTGATTTTTTATAATATTATTTCGCACAGCCTTAACTGGGGGCTGAGGTGCCTTCGCGCTGCTACGACAGTGACCTATGCTATTTCCCCAAACTACACTGCGTATCTTACTTATCTTCTGAATAGATCTTAGTTAACTTTGCGTAAATAGATATTCTACCTTGAATTCATTTAATCAATACAATTATACACATTTGCACATCATATAAGCATTAAAAATGCAATTTAACATATGCATAAAACAGGTAATAAATATGTGGAAATGATAGGAAACTTCTCTTTATTAATACTTCCAACTGTTACAGACTCGAATCACCCTGGGCACTCAGCTGCAGGGGTCCATGCACTCAACTGCGGACTACTAGGCCTCTGTGCACTCAGTTGCAGAGCCTTATCCTACTCTATGACCCAAAACTAGACCTTGCTCCACATATCTATCTCACATACATCATATGATCATCTTCCCTTATTAATTGATCTCTTAACTACTTAGAGCCTCACTCTATTTATACAATCCCACGGTCCGCAGACCATGGGTAGATCTCTACAACTGACATTACAATAACAAAATTAAGGGCTAACAGCCCTATAACTCTTTTACAAACTACGCGCTCCACGCCCACAAAATACAGAGTCTTTACATTGGAATTACAATCTTTGACCAAAATCTGGGCTTTAAGCCCCAAAACTTCCCTTGGGGGATCCTGCACCCAAGAGGCCCCCAACACAAACATCATGACTCACCCTCAAGTCACTCTGTTGATGTTGAGATCATTGTGTGAAGACCTCACAACTCTAACTGGATCGCTGCAAGTTCAACAACACAATGAGCAACTGCCTGTTGTACTTCCTCGATGCGTTGTTCAATGACCGTTATGGTTGAACTTCTGCCTTGGATCCTTTCCTACATTTCTTGCAGTTGCGTGAGCTTTTCTTCAATGGAGGTTGTAATGGTGTACACCTCATCGATCCACAGTTGTAGGTGTGCCTTCAAAACAACTTCCTTATGGCAAGTAGCATCAACCTGCTCCTTAAGCGCTTTAGCTTGCTGCATTCTCGTGAGCCTTTGTGTAAGGGCAACCGTCTACATGGTCCCTTTTACTTCATCATATCTCTGCTGCAACTCGTGCACCTCTATCTGTAGGCATTGTATTCTCATGTCCTCTTGTAGGGTGGTAAGGACCTCGAATGACTAGTTGAACAACTTGTTGGCTTATGGGGGCCTAACCTAGGTTTGGAGTTATTTAGCCAAACAAATCCCTACACTACTAGCCCTTTCGGCATCATCTCGCAAAGCACGGACTGAATTCTCACCCGAGGAAGTATGGGAGGATGCTAGAACCAAGTTTCTGCACCCTTGAGGTGTTTGTGATGTCAGTTTAGTCCAACTATGTCTGCTGTCATGCAAGTCATTTCATGCACTGTCCTAACCTTCAATACATTCGCAATCTATTATAATCATCTTTCATGCAGCCCTAACTAGGGGTTGAGGTGCTTTCATGCTGCTATGGCAGCAACCTATGCTATTTCCCCAAACTGCACTGTGTATCTTACTTATCTTCTTAATAGATCCTAGTTAACTTTGTGTAAATAGATATTCTATATTGCATTCACTTAATCAACACAATTATACACATTCACACATCATAAAAGCATTAAAAGTGCAATTCATATCCAATGTAACAGATGCATAAAATAGGTAATAAATATGCGGAAATTATAGGAAACTTCTCTTTATTAATACTTCCAACTATTACAGACTCGACTCAGCCTGCACACTCAGCTGCAGGGCTCCGCACACTCAGCTGTGGACTACTAGGCATCTACGCACTCAGCCGCAGAGCCTTCTCCTACTTTACAACCCAAAATTAGACCTTGCTCCACAGGTCTATCTCGCATACATCATATGCTCATCTTCCCTTATTAATTGATCTCTTAACTACTTAGAGCCTCACTCTATTTATACTATCCCATGGTCTGCGGACCATGGATAGATCTCTATAGTTGACATTACAATAACAAAATTAAGGGCGGACAACCCTATGAATCTTTTACAAACTACATGCTTTGTGCCCACAAAATGTGGAGTCTTTACATCGGAATTACAATATTTGACCAAAATATGGGCTCTAAGCCCAAAAACATCCCTTAGGGGATCCCGCGCCCAACATAGTGTTAAAAATTGAAAGGTAGTGAAAATTTCCACTTTGGATAGATCATTTTATGGATATGATGATTTCATTTTATTTTTTTCAAGAGGATGAAAATAAACCTAAATATCATCAAATTTGGACAAGGGAAAGTGTACTTATGAAGAAAAACCCATATATGCACATTTGGAGACATTGGCCCTAATCATAAATTGATCACCCTTGGAATCCTATAAATTCAAGTGACCTAAAGCTCATTTGGAAATCAATAATAATCCCTTATTCATTGATTGGTTCACATAGGTCAGAGGCAGAGTTGACAAAAGAACTTTGCAATGGTCTAAAATCACAGGGTTTGAAGCTTGCATCTATTTTTGGGGTTTTAGGTTATAGTCATTGGATTGTCAAAGGATAAATTTTATTATAGTCACTGGCTTGTAGACTCAAGGGAGTAAATGGAAGCCTTCAGTCTCTTGCACAACTCCTTGTCCCCATGACTATAAATTTTGACTAAAATTTGACCAATGACCAAAGCTAACCACAATTGACTGTAGATAGGAAACATTATCTATGGTATATATTGATGACGAAAACATATTTTCGAATTTTATTTGGCTATTTATCTAAATGATACTATACTGGGCTCATTTTACTATTTTCTGAACATTTTATGACAATCTAATATAAGAATAATTTCAAAGGGTTTTCCCCTTGTTGGGTTTTTCCATAGTCTTTGACCAAACTTGGTATCTCTTGTTGATGTGTTGATTGTATCCTTTGTCATTCCATTTATTGATATATCTTAAATTAATATTGATGATTGAAAATATTATTTTATATTAGAAATATCGCTAATTGAACTTTTTAATTGGGCTAAAGTAATCGATACAAAATAGAACAATCTAAAAATTTAACATATGTGTCTCTTATCAAAGGCAAAAATGTTGACGGATAGCTAGACTACGATCAACTTCATTATTGGCACCCTGAGTTTGAAACCACAATCCTTCTCTATTAAAATTTTAAGCCAACAAGATTATGCTATAGGAGTATCCTTTATGAATGGAGGACGTACTATATGCTATCATTATAAATTATTTCATGTAGTGCTTCTCAACTAACCTACTTATGATAAGGTTCTTTATGCCCTAGTGCAAGTTGTGAATAAGTGGAAGTTTTATTTGATCAGAAAGGAAATAGGAATCTAGAAAAATCACCAATCGCTATAGTACCTATAGGCCCATATCAAGTTATAACAGACTAAGAATTACAAGTGGATGATATTTTTACAATAATTTCAATTAGTGATCTAGTACAAGAAGGGAAACAAAAACAAGTTGGATGAAATTATTTTAGGGCCATCCACATCAAATATCACATGTTTTGGAACTCTTACACACATGGATCCTTTCACCCATAATGCATAAAAAGAGACATAACATAGGATGCAGAATTAAAGGAGGTATTTTAATAGTCGCAAATCTAGACTCATGTGCATGATGGTGACAATGCAATTGATTACCATCTCTAGAATGACTTACTCCATTGGTTAGATAATTTATGTCTTTCTAAAGGTAGGTGACTGTCGCTAATCAAATAAGCTCACACCTCTAGGGTTGAAAGGAATTTTGGTTTATGGAAGATAATGACTAACTTGTAGAGGTATGTGTACTGGCCTATGATTCAACAAGTGGTAGCTAGGTTCATAAGGAGATGCATGCTTTGTTTAACTAACAAGCATATTAATAGGAAAAATGGTATATATCATACCTTTAATGTACCCATTCATCTTTGGGAAATAATTTTCATGGAATTTATGGTAGCTTTACCAACAAATAGGAAGAGAGACGACTATTTATTCATGGTACTTGACTGGTTGAGTAAGATGAGTGTTCTAGTTCCTTGTAAAAATACCATCAATAAATAAGAAGAAACATAGTTATTCTTTGGATAGGTTTGGGTGCACTTTGGGATACCAAGGAGCATCATTTCAAATAAGAACATAAGGTTTCTTGGTTCATTTCAGACTAAATTGAAGGAGAAGTTGGAAATGAAGTTGGAAAGGTCTATAACATTCCATCCACAAATAAACTGGAAAACAAAAGTAGTCAATAGGAATTTGGTGTCAATTTTTAGTGGCTACAATCATAAGCATATGAAGATTTGAGATGAAAATATGGTATATATGTATCACTCTTATAACATATTACTACACACTTCTACTTGTATGTCCCCGTTTAAAACTCGCTTTGAATATTTTCCACCTTTACCTTTGGATATTGAGTATGGAAAATAAGGAGGAGTGAGGGAGGATCTTACATGGGATCCGTAATTTGTTGAGAAGATCAAGAGGAGCCATATATAAGCATAGGATACTTTTTATGTGAAATTTGCGACAGTGGATAGAAGTATCCTCCCTAGACCTAGTATACTGGTCTAGAACAACAAAAAGTAAAGAATATAAAGTTTCCCTTAGAGAAATTGGAGAATGGAAAGAGACTTACTTGGGTTCTTCCGCAAGCTCTTCTCTCTTATTTCCTTGTAACCTACAATTGTAGAACTAATTTCTATGATTATAACCTACACGTACAAACAACACAAGCCAAATATCTATGACATCTATGTAGCATTATCCAAATCCTCTATTTAAATGATCAACAAAGCATTGAAATATATGAATATAAACATAACATAACACATATAAGAAAATGGTATACTCTTTGTATTAATATGAATAAGAGAGATTTTACAACCAATAATAGTAGTTGATCTTATAGAGATCTCCCCATTTTGACTTCTCCTTCCTTGTCACAAAGTACACCTCAATGTCACCCGAATGCACGAAGATGATGACTCTCTTATATTTAAGGTGACAACACGAGGGTATGATTAGTCTGCAAAATCCAACCTTGATGTTGTAGATGGTTGTAAATTTATAGCATAGTGTGGAAGTTTAGGAATTCTTATCCATTTACCAATGTAGGCTAGAAATCCACTCTTGATGGGAGGATGAGCTCAAGGGGTAGGAGGTGAAATACCCAAGCTAGGATCAGATGGGATTTGAAGTTATTATCCAAGGTAAATGGTTGAAACAACTCCTGGAAGCTTATGGAAGAGGAATCTTTGGGATTATTTTTAATTTTACCAAATTTCTAGAATTTCCACACCCCCAACAAGGGGAAACCTACTACTAAGGGTCCGCAAAGGCTAATTGTAGACCTTCGTGAAGGTCTAAAGGATTTTCTAGTAGAGTTGTAGCACCGAGCCCTAAGAGCTTATTGATCTATGCGAAGGCAGATCTGAGGTGCTAAAAGATATGACACTCCTCTCTGGATGCAGAAACTTGGTTCTTGCATCCCCCCATACTACTTCGGGTGAGACTATAGCCTATGCTACATAGGTTCTTTCCAAAAGGGCCAGTAGTGTAGGGATTTTTTGGTTGGCGCAACTAACTCTGAACCTTGGTCAGGACCCCCTGAGCCAACAAATGGTTCCATTGCCAGGATCGTGATCTTCTTGAAATAGATGTGTGATTTCGCATCATTGGAATCTGACCAAGAAAGAAATTGAAAAGTGGTTGGATTAGAAGATTCACGAGTTCGTGGCGCAAGAAAACATGAATCCACGCCTATCGAAGGAATAGTGGTTGAATAGGTACCTGTACATAGAGATATACGAGATATTCTTCTGCACTTTTCCCATTGAAGTGTACAAGTGGTTAGCCAAATTGACAGCGAGCCAAGGAAGGTGGAAGCTTGATAATCCTATAGTATGGACTCCTGAATTAGTGTGACGATTAGAAGCCTCTAAAAACTAGATCATGTGGGCTATTGATCATTGGCTCGATCAGATTCTGCAAGGATTCATTATGAAATTTGCAGTTGATATCTCAGTCAGCTACAATGAAGCAGAGCAGTGATTTTTCAAAGGAATGCGAGGTAAGTATTTAAGATCTTTGAATAGCTATATTAAAATGTTATTGCGTGAGAAACAGGTGATGCTATTAACTTGGTTTTCGGAGCTATGCGAAGTGGATGGTTCTTTAGAAATCATCAAGGATCAGGACCAAAGTATACTCTATTTATTGGACCTCCTCCAAGTGATGACGAAGGGGTGGAATGAACTCCGCCACAAAGCATTGTTTAGCTAATAACATAGGGTTTTCCACAAACACATGAGCCATCCACTCCGCCTCCACCTCCACCTCCACCACATACACATTCACCCATGCCTCCACCACCACCATTTAACATGTCGAACACAATGAAGTTGTCAATTTTCAAGGACATTGGGAGCAAAGATATGGATGAGTTCTAGTTTGTTGTGAATGTTGTGTGGATAGCATAGCAGACTATAGATGACAATATAAGAAAGGCACAATTGGTTGTTGCTCTGCAGGATTGTGCACTGACTTGGTATATTAAGTATTGTTATGATAATCCTCTGGCAGCACTAGCAGATACTAAGGATGCTTTAAATAAGAAGTTTAGTAAGCCTAAGTCTGACTCATAGTGAGTAGTTGCATTTAAGGAAATCATGATGAGGGTTGATGAGATTCCTTGGGAATTAGATCAAAGGTTGAAAAGTGTGATTCGAGAAGCTAACATGCAACTCACAGATGGTCAACATCGTGAATGGTTTATAGCTTTGCTTCTACCTCACCTGAGGATTGCTCTGTCGCAACATAAGATAGGAACTTAGGTAGAAGCCCTCAAAATTTTGATGAGGTTGCACGCAACTCCCACTCAGGATGTGATGTTGGGGGTACAGTAGATCCACTCTCAGTTACAACCCCTCTACTTAGAATTGTAGAGCTTGAAGAAAGACAAGGAGACTAAACCATAGGTGCATGCGGAAGTCTGGTGTCTAGAGTGTAAGAGACAGGGACACAATGAAGACCATTGTCCCATATTTACAAATTATATTATAGGAGGGGGGCCAATTCCCCTTAGGCTAGAAGCTCTAGCAAGACTGAGCATAGGGGATGCACTACGGTGTGCTATTTGTCAGGTTTCTGGACAACATGTGATGAATAATTGTCATTTACTTCAAAAGTTAGTTCATAAACCTTAGCAATTGTTCTATAACTTTTTCAAATCAGTGGGCCACGATGAGCACCACTATTGCAGGTACGAGCCAATGATGGAGAGAACACCTACATACTGGATGCAAGAAGAAACTCAGCCTCCAGAGAAGGGCACCAGAGGAGCTTTCGGAGGATATCAGGGATGAGGTCAAGGTTGAGGAGGAGGAGGGCATAGAGGTCGGGGACAAGTTATTTGTTACAGCTGCGAGGCACCAATGCACTACGCGCGGGAGTGTCAGAATCAGACATGCCCATCATGTCAATATTGCATTTAGTTTGACCATACCATAGAAGAATGCCCGATGTTGATAGCTAAGATGCAGGAGAATAAGGCACAGGCTCAGTAACCTATGCATAACTTATAGATGATTAGAGCTGAGCCCCGCGAGGAATATCAAAGCATGAATGTAGTGCTAAGAAGCAGAATAATGATGGACGATGATAAGGGTAAACAACCTGAAGCGGATGGATGGGTCTGCAAGGCCCCAGAAAAGGAAGTGGGTTTTGATCTGGTGCGCGATAAGGAAACATTTATGGAGGCCAAGAAAAGCTTCGCTAAAGCATCCACCTCAGGAAGTCAGGATAAGATGCAAGGCACCAATGCGCCTGTAGAGGTTGACCCCTCTATTCTTACTACGTTTTTTGATACCTGCATAAAATTGTTGCGCGATAGAAAAGTTATGGAAGGTTTACAAGAGTTAATAAACAAATGCACCAGCAAAGAGAAGGTCCTTGATGGACACCCAGTGGTCAGAAAAATTGGCAAATACAAGGCACGCACAAGATGCGAGAATAGGCTTACTGCGCAGATAGGAGATTATGAGATGGACCATGACATTCTAGATATGGGGTTTGATGTGAATGTTTTTCCAAAATAAATATGGGAAAGAATGGGGAGACCTACACTACAGTGGTATCTGATTTAGGTCAAAATGGTGAACCAGCAGAATATCATCCCTGTGGTATGATTATATGGAGTCAAAGTTGATATAGAAGGTGCGAGTGTGATGGTTGACTTTGAGATAATAGACATCGTTAATGACAGTAAGCCATATGCTACGCCCTTGTAAATTGACTAGGCCATTGACATGAATAGGGTTATCAATTTGAAAAAGAGGACAATGTCATTTGAAAGGAATTCGCTTTAGGTTGTAGTGTTGTTGGACCCTGTAGAAGGAGCACGCTACACTGAACCAATCTGTGATTATGAAGAAAGTGAGGATTAACTCGACCGGATATATAAAATAACAATGCGAGACTAGGATTGGATCAATCCAATGGTAGATGGATGGATTGCATGGGACCAGGAGAGTTCCTATACCTCTGATTCAAATGAAGACTTGGAGCATTGGCAGAATCATTTGCATGAAGTCTCTACACTGCGCTGCAATATGATGACGAAATCAATGTGCTATGTTTCATCAGAGGTAAGGAATTTACCTTATTATGATGGTTTAACTAATGTGGATAAGTGTTTGGATACATTTGAGTGTGAAGTCCCTGAGGATCACCGCTTCTAAGCATTAGATTTGGCACTGCACACTACTTCTACGCGATGGTGGGGTGCACACAAGGATAGCTTTGATGGATGGCATGACTACAAAAGAATAATGAGGTTATGGTTTGGGCACCCTAACACTAGATTGACTAAGAAATATAGCGGGAAGGATGATCCACATGATCACCTAGAAAAATGGACTAAATCATGGGGGACAGAATCGCAACCGGAGTGGGTACACATATTTTTCCATACTTTAGATACAATTCCCATGAACTGGTATCTGGAAATAGAGCTCCACCATGGCACCACGAAGTGGGATATATTGAGAGAAGGATTTTTGTTGAACTTCAGTTTTGAATATGGCATTGCCAGTATCGATGAAGCCCTGCAGGAGATTAAGGAAGATATCTTCAAAACACTGCAAGAACCTATGGAGTGGGTCCAACCAGACTAGAGTACCCAGGTATGCCATGCACTCGAATGCTATAATGTGGATGCTGAAGAGGAGGATGACGATCTAAGAAATATTAATAATCTAGAGGTAGAAGGGCATCACAAAGTCAACGATCCAAAAATAGACAACCCAGACATCACCGTGTCATTGAAGACAAAGCATGTAAACATTGGGACTGAATCAGAACTGAAGTTTTCCAGGATAGGAGATTATTGAGACGATGCTACTATAGATAAAGTTGTTGAGTTACTCACGAATATCATGATCTACATCCTACTAATTTTTTAAGTTTGAACGACATAATTGGTGATTTTGGTGTTATGAAGATTACTCTGAAGCTGGACGCGAAGCCTATTAAGCAAAGACCATATCGCCTTAATCCTAAATACAAGGAAAAGGTTCACCAAGAGTTTGATAAGATGTTGGAAGCAGGCATCATAGAACCCTTTGAAGAATCTGATTGGGTAAGCCGGATGGTGGTTCAAGAGAAGAAGTAGAAGGGCAAGATAAGGATTTGCATAGACCTACAAAGCTTAATGACGTGTGTGTCCATGACCCATTCCCAACACCATTTACAAACAAAGTGTTGGACAATGTTGGAGGGCAGGAAGCCTACTCATTTACTGACAGGTTTTTTGGGTATCATCAGATCAAGATCGCGCATAAGGATAGGAGCAAAATGACCTTCACAATAGAATGGGGTTGTTTTCAATACACTGTGATGTTGTGTGGACTCAAGAATGTGCATGTGATATTCTCTTGCGTAGTCATTGCGGCATTCAAGGAGTTCATTCATAAGTTTATGGAAGTGTACTTTGATGAATGGATGATGTTCAGATTAGTAAAGCACCATGTTGCGAGTCTATGCCTAATGTTGGATATGTGTTGCAGATATCAGATCCTGCTAAATTTGAAAATATTCCTATTCTATGTTCCCTTTGGAATTTTTATGGGTCATGTGGTGTGCAAGCAAGGGTTAATGATGGATGCTCCCAAGATTGTAGTGATAGTGAATTTGGAGGCCCTGAGAAGTGTTAAGTAGTTGTGCGTGACGCTAGGACATACAGGATATTACAAAAAAATTATCAAAGCGTATTCTTAGAGTACCGAGCCTATGAAGAAACTACTGAAGAAGGACACAACATTCTGTTGGGATGAAGAACACCAGTGTAGCTTAGATTTCTTGAACGAAAAGATGGTCACCGTGCCGATCTTGGTATTCTTGGATTGGAAGAAGGAATTTCACGTACATGTGGATGTCTCTTGTAGTTCGTTGGGTACAGTGTTAACGCAAGCTGGTGAAGGAGAAATGGACCATCCTATAGCCTTTGCGAGTATGAAATTATCGAAGGATTATTCAACGATTTAGTGCAAAGGATTGGACATGGTGTACGCACTAGAGAAATTCAGGCACTATCTGTTAGGAGGCCATTGTAGAATGTACACAGATCATTTTGCCTTGAAATTACCTGGTCAATAAGCCTGTGTTTGGAGGGAAGATCTGCAGGTGGTTTCTACTATTTCAAGAGTATGACATTGAAGGAATTTTGAAGCCAAGGAGGTTAAATGAAGGGTCTAACCATCTATTGTGTATCGAAACAGGAGAGGAGACTAATAATTTGGAGGAAGGGTTTCCAAATGCGTAGCTCTTCATGGTGTGCATAGTAGATAATCATTTTGCAGATATCATTCACTTCTTGACTACGAGGATGGCATCGGAAGGTTATACAAGTCAAAAAAGGAAGGAACTAGTAGTACGCATGATAGAATTTCCAGTTATTGCGGGACATCTGTATAAGATGGGTGCAGATGAAATATTGCGAAGATATGTACTATATTTTGAGAGAGATAGCATTCTCGTTGAAGGTCATGGAGGGGCTGTGGGAGGAAATTATGCAGGAAACGCAACTGTGCAGAAGATTTTGCGCGTAGGTCTATGGTGGCCAATGTTGCACAAGGATTCCAAGGCATATTGTAAATCATGTGATGCGTGTCAAAGAATGGTTCAACCATCGTGAAGGAATGAATTACAATTACAACCTCAATACCTTTGCAACCATTTGAGAAATGGTTGATTGACTTTGTTGGACTAGTTTAGCCGCCAGGGAAGAAAACTGGTGTGCGCTATATCATCACCATGACATAATATATAACTAGATGGGCAGAAGCACAACCGATTAAGGATTGTACAAGGGCTACAATAGAAAAGATTTTGTTTGAGTATGTGTGACACAAGCAAGTTCCCTCTACAAATAGAGGCAACCCCTCTAGCCCTAGAGTGGGTCTAGTCACAGTAGAGACAATACCAAAGAAAATTTCTTTAGAAGATTGATGCCATGAAGGCTTACCCTCGAACCATCATTCGATGAAGTTCCTATTGTGTTGCTCCATCTTTCGTTCTTCTAGTCACTTGTACCTAAAAAAAACATACAGAACACAACCACAAACATAACAGAGTACGACAAAAACTATCTACTTAAAGAGTCAAGAAGCTTGAAGCTATCATTACGCATTTTGACATATGATATAAGAAATAAGTATTGGAAATAATACTGAGAGGGGGGGGTGAATCAGTATTAGCAAATCACTAAATTTTTCATTTCCATACTTAGATTCATATATGCTACTTCAATTAAGGGAACTCGCGTGTACACACAACTTTGTTTAATGCAATAGCGTATATCCAGTAAAGTTATGATCCAGTTAATCCATTATATGTTGATCGTTAATCAGTGCATTGGAACTTCATTAACCATATGAATAGTAAACAAGTGCAGTAAAATAGAACAAATCATCACACATAAGAATCACACATGAACACCATGATATAAGGTGGAAACCTAATGTGGGACAAAAATCACCTGCTGCTGTTTTCTTTAAGATAAGAAAACCCTATTTACAATATTTTAGTAGTGCAGGCTCATACCAATACACAAGCACCCACCTGCAGAAGTCTATAACCTTCTCTTGTTCTCTAGCTACTACTAGAAGGGAGCTACAACCCCCTAGCTCTTGTACTAGAAAATACGTTTACTAGTACGTAGGTGCCAGCCTATTGAAGGCTACAGCCTTCTTGATTCATCACCACACCATAATATGAAGGCCACATTTCATCCAATTTTCATACTGGACCCATCAACAGCATTGAAGCACAAAATCAATCACCACTGCAATACAACTATTGCATCAACCAATCACCCAACATTGAATCACTGAAACCCTATCATCAAAACACAGTCACCAGAACATAGAGCAGAACCTAGAACTCTGCAACAACAACCAAATCCAATCTAAAACTTCAAATATCATACTTCAAACTGTATATGCGACTCTGATGAGTTGAACCTGCGTCTATACGCACTTTTACCAAAGTGAACCCATGTACGCATCTGCAAATATTAACTTAGAACTTTGCAGCTATACTAGACATCAGTCATTCCCAAATCATAACATTTATACAATAAAACATGCCTCAATAATTTAGATCTAGTCTATCCATGATCAAACCACATAATGATAATATATTCCAAGCCTTATGATCCTGATCCATCATCCATCATCAACCACATAGGTGCATCATTGGTTCAAATCAAGAAAAGCATCACAAACCCTTAACCAGCATACTAGATCTCACACTTCATCAGATATTCAAATCTTGCACACTTGCACTTTGGCCTAATGATCTTCTTCTCCTTATATAGGTTTAGGCCTCTCTCAATACCATGGTCCAAAACCACATAGGACCAATACCTTGGACCTAATACTTGGGGTAAATACCTCAGACCAAATACCATGGACAAAAACTTAGTTTTCCAACATTTACGTGCCTTTCCTTTTGTGAAATTGCATGTGTACGATATACACACCTTTGTATATAGTGAAACTGCGTGCATGCATAGCTTGGTATATAGTGAACCTGTGTATACCTTTCTTTCTTCATTCTGTGAGTTTGAACTGTGATCTGTCATCTGAGTGAGTTGCCATCAAGGAAAACACTTGTGTCATACCTGTATCATAATGCCAACAATCTCCCCCTTTGGACTTGATGGAAACACCACACCAAGTCACTCTCCCCCTTTGACGTCGAGGGCAAAGGGTGGACAAAGATATTCTCTCCTTTGATATACATTCTATTGTCCATACTCCCCCTGAGTACATGCTAAAATCTCTGATTGAGCTCTCCCTTTGTACATGCTGAGATGTACCAATCCATCCATGCTTCCTCTGAGCACATTTTAAATTCTCTTATTGAACTCCCCCTTTGTGCATGCCAAGATGTGCCAATCTGTCCATTCTCCCCCTAAGCACATGCAGATTCTGCAAAGATATTTTTCAAAAGAATAACATGACTCTACAACTCAACTAAGTGAGTATGACCTTCCTATCACCAATGACTCATACATACATCAATCTCCCAACCAAGTGGGGATACACCATTTTGACTCATCCACCCAACCAAGTGGGGATATACCAAATGTTTATACATGACTGAAATAGACATTATTGCATCATCCTTCCCATGCAAAATGGGGTTACAAATTACATCATATGACACATGGGTCTTTAAAAGAAATACATGACATTTTAACAAAGACCAACGACATAAACAAGACCATGATAGTCATCAGCAACTATCATACACCATATGGTCTGTAGCATAATAATCTATCACCAGCATCCAGACCTATAACCTGCAATACCATTCTCTTGGCCAACCAACAATAAGTAGAAAGATGCATCATTTAGCCACATAAGCATCATCACCAAAGACTTCTAATCATAATGCCAACAAAGCATTATTCGAAGCATATGCTCCCCCTGAACCTATGCCTACCAATACTGTCAGATCTTTTCATGCATATATTAGCAAGAAGTATCAAGGCATCATCATCATCAAGTTAGGATGAAAATTACTTCTAAAAAACATCTTATGAGTACCAAAACATTTCCACACATCATCACTAGATTGTAACCATCATCAAACAGAGTAAATAATTGATTGAACCATATTAGACCCTTTTTCCTGAGTATGTCCCATTGCTTTTCCTTAAATGAACATATACGCAACTGTGTAGCTTCAAACTCGTGTATACACGCGACTTGTCTTCATGAAACTTTCATATGAGTTTTAGAACACTAAGGTTCCACACTTTTAGCTCCCTCTGAGTCTGTCATGTCTGTATACTCTATTATGCCATATATTTCTGACTGCACTTCCTTTCTCTTCCATATCTTCAACTCTGATGATGTTTTCTCCTTTTGGTATGGTGCCCAAAGTCTTCTCCTGCATTCCTTTGCTATATCTCCAAGCTTGTTACATGCATAACATCTGATATGTTTCATATTACTTTTGTAGTAGTCAACAACTTTGTGACCAAACATATTGCAAGAAAAACAATATCCCTTAAAGTACCTAGAACGTGATGATCTTTCTGTGTGATGGTCTTGAACAATTCTACTTCTGCATCTGGCTACAACATGTCCAAAATTATGACATACATAACATTCAATATTATACATCGGAGGAAATAATTTTCTATCACTTCCATATTTAGGAGCAAAAGATTTTCTTTGAAGATTATCTTTCCCTGGTTGTTGATGGGTTTGACCTCTCATCTCCTTGTTGAGCATTTCAAATTTTGCATTAGAGTTCATTGTCTCACCTTTTGAGCTAGATTCACCTTCAACAAATTCATAAAAACCAAGACCAGTTTTGATAGCAGGTGACCTTTGACTACTAAGAATATCATCCAAAATCTTAATACTGTCTTGAAATCATAATAGTTTATTGTTTTCTTCTAATTTACCTTTCAAGATATTTACCTCAACCTGATGTTGTTCTTCCTTTTCTAGATATTGCTTCTTCAAGATTTCTTCAGACTTTCTTCCTTCTTCCACTTGTTGCCTTAGTTTGAGAATCTCATTTTCTTGTTCTTCATTCTGCTCCTGTAGCATTTGACGTACTCTGAAGGCACACTCCAGCTGAGCTTTTAAGCTAATAACTTCTTCTTTGAGGGCACTCTCCCTTTTGTTAAATAGATCTTGTTGATCTATGAGTTTATCTGATGTTTCATTTGCTTGCTCATCTTCAATCTAAGGTGATTCAGAATCTGAATACTTGCTTCCACTCAATGGCAAGCTGTCATTGTTCCTTTGAGCTGTCTTCTTCTTCTAGCGTGCTTTCTTTCCCATTGTTCTACGAATCTTCTTCAAGCGATCAAGCTTCTACCAAATGACTTGGCTCTTATACCAATTGTTGGAAATAATATTGAGCGGGGGGGGGGGGGGGGGGGGTGAATCAGTATTAGCAAATCACTAACTTTTTCATTTTCATACTTAGATTCATATAAGCTACTTCAGTTAAGGGAACCCACATGTATATGCAATTGTCTTTAATGCAACTAGCGTATATCCAGTAAACTTATGATCTAATTAATCCATAATATGTTGATCTTTAATCAGTGCATCAGAACTTCATTAACCATATGAATAGTAAACAGGTGCAGTAAAATAGAATAGATCATCACACATAAGAAGCACACATGAACACCATGATATAAGGTGGAAACCCAATGCGGGACAAAAACCACCTGCTGCTGTTTTCTTTAAGATAAGAAAAACCTATTTACAGTCTTGTACTGGTGCAGACTCATACAAGTATGTATGCACCCACCTGCAGAAGGCTACAACCTTCTCTCATTCTCTAGCTACTACTGGAAGGGAGCTACAACCCCCTAGCTCTTGTACTAGTACATAGGCGCCAGCCTACTACAGGTTACAACCTTCTTGATTCATCACAACACCATAATATGAAGGCCATGTTTCATCCAATTTTCATACTGGACCCATCAACAACATTGAAGCACAAAATCAATCACCATTGTAATACAACTATTGCATCAACCAATCACCCAACACTGAATCACTGAAACCATGACATCAAAACACAGTCACCAGAACATAGAGTAGAACCCAGAACTCTGCAACAACAACCAGATCCAATATACAACTTCAAATATCATACTTCAAATAGTATATGCGACTTCAATGAGTTGAACCTACATGTATATGTGCTTTTACCAAAGCGAACCCACATACACATCTACAAATATTAACTTAGAACTTTGCAGCTATACCAGACATCAGTCATACCTAGATCATAAAATTTATACAATAAAACATGCGTCAATAATTCAGATCTACTCTATCCATGATCAAACCACATAATGATAATACATTCCAAGCCTTATGATCCCGATCCATCATCAATCATCAACTGCATAGGTACGTCCTTGGTTTAGATCAAGCAAAGCATCACAAACTTGTAACCAGAATACTAGATCTCACACTTCATCAGATATTCAAATCTCGCACACTTGCACTTTGGGCTAATGATCTTCTTCTCCTTATATAGGTTTAGGCCTCTCCCAATACCATGGTCCAAAACCACGTAGGACCAATACCTTGGACCCAATACCTAGGGTCAATACCTCAGACCGAATACCATGGACCAAATACTACAGACCAAAACTTAGCTTTCCAACATGTATGCACCTTTCCTTCTTTGAAAGTGCATGTGTATGATATACATGCTTTTGTATATAGTGAAACTACGTGTATACATGGCTTGGTATATAGTGAACCTACGTATACCTTTCTTTCTTCATTCTATGAGTTTGAACTATGATCTGTCATCCGAGTGCATTGCCATCAAGGACAACACTTGTGTCATACCTATATCATAATGCCAACAATAAGCTGTTGATTTTTATTAATGTAAATCAAATTAGAACTTACAACCAAGCCTTGACATCGTAATTCTCCTGGAAGGGTCCTGCTAGCATGTCTCCGCAAGCATTCACTTGTATACTATTTCCCAAAAGATGAATAACTCTCTCTCTCCTACCCAAAAGGCTAATGCTAGAACACTCTTACAACCAAGTTAACTGCACTCAAAACCATCCGAAACTAAGTTACATGAGAGGCTATTTCCATACTCTAGCAAAAACTCTCCACAGTTACTATTGAATTCTTGAACTCTTAAGCTACCTAATCTCAGTCATGGAGGAAGTATTTATAGGAGGAGGAGCTTCCATAAAATATGGGAGAAAGAGCTTATTCCTTTGAGAGGTTGCACAAAAGGTCGAACAACCATCCCAAAGGAGAGATGTGAGCTCATCTGATCCAACAACCAACCCTAGGACCACCCATGAAGTTGTTAAACTTCGAAGCTTCAATGAGTTGTTTAAAAAAATTGCCAAAAGTAGCTCAACGTGAGTGCAACACAGAGATAGAGCGAAGACATCGCTAGGGCTAGTGCAATATTGGCCATCTTCGTAGGTGGAACAATTGTTGTCTCACGACGACCCAAAAACATAAGTAAAGAAGGGTCTGCTACAGGAGAAGTAAACTGAGACATTCTTCCTGAGATGACAAGGAAGACATTGAAACATAATTTGCAATATGACATAAGGGAGATGTCAATAACATGGACCGACAGTGTCCAGAATCAGGGAATGCAGGGTTGGTGACAAATCACTGTGTAAAAAATGCCCCCTAAAGCATGAAGGCCAAGAGAGTGGGAGGGGTGAAATGCTTTACAAATCCATAACCGAAATAGAACACCATCGTGGAGAACTTGCAACGCATGTACAACTGATATCTCTGATACATGAGTACATAGTGAAAGGACATACATGTACATAAGGCATGGGTGCAACCATCCATAAGATAAACATAAATGACCTGTGGTATGGACACAACCATCCAATCAAAAGGACCATATGAAAGACTCAGGTATGGTAACAACCATCCAATCAAAAGGACCATATGAAAGACTCAGGTATGGTCATAGCCATCCAATCAAAAGAGTCATGTATACAATCATGAACCAATCCACGCAACCTGGACTTGTGTAATATAAGCCCAAGGTCTTGAAACCCAACCCAATCAAGGTACAAACTCTAATATGCGAACAGATGTGCTGAATTCAAGTATAATATAAAATTGCTTGATTACCGGTCAATGATGAAAATCGTTAACTACCGCGAGAGAGACCACTAGTAATGTCAATGGTTCTCAAGGTACCTCTAGTACAATCCATGAAGTGTGAAGTATGATCTAAAGATGAACACCTGTGAAATCACCCAGTCGAATGCCAATGATCAAAGCTTGTCGTCGAATGCAAAGAACTTGCCATTAAGGCATGAAATCTCCAAGGTACCAGAAATGAGTTTCTAGATCAACTTCTTGGATAATGAGATGAAGTCAACAGGAAGCGATCAGTCGAAGGAGGGCCATAATGATTCCCACATCATTAACACGAGACAAAATAACAATATGAATGTGGATGAAATAGAGAATATGAGGAAGGTGTGTAAGGATACAAACTACAGAAGGATTAAACTCTTGAACATATCAGTGACATGACTCCGGAGTTTGGCAGCATTTTGGTACCAAAGGATCAAAGGTCATGAAGATGTAGCAAGGATCAGATGGAATGAGGTAAAATGGATAACCCAAAACCTGGAAGGCCAATGATAAAGTGAGGATATCCCAACTTGACACGAAGCAGAAAGAGTGTTGATGTTCAAGAGCGACAAGTTGCTGTAATAATCAACAGAATACTTCCAAAATCCCCCCCACCATTTCTGGCAAGTACCCCAATTGTTTTTGAAACACGAGCTTGAAGGGGATAGCATATGCTTGTAATGTAAGTTTTTCTTTCGAACAAATCCGACCTAGTAACTTTTAATGAGCCCTAGGAAGGAGAAACTCGGTCTCATCATGATGACAAGTCTAATGTCATCAGGGTCTAACGAGTCCGACATAGGTAAAACTCGGAGTCTTTTTCATAATTAGAGAGTTTGAAAAAGATAAGGAAAATAAAACTCCAAAGGTCCCTTTTCGTAAATTTGTCCCTTGAATCTGAAAAGATAGAAAACAATACTTGAGAGAACTGCTTGACCATTTCAGCCAAGGAGTACTTTTTTCGTAAATAGTGCCTCCCATCCTAAAAAGGGGTAAACTTATACTTGGCACACGGTGTTTCGCATCCATTAACAAGTTCAAAACGACAAGGTCTCAGCCATATTTTCATTTATAAAGGGTCGAAAAAGAGCTGAAAGTAGACCCCCCATTTTATTCTCTTTAACGAGTCAAAAGGGAAAAAACTCTGCGATCTTTTCATTTTTTACGAGTCAGAAAAGAACTTAAAGGTGACTCATCCTAGAGGAACAAGTGGTATAAAGGGTAGCAACTATTTCCAGCAATGGTGGATTTTCTCAAAACATGTAATGGTCAAGAGGCTAGCTAATAAAACCACTCATCATTGTGGTCCCTCAGGAAAGGAAAAACAACCAAGTGAAAGTGTATGGTCGTCCAAAGAGATGGTAATGATGGAATGAAATAACGAAGGTTCATCTAGTAGAAATCAACTGATTAAAATGGTAATCACCAGATGTAAATCAGGTGTGGGTTCATTTTTACACAAGCTTGAACCATGGAGAACACTGCTTGGATTTGGTTTCATGTTTGCACAAGCTTGAAACAAAAAACTATGCTTGCTATAAGTTCGCATGCCACCAACATCATGACTTAGATCGAGGTACATGCCCCCCAAGCTTCATTTGATTTAACTAGGTGGATGGAATGAAGGTTCACTTTCGAGATCTTGGAAAGACTCGACTAGGATTTTACGAGATCTTAATCAAAGACTCGATTGGGAAAAGGGATTTGTTTCATTTTTTAACGAGCTTGACAGAGTAAAAGAACTATACTCAAGACCCTTGTTTCATTTTTTAACGAGCTTGAAACAAGACAAGGAACTCTCGTCATGACTATTCATGGACCATATGAGAACATGGCTCCCAGAGGTTTTCACTAGATGGAAGGACCATGCTCTGGGAGGAATGCATGTCTTTTGGTACCAAAAAGAGATCAGGTTCCAATGCCCCTAGTACATAATGTACTATACCATCTATGTGATCATCAGTAGATGCATAGACGGAACAGGAAGCCACATAATTGACCTGTGGCATGGAAGGGGCTACTTTCAAACAAGAGCCGATAGGGGATGATGGTTGTAAAGGAGGTGCCTAGTCACCAATGAACGACAAGTGGTCAATAGTCACAATTCTCCCTTCATGTGGAAAACAAACCACATAGAAAAGAAAAGAAACAAGAGCTCCCATGACATAAACATAGTTGCATCCAAGGAGGAGATTGAAATCTAACAGACCTTGTACCACCATCATGTATATATAGACGATCTTTCCTCCCAAACTAATGGGGAACTATGAAGGATCCCTAAGGGTTGAATGGTTCCTCCGTTGAAAGCCAACAAATTCTCGGTGATAGGCACAAGCTGTGGGGAGCCTAAAGCTTTCCAAGTAGTGGAAGACACGATGCTAACATACGCACCTTCATCTAAAATAGTTCCAGGTACTACCATATTATAGGCTTGTACTGTGATCTCGAAAAGTATATAAGATGGGAGGCGATAAGCAGTCGAGTGACTCCAATCGAAAGAAATGATAGACCTACTTGGTGGGGGTATCATATGATTTCCCTCATGCTTTATAGGAATAGAAGAAGGACTCTCCTAAACAACTGGGGTAGGAGGGTCACTCTTCGATTCATGAGAATTTGAGGAGACGAGAAGAACATGAGCAGTATGATCAACACTCTCTTCTGGAACAAAGTGAACAACTAGTGGTGAAACCAAGTCGACACTCTCTCTGACCAATGGTTGGTTAGGAACAGACATAAGAGAGTCTTGCTCAGGAAGAGCAGGATGGGTAAGAGATGAATCCAAGTCAATCTCTTTACCAACTGGGAGAGGGTTAGAAGAAAGCCTCTGATAACCAACAGGGAGTTGGGGTTGAGAATCTATAATGTTTTCCAAAACTTTGGAAGATTTATCCATAAGAGGAAAAAAGTGAAGAAGACATTATCCTTCACATAACCTACATGGAAATCTAATTTTCCCTTTCTTCTTACCATCATTATCCAAGAGTGTAGCATCGAAATGATCTTCAGAGGTCGACAAGGATGGTCGATCCAGATTTTGAGACCATACCTCCAAGACTCTAGGAATGCCAGGGTAGCCTTGGACGATATGGTCACACTTACACAACCTGCAAAGGAATTTGACCTTCCATGGAGGATCAAAAGGTTTTCTGATAGGAAGTGCATTTGGAGTAACAATAGCACGGTTGGCCCCTTGCTTGGCTGGCTTCTTCTTCTTTGTCTTCTTTTTCTTCTTCTTAGCATCCTGGTTACTAGATTTGAAACTTTCACCAGGTGAAGTAGAAGAGGAAGGTGAAGAAACAAGGGAAGAAGGTGAGGGGTTAACCTTAGAATCATCATGTCATGATTCAAATGAAGGAGATGGCAGGGCAGGAGTTGAGACATTTGGGATCACTGAGGTCAAAAATAACCAGACAGGTAAAACAATGGTTAACACAGGAAGGGACAACATTGCCATATAAGGAGCACCAATGTTTCCAAAGGAAGGAAAAGGACCAGGTTTCCTTTCTGAGGGGAACCCTTCACTGGTAGACTCCGAAAATGTTGCCATTGGAATCGTCTCTAAAGAATTACTAAGGAAGTCAACTTTTACCAGGAATATTTCGTGGGAAGTTAAGTTTAGGGCACTAAAACAAAACTTTGCCTTTTCATGTTTTAAGAGTTGAGAAGAGGATGAAAGGTGACTCTATCACTTTCAATTGGAAATGAGATCGAAAGGACAAGTGCTTGGATGATCATTTTAATTTTAGAGAGTCGAAAAGGAATGAAAGTGACTGCTCTAGAACTCTAGGAAAAAGGTTTACCAGGCAAGCGTGAACTGTAGAATACCTCCCTACAAACCAAGAAGTACGAGCAGGCAATCTCCCTAAATGTTGTGTTCAGTGTATCATGTCCGCAAGGCGGCTGTCTCAGTTTCCTATGGATAATAGGATTGCAACCTAGTGGGGTCTCCCATCATATATGGGATGGTATAGGGAGCACAAGTTCGTACTAGTACTTATTGAATCAAAAAAGGAGGAATCACCCAACCTTAGTGAAAATAACAACCACTAGGTTTAAAGACGTTAGAACACGTCTCTAGCCTAGACCTCTAGATGTGAGCGTTAACTTTCAATGCTTCCTTAGGTTAATTCAATAAATTTTAACAGTTTATCTTGAATTAGATGTCAGTTTCAAGGCCCTGTCGAATGCATCTTCAAAAACTACTAGAATGCAACTATATGAGAAAAGAAGCCATTTCTTTTCAATGAAAAACTAACTAAAGAAAAGTGAGAGGTTCATGTCAAAGCAATCAAAGCAACAAGAAAGAAAATGCAAGAATGGTACTGCTCATCATTTCTGAAGCAAACCAATCAAGAGGAAAGATTTATGCTTCTATCTTTCACTAACTTGTAAACAATCTAATTAAGAAAATGAAGAATACATCCTTTGCTTTTCAACTTCTAAATGTCAAGAATTTACTAATGCAAAAGATTGTTCTCATTTCCTAATGCAAAATGAATGCAACACTTCTTTCAAATATATGGCAAGCAACCAAATGCAAAACTCAAAACAATGCTAGTTTTAAGTCCTTTCCGAATGAAATCATTCAATAAGAAAAGAGAAAAATTCCACTTGGAAAATAATCAAAGACTTAAAACAAATAATATGTTTCTTTTTGCAAAACTTTAAAGCTTTCTAACTGACCAGACAACAATGTAATCTATGCAAAGTGATGGAAGGAAACCAAACAAGAAAGAATTGAAATCTTTGGTAACCAAACGTCGCGTACCAATTAGGAAAATGAAAAAGCAATTAATAAGGAAAAGCCTCAAACAAAGCAAGGGATTGTTTCAAACATAGCTCAAAGGTCGAAACGAACAAGCAACCCTAAGCTGAATAGGTCACATAGTTCAAATGGAGAAATTTCACGGGAATGAAACCCAGAGTCAAATATTCTAGCAATCAACAATTTGACACACAATAAATAAGCAGAAGACAAGCTCAAAAGGATAGGACACACTAGCCAATCAACAAACAAAACTTCAAATTTGAAACCTACAGGAATATTCACGAGCATAAAACTGCCAACATGCACTGACAATGAAACGTCACACCTCCCTAACTAGCCACTTTGCAACGTCATCACAGAAGTACACCAGTTAATAGAGCTAACCCGATTTCAGAGCTCTTCGCGATTGTGAGGCAACTTAAACATGCCAAACAGCAGAAGGCACACGTAAACAGATAACATAGGCATGACTATCTTCACGACTATCACAAAATAAACTACGATGACCCTAAAACAAATAAAAATTTTCAAAAACTAGCTGAGGGAAGGCCAAAATTATCACCCACAATAGAGGGAAGACTACTAGGAGTAGTCAAAACAACCCAGAAAATGAAAAATTCATCCCAAATGTAAAGGAGACAATAAATAAGTAAAACAAAATCAAATCAAGAGACAAAAAACAAAGATCCCAAGTATGGTCGCCAACTTGTGACACAGGCAAGTTCCCTCTATGGACAGAGGCAACCCCTCTATCCCTAGAGTGGGTCTAGTCATAGCAAATACAATACCAAAGAAAATTTCTTTAGAAAGTTGATGCCATGAAGGCTTACCTTCAAACTGTCATTCGATGAAGTCCTTGTTGTGTTGCTCCAGATTTCATTCTTCTAATCACTTGTACCTGAAAACAACATATGGTACGCAACCACGAACATAATAGAGTATGAAAAATACTATCTACTTAAAGAGTCAAGGAGCTTCAAGCTATCATTATGCATTTCGACATATGATATAATAAATAATTTGTTGATTTGTATTAATGTAGATCAAAGTAGAACTTACAACCAAGCCTTGACATCGTAAGTCTCCTGGAAGGATTCTGTTAGCATGTCTCCACAAGCATTCACTCGTATATTGTTTCCCAAAAGATGAATAACTCTCTCTCTCCTACACAAAAGGATAATGCTAGAACACTCTTACACCCAATTTAACTCCACTCAAAACCATCCCAAACTAAATTACATGAGAGGCTACTTCCACACTCTAGCAAAAACTCTCTACTCTTACTATTGAATTCTTAAACTTTGAAGCTAGCTGATCTCTGTCACAGAGGAAGTATTATAGGAGGAGGAGCTTCCATAAAAGATGGGAGAAAGAGATTCTCCCTTTGAGAGGTTGTACAAAAGGTGGAACAACCATCCCAAAGGAGAGATGTGAGCTCATCTGATCCAACAACCAACCCTAGGACCACCCATGAAGTTGTTACACTTTGAAGCTTCGACGAGTTGTTTAAAAAAATTGCCAAAAGTAGCTCGGCATGAGTGAGACACAGAGAGTGAAGACTTAGGTAGGGCTAGTGAAATCTTGGACATCTTCACGGATGGAACAACTATTGTCCTACGATGACCCAAAAACATAAGTAAACAAGGGTCTGCTCCAGGAGAAGTAAACTGAGACATTCTTCCTAGGATGACAAGGAAGACATTGACACATAATTTGCAATATGACACAAGGGAGATGTCAATAACATGGATTGGTAGTGTCCAAAATTAGGGAATGCAGAGTTGGTGATAAATTGTTGTGTAACAGTATGTCTTAACTACATTTTTCTGCCCGAAAGTGTTGATGAATGACAGAGATACACACTTTTTGAATGAAATGATGAGCGCATTGACAAAAGAATTCTAGTTCTACCATCAAAAGAGTACACTGTATCACCCATAGGCCAATGGAACTATTGAAGCCTTCAATAAGATTTTGGAGAATGTACTGAAAAAGATCTGCAATGCGTATCGAAATAACTATGATGTGTGCATACCTGCAGTACTGTGGGCATATATGACTACTTGCAAGAAGTTAACATGACAAACGTCATTTAGATTGGTCTATGGTGTAGAAGTTATTATGCCAATGGAGTATATTGTGCCTTGTCTGTGCATAGCATATCTCACAGGTATGGTGGATCATGAAGCCTTGGAGGAATGTCTTGCGTAGGTGATGGAGCTTGAAGAGGACTGATTCTTGGTAGGATTCCATCAGCAAGTATAGAAGGAACATGAAAAAGCATGGCACGATCACCACATCAAACTTCGTAAGTTCAAGGTAAACAATCTTATCTTGTTATATGAGAGTAAATTCTCTAAGTTTCGAGGGAAATTTCGGATGCATTGGCTAGAGCCATATATTATCAAAGAAATTACAGATGGAGGCACAGTTCATCTCGCGAAGTTGAATGGAGAACCTTTTCTGGGAAGAGCGAATGGGAGCCAACTGAAGTTGTATACATGGGATCCTGCGTAATGACTATATGGTGGTAGGACAATCTTAGTGCTCTAGGAAGTTGCAAGGGAGAACAGGACTATAAAATACACTGCCTAGGCTAGAGGATTATGCAATAGGTGGGCTACATGGAAATTAATAAAGTTTCTTCCTAGGGAGTTGTGCACAGAGAGCTGCACCATCCTGGAAGGTGTCATGCAACACAATAGAAAAATGAATGTTGAAGTCACTATTCATGACTTGATAGCTAGAAGATGGTTACGAGGAGGGAGTTGGTGGCATTTAAGGAAAAAATCCTTGAAGATTTGCTACCAAACTAGATTAATTGTAAAAGTTTGGGGGGAACGGTCAGATTTGAATTCAAAACCCCCTATAATTTTTGCATGTCGTCCAAACACAAAACACATTGTGGCCTTAGAGTTGTTGTTGAAATTTGTTGCATATCGCTCATGAGCTAAGCATTTTGGGAGGAATTATTTACACACACAAACATTTCTCGTGAAGCCCATGAGTTTTTTATGGAGAGGATGACTGCCACCTACCTTGCTGAAGCCTTGAGTTCAGAAGAAGCCAATCTGATGCTCCAAGACCTGAAGTATCCAGTGTTGAAGCTACGCTTGTGGTTCCCATGGTACCAAGGTGACCAAGGCCAAAACAACCCATGGTGAAAGAAAAGCAACCTGCAACAAAGAAAAATAGAAAAAGATGATGCAAGTACTCGCTTCCCCAAGGAAGCATACCACAACACCAACACAGAAGAAAGATATGTAGCCAGCAAAAGGTAAGCAGAAGGTTGTAAACCTGGAGGTGGAAGAAGCATAGGGAATGGAAGATATTGACACTCAAGGCATGGAACCTATGACAAAGTGATCTAGGTATATCCCTCCAAGAAAGGGAAAGGTGAAGATCACAAAGGACCGAGACTCAAAGAAATTAACCATTTCCATGCCCCTGCTATTTGCGCAGGTTCCTTTCAAAGGTCTGCAGCTCGTGCAAATCCCACTATTGAAGATGGAGGATTGGGACGTCACGAATCACGCTAAGTTCCCACACTTAGCGACAAATAAATATATGAAAAGAGTTTATTATGAGGACATAGGTGTGACATCACTGGAAACAGAGGAATGTGTCCACGGTGTTGAGCAATCAGGATTGCTCAACCTGCTATGGGTGCCACATTACCACCGCACCCCCATTAACACAATTTTTGTATGCCAGCTACTTACACTGGTGCACGATGGGTGCCTATGGATAGGAGTGCCTATACCCATCACAGATATGCTCATTCATAGGATTAAACACCTTCCATATGAAGGTCTGAACTTGACCAAGGAGTTTGGTGAAAATATAGGGGAGAAGGAGCTTGCAGAAAGAATGAAGAAAGAGTATGAACTCATAAATAAGTCGCACAGGTACTCAGTTTTATCAATCTCAAATCCTGCAATTCAATTGGACATGAACATATTAGAAAGAAAGGTGATGAGGAAATGTCGCGCAGATGAAGTTCCAGCACCCGTAGTGTCCCTAGCTGCACAATGCATGAAGGGCATGCAGTTCAATTGGTCCAGATACCTTTGTTAGGAGTTCCTCGTGAACTGTCAAGAGGTCCAAGATTAAACCAAGTTGCTTCACTACACTTGGTTATTGTTGTTGATTGTTCTTGTCACATGGGAATTTCCGGAGGACAACCAGTTTACTTCGCTTGAGGAAGGATTTCTAGAGGTAGCACAATTCACCTCCTTATGGGCTACCAAGCACCCCACGTGGATCATAGAGACGAAAATATTTTGGGTCCTGGTGGAAGCGAATCTCTCGATGGCCGTTAACTAGCGTCTAAGGTTTTCCCCAACCTTGTACATGCAATTTTCATCCTACACAACATTCAAGGCTGACTTCCATAAGGTGTATATCTAGGCGCGGAAGGATCTAGTGCAGAAGTGGCATGACTTGCCATATTTTGTAACATAAATGGATGTATAAGAAGTGGTAGAAAGATGGCCCGAAGAATTGTGCAACCCTTCAGATCTCATTGTTGGGCTAGGCATGGGTGTGGAGAGTGATGCTTTGAAGAAAATGAAGGAGGAAGCTAAGCAGGCTGCGCAGAACTTGGACACGTAGAAAAAGAAGGATGTTATAGAGAAGGCACGTGTTAAGAAGGAACACACTGCCAAGGAGAAGGCAGAATAGGAGCAGCCCGAGTCCCAGAAAGGTGACAAGCCACCTTCGCTAGAAGTAAAAGCAAAAGAGATTATAGGACAAGGCGACGGAGATGAGGAAGGTAAGTGCACCCCCTTCATTCTAAAAAGGTGTGAACTAGAGCAACAAGGTGGATCGTGGAAGAAGCAGAAAGCTCAGGATACATAGGTTGATCCCATGCCACTCATAGAAAGTGATCTGGATGAGATCGGTGATCAAGTCAAGGACGCTACAATAGAATTACTGTAGCAGTTGGAACAACAATACATGTAGATATTGGGAGGAGTTTAGAAGGATCTCCGAGAGTTTCAACTCCAAGTAACCAAGATCCAAGAAGATGTTGGGAAGGTGAGTGGCACACAAGGCAGTTTGGCACGGGGTAAAATTACAACTGTGAAGATGGTTTTGTGGCCACATGATGTGATAGTCTTCCCCTTGGCTACAGGGTCAGTCCGCGCCGACATTGAGGAACAACCCACTCTCCTTGACAAGGTCCCCAATATGGGCCTGAACCTTGCTACGATATCACTAGCACCATTACATGCATTACTACAGGGAGTCGTGGAAGAGCTTTGCATCGGGGAACAAGGAGCACTCAGTGTTGTTAACCAAATCAAAGTCAATAATTAGCAGGTGCTCACTGAAAAGATGTAGGTTCTGTAGGAGAAGGAGACACTCCAGGCGCACAGTTCACAACTGAAGTCAGAAATCGTGGAGGCATGTAGGACACTGCCTGAGCTTCATATCCCCGAGGATGTACAACCAAAAACAAAGATCATAAAACTAGATGTTGGTGTGTGTGATGCCAAAGTTTAGGATACCCAAGTTCATTTTTAACTCAACATGAAGATCACCGAGCTGTAATTAAAGTTGTAGCCCACGACTCCACTGGGGGTCCGAGAGCAGTGCAGATCCGCCATCAAGGAAGAGATGGCCACTCTATATGCCACAGTTGTAGACTGGACAATCTTATTTGAGAAATCCATGGAGTTGGTAGCAAACCTGCACGAGGATTCGAACTTGCAGACACTAAATACATAGGTCAAGGAGCTGCAACGGTAGTATGACGAAGTTAGGGAAATGACACGGTCCATTTCAACAGTGCAATGCCTAGCCAAATTACAAGAGGGGAAGCAGCTCTTCACACAGGTAGAAGAAGAACAGAAGAAGGAGGCCTTACTAAATGCTAGGTTGTAGCCATGGTTGGAACAGGCTTATCAAGTCATGACCACCATCTAGAACAAGTTTTAAGGCTTGCAGTAGAAGCAAAAGGCAATGAGGTTTGATGCAGAAGGACTAGCCACAAAATAGTTACTCAAGGAGGTCAAGTAGGAAGCTACGCAAAGCACTGTCAAGGTTGCAGTAATTTAGGTAGAGCTAGGGGATCTTTGTAGCAAGATTGTAGCACTAGCTAAGTGGCTCGAGGGTGATTCACGCTCTTTGTGTTAGGGTCCTTTTGGGATGGGGTCCCTTGGGTTAGTTTTGGGTTTAAAATAACCCAAGTTTCAATGTATTTTTTGTAAATAATGTAAATTCTCTATGATTTGTGGATGCGGAGAATGTAGATGATTAGAAGTCAAAGGGGTTTTATCCCCTTGTTTATGTACTATTTGAGTCGGTTTTGAGATCCACCCATGGTCCGCAGACCATGGGATTGTATGTAAAAGGCTATAAGTAGGTGTGTCTTGGAGAGTCTAAGGCATAATATGAGATGTAATGGGTCAATAGAAGAGAAGTGATAACATAGAGAAGTGGGTTAGATAGGAGAGAAAGTCTCTATAGATATGTGCGCAGAGGCCTAGGTAGAGTCCACACCTAGGTGTGCGGACCCCTGCAGCTAAGTGCATAGGGTAGTTTTGAGTTTGTAAAGTTGAATTGAAGACAAATAAATAAAGTTACCGAAGAAATATTGTGTATATCTATTTATCTTTGTTTACTTCGGTTTAAGATTAATATGTTGTGGATAAATAATGTGTTTATGAAATATTGATCTAATGATGGGTGGTTCTCTTGAATAGATCTTAATACGCAATGCATGTTAATTGTTTTCGCAAAGAATGATATGAATTCTATTATGTTTACTAAATAACTTAAGTAGATTTGCATGAACGCTAATTTAGGATTGTTCTCTAATGTGCGTAAGTGGATAAATCAACTATTAAGGGTCCGTAAAGGCTGATTGTGACCTTCATGAAGGTTTGAAGGTTGTTTTAGTAGAGTTGCAATACAAAGCTTTAAGGGATTATCGATCTACGTGAAGGCATATCTGAGGTGCTAAAAGACATCACACTTGTCTCTAGATGCAAAAACTTGGTTTTTGCATCCCCCCATACTGGTTCGACTGAGACTGCAACTTGTGCTACGTGGGTTTTTGTCGAAAGGGCCAGCAGTGTATGGATTTGTTGGTTGGCACAACTAACTCTGAACTTGGGTGAGGACACCCTAAGCCAACACCCCTAAAGTGTAAAGCCATATCAGTGGCTCATAAATGAATTGCTTTACCTTGTGACAATTATCAATCAAGAACAACTGGTCAAGATCATAATTTGTTACAATGCATTATATCATGACATATTTGCTGAGGGAGGCATACCCATGCTCAACACATAAGCTAACATTACATGTATAATGATAAATAAGTCGTCTCCACTAATGACAAAGTGTGAATGTATGATCGAATAACTGTTTGTTTGATCATAGCCATCATGCTTTGTAACCTTTCATTAATCTTGAAATTGCATCCTGGATGGATGGAACTAGATCTAGGGTCTTTTATCTCATTCACTCGATCATTCAATGTACGATTCTAACCATGAGAATAAAGGAGCTAGAGTCAAATATGGTAGACACCATCTGATTACTGAGCAACTATGTAAGCCATTTATAGACGTGAGAGAAACCACTGATGATGTTAATAGTTCTAAGGTACATTAGTACAATCTATATGGTGTGACTGAATGATTTGAAGCCAAACACCACACAAAATTTGTCAGTCAAATGCCAATGATGTAAACCTATTTCCAAGAGTGAGGAAACTTTCCATTGATTTATATAAGCACCAAGGTACTAAATATAGAGTTTCTAGGCCAACTTTCTAGACAATGAGATGATGTTGATAGGAAGCGACCCATCAGAGGAAGGCCTTGATGTATCCCCAAACAATGACATGAAATCAGTATAATCATTTGAGACAAAATGATTTTTTTGTGGAACTACTTCATGAATGGTAGACATAGAATGAAGGCTTAAGATCATCATAGCAGATATCAATTGAATGACTTTTATTGACCACATCGGCGGAACTAAATGGAGTTGGCAACATTGATAAAAAAAATTGGAGGATTTGAAATGGTCTGATGAACCAAAAGACAAGAAGATTTCCCAACCCAACAACAACAAATATGAAGTGGTAGAGTGTCATGTTCAAGAGCAACTCACTACTAGTAATAGGTAAAGTACCATATTTCCCAATTTCCCCAACATTTAATGAACCCTAAGAAGGAGTGGTACAGTCCCGTCATGTTTTTCGAGTCCATCACTATTTTATTTTTTTACAAACCCAGCAAAGGTCTAACTTTCCTCCACTTTCATGTTTAGAGAGTTTGAAAAAGAGGCAAAAAAGAAAAATATAAAGGTTCATTTTCATAGATAGTCTCTTCAGTATGAAAAGATGGAAAACAATACTCCTAAGCACCTCTTAGTCATGTTAGACTAAGGTATTCATTTTTCATAGATAGTCTAGCTTAATCCGGAAAAGGGTTAAACTTATACCTTGTAGACATATTTTCATTTACTTTAACGAATTCAAAAATACAAGTGCTCGAAAATATTTTCATATTTTGTGAGTCTAAAATGTAGATTTCCTGGTATATTCAACAAATCATGTAATTTTATGAAACACAAGACAAGAATTTACTCTACTCTCGAAAATGGAAACCAATAATAATCGATGAAAACAATAATCAGCAAGAGGAAGATAATCAATCACACATAACACAATATTTCTCTGGGGAAATCAACTACTCAAAATCTCGACTATCTATATTACATTAATCAGAAATCCAAGATGAAAAATACAACGCTTGTTCTCACCATAACAATCCCTACACAAGTATAATCAAATCTCTGCCTCACAAGCCTACTCTAGCCAATACTTAGCCAATTTTGTTGCCTACCAAGCCCCTATCTCCTTATGCAACTCCTAAGAGGATCAACCCATATTTAATTGGGAAATCCTTCTTCCAAAACTGTACAATCCAAACTTAGGTCCATAATTGATTGCATGCAAGAGTTGTATAACTCATAAAATCATACAACTGATAGTACAATGTCCTTGCACTCTAGTCTCAATTGGGTCTTTCTCTCAACTAACATGCATGAGTTTCTCTTGAGTGAATCTCCAGTTAGTTGGAGTAGCACTGAGGATGCGCCAGTGCACCAACTACTAGAACTCTACTAGTTCCTCCAACAATTAGAACTAGTTTAACTGACCATAACTCATTCAAACTAATTTATTCTATTAAAACTCAAATAAAATCATCCTAGACCCATAAAATTTAGGGATCACACATACATTACTACAGAAAGACTTCCAACTCGAAATTCCTAAGTTAATTAAGTCAATTAAACTTGGTTAACTATTTACAAGTTTCTATGAGAATATAATTTCATTTTAATTCAGAATTTAATTCAAGGACAAAATAAACTAGAATTTCTTATTTCCATTTCTCAACACTCCCTCTCAACAATAAATAGATTATAAGCTACCCCAATCTTGTCTTTGTGAAACTCGAATTTACATCTTAGCAATTCTTTTCTTAAAATGTCTACATCTTGCTCCTCTATGGGAATGTACTCCAACAACATAATCCACCTCAATATACAATCTCGAAGATGATGATATCATATATTGGACCAATCATGAAAAACCTGATTTTTAGAGAGTTTGATACAACTCTGATTATCACAGTAAATCACGGTTGGATCCATTTGTTGACCAAACAAACCAACCAAAATCTTCCTCATCTAGATGGCCTCACATGTGGCTTGGCTTGAAGTCATGTATTCTACCTCTACCAAACTAAGTGAAACTTATCTATGTTTCATTATGTACCAAGAAACAACTGCTGACCCAATACTAAAGATCCCTCCTAATGTGCTCTTCTTGCCGAATGGACTCCGTTTCCAATCTACATCGGTGAAGCCTCGAAGATTCACTCCCTTTCTCTATCTCTACCACAATCCATACTGAGTAGTGCCTCTGAGGTATCTCAACACATGCTTGGTCATCTTCCAATACATCTAGGTAGGCCTAATCATCGCTTGACTAAATTGGTTAACTTCATAGCCCATGTTCGTTCATGTGTTCACCAAATACATGAGTGAACCCATAAGCTTCCTGTAAACAGTAGCTTCCACTATTTCATCAGAAGTAACAACTTCCTTCCTCCAGTTACCCTTTAGAGGAGGCTCCATGGGTTTCCTTCTCTCCATGTGGAACCATTTCAGTATCTCATTGGCATACTTTCCCTAAGAGACAAAAATTTCCCCATCACCTTGCCATACTTACATGCCTAGAAAGTAATGCATGATCGCTAAGTTCTTCATCTCAAACTCTCTTGCAAGATCCTCCTTGCAAAAGTTGATCAACTTATCACCGCCTATGAGAATCAAATCAGCGACATATAAAACAATGATCAACATATTACCTTCAACCACAATATGGTACAGGTTCACATCTGCTTCACTTTTGGTGAAGCCTGACCTGGTGAAGTAGTTATCAATCGTGGTGTACCAAACACAGGGTGCTTGCTTCAGCCCATATAATGCTCACTTGAGTTGGAACACATGTGACTCATGGTCAAAGGTAATATGGTATAGGTTCACATCTGCTTCACTTTTGGTGAAGCCTAACCTAGTGAAGTAGTTATCGATCCTAGTGTACCAAACACAAGGTGCTTGCTTCAACCCATATAATGCTCACTTGAGTTGGAACACATGTGACTCATGGTCAAAGGTCTTAAAACATTTAGGTTGCTCAATATACACCTCTTCCTCAATCTTGCCATTAAGGAAGGTTATATTTACATACATATGATGTATCTTCCAACCCATCTGCATTGATAGTGCCAATATGGATCTGAGTAATGAGTACCTTGCAATAGGAGAAAAGGTCTCATCATAGTTAATCCCCTCTACTTGTGAAAACCCACAAGCCACAAACCTGATCTTATGTTTCTCCATACTACCATCCACTACTTGCTTTACCTTGTAAAGCCACTGAGATCTCACCACTGACTTGTCTTCAAGTCTTGGGACGACATCCCAAAAACTGTTACAAATAGTGGATTCATACTCGTCCACCATGGCATCAACCGAAACCGATTGCTACACTACCTCATCAAAGGAAGATGGATTTGTCTCAACACATACACTCATAAGATCCATGTATCCTGTGTACATGTTAGGTAATCACCTCTATCTGTACTAGGATGTGGGTGATGTCACATTCTCTCTCGCATCATGCAATAACCTGTGAGCCTATCTAGTGCAATTTCTCCCATCTCTAGAAGACTCTTCCTGAGTTGATGTCTCCACTCCCGGATCCTCTATATGTGGTTGATCCACATTAATCTGAGGCTACTCAACCTTAGGAGCTAAAAGCTACTCAACCTTAGGAGCTAAAAGCTCCTCAACCTCATGAGTTGAATCTCCCTCTCAAGGAAACATTGCATGGCCTTCTCGTCATCGAATCTGACATCCCTACTGTTGAGTTACGAAATGGGCATATATTTACTCTTAATTCCTTCACCTTTTTCCTCTTTTCTTATCTCTTTCATATCTTGATATGCTAACATATTGATAGATTATGATAAGAAACAAATGAACTACTCTCGATTAAAATTTGGCCATCGTAACTAAATCTTACTCCTTTTTATGCAGAAAAATGATGAAAGGAACAGTCGTTGTTCCCTAGAGACGGAACATCATAAACCAACAAAGGAAGAATAGGGCATCCCAATTGCGGTTAGGTCGGAAGACGAATCAAGAGGATCAACGCTAAATATGAAGGGTGTCAGAAGACAACATTTAGTTGCGAATCCCTCAGGATCTTCGATCTTGAGGGTCGCATTCATCTTTTACCTCTTTCTGACTATAAAAGCAAAAGATTGTAGGAGGAAAGGGGATGGGTCTCTGTTTATTTCAAATTGTAATTTTAATTTATAGACTCGTGCTGTTGGAGAATAGGACTGTATTGTAATGAGATTGGAGCTCAATGGTTAATATATAATTTATGTTGTTGTTCATTCCTATTCTCTAAAGTAGCTCAGCAGTATTCGCTGGTGGCTAAGGGCCCGACCTCTGGTGGATTGAACTGCTATCCCTTGTGTTATATATTTCTGATTCACGCAAGTTTGTGTGGTTTGATATTTTTCCCATTTTCTATGATTTTATCTTATTTTCTATTTACTGATTTCCTATATTGAAGTTAGTATATTTTCTTTACATGTTTTGCAGCATTGTCATTTGATTCTATTTATGCTTATTGTAGATTAAGTTAATTAGCCGTTAAGACAGTGAACCTTATTGATTTAATCAGCTAAAATAGTTTGGTTATCACTATTGAACTCTCAGTTGACAAAATTCCCATTTGGATTGCTTAATTGAGATTGAGTGTGATTTAGATTGAATCAGTTAGAAGAGATTGATTATTGCTACTATGCTCTCAGTTGATGCTATTGATTGAATTGCTTGTTTGATATTTGATTACGATTTTAGTAGAGGATTATGTCTTGATGCTTAGATGTAATATTTCCTTTAACAGTTGCAATTTGAGTTTTATAAATGCATCCGTTTACTCTTGTATGAAAGGTTTATACTTCATTTTAAGAAACATCACTATCTGGATTCATAGCATGCACATATTTTGTACACTCTTGGAATAAAAGGACTTGCCCAGGTTGATGATTAATATGAGGTAATTAGGAGCTTTAAAAGACACCTTTTATCAACCAACATTTTGTCACCGTTGCCGGGGAGAGTGTCTCCATTTTACAAAGAGTAATGTATATCTGATAATTGCTGTTGGGAAAGAATTGGGTATTGAAAACGGAAGGTAAGAACCTACGTAAAGAACAAGTAAAGTGCTTGCTCCAGCCATTAGTAGGTCCCTGAACCATTGCTTCTAGACAACCTACTATCTCCCTTCAGGCCACAAGCTCACCATTTGTAGCCTACACTGAGTTCCATAGTAAAACTGAAGGGACTGAGTAGAGTTTTCAAGATATTGAAAATTTGTGACCAATTTCCTCACAAGAAGGGAATTCTTGCAACATCCATGACGAAGAAGGAGAAACATGGGAACCTGAGGAACTAAGACCCCCTAAGGTAGTAATTGAGCAGAGGACACTCAGTTTCATAGATCAAGGGAGTGTTGTTAAGATCATTCCTGCCTCTTTTAGACATCCTAGGGATAACTCTCTAGCCCCAGAGATCCTGGAAGGGTACTGGAATATCTTTGATAAAATGGCTAATAATATACAAACACCCTAGACCCATACATTACAGTATCCTATTGTTGACACAACTGTCAAGGCCGCCATGAAAGCTATCCCTCTAAAAAATATTCCCACCTTTCATGGACTCACTTCAAAAGATCCGGATGCATTCCTGTTTGAGTTTAGCATCCTCTGTCAGGGTTATGATTACACCACTAATACCCAGAAACTGAAGCTGTTTCCCTCCACTTTAAAGGGAGTAGCCCTATGTTTCTTTATGGGACTGGGTGGAGGCACCATCAATGATTGGGACCAAATGAAAACTGCCTCCCTTAAAAAATATCAAGATTATTGAAGATCTAGAGAACTAAAAGATGAGATATTCCAAATGGTAGCAATGCCTGGTGAAACTTTGGAAGAGTATGTGGAGCGTTTCCAATATAACCTCCAAAGGTCTCACTATTCAAATCTTCTTGATAATGTGCTAAAAACCATGATGATTAAGGGGATGAAAGAATAGTGGATAGAGACATTAAATATCATGGGTAAAGGTGACATCTATCAAGAAGACTATGCTAACATTATTCATTTGTGTATCAGGTGCTTGAGGGCAGTACAAGACTGAAACTAGTTGAATGCAATATGATCACCAGGGACATCAAAATCTCTGGTGGAAGCATTACTCGTACTAAAATCAGAAACCTGCTGGAAGATTTCAAAACGGATATCCTGGGAACCCTGATAACATAATTAGACATCATCCAAGCCAAGCAGAAGCAAGTCGATGCAGAACAGAACCTGGTCATTTTTTTCCCTCGATGCAAGAAGAAACATAGTCATAAAGAATGCCCACTGGATACAGTACAGACTTATGCCATATGCACTAAAGAACATGCCACAGAAAATTGCCCATCGCTCCTAGGATTAAAAGTGGTCTTCAAAGAGGCAGAGGAAGAAGTAGAACTAGTCTACCTGTTAAACCAACGTTGCCAATGGCAAGCACGGAAAACAAATATGCCTACCGACCCATCTTCATTCTTTCAGCCTTCACAATATAATTCTCAGCAATACACAGAAGCTACATGGCAAAACCAGCCACCTTTTCCTAATTGGCCACCACAAGAATTTTCTATGCCACCTTGGTCCAATCAGTCAAATCCAAAAAATGGTTGGCCAAATTCCTCTTAATTTCCATCATTTTGGCAGAACAATCCATATCCATGTCAATGGTCCCCCTCCACTTCACAAAACCAGAATTGGCAATCAAGCTAGCAAAGACTTGCGAACTAGCCAGTAGGGACAATCCCCCTACCTCAACCTACACTACCAACACCTTACATGTTGTGGCAGAATCCTCAACCCAATATACTACCACAACTCCCAGCCTAGCCCAACCCATATCCTAATAATAGACCAGTCTAGTCGGTACAAATTATTGAAGGTCTGGATCCAGAAACTAAGTTGAGAGAATGTAATGAACTCAAATTGAGGTTTGGATGAATAATCGAGCCAGAGGATGATAAAAATATACAATTGGAAGAACCACTACCTGTAGAACAAACACCTCAAAGGGAGAATACTATCAAGCAAAAAACCCACGAACAAAGTATTACCTCTTCTCCGCCATTCCCAGAAAGATTGATTATACCTCATCCAATCAAATATCCCAATTTCAATCTCCTGGGAGAATTAAAAAATCTTTGCGTAAAAATACCCCTCCTCCAGGCTATTCAGGACATTCCAATCTATGCAAAAACCATTACGGAATTGTGTACCAAAAAGCCTACGAGGAAAATAAAGGGAAAACCAACTTTCCACGTAGTCGAAACTTTGTATAATTTATTATTAGAAAGAGAGATACCAATGAAATATGAAGACCCAGGAAACCCTATTGTCATAGTACAAATGAATGGATTTTCCTTTCCCAATGTGTTAGTCGATCTAGGGGCAGCCACTAATATTCCCACAAGAACAACCTATCAGAGACTTGACATCACAGCCTTAGATCCAACTACGACCTTGCTGGAACTTGCTGACCATTCAGTTATTAAACTAGAAGGGACATTACAGGATGTAATGGTGTCTGTAGATTCTTGGGAGTACCGAATAGATTTCTTGATTATTAATCCTAGAAACTAGCTAGATGGACATCCTCTAATATTAGGAAGACATTCCCTAGTGACTGCAGATGCGTATATAAGTTGTCAAACAGGAAGTATGACTATAGCCAGAGGAAATAATTTGAAGAACCTAGCTTTATATCCTCCAGCTTAGCCAAGCTTAACCATAATAAAAACTAGGAAGCAACCTGTAACATATTTAACTGAAAATATTCTATCACCACTAACTGTAACAGATGCTATTGAATTTAAGAATCAAACAGAAGATGATATTATTAACACTTACGTTAACCACCGAGCTATTGTATCTAATCTAAAATGTCACATGATTGAAGCAGCACTGGATAATGAAATTGAAGAAGATCCTTTAAAAGATATCAATGACCAAACAATACCAACAACAACTGTCTATAACAGCAAACCCATTGAAATTGAACCATCTAAAGTCCTTAACATTAACAAAAACCCGAGTGATGACCAGCAGCAGAAGCTTATTCAAATCCTTAGAAAATATAAAGGGGCTTTCGCTTGGGATTACCCAGATATGAAAGGTATTGACCCCCAATTATGTATGCACCACATCTACATTGAAAAAGATGTGAGACCCATTCAATAACCTCAGTGAAGATTAAATCCTCACCTAAAGGATGTTCTTAAAGACGAACTACAAAAACTGTTAGATGTAAATTTCATCTATCCTATATCCGATAGGAAATGGGTTTCTCCATTAGTTGTGGTTCCTAAAAAGAATGGGAAATTGCATATATGTGTCGATTACAGAGAGCTTAACAAAGCAATGCAAAAATATCATTTTCCCCTCCTCTTTATCAACTAGGTTCTAGACACATTGGCAGGTAAAAACTTCTTCTCTTTCCTAGATGGTTTCAATGGCTACAACCAAATCCAAATTGCCCCTAAAGACTAAGATAAGACTACCTTCACGTGCCCCTTGGGGACGTTTGCTTATAAGGTATTACCTTTTGGACTGTGCAATGCACCTACTACATTCCAAGGAGCCATACTCAGTATTTTTCCAAACTTGATAAACGAGGGATTAGAGGTGTACATGGGGGATTTTACACCCAATGGAGATGACTTCGACCAGGCATTACAGACACTGGAGATAGTCCTCGAAAGATGCATTGCTACTAGGCTCTGCTTAAGCGATGAGAAATGACACATGATGATGACTGAAGGCCTATTCCTGGGTCATTAAATCTCAGCAGCTGGAATTCAGGTAGATCTAGCAAAAATTCAGGTAACCCTCTTATTACCTACCCCCTGCACTCAAACTGAGGTACGTAGTTTTTTGGGACTTTCTGGATATTATCAAAGATTGATAAAAAACTTCTCCCAAATTACTACACCATTATATGCTTTGATAGGAAATATCGATTTTATATGGATTGACAAATGTGACATTACCTTTATAGAATTAAAATGGCTAGTATCAACAACCCCAGTACTATGGGGCCCAAACTAGGATTGACCATTCCAAATTTCATCCTATGCATCAGATATAGCCATTGGAGTAGTTCTCAGTAAAGAAGAAGACAAGAAACCCTATGCGATATACTACATCAGAAAATATTTAACTCCTGCTGAGTTGAATTACACAGTGACCGAGAAAGAGTTTCTAGTTGTAATCTATGCTATTAACAAATTCAGACACTATATAACAGGATACCCTATGGTCCTGTATATTGATCACTCTACTATCAAATATTTAGCTAATAAACCTATTACAAATGGAAGAGTGACACGATGGTTAATCCTTTTGTAGGAATTTGACATAATGATCAAGGATCGACGAGGAAGGAAAATTTGGTGGCACACTTCCTCTCACGTGTGCCAAGAACAGATGAGACAGTGGTGGTAGAAGACAAGTTCCCTGATGAGCAGCTATTTGTTGTGACCATGAAAACACCGTGGTACACAGGTGTCGTGAATTACCTAGCAGTGAGAAAACTACCCAAACACCTAATGCCTAGAGAAAGAAAATTAATAGTGCAACGCAACACTCGGTTCTCTTGGATCGAAAGATACCTCTTTCACACAGGAGCCGATATGCATATCTGCAGGTGTGTCAGGGAAGACGAAATCTATGATATCCTAAAAGCCTACCACGATGGACCTTGTGGTGGACACTTTGTAGATTGCAGGACTGGACATAAAATATTACAGATGGGCTATTATTGGCCCTCCATTTTTAAGGATGACAAGAAATTTGTCTAGACATGCGACAGCTGCCAAAGAATGTGCCGCCCTCGCCAATCTAATGAGATGCCCCTACCTCCAAAGTTAGTCATCGAACCTTTTGAACGCTAGGCGTTAGATTTCATTGGCCCAATAAATCCATCATCTAATCAAAAGACATATATACTGGTTGCAATGGAATATGTGACTAAATGGGTGGAGGCAGAAGCATTACCAAGGGCAACATAGGACACAGTAATCCACTTTCTTTCCAAATTTTCATACCATATGGCTTGCCTAGAGAAATAATTACGGATGGAGGGCCACAATTTGTAGGCCATAATATTACTGCTACACTAAAAAATCATCACATTTTGCACAAAATCACGTCTCCATACCACCCAAAGGCAAATGGCCAGGTAGAAAGTACCAAAAAAGTAATTGAGGCCATTCTAACAAAGATAGTCACCTTGCATAGACGTGATTGGGCTACCCGATTGCCAGAAGCCCTGTGGACATATCGCACGACTTGGAGTAATACCACAAGATACTCCCCATATCAGCTAGTGTTTGGCAATGAACCTATCTTCACCATAGAATTTGAAATTTAGACATTGAGAATAGCCCAAGTAGGGTTGGATTTGAATGAAGAACAAATTAACAAATTACAACAAATAAATGAATTGGATGAAATCTGGCTATTGGCTCTTTAGCATACTGCACTTATTCAAAAACAAAGAGCAAAATGGCACGAAAAACTCATCAATAAAAAGATATTCCATGAAGGTGACTAGGCACTTCTGTACAATTCTAGGTTCCAGGATTTCTCGGGCAAACTCCAGACTAGATGGTTAGGTCCCTGCGAGATAAAAGAGGTGCATGATAATGGCACCCTTACATTAGCCACCATTGATGGGTCTGGCTATTCTTTCAAAACAAATGGGCATTAGGTATGCCTCTACCACAAGCCTCTTACAAGGGAATCCCTTTGCCAACAGATAAACAAAGATTCTACGATACAAATTCTCGTTGAAGAAGGTAACTCTTTGACAACACCAATCCAGTAAAGAATTTATTTATGAAACCTGTACATACAATTGCTTTTCTATTTTCTTTCTATTCAATTGCATTTGCTTAGAATAGTAGAGATGATTTTTTATTGGTTTTTTTCTTGTTTTCCTTTGCTTTTCCCTACAAGGAGTAGCTGTTGTTCCCTACAGGGAACAACACTTTTCGTATGCATTTTTCTTTGTTGTTCCCTATAGGGAACAACTGATGTTCCCTATAGGGAACAACTGTTGTTCCCTATAGGGAACAAATGATGTTCCCTATAGGGAACAACTGTTGTTCCCTATAGGGAACAACTGATGTTTCCTATAGGGAACAACTGATGTTCCCTATAGGGAACAACTGATGTTTCCTATAGGGAACAATTGTTGTTCCCTATAAGGAACAACACTTTTCGTGTGTATTTTTCTTTGTTGTTCCCTGTAGGGAACAACACTTTTTGCATGTATTTTTCTTTGTTGTTCCCTACAGGGATAGTATAGGGAACAACACTTTTTGCGTGTGTTTTCTTTTGTTGTTCCCTTCAAGGAAAAACACCTTGTGAGTATTTTTGAGAGCAACCTTTCTCCCCCTTACATGATCATTCCTAGCCCATCCCAGTTCACTCTTTATGATCCTCTTTATGGCATAAAAGTATAATACATATCTAAGGACAACAAGTATGGAGTCTATTGAAGCAAGAAAATATCTTGAATATTATCATCTTTAACAAGATTTCTTTGTGATGATTGAAAAAGAAAGGACACAATTATCTATATCACTTTACTGTCCTCATTTCCGCTATAAATGAAACTGATTGATTATCTTTACCATGTTGGTTCTCCCTCATCTCATATAATTGTCTCAGTTTATTATCAATAATATTATAGGTATATCGCTTTTTCTATTGATATGTTCAAACTTCTTCTGCCATCCATACTCTTAAGGAGTACTGAGCCACCCTCTATATATAAAGCGGGGAGCGTTTTGTTCATATATATATATATATATATATATATATATATATATATATATATATCACTATCAATTTATGAATTTTTATTTTTTATTTTTTATTTTTCCACAGATGGAGGATAGGGGGTCCCATCACGAGCCAGCCTACCATGATCATAAGGAAGGAGTGAAGTGGCATTCCCACTATGGCCACCACACCAGGGATATGATCCAATGGATGCATCAAGAAACAAAGTCCTTGGAATAGGAGGTCTCATCACGAGCTGGCCTGACCACTTTCGCTACTTCCCAGTGAATGGCAATGTGTTCATCTGGTTACCATGCTAGCACATTGGTCTCTACTATGGACATTATAATGCACTTCCCCATTTATACACAGAGGACCATGGTTCCCAAGGGTTAGAAAGCAACTCTGTCAAGGCTATGGATGCCTGTAGGCAACAAAAGCTTTGCTTATGGTATTGAAGTTTTATTTTCTATATCAATAATTATTACAATGCCCTCTTCTTATGTTTCTATTTTTTTCTATGGAGAGATTATGTCCCTAACTTACCTTGAACTTTTATGCATGAGTTAATATTTTAAAATCAATCACAACATTTTAAAGTGGAATAATGAAGGTAAAGTAACATCTCCTACGTATGTTGTCCTTTTTCTTTATTGCATCACCTCACAGCATCTTATGACTTATTAATAATTCTCATTACATGCCTTTTTTTCATTACTCCAATATACTTTTATGATCCTTTCATTAATGTACATACTCTGCCACTTTCATTACCCAATCCATCACCCCTACACTTTACCTCCAGTGCGTCATCTTTTCATCCATTCGGTCATAGGTGACCTATTATTTCGAGAGGGGGCGAGGACCTCCAGTATACTCATGCATGCGCTGTCATCTTTTCATTTGATTTTGTAGAATAATACGACATCCCATAATCACAGATCATGTGGCATTATAACAGTCATCGATAATGGTATTTACGTTTATAAAAAATCACATGATAGAGCCATTAAAACAATTTTTTGTTCCATCTCTTGGCTCTGCACGTTGTTGTGCTTTCGCCACTGCACTAATCGTTTCCAGAAGTCAAGCGTCATGGGAGGAAGAACAATGCACCAAGAACCTTTAACACTGGATGTCTCCGAATAATCCAGGGAAATTCTAGCCCACGCAGGATGGACAACATATTTTACAAGATTTCAACCCCCTAATGAGGAAAATGCCATTGAATTTTTACAGCATCTATAGAATGGAAAATCCTTGGTAAGAGGCAGACAAATCGCTGTAATAGATGTCGTGATAGCAAAAGTGTCTATGTTGCTAGCAGAAGGACTAGTATGGGTTGACAAGTGATTAAGTCTGCATGGTGCTATGGAGATTTTTAAGGATGAAGGACAGGAACTAATCAATAAGGGTAAAGGAATTCGGCCATCTTCTCTCGAAGAGCCATGGGGAGAATTGACACGAATTTTCCAGAACTATATTACCTACAATGGGCATAGAGATGTGGTAATGCCGTGACAACTCAAACTTTTAGTAGTTTTAAAACAAAAATGCTTTGTTAATTTTCTTGCACTATTGAATTCATTATTGCATGACACTTCCAAGAGGATGAGATGGTCTCAACATCCAGAAACATTAGTTAGTCACGATTGTCTGATCAGGTTAATAGTTCGTCACAACCATTCCCAACAACAATCAACCTGGGATGATCTTATATTGGCCCTTGAAAGAGGTGAAAACCTGCTAGCACCTAACCTTGTTCCAAAAAGAAAAGGACTGCCCTTTCAGGAAGCATACCTCACAAATGCAGAGGATCTACAAGGTTGATGTCAAAACAGGGAACGTCTGAAAATCCTCAATGCAGTGTTAGTCAACCCATAGAATTATCCAGCCCAGTAAATGTATAAGACATGCAACCAAAGTCAGAAAGATAAGATAACCTTGAACCAGAACTTGAGGAAGGAGTAGGGAATTCTGACGATGAATGAAGAAATGAAGTGGGACCTCCTCCAACAGCAAATATGAGTTCTCAAGATGATCCGTTGCATGATTTCGAGACAGGGATGGCCCAAGTCCTAGCCAACATGAATGTCTACATGCAGCCTGAAGAACCGCTTAATCTTAACTTAGGAGAAGCCCAATCTCTAGGGAATTATGGCCTTACCAGAATTATTTCTTCCTCAAAAGATACAAACCGCGAAGCAGAAATATATATAAAGGCTATTTAGGAATTAGAGAACCAATCTGGTAACACGCTACCGATGGAAAATAGTTATGAAGGTCTAGACACAGAAAACATAGGGCAAGAAGAGGAATTAGAGACAGAGATTATTCGAGAGTCTGATAATCAATTTGGAGACACGGTCTTATTGGAACGAAGCTAGGGTGAACAATTGGGCTCTTTAGAGACAAAATCTATTAATGAGACTATCAGCAAACTAGTTACTCCTCAGCAAAAGGTATAGAGCTAGAATGAAATTGAAGAAGCTAAGAAAAGAACACCAGAAACTTCGTAAGATGGTCAAGAGGCTCCGAAGAAAAATAAAAGAAATCACAATGAGAAAGGTTCCAAACAATACCCCTGAGGTAGTAAATTTGGTCGTGCAAACAGAATTATATGAAGGTAGGGCTGCAGGAACTGAGACTAAACTCACACCTACTCAAACAATCGTTATTCAAGAAGGACCACATGCAGATTTAGTAGACGTAGCTACTCAGACAGAGGTTCGGACCTCCTACAATAAATAAGTACAGACAGAAGATATCCCCTCTTATAGCATAGGCACTCAGATGGACATACAAGCCAAAGACATTATGACGCACCATGACTCCCTTCTACTAAATCTTCAGGGGGAATTGGCACAAGCCTGGCTTGCATTGGAACAATTTGAAGAAGAAACCGTTTCCTGGCAAAAATATCAAGAGTTGCAAAAACAACTTCAAGAAATGAATACAATAGCGAGTGAGAGTTTTGACAGATGCAGAAAGGTGAAAGAAAAAATGGAGAAGATCAAGCTCAAACTAGACAGAGTCATAAGTTAGACAAACACCATCTACTCACTGTACTCAGATGTCCTCGCATGTAGGTCTCCCGCCACCAATTATTCCTTGTTTTTATTAGAATGGTACCTGTTATTAAAAATTAAAGCTGTAAGAGTCAGTAAACCAATTGAATTCGGAACAATTGAAGATTTTATAAATTGCTGCAAGCAACATGGTGTAAAGGTCCAAAGGCTTCTTTGTGAGTTTTATCTACACAATTTTATATTAGAGAACGAGGTGGACAAGGACCGTAACCCATTTGTAGGAGATGTTCAATTACATGCTTTTATTTCATTTGTAGTTAACCAACTCAAATGGCTTAAAGCTTATAATGCATTTCAAAGATAGGAACATGGATTGGATCTTTGGGTGAGAAGAGAGCCTAAACAGCCCTTACAAATGTTTGCCAACCATAAGAGTCTGATGACACAAGAAGGGGTGATTAAACTTTAGGGTCCATACATAAGGAGATTGTGTAGAAAGGAATATCCTATTTCCTTTCCATTCAAGAAAGATCTCTGACTGCATCTAAGCTCAGATGGATGATCTCCACTAATAGTGTGAAAGATAGGAAACCATTTAATTACAGAAATTTTAAAGTTGTTGTGGCCCGTATGGTCACCTATAGCAATCTTATTTTGAGAGAAGGACCTTATTGGTTAGGATGTCGGTTTTGGAGCCCCATTATCTGGTATCCTGCCTGAAGGTTATCGGGCTGAGTACGAATTGCCTGAAGGAAAGGAAGGGCCCACCTTTGCACTCCTGGCTCAACATCATGGTTTTAAACCAATTTTTGATGCTTTCTCTCCAGCCTACTCTTTAACTGCACTACATAAGAACTATTTAATTTTCATGAGGACATGAAACAAGGTAAGTAGGGGAGTATGTTGAGTTACGAAATGGGTATGTATTTACTCTTAATTCCATCACCTTTTTCCTCTTTTATTATCTCTTTCATATCTTGATATGCTAACATATTGATGGATTATGATAAGAAATGGATGAACTACTCTCGATTAAGATTTAGCCACCGTAACTAACTCTTACTCCTTTTTATGTAGAAAAACGACGAAAGGAATAGTTGTTGTTCCCTAGAGACAGAACAGCATAAACCAACAAAGGAAGAATAGGGTGCGTCAGTTGCGGTTAGGTTGGAGGATGAATCAAGAGGATCAATGCTAAATATGAAGGGTGTCAGAAGATAACATTCAGCTGCAAATCCCTCAGGATCTCCCCATCCTTAGGGATTGCATTTATGTTTTACCTCTTTCTGACTATAAAAGAAAAAGACTGTAGGATGAAAGGTGATGGATCTCTGTTTATTTCAAATTGTAATTTTAATTTACAGACTCGTGTTGTTGGAGAACACAACTGTATTGTAATGAGACTTGAGTTCAATGGTTAATATATAATTTACTTTGTTGTTCATTCATATTCTCTAAAGTAGCTCAACAATAATCGTTGGTGGCTAAGGGCATAGCCTCTGGTGGATTGAACTGCTATCCCTTGTGTTATATATTTCTAATTCATGCAAGTTTGTGTGGTTTGATATATTTACCATTTTCTATGAGTTTATATTATTTTCTATTTACTGATTTCCTTTATTGAAGTTAGTATATTTTCTTTACATGTTTTGTAGCATTGTCATTTGATTCTATTTATGCTTATTTTAGATTAACTTAATTAGCAGTTAAGACAATGAACCTTATTGATTTAATCAGCTGAAAGAGTTTGGTTATCGCTATTGAACTATCGGTTGACAACATTCCCATTTGGATTGCTTAATTGAGATTGAGTGTGATTTAGATTGAATCAGCTAGAAGAGATTGGTTATTGCTACTACTCTCTCGATTGATGCTATTGATTGAATTGCTTGTTTGAGATTTTATTACAATTTCAGTAGAGGATTAAGTATTGATGCTTAGATGTAATATTTCCTTTAACCATTTCAATTTGAGTTTTAGAAATGCATCCGCTTACTCTTGTATCAAAGGTTTATACTTCATTTTAAGAAACATTACTCTTCGGATTCATAGCATGCACATATTGTGTACACTCTTGGAATAAAAGGACTTGCCTGGGTTGATTATTGATGTGAGGTAACTAGGAGTTTTAAAAGACACCTTTTAGCAACAAACACCTACAAACCACTATCATCTTGCTAGTCAGTAGGTAAACCCAATAGTTGTGAGGTATATCAGTGTACCTCATAAATATACCCAACTTTTTTGTTGGCTCAAGCTTCTTTTATGCATCTTTGGGCACATGGCAATATACCAATGACCTAAAAATCCTGAAGTGACCAATATCTTGTCTCTTCCATGAGAAAGCCTCCTCTGATGTACTCATCCCAAGAATCTGATGTGATCTTTTGTTCTGCAAATAAAAAATTGTGTTCCATGCCTCAACCCCCAAGCGTAGTGGTAGGCCATGATCATGTAATATTGCATGTTCTTCCCCTACAATGATTATTTTCTTCATCTTGGCCTACCATTTTGTTGTGGGTTATGGGGTGTCGTCAACTCCCATTTAATCCCTTCTACCGCACAAAATTTCTTAAACTCATTTGATACATGCTCACCACCATTATCACTCCTAAGAGCTTTAACCTTCTTGCTGACTCTTTCTCAACCAATGCTTTAAATTCTCAAAATTTTGCAAAAGTTTGATCTTTATTCTACATGAAAAACATCCATCATTTACAAGAAAAAAAGTCAACAAATATAACATAATACATGTGTTTGTCTGTGGATGTTGTCAAGAATGGTCCCCACACATCTGAATGGACTCACTCTAGAATCACATGCGCTCGACTATCTCTGTAACGAAAGGAAGATTTGGTTAATTTTCCTCAAGTATACCCCTTGCATGTATGAAATTTCTTTAGCATACCTTTGAGAAGACCGGTAAAAATCTATTGCATGATTTTCAAATCCACATGATGCAAGTGAACCAATTGCCTATGCCATAACTCATCGATGTCTCATCTCTACACCTTTTCTACTTTCATCCTCAAGGCAACACAATCTTCTATCTCCAACTTGTAGAGGTTCTTCACCCGAATCCCTATCCTATTTACCTATCCCGTGGCTATGTGACGAAAGAACACCTTTCCCTTACTAAAGATCACATCACAGTCTCTATCCTATAGCATGGAAATGGATACCAGGTTCTTATTAAACATCGGAACATACATAACATATCTCAAGGTGAGAGGAGAACCCGATTCCCTCTGTAAGGTAACCGAACCCAATTCAGTAGCATTATACCTCCCATCATCACCCATCTTGATATGCATCTAGAGATGCTTCTCCTCCAGGTCACTGAAGAGCTCCTTGTTTCTAGTCAAGTTTAATGAAGCTCCATTGTCTAGGTACCATACACTACCCATCATTGATGAGACCATTCATGCAATGAGGGTAGAGTCCAATTCAAATTGAGAGGCAAGAGCCTTACCTGCCACTCCTCCTGAGGACTTCTTCTTAGACTTCTTTAGTAGACAATTTGTAGGAAAATGTCCTAGCTTGTGACAATGAAAGCACTTGACTTTCGACATGTCCTTCTTCTTGCCTCCATGAAAATAATTTTATTTATAATGAGACACCCTCCCCTTCCATTTCTTTGCCTTAGCCACTAAGGCACAATTTTCCTCATCATCTTTGATGAGGAATCGTCTCTTGTGTTCCTTTTGATCTCTTCTTGCATCAAATCTAACCATAGTCATTCCCAATCTGGAAGCTTCTCCCCCCATTCACAGAGTTCTGATAACTATGCCAACTCTTAAGGAGTCATAGAAGAGCTATGCTCACCATATCATCCTCGGCAATGGTAACCCCAACACTTCTAAGATCATCTAAAAAATGAGTGAACTTGGTCAAGTATTTCAGAATTGAGTCACCCTTCTCCATCTTCATATTTCTGAGTTTATCCTTCCGTGCCAACTTCCTATGGTCGTTATTATTCTAAAACAATTCCGCCAATTTCTTCTACATTGATTATGGAGTTTCCTTGCAATGGAGACTCAAGACAATGTGGTTTGAAACTACCCCAAGAATAATCTACCTCGCCTTTGCCACACACTTTCTCCATTCAGTCATATCATTAGCATCCGATGTTTGTGGCTTAGGAATCTCTTGATGAATGAATTCCTTGTGGAAATTATCCTCCAACATTGCCTCCATCATGTCCTTCCATGCTATGTAATTTGAGTTTCCTTCCAAGCCGTAGAAACCCATTTTCTGATCCTAAAGTATGAATTGTGAATTCGAATTTCACTTGTAACCACAAACATGAAATCTCCTCTAGTATACTATCTTTAGCTCCGATACCATGTAGATTTTCCTATAGATTCAACATCTCATGTAATTTTATAAAACACAAGACAAGAATGTACTCTACTATCAACAATGGAAAACAACAATGATCAATGAAAGCAATAATCAATAAGAGGAAGATAATCAATCACACATAACACAATATTTATCTAGGGAAAGAAATTGCTCAAAACCCCGACTATCTATATTGCATTAATCAGAAATCCAAGATGAAAAATACAATGATTTTTCTCACTAGAACAATCCCAATACAATTATAATCAACTCTCTTCCTCAAAAACCTGCTCTAGGCAACACTTAGCCAATTTTGTTGCTTATGAAGCCCCTATGTCCTTGGGAAATCCTTCCAAAACTGCACAAACCAATATTAGGTCCATAACTGCTTTCATGCATTATATATACTTTTAACACTGTAAAATCATACACTTGCTAGTACAATATAGAAGACATTAAAAGTGTTCCATAGAATGCACAGGTGGACAATTTTCTAGCTGAATATGTTACAAAGATTCAAAAATCAAAGTTCCTCCTAGGGTCAAAATTTTATAAAGAAGAATCAATTAAGGTCATCCATATATTTCTTCGATAAACACAAACGCATGGCGTATCATCACAAAAAACGCAAGGTTGCAGAAAAGGTGACTCAACAATCCAAGAGCACTCCACACACTTGGAGCCGATTTCTTGATATGAGGTTCGCCTAATACAACCGAATTCGAGTCACCTTGGAGAAGTGAAACCCTCATTGAAATCCTCCTTTCCTACTCATCTGTCTTTATTATACATGTGCCAAGAAGAAAGAGGGATTAGAAAAGCTCTATATAAATAGGTCATGGGAGAGCCAGAACAAGAGACTTTGTTATGATGGCCAAATTTCTTGTAAGCAAACCACCATTTCATTGTTGCACCAAGGAAGTGAAGAGCACTAGCATGTTGGCCAAATTGATTTTAAGAAACCCAACATCTTAGTGAGTGAAGAACAATCCACCCTTTGGAGAGTCTTCACACTTATTTGAGCGACAAGAGAAACTTGAAAAGAGATTGAATGAAGGAAACATCCTTGCTGAGGATTATTGAGCTCCCTAGCTCATGGAATTCTCTTCAAGTCTTCTAGTATTCTGATTGTATTCATCCTCTACCACTAGCAATCAATTAATGGATATTTTTGATATATTATTGATGTGCTTCCTCCATTTGAGAATTTTTATTTTCATGCACCTCTTTGTTTAAGTTTATGTTTTTGTGTCCATTGTATCCATTATTTACAATGTTGTGTTTATTTAAGTCTATCCACTAACAACACCAATTTTGACTGTGATCCTTTGCAAGTAACAATCAATTGCTAACGGGTTGTTTTTTGGTACTCTTGTGCTCCAAAAACACTACAATAGGAATGGCGACCATACTGATCTATTTTCATTAATCTAGAGATTTTGTGCAGGACCTCCTCTCTGCACAAGCATCCTTCAAGGTGCTCCTCACCTCCCTACAATTTTACAATATCCCTAGACCCTTTATGAGCCCATCCAAGTGAAGAAATTACAGAATTTTCTCACCTGTGCACTTTCTTATATGACAGATGTGAAGCACACATTTGTATCTTTGAAAACCAGAGCACTCGTTTGTTTCTATAAAACACGCGTGACACGCAAAAAAACAATAAGAAATCCTTGTAGTTTTCAGTTTTCTTAGGTGATTGGCAACCTCTAGTGAATTTCCTTTACCTATACATTTTGTATTTACTGTTCAATACCCCTGGTTTCTTGAATTAACCCTAGTTCATCAAGAAATTATATTTTTTATATTTTATTTTATTTGCAAACAAACACCCACATAGCTTAATTAAGGAGAAAAGTAAATGGCCATAATCCACATATGTTTTCAATCTATTTTGCTTAATTTTTTGAAAATAATATTAGCTTAATTAGTAAATCAAGTAAGGGGACATTATCCACGAATCTTATTACTAACAAAATCAATTTTTTGGGGGGCTAGGAGCAAATGTTAGTAAAGAAAGTGAGTAATCCCTGCATTCCTTGCGTCTCCTAGATGAACCTAGGATTGCATATGAAAACATTCTTGAAAATATTTGAATTTCCATATCCCTCATTAAAATCCACATAGTTTAATAGGAAAAAGTAAGTGGCCCATAATCCACAAACAAATTTCTTTTTCCATGCAAGGAACAACCAACACCTAGTGTAATTAAAAGCATATTGAAAAGGATCATCACATATCAAAATATTATCACACTTATATGTTCACATTGCATCACACACTAAGCCTCCATACACTTTGTAATCAAAGACCATCCATTTTTGGATCTTTGGTTACTTAGAGTAGTTTGGATTACCAAGTCACCCCATCAGTGAAATAAGACTCTTCAAAAACAACCATAACTTGAACAAATTAAGTTTCACCACTAGGGCCACAATTTTTTTTTTAGTTCAGGTTAGGACCATTAGAGGTAGGCATCCCATAAGCTACCATGGTCATGATTCACCATTGAAACATAGTTTTTGACTTTCTAGGGAGCTTAAAAATCCTTCAAATTTCCATGGAAAAGAATGCCCGAATATGGCAGAGACCCGATTCAGAAGGTGTTCGGCTTGGGACTAGTGCATGTGGTACTCTTTGGGGCTACCTAACCCATCTAGTGCTTGGTACTAGTAACCAATTACAAAGAAGCTAAATACTTGAATGGTCACGTGGAACAAAGGTACTTATTGGCCAAAACTAGGGCATCCTTCCCTTTAGGTGATGGTGTAGGCAATACTCAATCCTCATTACCATTACCTTGGTTGATTCCTCGGCTGCTGGAAGGCGTCGCCAGTTCTTTTGGGATGTTGCCCAAGACCCATCAGAGGCTATCTCTACAAGGTCTAGTTAATTTGAGAATAGACAGGATGATTAGGTCTTCATAGGACTATTTATCATACGCAACAAAAAAAAACCTTTTCTTGGTTGCTTGGTCACATAGTTTAATTAAAGGAAAATAAACCATTGATATTTCCACTTTTATTTATTTATGCGATCCATTTTTCATTGATATCTACATTTTTTCCCATCACTAAAATCAAAGTAGCACACAATCTAAATCAACACCATATAGGACCCCATGACTCTCCGTCAATATAGGAGTTTTTAAAACCTCCCCCCATTACTGAAAGGTGTACCATGACTCTCACCATTTAGGTGGAGAAGACATCATCCAGCCACCATTATTAGATCTTCCTTTATTGGTGCAACTTTTCTTGTAACTCCTCTACGACAATCGACGCCCTTCACAATTCCTGAAGGATCCCTGCATGCTACCCCCTTTGGGAGCACACACACTTCTCCTCCAGATAGTCCCTGAGCTACACATTAGCGTAATCCTCCCCTGACATCCCCATGGAGGACTCCACTACACATAGCTATATAGAATCCTTTTGTGATTGTAGAAAATGCACATATCTAGTTTTTAGCTTTGCTAAATCTCCAAGATTTAAGCAAGCTCCCAAACAACCTAATCGAACATAGCTAAAATTGGCTAATTATGCCCACAAAGCTCCCTTAAAATATTCCAAAATTTGAGGGGAAGCAAGGAAAAGACCCAGGGAACCACGTCATGGCATTTTACTTGTGGTTTTGATGCAATAGTATCACAGAAGATACTATTAGATTAAGGTTATTTCAACGCATTCTAACAGGACCTACTACGAAGTGGTATATAGACCAACCCTCTGCATCCCATGGAACCTTTAGCTCATTAGCTAAAGAATTCCTTACTTTCTTCGAAAGCCCAATCTACCAAGATTTTAGGTTCAAGCTTCTAACCAATTTTAAGAAAAATCAAACTACACACATCTCGGACCACATCCACAAATGGCGGAAATGTCACAGCTAGTGCAAAACTAATTTTGAAGATAATTTCCTCCTCGACATTTTATAGAGATCCCTCAACTATGAAATCTCAAAATATGTGTCTCAAAAATTCCTGCAAAGCGAGGAAAAATCCATCAGTAAATCCCAACAACTGGAGCTGATCTACAAACAATCTCGATACATTTACCACGTACTCCTAGATGCCTCATGCCTGCAATCTTATCGAGAAATGGCAGCCGCATCCAATACTATTGACGCATTAATTTGGGAATTATCCCAAAGACATCACAAAAGTAATAGCTAATACCCTGTGTATCCAATGAATGACCCATATTATGATGTTATGCCACCATTAGAAAATATTGGGTATTATAATGGTCAACTCACACCTATGCAGAATATAGGAAAGAGGGTTCACTAGCACCAGCCCCCCCAAGGAGGCTCATATCATCCCCCACAGGGAAATCAATACTCCTCTTGGAGTACAGATAAAACGTCTTCTCCCCTGAACCAATACATTAACCAGGGATAGGAGAACCAATATTATCCTTTCCCAACACCACAATAGAATAAGCCACCAAAGAAAAATAATGCATGGTAAATCTAGTGCAACCATCTCTCGCTCCATCACATCAATGAGAAGAGAAACTTAATTCAGTTAATTATTCTAACGGTGCTAGGAAAAAACTGAAAAAATAAGCCAAAGGGAGAGCTTGAGTTGGGAGGCAACAATCAGCAGCAACCCCCAAGGGCACCAGGAAGGGACAACCCCAACCAGAACCAAAACCTAAGTACAACCAATAACAAGTCACAGAAACAGGGCAAGAACACTAGCCTTTGGACTAATCATGCATGCGCCATCTGTAGGGAATACAACCATTATACACTGTCCCTAGCTTCTTGATTTAAAAGGGATACAAGACAGTAGGGGGAAAAGTGGCCATCTGACTGCAGTCATGCAGGAACCCTTTCCCCATCAGGGAATTGTTAACATCCAACAACAAAACCCATTTCCAGGGAACCTCAAAAAAAATATTAACCATGATATCTTCATGACAAGAGAGGACGTCCCCTTGGAAATGAGGAATTGTACTTATGAGGCTCCCCTAGAGCCCAATATGTCCACCCCATCTAAGTCTATACCTACTATACCATTGTCCATTACATGACCTACATAGATGTCATGCCCAAAATGGTTAAAGGACCTGTACAGGTTGTAGGGGCCAATTCAAGACATGCCCATAGTTACAACATAGTAGATGACTTGGCTTAGTTGTCGTCAACTATGTTAGTGGTTCATGTTTTGCAAATGTGCCCAACCCAATGGAAATCCATACTTTCCTCTTTAAGCGCAATCGACCCATCTGATTCCCACCTCATGGTCTTTGACTTGGAAAAATCTACTCCTTGGCTACCCTCAACAATCACTTTCCAAATCCCTGTCTTAGTCTAGAATGTCAATATCTATCGTTCCATCATCGATGAAGGGGATTCCAAATGCGTCATGTCCAAATTCATTTGGAAAAAATTAGGATCCCCTAAACTTAAGCCTTTTGACATAAATCTCAGAGCATACGATGGGTGCCCTTCTACCCCCGTCATTTTATACCCTAGAGTTCCAGTTAAGTTGCCTAGAAAAAACGTGTTAATAGACATTGAAGTACTCTACATATAGTTGGATTACAATATCCTCCCAAGCCGAAGCTATATGTACAAAATTCTCACAGTCTCCTCATCAGTGTTCAGAATCATGATGTTCCTCCATGGGGGAAAGGTCATTACCATTGATCAACTCACATACTACGAGAAGACAACTTCACCCACATCACATGGTGAGTTTCCCTTAGTATCCCAAGAAGTGGTGAGTACCTACACTGAGCTTAGCCCAGGCCAGTTTAAGCCATCAAGCCTCCTAGGAACATTCCCAGGAGATCCTCCAGTAAAACAAGAGATTGTACCCAATACCAGAGCACCAGTTTGATGATGACTTCATAAAACACTGCCCAAATACTAGAATCAGTTCCAAACACCTCAACACTTGCAATTGAAGAATTCAGGACTTTACCTTCTGCAATTATGGAAACACCCTTCTTATATCCACCATCGAGTTTTGTTTTTCACCAAGTTGTAGTAATAATCACATTGCCTAGCCTAACCCTTGCAATAAAAATCGGGTATTTATCCCCCAAGACCATGCCAACTAGCATAGGTTACACTGCGACAAGGGTGTTCCCTATCCCTCCTGAGGGCAACAAGACACCCCATATGACACCTACCTAGGTTTCACCTATGCCACAAGTAGTGACGATACCAACACTAGCTAAACCAAAACCAACAAACAATAAGAAATGGAAATAGACGGAAGCCCCAATCGTGTCCTCCTCTAAGACCCCTCAACCCTGCGCTTTATGTGAAAACATAGGGCACCCCACTAATAAGTGCCCTAAATTAAAGAGGCTAAAATATCTGCTACATGGCCCACAAAATCTTGTAAACCATCTAACCTCTATGGATAAGAAGAATTTACCCATGCATTATAAAGCATTACACACCAATCATGCATGCACCATCTATGCCAAGTACGAGCATTATACTTGTAGTTGCCTCAAAGTGCCTTGATACAAAGATGCATTAGTAACACTCACTCAACTGAGTTCCCCATTACTCTCCACAGAGGATGGCTCAACAAATATTTTATATGTCATAAGCGAAGAAGCCTCTTGCTCCTCTCATCCAATTGGTTGATCAACCTACACCCACAGTCGGAGGTGCCCTCAGCAAGCACATACCTCACCATCACTGACATGTGCTCTATGTGATGTGTCATAACATTTAATCAACCAATACCTAGAGTTACGAGCATTTAATTGATTCTTTCTAGTTCCTCACATCACCCATCCAACAAGATCAAGATATAGCATCACACTTACCAAATTTGTTCCAGTAACCATCATGTGCAACATTGTCCACATCTTTTTTGATTCTATCCAATGTTAGGATTCATGTGGCGATTTATCACAGAGAAGCCAAATTTGCCTGGAGTAGTGACCCAAACATCAAGACATTCACCACCCCATGGGAATGAATCATCAAGGTCCATTCTGTGCATATTCTAGGAAAAGGAACTCCCAGCAATAGGGCCTAACCCTTATTATGTGAGCCCCCTTCAACACCACCAAAACAGATTGGATCTTCCATATGGTAACCAGGAATCTACACATAGTACCATGAGACTAGTATATGGAATCTATAGCGTTGCTACTCATACCAATGAAGCCTGCCCTATGTTACACACATTTCAGCAGCTTAGGATTGGACACCAACATCCCACGAAAGAAGCTTCTCTTGACCCCCATAAACCAATGAGAGAGCGAGAGCTACCTCTAAAGAGGAAAAAACCACCTATAGCTTATATTCTACCACCACCTAATGATGAAGATACACAACATCATATACAATTTATTTCCTCGTTTGTAGGAACCATGATCCATGCAGTCTGCTCATTATTTTTTGGTGTCGAGACCGAAAAGTCTACCACAACGATAGTACCAACTCCGACGATGAAAAACCATCCAATCTACACCTTGTCAACCTCTCTAGGTTTGACAACTTGAACCGGTGAGTCATATTCATGTTCATCCACTAGCACAACCAAATCTACATCTCAAGACTCAGCCCACTCCCAGTCAACCTTGGGTAATATTTTCCACTTAGATGAAGATATCCTTGAGACCATGATGGAACCCAAGTTTCCTTGGGATGCCATGCATCATCATTCATTTTTCTTACCCAAAGAAACATTTGCCCCTAGCAGCAAGAAAACCCATGATATTTACACCATTGAAACAAAAGAATTTCTCCCCCCACGAAAAGTGGATTGGTTCAAAAACACCATCCCAGCACCCAATGCATTTGAGGAAGGGAACATGTCCAATATATCACCCACCATAAAAGTGAATATTGCAAATGATTTTGGCAAAATCAAGGAAATCTCCCTGGGGAAAGCATGCTCCCTCGAAGAAATAGTTGCATACACATCCCTATTCCAAGAATATAGAGATATTTTTGCATGGGACTAATCAGAGATGCAAGGCCTTAGTCCCACAATAGTGGAACATCATATTGACACATGGCCAGATGGTCACCCTCCCCACCAAAAACAATGTCAATTGCATCCTTCTAAGGCAACAACAATTAAGAAAGAAATTGATAAGCTTCATAAAGATGGATTTATCTACATGATTTCTTACACATCTTGGGTTTCCAACCCTGTACCTGTCATGAAAAAACATGGCACCATTCACATTTGTACTGACTTTAGGGACTTAAACAAAGCATGCCCTAAAGATAATTACCCAACACCATTCATCGATCAAGTCATTGATGCTTGCACCAATCATGAGGCCTTATTGTTTATGGATGGTTTTTCAGGGTACAACCAAATTAAGATCCGTCATACACATCAATAGAAAACAACATTCACTACCCCTTGGGGGACATTTGCATACCAAGTCATGCCCTTTGGTCTTAAAAATGTCGATGCCACTTTCCAGTGGGCCATGAAATACATCTTAAACAATCTCACTCACCTTATCCTCACATATCTGGATGATCTCATGGTACAGTCCAAGAACCGCACCAACCATTTAGAAGGCCTCCACCTCGTGCTCCAGAGATGTCACCAATATAACCTACATTTGAACCCTCTCAAAATTATGTTTTGCATCAACGTTTGGAGACTCCTAGGATTCATTGTTTCCTTGAAAAAAATCATAGTATATCCCCTAAAAGTATAGGCCATCAAATAGGTACCTCCCCCAAAAAATTAAAGTAGTTACAAACCTTACAAGGTAAGTCCAACTTCCTACTCTGTTTTGTACCAGATTACACCACAGGTGCACAAGGTTTTCTACGTCTCCTTCATCAATACATCCCTTTCCAATGGGATGATCAAGCTCAAGAATCATTCGATTCCTTGAAAGATACCTTATCCCAAGCATTGTTGATTAGCCTGCTTAACAACAACAAATACTATACCCTATACTTATCAGCTTCAAAATGAGCCATAACTGGGGGATTAATACAAGATGGACTAGACAACAAGGAGCATGTAATTTATTACGTAAGCAAGAATTTATCTAAACTCACATTGAACTATGAGCCCAAAGAAAAAAAAACCCTAGTACTCGTATACACTGTACAAAAACTTTGGCATTACATCATCCTTAGGACAACTATGGTGGTAGCAGCCATCAACCCCATATGATTCATGATTACTCATCACATGATGAACAACAAATACACCTGATGGGTGGTGATTCTACAAGAATTTGACCTACAATTACGACCCTCAAGAGAAAAAAAGCAATCATATTAGCCAAATTCATCACAGATCTCCCAATAGATAATTAGGGATCCCTAGTTAATGAGGCCCTTCCTGATGAACATCTATTTTTGGTGTCCACAGATGACCCCTGGTACGATGATATCCTTCTCTTTTTATGAAATCAAAAGTGCATATCTAAGCTTACATGTGATGATTGAAGATGGATACACCAACAAGTCCCTCGTTACCTCCTTTTAGGAGATGTCCTCTATCGACGAGGCATTGACACCATCCTGTGTCAATGCCTCAATCACGAACAAGATGAGAAAACCTTAAATGACTGTCATAATGGGGCATGCAGTGACCGTCTATCTGGGATGGCCACTACCCAAAATATCCTCCAAGTTAGTTATTTCTATCCCAACCTCTTCCACGATTGTATACAAGCAGTCAAAAGATGTGATTGATGCCAAAAATATGCTCATAAGGCATGTGCATCACCCACCCCCTTACATCTAGTTATAGTGGCCAACCCATTCTGCAAATGGGGCATCAACTTTATGACTGGTAACCCCTCATTGTCTAGCAACCACGAGTATATTTTAGTAGACCTAGAATATTTCACAAAATGGGAAGAAGTAATGTCCATTGTTGGGAATGGGATCCCCGAAGGATAGTTTTTGGGCTAAAAGCCCATTTTTTGGGTTAATTGTGTAATAAAGTTGTAAATTCTTTGCATTTTGTGGTCGCCGAGCGTGAAGGTGTCAATATTCATAAAGGGTTGTCCGCCCTTATTTTGTAAAGTGTAAATTCGGCTATAAAGATCTACCCGTGGTTCGCGGACCATGGGATTGTATAAAAATGAGCTAAGTAAGTAAGCTCTCAGTAGTGTTAAGTTTGGTAGAAGAAGAATGAAGTGAAGAGTCTTGGTAGCAAAGTCTAAGTGTTTGAAGTATTAGCGTAGGTAGAGGCTCTGCAGCTGAGTGCATAGAAGCCTAGGGTGGAAGTCTGCAGCTGAGTGTGCGGACCCCTGCAGCTGTGTGTGCAGGACAAAAAGAGTCTCTAATAATCTGAAGATATCAATAAAGAGAAGTATTCTACAAATTCTATGCATTTATTTCCTATTTATACATCTAGTTATATTGCGTTTTGGGTTTAATTTACAATGTTTATGTGATGCGTGAATATATGTGGCTGTAATGGTTAATTGAATGCAAGTAAGAGTGTCTATTTACGCAATGCTAACTCTGATTGTTTAGTAAGCTAAGTAAAACACTTAAGATAACTTGGGAACTAGGAAAAAGGGTAGGGGTAGTCAACCTATGGCCTAAGTATAAGCTTACTATTTACCCTCTCATCCTTGGGAGGCCATGGTTGGCCACTGCCGATGCTTACATTAGCTATAGAGCTGGGAATATGATCATCAAGAATGGGCATATGTCCAAGCAGTGAGTCTTATACCCTCTTTCTCAACCTTCTCTAGAGCATGACTTACCTTTATGGTTGGAGGAGGAGGAAGAAGATGAAGTTTATTCTTCCCAACTTTATGCTTTGGAAGCAACCATGGGAGGAAGATAGAAAGATGAGGATGATTTGATTGAACACCTACTCCAAAGTCCAACTCCCAGTTCATTACCCTTAGAAGAAGCAATAAAGGAAACCCATAACAATCATCCAATTGACTTATGCTTGGCCAATTCCAACACAGTCTGTGTCAAAACCATAGAATTTGGCACAGAGAGAACCTTGAAAATCAATCCATATCTTTCTTCTCTCGAAGAGGAGAAGCTATGGAACATGTTAAAGGAAAATCTAGAAGCCTTCACTTCGAGTTTCAAGGAAATGAAGGGAGTACACCCCTCAGTGTGTACTCACCACATATACATCAAAGAAGGTTGCAAGTCGGTCCAACAACCACAAAGGAGGATGAGTCCAACTCTTAAAGATATAGTCAAAGAAGAACTGCAAAAAATGCTAGATGTAGGATTCATTTACCCTATCTCCAATAGTGAGTGGGTCTCTCATTTGGTGTTAGTTCCCAAGAAAAATGGTAAGTGGAGAATTTGTGTTGATTATACGGAGTTGAACAAAGCCACAAAGAAGGATCATTTTCCTATACCCTTCATTGACCAAGTGCTAGATGGCCTGGCAGGGAAAAGGTTTTTCTCCTTCCTACATGGATTCAGTGGGTACAACCAAATCCAGGTCTTCCCAGAAGACTAGGATAAGACCACATTCACTTGTCCTTGGGGTACTTTTGCCTATATGGGCCTTCCTTTTGGCCTATGAAATGCTCCTGCCACTTTCCAGAGAGTAGTCTTGATTAGTTTCGCCGAATTAGCCCATGATGCAGTGGAGATTTATATGGATTATTTTACACCTTATGGCTGTGGTTTTCAAGAAGCCATGTCTAACCTAGGCAAATTACTACACAAATACATTGAAATGAACTTGTCTCTTAGTCCTGAAAAATGTGAATTCTTAATTACTGCAAGGATCGTGCTAGGTCATTCAATATCTTAGCAAGGACTGCAAGTGGACCCAAACAAAATAGCGATCATCCAAAGGGTCCCACCTCCTCAAAAGCAAAGAGATATCAAAATTTTCCTAGGGTTAGTTGGATACTACTAAAGGTTCATAAAGGACTTCAGCAAGTTGGCCTCTCCTTTATTTATTTTTTTGGCCAAAGACTCTGAGTTTATATGGTCAAAAAATTGTCAAGAGGCCTTAGACATCCTGGAGGATATGTTAACCACTGCACCAATTCTCTGAGGCCCAAATTTGGCCCTTCCCTTTCATATTCATGTCAATGCCTCACATAAAGCCATAGGAGCAGCCCTAGGTCAGATAGATGAAAAACTACCTTATGTTATCTATTTTATCAGTAAGTACTTATCAAAAGTTGAACTAAATTATACAGTAATCGAAAAGGAACTCCTGGCTATTGTGGATTTATTAAACAAATGCAAGCATTATATTACAGGCTATCAAACATTCATGCATAATGACCATGTTGTAATCAAATATTAATGAACAAACCAGATGTGAATTCTCAAATTATAAGATGGTTACTTTTATTACAACAGTTTGATCCAACCATTGTTGATAAGCCAGGTAAGGAAACTGTTGTTGCAGACTTTTTGTCTAGGGTAAATTTGCTTGCAGGTGAAGAAAGAATGGTGGATGATCAATTACTAGATGAGCACGTATTTTCTATTTTAGTTCTCTCTCCATGGTTTGCTAATATATCAAACTATTTGGTATCAGCACAGTTCCCACCAAACTTGTCCTCCAAATAAAAGAGCAAGTTAGTTAGGAAAACCGCCCACTTCACTTGGATTGGGGGGAATCTTTTCAAACTTGGCCCCAATCAAATCTTGAGAAGGTTTGTCAGGGAGGAGGAAGTCTTTGACATCCTTCTGACCTGTCATGATGGGCCTTGTGGACCTTGTGGAGGTGACTTTGCAGAAAAGAGGACAACATTCAAAGTGTTAGAAGTAGGCTATTATTGGCCCACTCTTCATCAAGATGTAAAAAATACACTAATCAGTGTGATTGATGCCAGAGGATGGGAAGACCTACTCGAAGAGATGAAATTCCTTTGCAGCCTCAAGTGACTTTCAAGCCATTTGAAAAGTGGGGCATGGACTTCATTGGGCCTATTGACCCTCCTTCAAAGAAAAAATAGTAAATTATTGTATGCACTGATTATTTGACTAAGTGGGCTGAAACCAAGGCAATTAAGGAAACAACAGAAGAGAAGGTGGTTGAGTTCCTAACGGAGAATGTACTCTACAAATTTGGGTACCCTAGAGAGATGGTCACAGACCAAGGCAACCAGTTTACCTCCAACATGATTAAATACTTTCTTAGCCATCACAAGATCAAGCATGGGATCTCCACTCCCTATCATCCACAAGCTAATGGACAATTGGAGGTGACCGAAAGAGCACTAGAGGGCATCTTAACCAAGGTGGTTTGTAGCAGCAGGAAGGATTGGGTAGAAAGTCTAGTTGAGGCCACTTGGGCCTATACTACCACATGGAAGACCACCATTGGATTCACACCCTATGAGTTGGTCTATGGGAAAAGGGCATTGTTGTCCATTGAATTTGAATATAATACATTAAGGATGGTAGCCCAGATAGATCTAGATCTCGGCAGTGGAGAGAAAGATAGATTGTTCCAATTGAATGGTTTGGATGAATTCAGAATGTAGGCCCTCCTACATATAGAGGTAGTTCAAATTTAGAGGAATATCTGGAATGATAAAAATATCAAGGAGAAGCAATTCCAGGAAGGAGATTGGGCATTGTTATATGATTCTAGGTATAAAGACCTGAAGGGAAAGTTAAGGACAAGATGGATCAGACCTTATGTTGTGGAAAGATGCCATGATAATGGTTTAATGAAAATAAAAACGATATATTAAGAAGCCATTCCTTTGCTTCTTAATGGACACTGATTGTTATCGGGAAATCTAGTGTCTATGCAGAGCTGCTAGTCCCACTAAGACTGGTAGCTATCTTAGAAACAAACAAACTAAAACTATTTTCATTTTCCTCTATGAGAAGTAGATAAGAGGGGAACAAAGGAGACCAACCTCTGTCTTGCACTTGGTTCCTTGCTTGATTACTCTCCCTTCTGATAGATCTTTACCACTCGCTTCGTCGTCTACCTAGCTTCAAAGAGCACCTGTGGAATCAAAGCAGCATAACACTATCCAAGAACAGAGATCTACTATCATAAACAATATAGGACCAGATATATATTGACCACACAAATGCATATATCATCAATCATACAAGAATATGGAGGAAAACTTGAATAGCTTTATTAATATCAAGAATACCAGAGAGGATTACAACCAATTGTTCTGACCCAGCATCATCCTATCAGCAAGAAAGCCATTCTTCACCTCATGAAAAGCTTAGATCACCCAACACTATGATGTTACACCAAGAAACCAGCAGCACTTCCTTACAAGATACAAAATTTCAGCCTCTTGATCTCTGGGATGAGGGATCCATATATAGATGATTGCAGGGAGGTGAGTCAACTTCTGATATTTGATTAGTGTCCTCTCTCTGATAGTTCCTGATTCCACTTGGAGATTGATGATCTCTTACTCATCCCTGGGCCAATGCAGAGAGGCAAGTGTCATAGGAGAAATTTCTGAAAGATTCCATGATCCTCCACCTTGCAAATTGACTCTGCCATTTGTCCACTCTCACCCATCGCACCCCATAGAAGGGATTTTCAGTATGCATCGCACCTCCCGTGTGCATTTATGTGGGATGCAGTGCACTTTGACCATGGAGTAGGTGAGATGGTTCAACTTTGACCAGTTCTGAGTAGTTTTTTCATGGAGAACTTCTGGGAGATGATGTAATCAGCTGAACTTGTTCTTTTAGGGGATGGAACAACACTTTTAGGGACTTAGGAGTCCTTGTTTTATGGACATGTTTGATTGGGGCTTTAGTACCCAAAAATGTCTATAACAGTTGTCCCCTAAAGCATGAGGTTGTTAATCTTTTGATGTCGGGTGAAATGCTTTATCATGAGGATCTGAAGTTTTTTCGAGCTGGAAGGAAACCTGTAATAAGATACAATACAATACATTATCTTCATGATATTTTCATGATCTAGCTGATGCGGGTATTCCCATGCTCAACTTTATAAATTCATTTTCATGTACATAAGATAGACACTTGTCTGTGTGCAGACTGATGGTTTTGGTAGAGCCATCATCCCTTAGATTGGATGATTATCTGTGCAGCAATGATGTACATTTGATGTCTTTTTTTTCCTGAATATATATCATAGCTTGGATGGATGAAACTAGATCCGGGGTCTTCAATCTCGTTCGATCTTCACTCAAAGTACAAGTCGATCCATGTGAGAGATGTCCTGGAGTCAAACATGGAAAGACATCACCTAATTACCAGCTAGTGATGTAAGCTGTTAACAGGCGCGAGAGGAATCACTGATAATGATGATGACCCTCAAGGTACGATAGTACAATTCACGTGGTGTGAAAAATGGACTTGGTGTCGAACACCACGCAAAATCTCTTGGTCAAAGGCCATTGATGTATACCTATCGCTGGAAGTGAGAAACTTGCCATTGAGGCATGCAAGCTTCAAAGTACTGAAAGGGTTGTTCCTAGATCGACTTCCTGGATAATGAGTTGATGTCGACAAGAAGCGATCCGTCATAGGAGGGCCTTAATGAATCCCACATCTACGACATGGAATGGAGAAAATGATTTCAATGGAGGTGAAAACGATCTGATGATATAAGGTTCAGGGTGGCGGCCATGAAAGAACGGAGTGTAAATGTATTGCAGTGGATGAGACACAGGTGAATTCTCTGAGCGACTTCTCTTGAACATATCAGTGACACTGACATGATGGATTGGTAGCGTTAACCCCAAATGTGGATGGTGTGATGGACCAATGGTGATATGAGCAATGAACGGAACAACCCAACCCGACTCGGATGCGGAGTGAAAGTGTCATGTTCAAGATCAACTTGCTACCAATAAAGTTTCTTCAAGTTTTCTTCCCAATTTTTCCCCAGTCATTGCTGACCAATACCTCTTTATTCTTTTCAAGCTTGAGGAGGATAACATATGCTTGTTCTATAATCTTCCCTTCGGGCAAACCCATCGCTATGTTTTAACGAGCCTAGCGACAATGAAACTCGTTCTTGTCTCTATGGACAAGTTTGTCGCTATTCGGTTTTAACAAGTTTAACAACAAAGATAACTCGGTCCTTTTCAATTTTAGAGAGTCTGAAAGGGATGTAAAGAAAACTCCAACAATCCTTTTTCATCATATAATCCCTTAAGTCCAAAAAAGTATAAAATAATACAAAAGGGATGATTTTTCGATAATTTTAACGAGCCGAACAAAACAAGCGCTCGATCTTTTTGTGTAATAATCCCTCAGGTCCAAAAAGATTAAAATCTAAAGGAGGGATAGCGCTTCCGGTCACTTTAACGAGCTGGAGAGGCCAATTACTCAGCAATATTTTCATATTTTACGAGTCAGATGAAAAGAGCTTAAAGGAGACTCGTTTTTTGAGGAACGAGTGATAAATTCGGGTAGCAGCTAATTCCAAGTAAGGTTTGGAATTTTCGAATCACGGCAGCATCACAAGGATGGCTAACAGGATCACTCTTCGTAGCTATTCCTCAAAAAGGGTAAACAATCAAATGTAGGTGAAGGATCGGCCAAAATAGAGTGGAGGTGATGATGAGAACATGACCAAGGCTTCAAAGGCCGATGATAACGCATTCACGGTGGTTATTTATCGGAAATTGGTTCATTTTTTAATGAATGAGCTTAAACTCTGGGGGAAACATTTGCTCACTGCTTATGTTTAATTTTTAACGAGCTTGAACTCCACATAAAAACTGCTCGATACAATGGTCATTGATTACCTTGATTTTACCATTGACAACTTTGTTCCTTCAAAGGTTGTACTGCCTACTCACTTGCTTCATCAAACTAGTTAGAAACGAATAATATATGCTTGAAAAATGAGTCAAAACACTAATATTTTACTTGAATTACGTGAAAAGTAATTTAAAAGTGGTTTTCACCTCTCATTTTACCATTTCATTTGAACTTTGGTTTTTTGGAGCTTTGGAGGTGCTTTCCCCCTCGATTTTCACTAGCTGATTCTGAGAGATTCTGTGGACGATTCTTGGCACCGTCTGGACTAGGTAGGAGCTAAACCTGAGCTCTTCAGTTTCATTCTTTCCTTTTTCAATTCTGAGCATGTTTCCTGGTTTTTCTGAGCCCCTGGGGTTTGAAGAATTCGCCTTGGCTCCATCACACCTTTCCTATATCGAAAAGTGTGATGCATGCTAGCTTGGCCATTAGCCAGTCAGCATGCATCCCCCCTAGTACACTGCTGGGGGTGCGATGGGCAAAAGGAGGGAAACTTGTGCACAGTTTTTCATGGAATGTTTTGCCTGTTTTTCACCAAATCAGGATCCCGACTCTTCTCTTGTTTGTTTTCAGAGATTCATCGGAGCAAAATGCCTGTTACATGGTGAGAACGTGAGCATGAAGAAGAGGACATGCTTTCTTAACATGATCTGGGTACGATAACTGCATTGCGGAACTGTGGCCTGCTGAAGTTTTTCCGCATCTCTAGCATGAGGCAACAAATCAACTTGTTGCAATATTTTCTTGATGCGTGGGATCCTATCGACCAGGTGTTCTAGATTTGGGGCAAATCCATCCCCTTGACTGTCGTGGACATCTATTTTTTGACCGGTTTATCGAGGCGTGGTGCCCCTATCTCATTGTTTGGTTCCACCCGTGGGGGTGAATCCGTGAGAGATTGCATTCGCCAGTATTGCAGAGAGGGATCTCAGTCGAGTAAGGACAGCAAGATCAATATCTGTGATGTCAGTGGCAGGCCCTTGAGGACCATTCTGTTCACTTTTGCTAGACTGGCTGGTAGTGCGGCTCTTCATGTGGCTAACAGGTCTTATATGCAGTATGCCTTGGAATGCCTTGAACCAAAGGTGTTCAACTGGTGTGATGCAGTACTCTCTGTGATGAAAGAACAACTAACCAAGGTAAAAAGCGGAAGATTGAAGAACTTTGGTTATGGTTCTATTTTGACCACTTTTGCCTTGGAAAAGATCCCACTGATGCAGCCACAGTATATTCCACTTGGTTTACCTCCACCGACTGAGCCACGGATGCAGAGATGGGTTGACTTCATGGCCCGACATGCGGGTCAGTCCCGGATTTCTTTCTCTGATACCTTCTTTGAGTGGTTCAACCATCAGCAGATGGTTTTTTCTGAGTGTCCATATGCTGGTATGGATTTCCGGGGTGATCTGGATTTGGCACTGCCGGCTGGTGAGTAGTGGGGTGCCTTAGGTAAATTCTCTGACCATATTCCTATTTATTGCTTTTCATAATGTTCTTACATTTTCTTTACTCAAGACTAATCAAAACTCACGCACTCATGCAGACATTGGACCAGTTCGACCATCAATACGTCCGAGAGCGCCAGCTGCCGCTCCGGTAGGAGACGCTATGGGGAGGGCTATCCTTCACGACCTTGATGTGGCTGAGACTCTTTCAACATTGCAGGATCAGGTCGAGGGTCTCACTCTTGGTATTCCAAATGTGAGGACCGACGAGCTGCCTCTTAGGTTGTAGCGACATACTACTGGTGTGCCAAGTCGATGGACTCGTCTTTTACGCATGATTGCATAGGTGGTGACTTGTTATCATCAGCACCATTAGACAAGGGTGCCCCTATATTTTTTATTTTCGGATTTTTATTTTGGTTAAGTTACATGATCCTGATGAAAATATTGATGAAATGCTTCTTTTATAAATGTTGCAAATGTCCATCTAACACATAATTTGCTAATGAGTCTGTTAATGTGTTTAAGTTTATGGAAATATGCTGATATTGAATAGAATCAAACTGCCTTTCCAAAATATTGACCCTTAGGAACATGTGATAGATAGCTGGATTTCGGACGGAGTAGATACCAGTTAGTTGTAGTATGATGAGTTGTGAGTCTAGCCTGACGACAAGTCAGCGTATGCCATGTGTGATGGCATCAGAGAGGAGTTCTATCAATGCACTATATTCAGCGATGTTATTTGTTCACTGACCAATACATACCCCTATGAAACTTATTAACTCGCCACTTGGATCAAAAATGGCCCAGGCCACAGAAGATAGGTTCCGCGAACTACGAATCGCTCCGTCGGCATATCCAACAAACATTTCCAATAGGTTCGACATCTGCAACAAATGTAAAAAAAGGATTACCTGACCAAAACAATTACCCTTAGCGAAAACAAAAATTTAACAAAAGCATAGGGGTTACTACACTAAATCATGCATAGTAACGCTTAAGATACAACCCGTTACGGGGTTGCACCAGTGGAACCCCATCATAATCCACTAACTTGTAGGCTACTTTTGCTAATACACGTTTAACAATATAGGGGCCCATCCATAAGGATTTGAATTTACCTGCTCCCAATTTATCAGATTCCTGGTCATAAAGTAAGACCAAGTCACCTTCTGAGAAGACATGGGGTTTGACATTCTTGTCAAACTGCGCCTTGACTCATTTCTTATGGGCTTCATTAGCCAAAGCGACATCACAATGGGTTTCATCCAATTGGATTAGTTCCAAGAAACGAGCCTCCTCTTCTGAAGTTCCGGGGAGAAGGTCGACTGCGAGTTTGAGGGACGAGATTTCACACTGAACTGGTAAGATTGCTTCTAGGCCATACACTACTTGAAAGGGTGAAAACCCGGTTGCATTCCTTATCGATGTTCGGTATGCCCACAAGGCTGAGTAGAGGATCAGGTGCCAACTCCTTCTATGGACTCCAATCATCCTTTTCAGCATCCACTTCAGGACCTTGTTGATTGCTTCAACTTGTCCAATGGCCTGCAGGTAATATGGAGTAGAGCTGTCATGGGACAACCCCAATTTAGCAGCCAATTCAACCATCATGTGATTGCGAAAATGTGATCCATGATCTGTGACTATGGCCTGTGGAATGCTGAATCTGGTGACTACATGATTGAAAAAGAAAAGGGCAGCCTTTTCGCCGGTGTTGTTTAATGTAGGCATCGCCTCGGCCCATTTGGGAAAATAGTCTACTGCGACTATGCTATACCCATGCCCCCTAGTCGAGGTGGGGTTACATGTCATGAAATCTATTCCCCATTTGGCAAATGGCCCAACAGTAACTACTGGTTGCAGAGGTGTGGGTGGTCTTCTGGTTTTGCTATCGAAAATTTGACACGCATGGCAACTTCTGACTGCGGTTATGCAATCTTTGAACATTGTTGGCCAGAAGTATCCTGCTTGTAAAACTTTTTGCATCGTAGCGTAACCAGATTGATGCCCCCCACACACGCCTGAATGGCAATCATTCAGGAATTTTTCAGCCTCCTCATGGGTGAGGCACCTCCTCAAAACTGTATTGACACCACGATAGTAAAGCATATCACCGATGATCATGTAGTCTTTTGATTGGTATCGAATACGTCTTTGTTCCAAGCAAGAGGTATTAGACCTATATTTTTGGGTTTGGAGATAGATGATTATATCTCCATACCATGGATTGCTTGAAGATATCAGAAACAAAGATTCATCCACGATGGTTTCTTCTGATGTTTCATCATTGGACGACAATGGGAGATCGCATAGTAATTCTGCAAAAAGCAGGGATTTCTTCGATTTGGATTTTACAAATTCCATATCAAACTCTTGAAGAATTTCTATCCATTTGGAATATTTGCCCCCCAGCAACTATCGCAACAATATATAAGTCATGGGGTTTCAGTCTGACAAAGTGGTAGTTTTCCGAAAGAGAACATAGTGTCGAAATATCTGTATCGCTTGAATAGCTGCGAGAGCCAGCTTTTCAATATAGGAATACTTGCTTTCTGTATCCTTTAAGTTTCTACTCAAATAATATATGGGATGTTCAATTCCATTGTCTTCTTGAACTAAAACCATTGCGATGGTTGTATCCGCTGCAGCCATATACAAGTTAAAGTCTTTTTTATAATCAGGAGCGTACATTAATGATGCTTTCATTAGGGATTCCTTTAAAGCATCAAAGGAATCTTGCGCGACTTGATCCCAGATGAAGGGTACTTCTTTTTTCAATAGACGTGTATAACCTTTAGTAAGTTCGGCGTAATTTGGAATGAAGCTTCTCAGAAAGTTTGCTTTCCCTTGGAGTTTCTGAATCTGAAGCAAATTTGAAGGTGGAGGAAAATTTATGATTGCCTGAACCTTACATGGGTCGAGACGAATCCCATCCTTTGAGACTACAAAGCCAAGCAAATGACCAGAACTGACACAGAACACACGTGTGGATTGAGTCGTATCTTGTAGTGTCGACAACGTAGAAATATCGCTCTCAAATGCTGCAGATGATTGATCCGCTTTCGCAAATGAGCCGGAAGATCATCAAGATATGGTTGAACGATGTTTTTGATGTCATGGAAGGCATAATTCAATGCCCTCTGAAATGTTGCCCCTGCGTTCTTTAAACCAAAGGGTAACTTGCAATATGAAAATGTGCCCCATGGACAAATAAATACAGTCTTTGACTGGTCTTGTGGGCGGATATTTATTTGATTATATGTAGAGAATCCATCCATAAATGAAAAGATTTCACATCCGACGCATTCATCAATTATCTGGTCAATAAAGGGTGTAGGGTAGTTGTCTTTTGGACAAGCTTGATTTACATCCCTATAATCGACGCACACTCTAATTGTTCCTTGTTTTTTCATTACAGGAACAATGTTCGATACCCAATCGGTTAGAGGAACTGGGTAAATAAAACCAGCATGGAGAAGTTTTTCAACTTCTGCCTTGATGGCAACGGCTTTCTTGGGGTGCACCTGCCATAGCCGCTGTCATATTGGTTTGACATCTGGATACATCTTTATTTCATGTTCAACTATATTCGAGTCAATGCCTGGCATTTCATCATATGACCAAGCAAAGACATCTTTGAATTGGCGAAAAATAACTTTGTATATTTCCAGTTCTGAAGGAGAAAAACATTTGCTAACATAAATATTCTCTACAACATCTGTTTTGGTTGAAATATTTATGGTGATAGTCTCTTCGATATTGGACAATTTTCGCTCGGAATCCACCGTGTTTACAGTATTTGATAGGAAATCAAAAACTAAAGGATGACGAAGGTCATCAGGAGTATCTTCTTGAGAATCCAGAAGATGGGAACGATGGTGGTAATCTTCCCATGGCTCCCCATCAATTATCATTAACTGAACAATTCCTTCGTCTGTGTAATGCACTTGCGTCCAAGGATTTGAAGGGGTGCCATATTCCTTAGACCTATCTATCCAAATGCTTGATGAGCGTTGATTTGGGTTTGCCTCCCATGCCAAAAACATTGATTGCTACAATATTTCTATTGGGCTTGGAGGCAACACCTGCAGATGATCCATGCTAATATCATTTTCTGAGTTCTTTTGTATAGAAGATATCATATTGCAGGTTCCTACTGTTGCCACTTCTACCAGATTGATTGGAGGTGGGAGGGAAAAAGTCCCCATTAATATAGGGTCTTTTAGTAGGCCTACTCCGATATTTTGAAGCGAATGGGGGCTTCCATGGATCATCGGAATTCTTCCCGTAACTTGGGAACTATTGGGGAGAAATTTTTGTTGGTTGACGATTGTAATTACCCCTTGAAATGGAAATGCAATCTTCCTGAAGTAGGTCGACACAATTGCAGCTATAGCATATATCCAGGGCCTTCCCAGTAGGATGCTGTAATCGAGATTTCCGTCGATTACTTCAACATCTATTTTTACTGTTTTTGCCCCCAGTTCAACTTGCAAGTTACTTAAAATCCCATATGGGGTATATGTTCGTCCATCAAATGCTTTTAATGTCGTCGAAGATCATGACAAGGTTGGAGATCCTAAAGTTTTCCAACAACTCATCGACATAATACATGTAGATGCCCCCTCATCAATAATTGTTCGATGAACAGTTTTGTTAAGGGCTTTCACTTGAATGAGGAAAGCTAGTTGAGCTGGTAACTGAGGGTCATATCCTTTGTGATTAAAGGACAAAAGATTAGAATCCTTTGGGTCAATACCACCTATTGCTGATAATAAAGCCTGCTTTTGGGAGGGGAAATTTTGCAGTACCTCAAGTGTCGACATAGCGGATGGCGATTGGGCCAGATCTTCCACTATATTCTAATGTTGTGCTACTCTGGCACACAGATTAAATGTCGACTTGTGTACTACTCCCTATGGCGGTTTTATTGTTAGCTCTGGAATGATGGGCGGCACAACTTCTGTCGAAGTTGTTGTCGAATTACTAGGTTGATCTTTATCCTTGTTGTTCGACAGCTGTGGATTCCCGTAATCTTTATTTCTTGTTGTTATCAAAGCATCATTTTTCTGCTTCGAAAATGACAACATCAGTACTTAGGATTGGGAAGCATTGTCACTGCCAACCATATTTGTTCCTGGATTTTGAAACGGATCAGTTAATACTGCAGAGGTTTTTGAATTCTTGAAGACTCTTTTAAGCTCAGCTTTATATGGACAATCTCTTACCCAATGATCCTCATCACATATAAGACATGGACGATTTGGTTTCTTATCTCCAGAAGGGTTTGCAAAATATTTTTCAGGTGATGATTCCTCCTGTTTCTTCTTCTTCCCTTTGTTTTTCTTCTTGCCTCCTGGTTGCTTGGTTTCTTTGCCTTTGTCTGTTGAGACGGAATTTACTTCTGGGGCGAGAATTTCTTCTTTTGCATTTTGACTAGAAATCTTACGAGCCTTTTTAGATGTAGCCTTTGTTGATTTCGTGTCTATCGTACCAATCACACCATCGCCGGCATGAGAGTCATTATACGATTTAGGAGGAGGAGGAACGAAAATTCCGGTCTGGGAGCATCAGGGATTTTATCGTAGAGCGTGCCAGACTAAGTATAAATCAAGTCCAAATATTGCGCACGAGCAATAACTTGCTCTTTAGTGATGAATCCTCCCTTTGCCACATCTTTTGTAATGGAAGGTAATAATGACTTAATAAACCATTCAGCTAAAAGCTGATCAGGAACGTACGTTTTTACCATTCTACGACGACGTCGCCACTCATGAATATGATCGGATATGTGAGTGGCCATCATTTGCTTGAAATTGGTAAGAAGTTTTGTTCCCATTTTGTGCCTTATGGGTAACTGAAAATGGGTTAAAAAGGTTGTGGCTAGGATACTGAAGTTATCAAACGAAGCTCTAGGTAATTCGATATACCATTTTGCTGCCGGACCAGTTAATGTTCTCCGAAAAGGCGAAGCCTAATCGAATCATCGTTTAGGGTGTTTGATGAGCACCACAGATGAAAGGTCATCACATGATTTGACGGGTCTTCACCCGGATTTCCATTAAATTTAGGAATATCTGACGGAAGTTTATGCGGAATCGCTGGCCACCAAGGGGCGTAAGCAATTGGATCGTTCGTTAGCCGATTTAGATCCGGTAACTCTAAAGTTGCCACGAAGGGTAACTGTTGATTCAGGTTTGGCGAAGCATACCCAGGATAAGATGGAATTGCCTGAGCAGTTGGTCTTTGCATACCAGCATAATGCATTTGATGCTGGTAACTTTGGTAAGGTTGATGGGCATAACCATTATAGAATGGTTGATTTTGACCGTTTTGAATATACGGCTGCCCATTATTTGCAAATATTTGTTGCTCAGACCCTTGGTAAACTTGTTGGAATTGTGGTTGTTGATATTGCACCAGCCATGGTTGTGAAGCCATATGCTGTTGTCCAATACTAGATGTTTGACTAAGATGAGGGGTAATTGTACCCGTTTGGGCCTGTGTCATTCCACTAGTTGGCGATTGTGGTTGAGTCACAGGGATAAGAGGCTGTTGCATTACAACCTGAGAAACCTGAGGTTGGAATACAATAGGCAACGCTTGTACTTGCGACACCGTCACAATAGGTGGCGTAGTTAGTATATTTGACATAGGTAAACATTGTTGCATCGAGTATACAACTCTTGGTTGTTGAGGCAGTATTGGCACCCAACCGCTTGATGTAATTCCAGCATAACCTGAATTTTGTTGTGAACTCTCGTATGGTTGTTCTCCTGGATGAGATAATGAAAGGGTATATTGCCCCCCATATGGTGGTAATCCGGTACTTAAAGGAATGATTTGCCCTTGAGGACCGGACTGCCCAAATTGACACCGTGAAGGATCAATTTGTTGAGACTCAACATAAGAGCTCCCGGATATTACTTCGGATGAACAAACGGGAACGGACCATACTGTCGAAATAGCACCTGAGTGGGCCCCGTCTAGCAATTGAGAGCTAGTTGGGATAGATGGTACGCTGGTGAACATTGTTGGAGTGACAACAGGAAGTTCTGCTGTCGCTGTGTTAGATGACATAGTCCTAGATGTCGATGGTTGTTCAAACATTTCTAGTCTATCCAAAAGATTTCCTAGCGATTCTACAGGAGCTTCCGATAATGGTAGACTAATTTCTAATGAAGAAGGATATAGGGTGATCCCGACTCCAAATTGCGATGGAGTACTAGATGGAGGATCCTCCACAATCTCTTCTATAGCAATCAGACCAGGTGGAAGAGGTAGACCGTCAGGTTCGTAAAATATTTTCGGTGTTGAAGAAGGTATAGATTCTGCAGTGACAGATGTTTGGGAAATAACACCTTCCGAATCAGCTGTAGATGGAGCTGGTTCAGTAATACAAGTGTTTACCTTCACACTAGGATCAGCTCTACTGTCCTTTGGTGGCTGCGGAACTTCTTCTATAGAGGTAGGGATACCAGAAATGTTTGGAGTAACCGGAGTCTCCAATGGTGTCAGAACACTTGTTCCAACTTTACTAGGGGATTTCAAACCGGCTAAATGAGTTCGCTTCATCCGTAACAGTTTTGATTCTGGAGACAAAGACAGTTGACTTGTAAGTCTCCATGAATGACAAGGTTTCAATTGACTTTCTCCCATGATTGCGGATTACTCGATCAACTAAAAATCAAGGGGAAATATGTTTCCAAATTAAATGAATTTTAGACGCTTTGACACAATTTGTTTTTCCAATTTTTAAGAGTCGAGAAAAAACAAAAGATGACTCTAGTCGCCTTTGATTTTTAATGAGCTTGAAGTGACAAGTCCTCAGATGGACCTTTTCCTTTAACGAGTCTGAAAAGGAACGAAAGAGACTACTCTGGAAATCTAGATAGAGGGATTACCAAACCAATCGTAAAAATGTAGAATACTTTTTACGGTACAGCAGTCAATCTTCCCGAATGCTGTGTTCAGTGCATTGTGATCGATAAGGCAGCAGACACGGCTTCCTATGGATAAAGGATATAGCCTATTGTGGTCTACCAATATATACTCGATGGTACGTGGGAGCACAAGTCTGTACTGGCACTTTTCATCTCAAAGTGGAGGAATTACCCAACCAGCAATGAAAACAACAGTTACCAGGCTTTACGACGCTGGAATACGTCTCTAGCCTATACTTCTAAATGTTGTGTGTTAGGTTCCAAAGCGTTTTTAGATTCATTAAATTTATTTTATAGTTGATCTTGTTTAAGAAATTTTCCTTTTAGGTTCACCGTGTGATGTAGATATACAATTCCTAAAATGCAATCTAAGATGATAAACAATCATTTAATCTTCTTTTTGCAATGAAAATCCTAGCTACTAAAGAAAGAGAGATGATATTCTTTCAACATAGAGCAGAGAGCACACACTATATGCACTGTCCTAAATCAAACTAACAAACAGTGTAAATGCAAATGCACATGCATGTATTTGTTTTCAGCCTTCTTAATGTGTGAATGATAAAAAGAAAGCTAAGCGCAAATCTGAATTATTTTTCAAAGCGACATTACTAACAAGCTTCTTTTCAAGACAAAATGAAGACAATGACGACACTTTGCGATTTGGAATTGAAAACCTGCTTTCGACACTTGAAAAACTACTAATTCAAATCAAATACAAGAGTAATAGTGTAATCGAGTATCAAGAACAATCAGATTCTCTTCTATGACTGAAAACGACACTTGAGACACTTCCAAATCAAGAAACGACAGTTCAATTACGCCACTTCTTTGTAAAATAGAATTGAAAATGGCTCACAATACATAAAAAACATTTACAGTTCTTTGCACAATGGAGGCGGAATAATGGCAAGGAAGGGGGTTTCCACAGAGGTATACTGACTAAAGACAACAAAACTCCTGAATAGAGCTGAAAAGAGTGAAGAAAAAGCAAAGTCTGGAGGCAAAAATAGCCTTCTCTGACCAGCGCACTTGTTACACAGGGATTCCAGTATGCATCCCACCTATAGCACACGGGAAGTGCGATGCATACTGATATCCTTGAAGAGAGGGTGAGATGGTACAATGCGAGACTTTTGATCCAGTTCTTGATCACAGTTTGCAGCACAGTTCAGGGATTTAGGCCGAGCAAGTGATAATCAGTAAATAAATCATAAGGGTAGATCTAAGGAGGTTACTAGAGCCACCACAAGGGCAATTAGAGAGCTTGTAAATCGATTGTTCAGTTCATAAACAAAACCCGGAGATATACTAAAGTAGCATTGATCTACTTTGCACTTGCACAACAAATGCAGTTCGAAGGCTAGGTGGTTTGACTTCAGGCTCCGTTTGTAAGTTTATAAAGCAAACAAATATAGACAAACAAACAATCTATTCGCTCCCTAGCAGAGTCGCCATTTTGTTATCGTGAAATCTAGTTTCTATGCAGAGCTGCTAGTCCCACTAAGACTGGTAGCTATCTTAGAAACAAACAAACTAAAACTACTTTTGTTTTCCTTTATGAGAAGTAGATAAGAGGGGAACAAAGGAGACCAACCTCTGTCTTGCACTTGGTTCCTTGCTTGATTACTCTCCCTTCTGATAGATCTTTTCCACTTGCTTCCTCGTCTACCCAGCTTCAAAGAGCACCTGTGCAATCAAAGCAGCATAACACTATCCAAGAACAGAGATCTACTATCATAAACAATATAGAACTAGATATATATTGACCACACAAATGCATATATCATCAATCATACAAGAATATGGAGGAAAACTTGAATAGCTTTATTAATATCAAGAATACCAGAGAGGATTACAACCAATTGTTCTGACCTAGCGTCATCCTCTCAGAAAGAAAACCCTTCTTCACCTCATGAAAAGCTTAGATCACCCAACACTATGATGTTACACTAAGAAACCAGTAGCACTTCCTTACAAGATACAAAATTCCAGCCTCTGGATCTCTGGGATGAGGGATCCATATATAGATGATTGCAGGGAGGTGAGTCAGCTTCTACGATTTGATTAGTGTCCTCTCTCTGACAGTTCCTAATTCCACTTGGAGATTGATGATCTCTTACTCATCCCTGGGCGAATGCAGAGAGGCAAGTGTCACAAGAGAAGTTTTTGGAAGATTCCATGATCCTCCACCTCGCAAATTGACTCTGCCATTTGTCCACTCTCACCCATCGCACCCCATAGAAGGGCTTTTTAGTATGCATTGCACCTCCCATATGCATTTAGGTGGGATGCAGTGCACTTTGACCATGGAGCAGGTGAGATGGTCCAGCTTTCACCAGTTCTGAGTAGTTTTTTCATGGAGAACTTCTGCGAGATGATGTAATCAGCTGACCTTGTTCTTTAAGGGGATGGAACAACACTTTTAGGGACATAGGAGTCCTTGGTTTATGGACATGTTTGATTGGGGTTGCAGTGCCCAAAAATGTCTATAACACCGATTGAAAATTTACAAGAGACCTTTATCAAAACAAGAATTCATTGATGATATCAATAAAATGGTGCGGATAGTGGAGCAAGTTCCAGCTCCTTCCTCATCAAATCACTGAGAAAAAGAAAAAATAATAAGGACTCAGGTGAAAACCTCCATGAGGCACCTGAGTCCCATCATTTGGTTGAAAACCTCTTGAGGCGGCTCAGTGATGACAAAAAAAAAAAAGAGAAAAAAACAAAAATAAAAGGAGAATAAGAAGATCCTTGGGTGAAAACCTTTCTTGAGGCACCCAGGGCAAACAACTAGGGTGAAAACCTCTCAGAGGCAGCCTAGTTGTTTTTCAAAAAAAAAAAAATTAATCATGAAATTTCCATTTGCAGGTGGGCAAGAAGGATAGTCAAGGAGCAAAAGAGGATCCCACGGATACCTCCATCATTTTTGTTATTTTTCCACTCCATTGCTTCAGTTTATAAAAAGACCGTGTTTTCTACAGGATCCCTAGAAAACCTACAAGATGATCCTGTAGGAATTACAGTGACCCAGAAGTCCCACAAGAAGCAATCTGAAGGAAAATGATGGAATTTTTAGGTCCCTAAAATTCACCCTCTTCATGATCTATCACCACACCTTGTCCACCATCATCATCCCTACACTCACCATTCAAAGAAGTTAGTTTCAAGAGTTTTTTTTCTAGTCTTCAAAAAGAAAAAAAGAAAAAAAATGGAAACAGAGAGGAATAAAGAGCATCATCTGAGTATTTTATTCTCTTCACACTCCCACTCCTTCTTTCCATCCATTTCACCATCCTCACAGCCCTAGCAAGCAAAATGATTAAACAGTTCTGAGGGAGAAGTAGCTAGAGGACATCGTGTAGGAAATCTTGTGGTAGCTTATCCCACAGAATGCCAATCACACCAGCAACAAGTCTTCACCATGATGATCCAGTATCTCCAAAGCAACAACATCATATCTTCAACCACATGTACATGCAAAAACAATGAAGCCATTAATAGAAAACAAGAGGAGGAAGAAGAATGGCATGCAACAAATATACATAGTAGCACCTCTGGTCTTCGACAACTGTAGCATAGCATTGGTACCATAGGTAAGTGTCCCACTTGCTCTCTCATATGCATCATGTAGTCAAAAGAATGTAAGGGTTACAAGATACTTGGTTTATAATTAAAAAGGTGGCCAATTAACTTGGCCACCTTCATTCACTCACACATGCAAAATTGAGTGTCCTCTCACACGTGTCTGTAGTCAACTCAAAGGTAGAGAAGGAGTATGACAAAAAGTGGTTAAACTATGGATCCATAAGGTGGGAGCTGATTACAAGGAGTGGGAAATGATGATGTGGTAGTGGGGACTAACGGTCCAAAAATGGCAACGTACCTTTGTTGCCAGCACATCATCTCACTTTGAATCACCATAAGAGGTAATAAAACATCGTTCCCATGCATTCATGCATTTCACCTCTTCAAAACTCCCTCACTCAAGTCGCTTTCATACCCAGGAAACCTACCAAAAGCAATACTCCATCATTTCACTGCAAAGGAATTACTATAGGATTGCACATTAATTCCTATAGGAGCATGCACATGAATTCCTCTAGGATACACAAAGACTGTCTACAGGATACACAGAGACTATCTACAAGATTGGCAAAGAAGAGTTTAGAAGGGATATCACGGGAGTTAGCCACTACAAACAGTCTAAAGAGGTAGGCTCTATAATTACATCCCTCTTTACAAGTAAATGAACCAAGAATACTCTAAATTTGAGTGAATTTAGCGACCGTGTGAAGGGAATTAAATACAGAGTCATCTCTGTTTTGACTTTGCATTTGAAAAATTATTTCAACCCTCTCATTTTCTCCTCAAGCTTCACCGGCAAGATGTCAGGAGGGTTTAATAGGTGAGGAGACCACTGAGTACAAAAATGGAGTAAGGAGGGAAATTTTGCCATATCCATGGAATGAGCTAGGCTACCAACTGATTAAATACATCTCATGTGATGGTAGGTATAGTGTTGTCTATGGCTATCATTTCAGGATCCTTGAAGAAATAAGATTTGGAGCAGAAACACCCCCTCACCAAAGGCTCAACATACCAGACTTCTTGCTTCAATCACTCATACACTCAAGCATCAAAGTGAAGGAGGGAAATTCCCAATAGTTAGCTCACGATGGGTTGACTAGGATCCTCATAGAAGATGCCCTACAGAACCTCAAAAATCCTATAACATGGTCAGTTTTCGGACACATGTTAGCAGAGGATGACATCAAAGCTATAACTTATGATGTTAATCCTACTGTTAATGAAGAGGAAGTAAAACAGGAAGAGGAAGATACAGAAGGAGATAAGGACGAGATAGATGAAGAAGGATCTGACATAGAGGAACATGATGAAGATGAAGAAGAAGAGGGAGAAGATCAGGAGAATGATGAAGAAATAGAGGAGGAAATTAAGGAGGAAACTGATAGAGATGATGAAGATCTATAAGAAGAAGAAGATAGGAAGGACATAGAGGAAGAAGGCAATGGAATAGAGGGGACAGAAAACAAGGAGGAGTCACCTAGGGTGTCTCTAGAAGCCACTGAGAGAGAGGCAACAACTTCCCTCACTGCTCTCAATACCCCAATCAAGAAAAAAGGAAATAGGCAGAGGTGAATCCCACTATATTTCAAGACAAGAAAGAGCACAAGAATAAGACAGGGGAAGACACAAACATCAACCAAAAGTCCTATTGTGATTGAATATTCCCCTAGAAAAGAAGATAAAATGCCTGCCCCTAAGTCCCCTATCACCTATGTGAGGAAGCCTCCTACTAGATCAGCTTCCTCAAAGGGAAAGGAAATCCTACAGGATCTACAACAAAATCTACAGGAAGCAAAAACAGTCCTACATGATACTCTGCTGAACCTACAAATGGCACAAAAAATTGGAAAGGAAGGTAGGGGAGTAGCAAGAAAATAAAGAAGAGGACCCAGAGACAAAATAACCCAGCCCCCAACCTAACCTGGACTCCTATTACCATTTATTGAAGGAGGCAGGGTCATACCTCAAAAATTTACCATTCCACTATTCTTTGAGCTTGAGAAGGAGAGGGACAGAACTCACTGATGGATGTAGATAACCAAATCAAAGGGGCTGGAAGGCATTGGTCACATGGAAGAGAAACTCAAAGAAATGAGCAGAGAGCTAAGTGGCTTGAGGGATAGAGAAGCTATAATGGGAAATCAAGTAGAGATAGAAAATGCATGGCTGAGGGGACAACTACAGGAAAGAGAGAATCAATTGGAATGTATGGCCAGTCTCTCCTTGGAAGAAATTAAGTGTAGGATGCCAGCTAAATCCTATGCTCTCTACCTCAAAAAACAATGGTTGTAGTTTCAAATTAAGACCCTAGCACAAAGAGGAACCATGCCATTTCAGGACTACAAGCAATTTATTGATCTTTGTGATCAAAGTACACTAGAGTATAGGGCAAAATGACTGAGTTTTATTTCCACAACATGGCCCTCATAGACATGAATGTATGGGACCCTAATGCCAAGCTAGGAGATCTAAAATTAATGGCTTCGACATCCTGGATGAACCATGAGGATTCAAGAGCTACAAAGATGAAAAGGATATTGGCAAGAGAGAAAACTGAACCTCTTTTGATCAGAGTTGAACAATCAAATCCCATGGCCCTCATCAATACCCATAATTTGATTGGAAATGATCCTCAGCTGGCACCTAGATATCTTGCTGCCCAAGAAAATCAATTTCACATTTTGAGGACATGTTCAAGTTGTTAGGAGATGATAGTATACCTTCTTGCTTGAGGAGATGGAACACCCTGCCGTAGAACTTAAAGATAATAGAAAATCATTCTCCTCAAAGGTTGAGAGAGGCACTCAATAGGAAACCTGTGTATAAGTAGTCTATTCAAAGGTTGAAGGTCAATTAGATAGGCCTAGAACTCAGTCCACCAATACGCTTAGGGATACTAGAAGGGAGAAAAGAAGAATAAGAAAAGAGGCAGTGGGAAGAAGTAGAAAAGAAAGCAGGCTTCTATGAACAAGAAGAGGATACCGCAGCAGAGGCATGGGATATCAAAGAGGCTACCAGAGCCATGAAGGATATGGATATTGACTAAGTTTCTCAGAGGATGAGCAACACTTTCAGTAGGGGGGTGATGATGAGCCTCATCATTGGGTAATTATATGGGCCTTAATTCACCTCCTAGATTAGTGAGACCAACTATTCTCATAACTTATTGCATGCTTTAGATTATATTTTGTTTATGAGGTGAGTTAGAGTTGGATATTATGCTTTGTGGTCTAATATGAATTTAATGCAAGATTAAAGGAGAAAATCAAGGAATTTTGGAAAATACCAAGGTCAAAACTCGAATGGGACAAGGGAGAGGGATTACAGGAGGTAAATATTCCTCATTTACTACCCCTCCATTCTAATATTCATCCATCAGCTCAGAGTGCAAACAACAAAATCATGAGGACTAGAAGGTAGCCGAGCAAGTGAGAGACAAAGCACCAGTTTATCTTGAGTTTGGGAGCCGAGCCTCCCTAATTTCAAGGAAGTCATTGGGGAATTCATATGTATAAGTAGAGAGGCCTAAGACCTTAGTAAGATTCAAATTTTTGATTGTAAAACTCTACTCTATTTTCGAGCTTCAAGATTGGTGACAGTTCTTTTGATGTAATTTGTTGTTTTGGTTATAAGAATGAGTTTTCTTTTGAGCCACCACTAAGTTAACTTAGAGGACTGAAGATCTTGGGTTAGGGCCCAACCCTAGCAGCTAAGGATCCTCTTGATTGTACATGTATGTTTAGTGTAGATTCATAGCTTAATTGTTAATTTTCTTATTAGATGCATTTCCATTACATGTAGTGTAGATTATATTGGTTGTGTGAAAGTTTGCTTCCATTTGTGCCTTATTTCAAGTAGTAGGTTAGCAAGGAGAAATGGATCACCACGAGGTTGTTAGAAGGTGTCTTGGCCTCACTTCCTCCCTCTGGGACCATAACTTGAGGAAGGGACCCTTAAGCAGCCCCAAAAACATAGATTTTGTAGTTCCTTTATGAGCTTTAGAGTTTGTTGACTTTAATTTAATATTTGGTTAATGTTTCAAGGTAGACTTCGTTGTCATATTTTCCATCTCCATTTCTACAGTAGATCTCACTCATGCTTTCAATCTCTTCAGCAACTTTCTTCATGCATAATATAGGCAATTGATTCATTAGTTTTTCTTTTCTAGTGCATGAAAATGTATCTTGTTGCATAACTTTTTGGAAGACACACATGTTTTATGCAGAGTAGGTGCTTCATGAGGAAACCAAGAATTCATAGCTAGTAGCCACCTTCCACTTCATCCATCTTAGCCATCCCTTGTTTTCACCATCACCCTCACTAGTTTTTCATCATTTTTCATTGGAATTCTCCCAAACACATTGAGCGAATCTCGTCATCTATCATCTTGGATATTGACTCTTGAGTGATCCTAGACCTTCTAACACTCCTTTCCACCTATCACACACCTTTCCTAAGCCTCCCAACATGTCCAACACATCACATTTAGCTCTCGGTTATATCTTGTAGGTTTCCTGTAATTCCTACAGGATCATCCTGTAGGTTTCTAGTACATCCTGTAGCATTTCCTAAAATGACCCGTTTTGAGGCCGAATTGATGGAAAACCCCTAGGAAGTCACAAAAATCCTCCTCGGACACCTCCACACCATCTAGCCACTTCATAAACCTTCTAGCTATCCTCAAACACCTTCAATCCACCTACCACATCCACAAGAACAATTAGTTTTCATACTTGATGTTGGCTTGAGGGGGCTTGACCCAAGTTCAATGTTAATTAGCCAAACAAATCCCTACACTACTAGCCCTTTTGGCATCAGCCCATGGGGCGCAGACTGAAGTCTCACCTAAAGCAGTATGGGGGGTGCTGGAACCAAGTTTCCACACCCTGAGATAGTTGTGATGTTGTTTTATTTCCTCTATCACTTCCTTCGCGTAGGTGATCTGGCTCTAGAGATTGTAAGACAAACCCTCTATTCCAATTTTTCAATACCTTTGTGAAAGTATACGATTGACCTTCGCATAGCCCTAACCTGTGGCTTAGGTAGTTTCATGCTATTATGGCAGTGCACCGTTCAGATTCCTCAATCACCCTAAGTGATTTGCTTATCTTACTGAATACTTAAAGTTATCACTGTGTAATCAGATATTTGTAATTGTGTTTAATTATTCAATGTAATTGCATTCATTCACACATCATATAAGCATAATAAAGGAAATTCATACATAATATATTCAAACCCAAAAATAGAACAAAGACATAGAAATTGTAGAATAACACCTTTTATTAATGTCTCCCAAGTGTTTACAAACTCTGTCCACCCTGCACACATAGCTACAGGGGTCCGCGCACTCAGCTACGGACTTCGACCCTTGGCCTCTATGGACTTAGCTACAGAGCCTCTACCTACACTACAACCCTAGACTTAGATTTGTTGCTCTAAGTATATGACTCTCTTACATGTTCTGTCTCCAAAACTTCTTAGAGCTTAGCTCTTTTTATACAATCCCATGGTCTATGGACCATGGATACATCTCTTACAGCTGACTTTACTTTACAAAAATAAGGGTAGACTACCCTTTATGATACATAACACCTTCACATTCCATGACCACAAAATGCGGAGTCTTTATAGTAATATTAGAAAAATTTACTTAAACATGGGATTTTAGCCCCAAAACTTCCCTTGGGGGATCACACTCCAAAAATGCCCGCAACACAAACATCATGACTCACCCTCGAGTCACTTGATAGGCATGGATATTGTTGCATGAAGCCCATCCAACTCGACCCTAATGACCACAACTTCGGCTATACATTGAGTTGCTGCCTACTTCACATCTTCAACCATTTTCACGGTTACTACCCCTGCACTATCAGCCTAAAGTTGTCGTTGCGTTGCTTGCAGAGTCACAAGCTTGCTTTCAATGTTTCCTCTCACTACACAAGCTTCCTCCATCTAGGGCTTTAGTCATGCCTTCAACACTGCTTCCTTATGTAGCAGTATGTCCACCTGCTCCTTCAGTTGCTTGGCTTCCTGCAGCTTGGCTAACCTTTGTGTTAGCGTGACAGTTCACGCTGTGCCCTTAACTTCATCATAGAGCTATTGTAGTTCACACACTTTCGTCTCTAGCCTCTAGATGTTTGGGTCCTCTTGCAGGCTAGTTAGGACCTCAAATGATTGTTCAAACAATTGTGTGTAGTCTTCTACTGCACTCTCCACCGTGAACTATTTCTGTGACAGCAGCTACTAGCTATTCCTTTACCTCTGGTGGTGTTGAAGGTTGGGCCCTCAAATAGATCTCTATAATCTGGAGGTTCAGCTCCAACTGAACCCCAGCCATCTCTGTTCAAGTGTCATGCACCCATGTGGCTAATTTGTCGATGTGGACCTCGACTGGCTCCTCCTCCGAAATGGCCAACTCTAGGACCATTATGCATGCCTCCTACATGACCTGTAGGATCTTCTTACTCTAGCTGGTTTCCTTGGCCTCAACGGCAATGGCAGTATTCCTTTGCAGGGCCATCTGCTCGTAGATCACCTAGAGGGCACAGTGCTCATAGGCCTTGAGCTCTACAATGACTCCATCCTGCAAGAGGTGGAGTGCTCTACACGAAAGCGCTGGCAAGTTCAATCCCACTCACTTCAAGGCGCTGACAGTGGGATTGTCAGTGTCATTTTTTGTTGTCAGTGCTCCATCCAACAACACTAGCTCACTGGAAGCCTTCATGCACAGCATATCGGTAGACTCTGATGTGCCGATAGCCAAGCTGGTAGGCACCATACCAACTTGTGATGTTCGGGTCTACAACTCCTATAGTCTAGACTAGATGGCCCCTAGGATCATTTACTGCTGCTTTTCAAATTGCTACAGGGCCTCTGCAGTGACGTCTCAGACTGTGTCACCGATGTCATATAAGTTGCCCTTCGTCAATGTGATCGGGTCCAACAAGGTTTTGGTTGCCTTGGATTTCTTTTGGGACCTTCCCTTCTCCAGCTCTGTCGGGCACTTAACATAGGCAAACATCTCCTCAGGGTCCACATTTTACGGCTCTGTGTCCTCCTCTTTTGTTTCAGGTAAAGGCGACTGTTTACCCTTGTCAGAGCCCCGCTTTGTGCCATCTGTCTATTTTCCTGCCTCCTTTCCTATCTGTTCTGCCTGGACCTTCTCAGCGGCCGCTTTCTTCCTCTTTTAGACCAGTTGTTCCATCTTCAGCTTGGCCTCTTCCTTCTTCTTTTGTGCGGCGGACTTGCTTCCACCCACTACCAAGTCCGTGGTAGTACGCCACTTCGTCGGCCATTTATCCAACACCATACTGATGGCATCATCTGCGGCTAGGTACAGAAAATCGTACCACTCCTATAAAGGTTCCTTTCGCGCCTTGATTGAAATCCGATGGAAATCAACCTTAAACTCAGAATAGCTCCTCAGGTTAGCGTATACCATGGGCGACAATCGCGGCTTGTGATTGATAGCCATCTCGATATTCATTTCCATCAATATCAAGAAGATCTTGCTATCCCAAACTTGCTCTGCGTCCTTAGTCACCAACAACAAAGTGTACTTCGCTGCTTCAAGAAGGTCTGGCACGACTGAGGGGAATTGTCTCTCCTCTAGTAGCTCCCACGCTACAAGCACGATCGATAGCAAGAACCACACATAGTGGAAGGTCTTGCTTTTCTCTTGAGCTTCCTGACAGTTTTCCAGGAACTCTCCACGAAGGTTGTCTAACAAGTTAAATTGGACTCCTTCCACACATTGTTGTGCGAGCGACGACAGGCGCGGTACCTTATCAATGCGGCACTTCCGCATCAACTTACCTGTAAGGATCTACGTTGACACCTTCACAGCGGTGTCTCAGATGCTAGAGATAGCGTACCCCCGCAGCTTCTTCACCAGTTTGAACTTCTCTTTCATTGATTCTACAAGTGCCTACTCGCCGCCCTTGCTGCCAAAGATCATAACTGGATTTTTGCTTGTATACGGCAGGCGCATTATTTTATGAATCAGCATATTAGTGATTGGTATTGGCTCCTCTAGCCATAGACACTAATCATGTACCAAGCACAACAACTACTTGATGACCAAAACTATCACGCGGGTGTGGTTATAGTGCAGGACCCAGAGCAAGATGAGTAATCCTGCCTTCTCTACTCCTTTGAGCCACTTTCACGGCTCTAATGTAGTCATCCCTGTATTTGTGTCTATGATGCATTGCATCAACTGTTTGGTCGCGAGGTGCGAGAACTTCTCATGGTATGCCAAGTCCTAGTCTTCGAGCTTCAAAATCGGCACCCATGCCAAATGCGGACCGTCAAAAGTGATTTCATCTAGTAGCAGAGTGGTTTGCAGGGGAGACTTACATTCATCAATATCCTTTGGGACCTTGGACTTAGGCTTACACAAAGGGACATACTCTGATAATCGTGTGATAGGGCCTGCACCCTAGGCTTCAACCTCCTATATTTCCACTCCCACATCCTCATTTTCCATGGGGATGTATTCAATATCCTCCTATTCTGCCTCTAGGTTTATGGCCTTGCCTTTCTCCTAGGTAGTGGGCTTTGGTGGGTTTCATCTTTGCAATGCGTGCACCGGTATGGTAGGCTACTTGCCCTTCTTGTCTTTCATGGTCTCCTTAGTTGGGGTTGGCTTTGGTCTCGGTGTTGTCGGGGATCGAGGGACCTCCGCCAATACTTTGGCCACTTTCGAGGCAGCTACTTTGGGCTATCTCTCCATTTCCTGTGCCAACTCCTCTACTACTTGCTATGTCTTGACTTTTGGGGGTGCTGACATGATCTTTTTCAAGAATTCATGTGTGTCCACTGGCAAAGTCACAAATACACAAGAAACTATCAAAATCTCGTATTTCTCACGATTCATAGGCACTTCAAATCTCAACCACTGAATACTCAAAATGCCAAGTACTTTTCGCTGGATAGCCACTTATAATTTATAGCACATTTTGAATTCAAATCCGACTGTTCCCCCCGAAATCGGTTCATTAATGATGGATTGGCAGGATATTTTCAAAGATGTAAGCCATAAATTTTGTCTTAAATGCCAACCTCCCGCTCCATTTGGCCTCACTTCTGCCATATTTTCATGAGAAATGACTTTAACGCTCACTTTCTAGCCAACCTGCGTCATTTCTCCCTAGGTAGTGCAACTCCCTTTGTGCTTCCCCAGTCTGAGTGACATGTCCTCACTCTGCACCATCTTCCAATGGTGCAACTCTCCAACCTGAGTAGTGTAGGTTATAGTCCCGTGCCTCCTTTCAACTACCTGGAGCGCTAACACTCTGCTACTTTCATTTAGTCACATGTCTAGACCATTGGTGTATGGCTTCAAGTGACTGCCATTCACCTTTCTTGGGAAGGGTTCTCCATTTAATTTGACCAGCTGTATCGCTCCTCCATTGGTAATCTCCTTAATAACATAAGGCCCTAACCAGTGCATCCTGAATTTCCCTAGAAATTTATCAAACTTACTATCATATAACAAAACTAGGTCATTTACCTTAAATGTACGTAACTTGATGTGTCAATCATGCCATGCCTTTTTGCCCTGCTTTTGGACCTACTGGTGAAATCCAGCTAAAAAAATTTCTTCTTCGTGCTCATCCAACTGTGTAAGCCTCTCCTCCAGGGCTCCGTGATCCATCATACCTGTGAGCACTTCTATGCATAGACTAGGTATGATATATTCCATAGGCATTACTACTTCCACACCATAGACAAGCCTAAAAGGGGTTTGTCCAGTCAACTTCTTGCATTTCATCCAATAAACCCACAGTACTATAGGTATGTGTAGGTCCCAATCACTTCGTTGAGCATTGCAAACCTTGGTTAGTGCATTTTCGAGCACTTTGCTGAATGCCTCCACTATCCCATTAGCCTATGGGTGATAAGGCATGCTCTTCTGGTGACATACTTGAAATTCCTCTGTCAGTGCACTCATTGTCTCATTTAGGAAGTGCGTACCACGATCACTCATAAAGATCTACAGACATCCAAATAGCATTAGTACATGGTCAAATAGGAACTTCGCGGTAGTCGTGCCTATGCAATCCTTCACCAGCTGCGCTTCTGCCTAACGAGTCAAATACTCTGTTGTAGTGATAATGTACCTTGCTCTTGTCTTCCCTTGTGGTTGAATGGCTCCTACAAAATCTATCACCCACTTCTTGAAGGGTTGCAATGTCATTTGTGGATTCAAAGGCATTTCATCCCTCTGCGATGGCCTACCCATTCTTTGAAATACATCACATGCATTGAAATATGCTTTTGAATCTTGATGAAGGGTTGGCCACCAAAACCCTGTGCGTAGAATATTCTGTGTGGTTTCTCTCCCTCCATAATTTCCTCCTATGGCACCCCCATGAGCATCCATGACGATGCTGCTTCATTCAAACTCATGTACATACTGTCGCAATATCTCATCAGTCACCATCTTGTATAGATGCCTAGCAATGACAGAGAATTCTATCACGCGCACCACTAATTCCTTCTTTTGTTGGGCAGAGTATCCTTTCGGTGTAGTTCCTATAGTTAGGAAGTGTATTATATCCTCAAAATGACCATCTGTGACATGCACTACAAATAGTTGTGCATTAGGAAATCCTTCTTCCAAGTTAGTAGATTCCTCCCCTATTTCAATGTGTGACAGATGGTTTGGTCCCGCATTTAATTGTCCAAGCTTCACAACAACTTCAAAATCGTACTCTTGGAACAATTAGAGCCATCTATAGTTAGGAAGTGTATTATATCCTCAAAATGACCATCTGTGACATGCACTACAAATAGTTGTGCGTTAGGAAATCCTTCTTCCAAGTTAGTAGATTCCTCCCCTATTTCAATGTGTGACAGATGGTTTGGTCCCGCATTTAATTGTCCAAGCTTCACAACAACTTCAAAATCGTACTCTTGGAACAATTAGAGCCATCTGCAGATTCGCCCCCCCAACATAGGCTTATTGACCAGGTACTTTAGCATGGAGTGATCCATATACATCTTGAAATGGCCTCCTAGAAATTAGTGCATACACCATAGCTATTCCCTCATGCTTAGTGGTAGAATAGTTCTTATCTGCTTTGGATAATATGTGGCTTGTGAATGCGATAGGATGGTCTAACCCTTCTCCACTAGCTTGTGTCAGTACTACTCCCAGTGCTATACATGACGCCAACAAAGTTATGAGTTAATATTTGTAGATTTGTACGATGGTTCATCTCTACAAAAGTGCGTGTACATGCAAGTTCTACTCTTCAAAATAGCATATACAAAATAAAAGCCTCTTCTTCAGATCTGAATGATCTATCTGATCAATTATATTGTTTAACTAATGTCTGTCAATGAAGTCTTCTTAGATCTGAATGTAAAACTGAATGCATGAGGAGTTTGGTATCTGATTGATTGAATAAGTGAGAAGAGTGATCTTTCCTACTACCTGTGTAAAGCTCTATAAATAGACAGTAGATGGTTAGCATACTACTAGCTAGTATAGACTTGATTCATAAATTTTATGTTTCAGTAGTCTTGAAGGTATACACAGGTTTGATTATAGGAAGTAACATATACACACAGATTGGGTTTAGTAAAGTAGTGTATAGATTCTGATGCATGATTTTTGAGGTTGCAGTTGGTTTTGAGTGATGATGCAAGTTTCTAGGTTCAGCACAGTGTTTTGGTGACAATGATCTAATTCTTCAGATTAATTGATTGCTGGTTGATGCAGTTTAACTTTCAAATTTCCTGATGGGTCCAGTATGAAAAGTTGATGAAACGAGGCCTTCATGTGTATTGTTGTGTACCAAGAGCATCCAATCTAAAAATTTATGAAATGTGGTCCATGGAGGAAGAGAGAAGGTCGTAGCCTTCTATAGGGCAGCACCTATGTACTAGTAATCACATTGGCTAGTACAGGAGCTAGGGTGTTGCATCTCCCTTCTAGTAGAAGCTAGAAAACGAGAGAAGGTTGTAGCCTTCTGGAGCTGGGTGTCTGCATATTGGTATGAGTTTGCACCAGTACAAGATTGGAAATAGGTTTTCTTATTATTAAAAGAAGACAGAGACGACAACAACAGGTGGTTTTCACCCACATTGGGTTTGCACTTTAAATCTTGTTGTCCATGTGTTTTGCTTATGTGTGATGGTTTATTCTGTTTTTACTGCTCTATTTAATAAGTTACTGATGCACTGGTTAATGCTTAATACATGATAAATTGTCTAAATCACATGTTTTCTGGGTGTATGTTGGTTTCTCTAATCATATTTGTGTGTACATGCTAGTTCACTTTACATAAGTAGCGTATATAAATATGTTTGAGAAAAGAAAAATTATTGATAAGATAATACTGATTCACCCCCCTCTCAGTATCATTTCCAACATTTTTCATATGTAAGATTATTGTAGCAATCTAACTTGTCTAAGGTCATGGAAGAGCCCACCATCAACCTCAACCAAGTTTTGTAGTTAATTTTAGTTAGGATATGTGTGTGGATTAGCATAGAGTAACTGCACTTTGAATATTCATTTCATTGATTGTTCTTAGACAAGTACTGTACATTTAGAACTGTGATTGCACAACATTTAAATATTTTATAGATCTATATGTTTTGTCTTTTAAACTTCTAGTTAATGATTGATTGTTTAAAGGATATTTTTTTTTATTTATTTGAGACTGCTTGAGTTTATAAAATTGTTTTTCATAGAAGATTTCTTGAGTTTGCAAGATTTCCCTTTATCAAATATTGTTGAGTTGGAAAGAGATATGTTTTAGTCTAAAATGGATTTCTGAAGGTCGAGCTTTTAAACAACCTTAAGATGGATTTGAAACCTTTATTTAAAGTGAAATATTACTTTTCCAGCAGACGACTCTGCAACCCAAGTTTGACGTGTGAAGGTTTTCATAGGATTTTTTTTGCACTATAGATTAGTTTTTTTTGTTTCTGGCTTAGTTTCGAATTGATTTGTGAGATCATAGAATTGTGTGAATGAATCTTTTGAGCTTGAATCAGATAGTGTCTTCTTAACACTGTTAGAATTAATTTTTGATTTATAGTCACAAGATACATAAGGATTTTGTTTGACCCTGGGGTTAGTCTCTCTTGTGTGAAGATATTGAGTAGAATAGATTAATTGAAATCGAATTTTGAAGTTATGATGTTATTAGTTTTGTTTCCAGCAAGGCATTCAAGAACGAATTAGTTTGTGTGGTTATTTTAGGATAAATTGGTGATTCAAATTGTGTTATTAGGAAAAACATAATAGGATTCTTTACTTCAGTAGACTTTAGTAAAGTAATGGAGTAATTTTGAATTAGGAACAAAGATTGGAGTGAACATTTGGTACTTAATTCAGTAGTAACTTCAGCATAGGACAATTAACTTGGATCTGAATTGTAATATTTTTCAACTATAAGATTATGAATTCCGGATTGACATTTTTAAAGGTATATGGAATTAATAGAGCATATAAAACCCTTAACATTTTTTTTTTTGTTGTCGAGGAGTTGTAAATGGTATAGCTAATAATTTTGCAGGGAAATTAGAGAGTGGAGAAAGTATGGTAAGATGTGAGTGAAGAACTACGCATCCACTATGGTGGGGTTGCTCCAAATTATGATTGTCCCTAATCAATTTTTGTAGTTATTTTTCTTATGCGTAGAAGTAGAGGTAGACCTAGAGATAGTAAGGGAATATTTATTCAGAGTGACAAATTTACTTTATATTTTTTTGGTCCTATAAACACCCCCTCAATTAACCTTGTCGATCGTTATTAAGGAAATGTGGAGAAAAGAGAATGTTATGCTGCAGTAGTGGCCTCAAATAAAGAAACACCATACATAGAGGAGACAATATAGTTTAAAGTAACCCCACAACTACAACAAGCCACAGTAGGGGTTGTTGTAGAAGAAAAATTAGCGGCGGTCTCACAAGTGGAATTTGTAGTGGGAGCACCTTGGAGAGACTAAGGGACTGGGCATATAAAATCTAGCTTAGTCGAAGATTCTTCCAGTTGGAATACTACACCAAAGCCTTCTCCTTTTCAACCTCTTGGAAGAATGGGTGACAGAGGAGGAGGGGAGGAGAACAAAAACAATAACATAAATAGTGACATGAACAATGGTGGAAAGAGTAGCCTACTTAATGGTAATGGACCTAGGGGAGGACCTGAAGAAAACAAGGAAGAAACAGAGACTACATTTGGATTTCCAATCTTGGACATTACCAGAAATATCACTATGAAAAATATACCTCTGGCATCTCTTCCACTTTTCCATGGTATGTCTTTTGAAGATCCTAACTCTTTTCTATTTGAGTTTGATATTCTTTGTAGAAGTTATAATTATCATGATGATGCACACAAGCTCAAACTATTTCCATATACCTTGAAATATTCAACCCTTAGGTGGTTTATGAGCCTAGGAGAACACACCATCTATTCATGGGATGACATGAAATATGTCTTTCTTAATAAATACAAATATTATTGCAAAAGTAGAGATATTAATGACATTTTTAGGATGTAGAAAATGGAAGATGAGAGTCTCGAGGAATATCTTGAAAGATTCCTTTATAATTACCATAAATACTAATGTTGTAGTGATTTTATACTCAAATGTGTATGAAAACAACCCACTTAAGGTTGTGGATGACAAATAGTCTAAACAATATAAATGGCTACTAAACATTATAGATCTGCAACAATTGATAGAAACAAAACCTTCCAAAGTCCTGACCTATGCCACAATCATAGTTAAAAAACAAAATGAAACGGTAATAACTCCAATAATCCAATGGAAACAATATATACAAAGAATATATTTTATTATAACACCTGTAAAGGGAAGAAATAAATGTTACGAGTCCCTCTCTATGGGTTGGGTTCTTGGCTATCCTCAAACATCTTCAGCTTTTTGATAGAGTCTCTCTCCTCTATAATTTGTAAACACAAAAAATAAAATGTTTGAGCTCAATGGGAACTCAAATGGAAGAAAAATGGAGTGTGACAGTTATAATAATCAGAGTTACAATAGTGAGTGAAACAATGAAAATAATTGAAAGTGAATAATGAATGGAAAACCCTTCCATTTATAACAAAAGATTGAGTTATCCTCCAATAATGAAAAATAATAAAATATTATTAACCCCATTCTTGGAATAACCACTTGGAATATTTTGTTATATTTGGTTAGGACGAAAAATGTATTTAAACTTTTATTTAGAAATAATAAATAAATAAATGATTTATTTATCATCTCAGGAAATTCGTTAAGGAATAATAAACAAATAATGATTTATTTAATTATTCTTGAGGGATTTAGTAAAATTTTACAAGGAATAATAATTAATTAGTGATTAATTAGTTATTCCTAGAGAAAAATAAGATAATTAACAAATTTATCTATTGATTTTTTCATAACTGGGTCAAATATGACAAGGAATATTAATTAAAAGATGGTATAATTAATTATTCCAAGAAGATAACTAAATAAATAGTGGTTTATTTAGTCATTCTTCATGGGTTTAATTATAAATTACTTTAACCAATGTGGTTTATTAAGTAATTTTTGACAGTGAAAGCAATTTTACTATGGTAAAATTGGCTTTACATGTTGTACTTCAATCCATCTAGTAAATGAGGCTAGATGATCATTTTTTTGGTGATAACAGATTTCCCCCTAACATATGAGTGTTAGGAGAAAAATGCATGACCGAAGTATGTTGTAAAGACATAATCACTAGACAACAAAGTGGAGTCAGAGAGAGAGAGAGAGAGAGAGAGAGAGAGAGAGAGAGAGAGAGAGACCAATAGAGTTGAAGCAAAAGAGGATAGGGACAAAAGGGGTGATACCAATGCAAGTCTCCTTTTATGTTGTGGTACCAGACCTCAATGAGCTGGGGGAGGCATACCTATAATAATTGAGATAACTTCATACAAAAATAATGGTGTGCCCAAAAACATAAACCTGAGCAATGAAGTACATGTTGAATGCTACATGACACACTGGCATAACTGAGCCATAAAATAATACAATGTGTCCCATATACATAATGCACCTGGAAATAACATGACCCAGGACTGAGTAAAATAACATTTGAGTACATAAGATATAATGGCCCTTCCCTCAAAAAATGCGCAGGTGGGAGGGTAGAATAACCAAAGAATCCCTACTAAATAAGGAAGGGCTCTACAAAATTGAATGGATCATCTGAAGGAGACGTGCATTCTATGAAAACTACGATGAGTAGGAACCGAACCCATCAAATGTGCATAACTACATCTGAGGTTGTAGCATAATATGAAGGCATCCAGGCATGTTGGGGCCTACGTGAAGGGCCATCCCCTCATGAGGTCTGAAACATCTCACACACACCTGAGAATCACTAGTACAATCTACGGCATCACTGGACCATCAAGTGTATGAATCGAGAGCATGAAACAACCAAGTCAAAGGAGCATGATGAGTCCCTCTACTCGATCCAAGGAACCGAACAAGAAAGGAAGATGGAACCAATATACACCAACCTCTAGGCCATTCTTCTGAAATAAATGAGCTGATGTCGACAGAATAGGGCCTGTGATAAGTGAGGCAATGAGGATCCTCAACTAAGGCACGAGGGAAAATAGTAATGTGACTAATGGACTAACACTAGGGATGATGGAAAATGATGGGAATGAGGGACAAAACAATGACTTCCCTTGTCAGAGCATAAAGTGCATGGTTGACCTGGTAGCGACTGACTCTAGAGGGGATGGGGGACAGTATGACTGGAGGGAAAAATGGGAAACATAGGATGAATGATATGCAAAGATGGATGGAATGTTGTGACATAATATAACGGGATGTGAAAGAGACTCCATGGTTGCAAGGGTGACTCATCATGGATGCTCTGAACAAGTGTGACTCGATGACACTACCACACAGAATAGGTTGGATGGGGACCATGAAAACATGACTTACTGATGGTTACTAATGATGAAAATCAACACGTGGGACAACTAGTATTAATGGAAGGTGGTCCCTAAGGTATAAGTTTTGTATATGAATAAAATTGATTTTAAGAGGTAACAAAGTGACCCTTCTTTGAAAAATGGCTTCACGGTGAAGTTTCAAATCATCAAAAATTAAGAAAGACTCATTATAGTAATAAATGAGAGCTTTCCAATGGTGTTGATGGTTCGTCAAACTGAGCTACGCTTTGGTCACAATGTGCGACATAAAAGCTGAGGGTTTTCCTATAAAAGTATGTTTTCCTTCCAATTTGAGAGGAGAAGAAGGCCCTAACTCTTGTGGATACCATAGCAAATAAACCAACCATCAAAATTAGGATTTGTAGCTCTCAGGAAATTGGCCTTACTTGTCTAAATATGGCCTTAAAGCTTCCTAAAACGATGGTTCCTGGTGAAGAATTAAGGGAAGAGGAAAACGAGAATGAACTACTAGAGAAGGTCTAGAATTATCCTCACCCACAAACTCAAACATGAGGACTATGTGGACATAGAGTAGAATATTTGAAAATATGGTATCAAATGTCTATGATATGCGATGTGAATATGGCTCGCCATGGAGGCCGATAGGACAAACTATCCAAGGAATGGGAGGATAATCGACCATAACTAGATCCGGTGGGATCCAAGCCGATTCTCATGTTAATCAATTGAGAAGATGGCCAGGAGAAACCATCATGGCCCCAAGCGTGGGATACTGCCCCCAAACATATGAGATTTAGGGGACTGATCTGGCATGCAAAGGTGGAAATGTGCCCCTTAGAAGGAGGAGTTTGTGGAGTGCCATTGTGTTCTGAGTTCTCGAAAAAAGGATTCAAGCATATCAACCCAACTTGGCATGTGATCCTCCAAAGGATGATAAGGAGATGTAGGGGCCTATGTGCCCCCCAGTATGATATGGGTGTATTGGATGTATTTAGAGTGGTGGAATCAAAATATGGAAGGAAGTAGGCATGATGGTGCATATCGTCCCAATGATAATTAGGGGTAGTCATGAATTCCATGATGTCCTCATCAGAATGGAATATGAGGGGATGGGAGGAACATTAACTACATGATGCAGTGGTTGTACCTGGTGCATCAACATGAGAAAGAAGGTCCACATATGCATCATTTAGAGTGGTAGATGACAAACTGGTAGATGAAGGATCTACTAATGTTGAGACCTGGGATTCTATCGAAAGAGGTTCGATAGAAGCACGTGCAAAAACCTCAAGAAGGTTTTCCTGCGAGGAACTCAAGGATGATGACCAGTAAAGGATATGGCCCATTCTGTCCTTCATCTTGACATCGAGGGATGAATACGATGGTGGGACCAAAGTCCCCCCCATTATGCTTTACTAGTTGTATGAGAATCCACGGGCAGAGGAGTAGGTGTTCCAATACAAGTGATCTCGTATTCATGAAGCGCCTCAAGGAAATCACAAAATCCATCGAGATGATGGAAAAAATGGATTAGTGACCATGATGATTGCACAAAGAACAAGGGTGATTTGTGTGTAACATTCGAAGTTTCTTAGGGGGACCTGGTAAGTTAACATGGACTTCAGGAATATTTGACTTAGGGAACATTTTGTTGGCATTATGATACAGGTGTTGTCCTTGATGGCAACTCACTTAGATGAAAGATCACAGTACAATAGGTTAACAACAAAGAATTATACATCAGACTACAACGAATGAAGAAAGACAGGTATACACAGGTTCACCTTGACCAAGCTGTGTATACATGTAGGTACACTGACCACAAGTAGCGTATACGTACACACACACTTTCCCAGAAGGAAAAGCACGTATATCTTGGAAAGCTAAGTTTTGGTCTGAGGTATTTGGTCCATGGTATTTTGATCCATGGTATTGGTCCAAGGTATCTAGTCCAAGGTATTGACCCTAGGTATTTGGTCCAAGGTATTGGTCCTAAGAGGTTTTGGTCCATGGTATTGAGAAAAGCCTAAAACTATAAAAGGAGGAGAAGATCACTAGGCCAGGTGTGCAAGTATCGAATATCTGATGAAGTGTGAGATCTAGTATGCAGGTCATTGGCTTATGGGGATGTTCTTGATCCGAACCAAGGATGAACCTTAGCAGTTGATGAAGGATAAGATCTAATGATGGATCAGGATCTTAAGGCTTGAAATGAATTATCATTATGTGGTTTGACCATGTATAGTCTTTTTCTGAATACTGATGCATGTGTTGTTCTATAAATACTATAATCTGGGTATAACTGAAGTCCATAATAGCTACAGAATTATGAATTAATATTTGTAGATGTGTACGGTGGTTGGCTTTGATAAAAGCTCATATACATGTAGGTTCAACACATGTAAGTAGTCTATACCTCATAAAGTATGTTTCAGTTGTTTCTGTTTTCTTTTGCAAAGTTCTGGGTTCTGGTTTGGGTTCTTGTCACTGTATTCTCGTGACAGTATTCTGAATGATCAGATTGATTTTGATTTAACGATCGGTTGTCAAAATGATTGATTGATTCAGTTGTGGTTGAGTGGTGAGCTCCAATATTGCAGCAATAATGCTGCAACTACTGGGACTCCCTTCTTAACTTTTATCAACCCGGTAGTTTGTAACAAACTTGGAAGCGACGGTGCTGTATGCACAAGTACTAGCTCTTGCCGCAGCTGTCACTTGGTCAGCTGGCACAAGTCTGCTAGGAGCTTAAGCCAACTTCTATGAGCTCTGAGAAGAAGATTATTAACTGATGGATGAAAGCTAACCTAAAGAAGGCTGATCTACTTGGAGAAAGAAACTGGAAAGCTGAAAGGAAACGTAAACCCTAGCAAACCCTAATTTTAACAGTTATCCCTACCGATGCAAGGAAGAGGATGAAAGCTACTGAAAGAAATGCCATTGACTTCTAGGAAGGTAAATACATGTATCTAAGCTACTTCTACAGTAACATCTGAAAAAAAACATCTTTTTGTATTTTTGAATAAGTTGCCAGAATTATCATGCATGTGATTTGACTGTTTTGACTGTGCAGAGGTGGATTGGCGAGAGGAAATGCTTGGATGAGGTCGAGAAGGTTCAGAGAGGGCCTAAGGGGTCCCTAACACCCTTCCAGAGAGTTTCACAGAGTTTGGCTATCAAGAAACCTCATTCGTGAGCTTCTACAGGAAGTCTGCAGGGGTTGTACAGGATGTCTGTGATTTTCTACAAGATGTCTGTAACTTTTCTACAGGATGTTCAGAAATGGGATTTTGGAGGATGGATGGATGAAGAAAGATGAAGGAGTGGGTATGGAGGTAGGATAAGGGCTAGAGGTGGTCCAGGACTTGGTGGATGGAGTTGACGATAGATGTAGATGGTTGGATTTGTTCAAGGAGGACTGAAGCAATGATGCACAGAAACTAGGGTTATGTGAGCAAATGGAAAATGTAAGGCTAGAAGCTGAGCTGAGGGATGGAGCAGATGGGTTTGATGGAGTATGGGCAGGTAGAGAAGTGGTATAGGTGCTCTGCCAGTCATTTTTTCAACTAAACCAATGAAGACTTGTAAAATCAAAGACTTAGTCACGTTGACCTAATCTGATCTAGCTGTCAGTAAAGAGAATGAACAAAAGTTTGAACTGCAATGAAACCATGTATACTAACTCATGCAACTAAGCAAGCAAAAGTCTGAACTTGTAACCAACATCTAGAAATGAAAATCAAACACTAGTGATTGCATGGAAAAGAAAAATCAGTGTTTTTGTGGGCAGCAAGGTCACCCTGATCCCAGCTCCTGATCTCACTGAGGGAGAGGTGAAACCAGAGATGTTTGATGGCCCTTTTTTGAGGCTTTTCCCTCTTAACAACCTATCAACTAAATTTGAGCATCAAAAGTCTTTCTAACCATTAACAGTGACCTAGTTAATCAACAAGATTTAATCTACTTAATTTTGCAAATGCATAAAGAACAAATAACAATAGATAAAGGAGGCCTTAGCACTCAGGTTGGGCCCAACCCCAAGAGCTACAGGCTCCTATAAAGAACTCATATTTGATGCCAAGTGAAGCTGCTTCTCATTACTCAAAAATGTTCATCACAAGAATGTTGTACAACAGTAGCTAAGAAAAACGAGCTGAAGAAAGGACAGCACTATAGTGCAAATACCAATAGTTCCAAAATTAAACTACGAAGGTTGAGGCCTTCCTATTTATATAATACGAGGGGGCTAGTAGCCCTCCTAGATTCAAGGGACTCGGCTGTTCCAACTGCTAGTAAACAGTCACTCTTCCCAAAGCTGCTTGGCTGCCTTTAGAACTCGTTTTGGTGGCCTGTTGAGCTCGGAGTTGAGGGTGGAGATTTCGAGGAAGGGCCATTTAATGCCACATACAACCTCCCTACAAATCCTCACCTCAAGCTTGGTTGTCACCTGGATCATAATTGCTTGGTTTTGCTCCAAAATTTGTCCAAAACACCTGAAATGACCACGTATTAGCCTCCTTGGTAGAGTGACCACCCTTATTCATTCAAATAACATAAACATACTAGAAAAACATGCATAATCTATGAAAAATGGAGGATTGAACAAGGAAAATTAGGCAAAATGAGCCCAATAAGTTACCCAATTTGGGGCTCATCATTGAGTTTCAGTGATTGGTTGATGCAGATGCATTTAGCGATTGAATTATGATGTTGCTGATGGATCCAATATAAAAATTTATGAAACGTGGTCCTTGAAGGAAGAAAGAAGGTCGTAGCCTTCTATAGGTCGCCACCTATGTACTAGTAAACATATCAGCTAGTACAAGAGTTAGGGGGTTGTAGCTCCCTTCCAGTAGAAGCTAGAGATTGAGAGAAGGTTGTAACCTTCTGCAGGTAGAAGCTTGCGTATTGGTATAAGTCTGCACTAGTACAAGATGACAGCAACAGGTGTTTTTTACCCACATTGGATTTCCACCTTATATCTTGGTGTTCATGTGTGTTGCTTATGTGTGATACTTTATTCTTCTTTTACTGCACTATATATAAATCTCTGATATACTGGTTAAAGTTCAATGCACGATAAATTGGGTAAATTAAAAGTTCTCTACATATATGATGGTTGCTTTAAGTATAGTCATGTGTACACGTTGGTTCACTTAGCTGAAGTAGCTTATACAAATATGTTTGAGAAATAAAATTATTAACCTAATAATATTGATTCACCCCCCCCCCTCTTAGTATTATTTCCAACAATTAGTATCAGAGAAGGTACTTTAGAAGAAGCTTGATTACTTGAAGGGAGATCCATCATCATGAGTAATCAAGAAAGAGTGGGATCCACCAGACCACTAATCTTTGATGGGAGAAACTTTGTTTATTAGAAGATAAGAAACAAAGCCTATCTGCAATCACTTGGAATGGATGTCTGGGAAATCATGGAAGTAGGATATACATTTCCATCAGCATCCTATAGATACGACAAGTAAAAGGCAATATGAAACCAATGCCAGGGCTGTCAATACATTATTGGGAAGTTTGTCACAATCAGAGTTTGTCAAAGTTATGCAGCTAAAATCAGCCAAAGAAATATGGGACAAAATCGTTCTAAGCTACGAAAGAGACTCTCAGGTAAAACGTGCTAAACTTCAAACTCTCAGAATTCAATATGAAACTCTTAAGATGCACAATGATGAAAGTATAGCTAGTTACTTATTACTTATAGATGAGGTTGTCAATTGTATGAAGAATCTGGGTGAAGATATAAAGGAATTTACCTTAGTTGAGAAAGTTTTAAGATCCTTGTATGCTAAATTTGAATCAAAAGTGTCTGCCATAGAAGAAAAATAGGATCTGTAGACTATCACTATGACACAGCTTCACGGAATATTAACTGCCTTTGAGATGAGAAAAGGAGGTCCATCAGATATGAGAGAAGCTACATTTAAAGCTTCAGCAAAAGGAAAGGAATAACTCAATGAATTAGGACATATTTCAGAAGAAGAAGATGAAGTAAACTTTGTCAAGAAACTTCAACGGGGTTCCGGAAGATTTAGAGGTAAACTACCCTTCAAATGTTTTGCCTGTGGTAGAGTCGGTCATTATGCTACCAAATGTCCTCATAAAGATAAATTTGATAAAGGGAAGGAATATGCAAAATGGAATAGAAAACAAGTTGTAAGTAAAAAGAGTTACTATACTCATGAAGATAGCGATGGTTTATCAAATAGTGATGAAGATGAAAATAGTAATGACTATAGACTTCTAATGGCTTATGACGATGATAATTTTTGGGATGCTTTAGAAGAAGATGACCTTCATGAAGAAATCCCTAAACTCAAATTCTGTTTAGAAGAAAAGAATATGATTATAGATACCTTGACATACCAACTTGTTGAAAAAGAAAAACACAATGAAAAACTAGAATGTGAAATTGTGGGTCTAAGAAAGGATCTTGAGAAAACGAAACCTCTCAATCTTAGATTTGCTAAAGGATCAGAAACCTTAAATGAAATTATCAAAGTGCAGCATTCTCCTTTGATAAAGACGGGTCTTGGATATACCGAAGAAGCATCTCAATCACAAATGTCGTCAACCTCCACTAAAAGCTATCTTGATGCAACAAAGAACAGTGAACAGTATGACAATCGTCAGCAAAGGCATAAAGCAGATCACCAGGTAAATCAGACTCAATTTGCTTCAAGGATGAACAAAAGCCACAACCAACCCCAGGTAAACCATACTAAATTTTCTCCAAAGATGAATATCAATAGAAACTACAATCACTAGGTCAATAGATTCGACAATCGCATGAACTTCTTTAATGGTCAATGTTTCTCATGTCATAATTTTGGACACAAAACTGCTCAATGTGTTGCTTACAAAACCATCATGACTAGAGAAGCAAAAAATCAAAGGAATGTGATAGGTATCAAGAAAAGTTCCAATAATAGATTTTCTCTTCTTGAAAATGATATAGAATGCTCAATATGTAACAACTTTGGCCATGAAGAATCTGAATGCAGGAGCAAATTTCGACAAACATCTCAAAAGGAGAAAACTCCTTTAAATCCCAAGATATGGAGAAGGAAAGAACCTCAAACAAAAAGATGTGGTATAGCCTTGTATGCAGAAGGACAAGAAAATCAGTGGTACATCAACAGTGGATGCTCAAAACACATCATAGGTGACAAAGAAAAACTTCACTCATATAATGCCTTAGAAAAGGAAAAGAATGTCTCATTTGGAAATGACACTCCTGCTGTCATAAAAGGTAAAGACTTTGTTTTCTTGAAAGAAAAGGTTAAAGATGGGAATGTTATGTATGTAGACGGTCTAAAGCATAACCTGTTGAGTGTCAGTCAAATGTGTGATCAAGGAAATGAAGTGGTGTTTCAATCAAACGATTGCATTGTTCGTGAGCTTGATACAGTAGAAACCGTGATGAAAGGTACAAGAACTCCAAACAGTGTATACATACTCAAGGGAGGACAACAATAGTGCTATCTAAGAAAAAATGATGAAAATTGGTTTTGGCATAGAATATTGGGACATCTAAGCTTTTCTCAAATAAGAAAAGCATGCAGATTCCAGGCTATTCGTGATCTTCCAGATATCAGCATCCATGAAAATACATATTCAAACCATGTCAATTCTGTAAGCAAACTAGAGCTCACTTCATTGAAAAGGAAGGGTCAGCTAGTAAGCCTCTTGAACTTTTCCATATTGATTTATGTGGACCATCAAGGAAAAAGTCACCTTGTGGAGAAGAATTCTTTATTTTGTTCATTAATGATTTTCTTAGAATGTGTTGGATAGGTCTTCTAAAGCATAAAGATGAAGCATTTGAAAAGTTCAAAGCCTTCAAAGCTTTTGTTGAAAATGAATCAGATCACAAAATCAAATGCCTCAGATCTGATCGAGGAGGGGAATTTACCTCAAATGAATTCTTTGACTTTTGTGAACAACATGAAATGAAAAGGCAGTTCTCCACCGCAAGGACTCCTCAGCAAAATGGAGTGGTAGAAAGAATGAATTGAACTGTTCAAAAAATGGCTTGAGCTATGCTAGATGAATCTGGAACACCTGCAACTATCTAGGGTGAAGATTCATTTGCCACAGTAACTATTCTCAACCAAGAAAATGTTCGAGTAAATAGCACTCAAACTCCACATGAACTTTGGTATGGTAAGACTTCCACTGTAAAATACTTTAAAGTTTTTGGAAGCAAATGTTATTTCAAAAGGACTGATGAAAAACTTGGTAAGTTTGAGCCCACAGCAGATGAAGGTTGTCTTCTTGGTTGATGTTCTTGAAGTAAAAGATATAAATTTTATAACAAAAGACTTGGGAAAATTGTTGAAAGTATTGATGTTGTAGTTGATGAAGCATGGAAAAATCCAAAACAAATAAAAACCAAAGATTATGACAATGAAGAAGATGGGGATTATTTTCCCATGTCAAATCAAAATGATTCTGAAGAAGAAACCAATGAAGCACCAGAAGAAGAGATAACAGTAGAATAAAAGACTCCATCTAGGTATGTTCAGAAAAATCATCTAGAAACTCAAATTTTAGGGGAAAAAGAGGCAAGTGTACAGACAAGAACTATTACAGAAGCCTCAAACTATCTAGCATTACTATCCTCCACTGGACCTCAAAATGTAAATGAAGCATGCAAAGATGAATGTTGGGTCATGGCCATGAATGAAGAACTTGCGCAAATTGAAAAGAATAATACTTAGGAATTAGTTCCTAGACCTCATGATAAAAATATCATAGGAACTAAATGGATATTCAAAAACAAGCTGAATGAAAATGGAGAAGTTATTAGAAACAAGACCAGACTTGTTTGTAAAGGATATGCTCAACAAGAAGGTATAGATTTTGAAGAAACTTTTTCCCTTGTTGCTAGACTTGAAACCATAAGGATGTTTCTTGCTCTGTCTAGCTTTCAGAAATTCAAAGCATACCAAATGGATGTAAAATCTGCCTTCCTTAATGAAGACTTAGAAGAGGAAGTCTATATTGAACAACTAGAAGGATTCATTCTTGGAAATGATGCAAAACTTGTATGTAGACTCAAAAAGGCTCTCTATGGTCTAAAACAGGCTCCGAGGGCCTAGTATTACCACCTTGACAAATATCTCCACCAACAGGGTTTTTCAAAAGGGTCAGCAAATAACAATCTATATACAAAGATTAACATTGATAAATTGCTAATAATTTTTGTTTTTGTTGATGATATCATTTTTGGTAGCAATGAAAAATCCATGAGTCACAATTTTGCTTCAGTAATGCAGCAAGAATTTGGAATGTCCTTTCTTGGTGAGCTTACCTATTTTCTTGGTCTACAAGTTCAGCGAAATAAAGATGGTATTTTTCTTTCACAAACCAAATATCTCAAACAGATCTTGAAAAAGTACAGGATGGAAGATTCTAAACATGTATGTACCCCAATGGTAACAGGATGTAGTCTCAGCTCAAATGATGAATCAGCAGTAGTACATCAACCAACTTACAGATTCATGATTGGCAACCTTCTTTATCTAACAGGTACCTGACCTAATGTCATGCATGTAGTAGGAATGGTTTGAAGATTCCAAGCAAACCCAAAGGAATCACACCTTCAAGCAGTTAAAAGGATTTTCAAATATCTCCAATGAAAAGATAACTTTGGTTTATGGTATCCTAGAGATACATATCTTACTCTTCATGCATATACAGTTGCAGATTGGGCATGAAGTGTTGATGATAGAAAAAGAAATAGTGGTGGCACATTCTATATGGGTTCTAGGTTAGTGTCTTGGTTAAGCAAGAAACAAATTTCAATTGCATTATCTACATCTCAAGCAGAATATGTGGCTACTGCATTTTGCTGCACACAACTACTTTGGATGATGCAAACATTGCAAGACATTCAGATCACATGTACTCCACCCATCTCCATTATATGTGATAATACAAGTGCCATCAGTATTTCAAAGAATCCAGTCATGCACTCCAAGACCAAGCACATACCCATCAAATGCCATTTTCTCCGTGAACAAGTGCTTGAATAAAAGGTCAAATTATAATATGTTCCCTCCAAAGAACAAATTGCTCATATATTCACTAAACCACTGCCCAGAGAGACATTTGAATATCTTAGAAAAACGTTGGGAGTAGTTGCGGCATCATCCTGCTGTTAAATTAAATTTTTCAGAGAAAGGTGATTATACGCGTGTTTCCTGAAGTTTATTCATGTACACAGGCAGGTTTTTGTGGGTCAAGGAGCGTATATGCTTTTCAGGCAAGAAAAAGAGTGGGGCAGGCTTTGATATGGGTGCTCTAATTGATATTGATGATTAATATGCTTTGTTCATTAATTTTATTTAACTAAAAAAGATGCCTTGATCTTTGACATGTTAGCAATGCATAGGTAGCACCGGTTCAGGGGGAGCATTAGCCTTCATGTACATTCACCATTGTTAGCATTATGGTTGTTGAGTCTAGCTATGGCTTCAGATATTTATACCATTTTCTACTCAAGTCATGTAAAAGTCTAGGGTGTGATATGTCTTCTCATACATTTGAATGGGCCCTCTTGGACAAATGATGTAATTTATATCCCCACTTTACATGGTATGGATGATGCAATATTTCTTGTTTTTGTCATGTATAAATAATTGGTATATCCCAACTTGGTTGGGTGGATGAGTCAAATTTGGCATATCCCCACTTGGTTGGGAGATGGATGCATGTATGTCATTGGTGATAGGAAGGTTGTCATCACATAGTTGAGTTATAGAGTCATGTTATTCTCTTAGAATATCTTTTTGCAAACTTTTCTTATTCTCAGGGGGAGCATGGACTCAACCATGGGAGCTCAATCAGTACATTTCAGCATATCAGAGAATTCAACATGTACTCAGGGGGAGCATGACCAGCATAATGTATGTCAAAGGGGGAGCATGACCCTTTGCCCTTGATGTCGAAGGGGGAGAGTGACTTGGTGTTGTTATTTCCATCAAGTCCAAAGGGGGAGATTGTTGGAAATATGATACAGGTGTTGTCCTTGATGGCAACTCACTTAGATGAAAGATCACAGTACAGCAGGTTAACAGCAAAGAATTATAGATTGAACTACAAAGAATGAAGAAAGAGAGGTATACGCAGGTTCATCTCGACCAAGCTATGTATACATGAAGGTTCACTGACCACAAGTAGCGTATACGTACACATGCACTTTCACAGAAGGAAAAGCGTGTATATCTTGGAAAACTAAGTTTTGGTGTGAGGTGTTTGGTCCATGGTATTTTGATCCATGGTATTGGTCCTAGGTATCTGGTCCGACTTATTGACCCTAGGTATTTGGTCCAAGGTATTGGTCCTAAGTGGTTTTGGTGCATGGTATTGAGAAAAGCCTAAAACTATAAAATGAGGAGAAGAGCATTAGGCCAGGTGTGCAAGTATCGAATATCTGATGAAGTGTGAGATCTAGTATGAAGGTTATTGGTGTATGGTGTTGTTCTTGATCCGAACCAAGGATCAACCTTAGTGGTTAATGAAGGATAAGATCTAATGATGGATCGGTATCTTAAGGCTTGAAATGAATTATCATTATGTGGTTTGATCATGTATAGTCTAGATCTAAATACTGATGCATGTGTTGTTCTGTAAATATTATAATCTGGGTATAACTAAAGTCAGAATAGCTGCAGAATTATGAATTTATATTTGTAGATGTGTACGTTGGTTGGCCTTGATAAAAGTGCGTATACATGCAGGTTTGACACATGGAAGTAGCGTATACCTCATAAAGTATGCTTCAATTGTTTTTGTTTGTTGTTGCAGAATTCTAGGTTCTGGTTTGGGTTCTGGTTACTATATTCTGGTGATAGTATTCTGAATGATCAGATTGATTGTGATTTAATGATGGATTGTCAAAATGATTGATTGATTCAGTTGTGGTTGAGTTTTAGTGATTGGTTGATGCAGATGTATTTGATGATTGCATTATGATGTTGCTGATGGATCCAGTGTAAAAATTTATGAAACGTGGTCCTTGAAGGAAGAGATAAGGTCGTAGCGTTCTATAGGTCACCACCTACGTACTAGTAAACATATCAGCTAGTACAATAGTTAGTGGGTTGTATCCCCCTTCCAGTAGAAGCTGGAGAATGAGAGAAGGTTGTAACCTTATGCAAGTAGAAGCCTACATACTGGTATGAGTCTGCACCAGTACAAGATTGTAAACAGATTTTCTTATTATTAAAAGAAGACAGAGACAACATCAGCAGGTGGTTTTTACCCACATTGGGTTTCCACCTTATATCTTGGTGTTCATGTGTGTCGCTTATGTGTGATACTTTATTATGATTTAACTGCTATGTCTAATAAATATCTGATAGACTGGTTAAAGTTCAATGCATGATAAATTGGGTAAATCAAAAGTTCTTTACATATATGCTAGTTGCTTTAAGTACGGTCACATGTACATGTTGGTTCACTTAGCTGAAGTAGCATATACAAATCTATTTGGGAAATAAAATTATTAACCTGATAATACTGATTCACCCCCCCTCTTAGTATTATTTCCAACATGTTTCATGAACCAAAGGTTTGAAATGAGGAAGTTGAGGATAATTATTGCTAGCGTGCCCAATAACATTACACAAAGCACATGAGGGTGATGAATTTGGGGCCTTGGGGGCTGGAGGAGCTTGGGGAGCCTTCTCCTTAGGTTCTTCCCTTTTAGCTTTGCCACCATGTCGGGATTCTTTCGCAACAGGAGTGGGTTCCTATTGAGGTTGTGATGGAACTGAAGCAGTGACAGGGGCCGTAGGGACTTGTTGAAATAAGATCAAAGCAAGATAAGTTATTAGCGGACCAGGTAGATTGCTTGCAAGGGGATTAATGTACCATACTGGGATCCCCAAAGTCATGTTAGGAAGAACCAGCAAATCCATCACAGGGACTAAAAATATTCCTGGAGGGGGAATAAGAAAGGTATCTGGACTGCAGGGTAATGTCCAAGCGGAACAATTCTGGGATGGTTGATACTTGGAGGAATAGTTCCTGTGGTGAACATAGGAGAGGCACCCACAAGTGGAGGAGGTCCTCGGGGAGTGGATCTAGATGGCTCAACTAGGATGATAACCACAAGGTGCTAAGGAGCTAGTTGCGAATCAGATGTACCAGACTACTTGAGGGAAGCTCATGGTGCTTGTAACATGTAAACACTCAAAGACTTGGGCTCTGAGATGAGAGGGGGAGGACCAGGGAAAGCACCAAACAATGAGGAATATTTATAGACTCTGGGTGAAACACTGGTGAGAGGAGTTTAAGACTACTTATTTGACATTTATGAGATAATGTACTTAGGGGAGGTCACCGATGTCGGCTTGTAGTAAGTCAACTGATCGATGGTAATGATATTCCCCTCATGAGGGAAGCACATCTTGAGTAAAATCACAGATGCAACCTCTAACATGGCATATGTGTAACTATGACCCAAGAGAATGTTGTAATCTAAAGGGGCATTGATAACCTGAATGTCTACATGGACAGTCTTTCCTGTAAGAGTTACTGGATAGTTGCGGTACATGCCAAGAGGCTGGGAAGAGTGACTATCCCAAGAACGGAAAGTGGTGGTGGATGGGGAAAACTCAAGTGACTTAAGTTGTTTCCAAATGGAAGAAAACATCACATAGGTGGATGCACCTTGGGAGATAATGCATCAGGAGATGATGGCATTATGGACTCGGACTGGTATCTGGAAAGAAGTGGATGAAGGCAATGGGGGATGTTCTGATGTATCGACTGGGAAGATAATCAAATGATCGTTAGAAGGATCTACTACGCCCAAAGTAGTTAGTAGATATTTGTTTTGGGATGGGCATGACTAGAGTACCTCCAATGTCGACATGGCGATAGGTGATTGTACGAACTCGTCTACTATAATGTATATATGGGTAGATCGGTTAGAAGTCACATTATGGCATAATGGTCCTTTTGAGATCTTGGGGATTTCATCCACTTTTGGTTCAAGGATCTGTAGGAGACCATTTGGTGTTGTAAGAGGCTCAATAGATGCTTTTGTTTTGGACTTAGTGGCAGACAAAGTCTATGGCTTGTCATATTGATGCGACCAAGTTTTCAGGTTGATATTAGAGGGATTAAGCTCATCAAAATTCATCATGAGGATCTGGTAGTCACTAGGACCAAAAGGTTGGGGGGATGAGCTGCATGACCTATATGAGGTTGAGAAACAACAAATCCTTGCTGAGGGAAAGGATTTGTAATCACTTCCATTTGAACTCTAGAAGCTACTTGAGCTTCCCACATTTTGTGCATCTGGGGTAAGAGAGTACACTCATGTGTATAATGGCCATGTACACCAAAACATGCTCAAGGCTTGTTTGTATGAATGGCCTTGTTTTGCTTGAGCTAGCTGCCCTGTTCCTATTTGTTGGTGTTAGGCTAGTTCCCTTGGGACTCACTAGGTTGATTAACTTGATTACCATGGTTACCCTTGTTGCCCTTCCCCTTGTTCTTTTTCTTTAAATTTTTGGGATTGGTCACACTCTATTGTGAAAACACTTGACCATTAGGGGGTGGTGTCTGCTGGGGCTGAGGATGCATGGGAGGCTGCGACGCTAATGCTTAAGGGTCTGGAGCACTCGGTTGTGCATAGGGATAAGATCATGGAGGATAAATAGTTTGTTAGATAGGTTGAGGATTGGCTGGCCCTAAAAACATGTTGATAGCAGGAGGGGAATAAGTGTTGGAGGAACTGGTGCCCCCCTGTGGATAGTCATAACTTTGCTGAGTATATGGCAAAGGGAGTGAAATGGTTCCAATGATACTGTTGGTAGCGTGAGATGCCCCCAGTGCATTGGCACCTCCAGGATAGGGGAGGTCTGGAATGACAGTATAGACATAACCATATTGCACATAAATCAAGTCATATCTCAAAGCGGTTTGGAGAGTTTCTTCCTCTATCTAAAGAAAATGGGATGCGACATATTTTCCAATGGGTGATAAAAAGATGCTAATAAAACAATATAGGTAGACACAGTCTTTGAAGGGCAGGGCACGACATGTGCTCCTCCTTCTACTCCATTCCTAAACATGATGAGAAAGGTGAGTGGCAGAGGACTAACGAAATGAGGTCAATAGCTCTGTACGAGTGTCATACTAGACAGGTAAGTAGAAATATGAGAGGAATGATTTAGCAAGCGTCACGAAAATGGAATGAGATGTGGTGGGCTGGTATGCATACCATTTTTGGTGTCTCTAGTGAGCGTGCATTGGAACAGCCAAATATGAATGGAGTCATCGGTAATGGAGTTGGATGAACACCACATGTGGAAGGAGTGGACATGATTGGTAGGGTCCTATCCAGAATTACCCTTAAACTTTGGGATGTATGAGGGAAGCTTAATTGATATAGCAGGCCAACTAGCATAGTGGTGTATGGGGTCATCTATCAGCTGGCTAAAATTCAAGAGACTTAACCCAACCATAAAAGGGGGCATGGGGGCTACCAAAACGATTCCTAAGACTATTCCACTAGATATGACCACCAGGGTAGAACCAGAGACAACACCAGGTTGGGTTCATGCACCAGCTGTGTGTCCAAACATGGTGACGATATATGGTTAAGGGGGCTCAAAATCATATGAGCAATCAGATGAACCAAGAGAAGAGTCAGTATGGGGACTCGGGGGACTATGAACTCGAACCCTGTGGGGAGGAGTAATATGCCCAAGTGGAAAATGGGGATGAAGGCCTAAGAGTCTCCATGATAAACGCCTTGGTGGAGAAATGGCGGTAAGAAACACATGGCACAGAGATGGTGAAGGGAGATCAACAATATGCCTTTGTCTCTGTGTGGGGAGATAAATTTATTATGTTAAGCCTTGGCTTGGTGGTGTAAACCAAGTTCCCTTCGCTTAAGGCATGCTTGTGTGTTTATTGATTAAGCCCAGATCATGTTTGAAAAAAGAAAAAAAAATTGTTAAAAATAAATTGAAATTAACAAAAAAAAATGAACAGCAAAACAATTAACTAAACCCCACCTAAATTGGGTTTACAAACATTGTGCTGGTTGGTGGTGAAATCGACTGCAAACACACTAAAAAGAGTCAAGAGATCTAAGTGTCGGTGTGACTAGGTGTTATTGACATATTTGGGCACATCAACCCCAAACTTGTATGTCGATAAACTAGGGTTCATCAACCCCTAAAAGAGTTGTTTCATACCCTAAAGGAACATAGTCATCTGAATACATCATTCCCCAAAAGTTACACCTAAGAAACCATCCAGAATGGCCTAAATTAAACCATACTGACTGCTCCAGTGGCAAAGTTTGATGCATACTGAGTGGTACACTGCCAGGGTGTGATGCACACTGATTAGGCCTTCTATAGGGTGCGATGGGTGAGGATGGACAAATGTTCAAGAGAGTTTTCTAGGTAGTTGCTCATGGAATCTTCTAGAAACTTCTCCTGTGCCACTTGCCTCTCTGAATTCACCCAAGGATGAATAATGGATCTAAGAAATCTCCAAATGGAACCAATTTTAACAAGTGGAATGACACTAATCAAACCCCATGGATGACTCACACCCTTGCACACATCTATAAATGGATCTCCAATTCAAGAGATCTAAAGGCTGGAATATTGTGAATTGCAAGGAAGTGTTGATAGTTTGTAATTGAGGAAGGAGCATTGTATTGTTGGTGTGATCTTGCTATTTCATGAGGTGAAGAAGGATTGAAGCTGGGAGGATGATGCTGGATCAAACAACTAGGTTGTAATTATCCCTTGTATTAATAAAGTTCTTCAAGTTTTCTTCCATATGATTGTGCAATTGTGAATGTTATAATTTGTGAATGCTATCATTTGTTCATTATATATCTGATTCTATACTGTTTATGTTGTAATAGATCATGATGCTTTGACAATTCTTTGTTGTTGTACTTGTGCAGGTACTCTCCAAGCATGTTAAGTATGGGGAGGAGTTGCAGGATCTGTCAAAGGGGAGAGAGAGCAAGCAAGGGATTAAGCGAAAGTTCCAAGTTGGTTCCATTATCTTTCTCTTATCTATTACACATAGAAGAAATCATTGAATTGCTTTAAACTATTGTTTCTAGGGTAGCTACCAAACCTAGAGGGCTAGCATTCTTTAGGAATACTAGTTTTCCCAGAAACAAATTGGTGACTCCACTGGGGAGAAGATATGTTTGCTTGTTGTTATTGTTTGTTTTATAAATTATAGACAGAGTCTGAAGTCAGATAGGTAGCCTTCAAACTGCTCTGTCTCTGCAATTTCATAGTAGATGAATGTTGCTTCAGTCAATCTCTGGTTTAATTTATGAATTAAACATTTGACTTAAAAGCACTTCTAGATGCCCTTTCGGTAGCTCAGTAACCTCTCAAGACATTCCTCTATACTTTGCTCTTTATTGTTCATCAAAACTCAGCTTAACTCATTGAAAACAGCTGCACATCTGAGCCAAAAACCATTTCAGTTGCGCTCCCTGGACCATCGCACTATCTTCCACTATAACTCAGTATGCATCACGCCTCCTGAGTATAGTAAGTGCGATGCATCTCTATTTCTGTGAAGCCTAGGTGCATTGAATGCCTGAACTCTTTTTCCATTCTAGAAATTGAGGGTTTTTTGACCTTGTTTTCATTTTTGTTTAATTGTTTTGTTGCACATGAACAGTGCCTCCTTACGAAAGCCTACTTTCATCACATAGATCAGCCTCAATTACATTAGGATTAGTGAATGTTTTTTGTGTGTTTGTTCATCATTTATAATCCCTTTTCGAAAAATTGTTTAAATCGATTTGCCGTTTGATACAAAAGTGTTGTAATTGTCGTTTTGTGTCGAAAAGAGAAGTGTCATGAATTCTTCCTTCCCTTGATAATCGATTGAACTTTTCTTCATGTATTTGGTTTGATTTTTTTATATTCAAAGTGTCAAAAGATTTTTTTACTCAAAATTGAAAAGTGTTGTTGAGTCTTCCTTTCTCTTTTGAAGAAGAAATTGTCGAAAATGTCATTTTGAATGAAATATTTCAAATCTTTGCTGCATTTAGTTTTCCTTATTAGTGTTTTTCACATTAAGGAGAACGAAAAAAAATACATGAATTTTCATTTAGAATTTTTAGATTTGTGTGCAAAAATATGATTTAGGGAGACGCACTATGGTGTGCTCTTTTCTCTTTGCTCTTTGCACTGTTTTTCTTTTCTTTCCCTAGTAACTAGGATTTTCATTGCTCAAAATGAACAAAAAATGTTTATCATTGTAGATTGCATTTTAGGAATTTCACTCATCACGTGGTGAACCATTGGGAAAACTCTAAACAAGATCAACTTTAAAATAAATTTCAATGAACCTAACAATGCTTTGGTACTTAACGCAACATATCAAGAGGTCTAGGCTAGAGATGTGTTCCAGTGTCATTAAAACTAGTGGCTATCATTTTCATTGAAGGTTAGGTGATTCCTCCTCCTTGATACGAGAAGTGCTAGCACAGACTTGTGCTCCCCGTACCATCACATATATATTGGGAGACCACAATAGGATTAAATCCTTTATCCATAGGAAGTCAAGTCTGCTGCCTTATTGATCACAATGCACTGAACACAATATTCAAGAAGATTGACTGCCGTACATAAGTCCTTGGTAATTTCTTTTTAATTTATCACCAAGGTGTATATTGCAGTTTTGCAATTGGTTTGGTAATCCCTCTGTCTAGATTTTCCAGAGTAGTCACTTTTGTTCCTTTTCGACTCTTTAAAAGAAAAGGTCCATCTGAGCACTTTTCCTTTTAGGCTCATTAAAAATCGAAGGAGACTAGAGTCATCTTTAGCTTTTTCTCGACCCTTAAAAACTAAAAAGCAAAGTTGTGTCAAAGTATCATTAAAATTAATTGAATTCGGAATAACATCCCTATTCCTTGGTTGATCTTAGGTTGAGATATATGGAGACAAATACGGATTCCACCAATCAAGGAATCCCTTTTGAAGGGAATCCTAGTCCTTTTCCTTCCTTCGAAAATATTGGTGCTCCTTATATGGCTACATTATCCCTTCTGGGACTTACTATTGGCCTACTAGTATGGTTGTTTTCAACCTCTTTGGTTCAATATGGGGGTGCACCTTCAATTGAACAAAATCAATCTCTAGTTGACCCTTCACCTTCTTCCTCGTTTGTTTCTCCCTCCCCTTCTTCCTCTTCGATTGGTGAAAGTAGTGATATTAGTAACCAAGTGGCTGAGAAGAAGAAGAAAGGGAAGGAGAAGAAGAAGAAGAAGCCATTTCAGCAAAGGGGCAACCAAGGATCCATTGCTTTGAATGCATCATCTGATGAAAATCTGCCCATTAAAATTCCCAAAGCCAAATATCCATGCATAATTTGCACGGGAGACCATTTTCATTGAGACTGTCCTTACTTTCCTTGGATCTTGAAAGAATGGTCTTCCCATTCATATTGTCCAGTGTCATCAACCTATGGAGATCATGTTCATAACACACCATCAACTAGTGATAGTAAAGTTTGTCGACAGAAGGGAAAGGTCAGGATTCCATGTAGGTTATGTGAAGTAGTCATTCCCTTCACCTTTGTCCTTTTTTGGATGAAGCCAAAAGAGTGCTGGATAACCCTCCTGCTTCACCACAGTGACTTCCATCTGGTTACAAGAAACTCTCCCTAAATCCTTCACTAGTTGAAAAACCGACTGACTTAAATCAACCGTCGATCGAAACCACTCTCTTTGAAAGTGAATCTTATGAGTCTATACCCAACCAAAGTCAACAGGTCAAGGTAACAGTTGACCCAATTTCACCTTCAACTAATCATACCTTTCCCGAAGAGAGTGAAAATGATACCGTTCAAGTTCTTTTCATTACTTCGGATTTTAAGGACCTTGGGGGCAATCTGCTTGTTCCATCAAGATAGGAGGAAAACCCTCCAGTTCTCATAATTCAAGGGGTCAATTATCCCATTTCTTCGGTACCCCCTCCAAGTAGTCTAGTCACTTCCTTTGATTGGAATCGACTGGCAAGATCTCGCCTTCCCTCTTATGTACCTTTCCAGATCATAGTACAAGTTTATAAAGTGGTCATGTCTGGCACTATTATAGATGAAGGTGCATCAGTGAGTATCCTTTCCTCAACTACTTGGAAAGTGCTTGGTTTGCCATCGCTTATGCCTGTTACTTAGAATCTGTTAAGCTTTAACAAAGGAACAAGTCGACCATTAGGTACCCTTCCTAAGTTAACTATTACTTTGGGAGGGAAAACCATTCATCTTAACGTGATGGTAGTCCCAGGACCGTTAGATTACAATTTACTTCTTGGGCGTGACTATGTTTATAACATGGAAGCTATTGTCTCAACACTCTTCCGAGTGATGGATTTCCCACATGAAGGCAAGATTGTCACCATTGACTAGCTTTCATTTCCTAGTCCAAACATAGCTCCAAGTCAATCATCATCCCTAAACAGTCCATTTACATCAACGGTATCAGTTAAACCTTCATTCCATCTGCCTAATAACCATGAGTAGTCTGGTGAGTGTAATGAAGCTTGGGGGCCATGCACCTAGTTGTAAAGATAAGTTTCCCTGTAGGTTATGTGATTGGTCTGTCACACCATTCACCTTTGTCTATCTGAACGAAGCCAAATGGTTGTTGGATAATCATCCTGATTCACTGCAATGACTTCCATCTGGTTACAAGAGACTCTTCCTTTCATCATGTTGGGGGCATGCAAACCAATCCAAGCATAGTTTCCCATGGTTCAAGCTTGTCTAAAAATGAACCCATTTTCAAGCATAGTTTTTAGTTCTGACCTTGTGTAAAAATGAAACTGAATCTAAGCATAGTTCCCCATGGTTCAAGCTTGTCAAAAAATGAACCCATTTACAAGTAATTAACCTTTGTGACTACCATTCTATCAGCCTTTTGAACCTTGGTCATGTACATCCCATCACCACCATCCCTTTGGCTGATCATACGCTTCCACTTGGTTGTTTTACCCCTTTTTGAGGAACTATCACAATGAGTGGTCTTATTAGCCAGCCTCTTCACATAAAGCAACATGTTTTGAGAAGTTCCAAAATATCGGAACTAGTTGCTACCCTAGATGCCACATGTTCCTCAAAATTGAGTCCTCTTTAAACCCTTTTCAGACTCGTTAAATATGAAAAGATTGTCGAGTGCTTGGCCTTTCTAGCTCGTTAAAGTGATTGGAAATGTCATCCCTCCTATATTATTTTATCATTTTCTGGACCTGAGGGATTATTTTATGAAAAAATAACTTATGGAGTTTCCTTTTCGTCCCTTTTCAAACTCTCTAAACATGAAAAGGATCGGGTTATCCTTGTCGTTAAACTCATTAAAACAATAGTGAAAAACTTGTCCATCTAGATGAGACTGAGTTTCATTGTCGCTAGACTCGTTAAAACATTAAATAGTGACAGGTTTGCTCGAAGGGAAAATTATAGAACAAACATATGTTATCCTCCTCAAGCTTAACAAAAATAAAGAGGTACTGGTCAGCAATGACTGGGGAAAAAAATGGAAGAAATCTTGATGAATTTATGGTAGCAAGTCACTCTTGAACATGACACTTTCACTTCATCACCATTATTGAGTTGGGTTGGGTTATTCCGTTCCCCAGTCATCTCACCATTGGTCTTTCATACCATCCATCTTTTGGGGTTAACGCTACCAATTCATCTCAGTGTCACTGACATGTTCAAGAGAAGTCATTCAATTGAGAAACCACCATCCAGTTAATGTCTCATCCACTACAATACCTCCAACCTTCATTTTTTTCATGACCAACATTCCTGAACCTTGTGTCGTTAGTTCATTTTCAACTCCAGAAATCATTTTCTTTGTTTTGTGTCATAGATGTGAGATACATTAAGGCCCTCCTATGATGAGTCACTTCTTGTCGACATCAGCTCATTATCCAAGAAGTTGACTTAGAAACAACCCTTTTAGTGCTTTGAAGCTTGCATACATAAATGGCAAGTTTCTCACTTCTGACGATAGGTTGACATCAATGGCCTTCGACCAAAAGATTTTGCGTGGTGTTCAATGTCGAATCATATATTCACACCACGTGAATTGTACTGTACTACCTTGAGGGCCATTATCATTATCGGTTATTCCTCTCGCGTCTGTTAACAGTTTACATCATTGGCTGGTAATCAGGGGATGTCTTTCCATGTTCGACTTCAGAACATCTCTTCACATGAATTGACTTGTACATCAAGCGAAGATTGAACGAGTTTGAAGACCCTAGATCTAGTTTCATCCATCCGAGCTGTGATATATTCAAAGACATAAAAACATCAAATGTACAAAGGCTCTACATAGATGGTCATCCTAACAATGGATGATGACTCTATATCCGAAGAATCACCAGTCTGTATCTGCAGACGACTATCTCATCTATGTACATGAGATGAATTTATAAAGTTGAGCACAGGAATGCCTCCCTCAGCTAGATCATGAAAATTATATTATGATGATGTATTGTATTGTAACTTATGTAGGTCACCTTCCAGTTCGAAACTTTGGATTCTCATGATAAAGCATTTCACCCGACATCAATATTTACGACTTCATGCTTTAGGGAGCAACTATTATAGACATATTTGGGCACATCAACCCCAAACTTATATGTCGATAAACTAGGGCTCATCAACCCCTAAAAGAGTTGTTTCATACCCTAAAGGAACATAGTCATCTGAATACATCATTCCCCAAAAGTTCCACCTGAGAAACCATCCAGAAATGGCCTAAATTAAACCATACTGACTACTCCACTAGCAAAGTGTGATGCATACTGAGTGGTACACTGCTAGGGTGCGATGCATACTGATTAGGCCTTCTATAGGGTGCGATGGGCAAGGATGGACAAATGTCCGAGACAGTTTTCTAGGTGGTTGCTCATGGAATCTTCTAGAAACTTCTCCTATGCCACTTGCCTCTCTGAATTCGCCCAAGGATGAATAAGGGATCTAAGAAATCTCCAAATGGAACCAATTGTAACAAGTGGAATGACACTAATCAAACCCCATGGATGACTCACACCCTTGCACACATCTATAAATGGATCTCCAATTCAAGAGATCTAAAAGCTGGAATATTGTGAATTGCAAGGAAGTGTTGATAGTTTGTAATTGAGGAAGGAGCATTGTATTATTGGTGTGATCTTGCTATTTCATGAGGTGAAGAAGGATTGAAGCTGGGAGGATGATGCTAGATCAGACAACTGGGTTGTAATTATCCCTTGTATTAATAAAGTTCTTTAATTTTTCTTCGATATGATTGTGCAACTGTGAATGTTATCATTTGTGAACGCTATCATTTGTTCATTATATATCTGATTCTGTAATGTTTATGTTGTAATAGATCACGATGCTTTGACAATTCTTTGTTGTTATACTTGTGCAGGTACTCTCCAAGCGTGTTTAGTATAGGGAGGAGTTGTAGGATCTGTCACAGGTGAGAGAGAGAAAGCAAGGGATTAAGGGGAAGTTCCAAGTTGGTTCCATTATCTTTCTCTTATCTGTTACACATAGAATAAATCATTGAATTGCTTTAAACTGTTGTTTCTAGGGTAGCTACCAAACCTAGAGGGCTACAATTCTTTAGGAATACTAGTTTCCCAAAAACACTAGGATCAAATGACACTAGGTTGCTGGAAAGTGGTGTAGCTATAGCAAAAAACCAAAGAGGAAGATTGCTGCAAAAATATAGCGAGATGGGTGAAATACCCAGGGTAACTGATGGCACCTTAAGGCCAATGACCAAACAAGGTTTATGCTGAAACTTTGGATGGAAACAACCTATCTTTGTAGATCTTAAATAGAAAGGTACAGATCTGGAAAATATGGTTGAAAGTGCTACAGAAACTCAAACTTCTTACTCAGCTAAACTCCTCTTATAAAGCTAGAAGCGTACTAGAAGCCCTAAGCAGATAAATTCCACTTCGATGAGTAAATTAGAGTAGATCAAGGCATAATAGGGATGAGACAGAGGTAAAACAACCCAACATAAATCTCTTAGAAAAAGCTAGAAACAAATCTAGAAAAAACTTGGAAACCCTAAAAATCGCAGGTACTCAACTGATTTCAGGGGCGGATCACACTTTTTGGGATGAAAGGTGTGCTCTGGACTCCAAATTTCACTTTTTGGGCAAAAAATGTGATTTCTTCTCCTTCATTCTCAGCCGGTGAATCTCAGAAAAAATTGCCATCTTTGTCGTAGCTAGTTCCTGTGACCTACAGAAAAGACTAGAAAACTTTCGGAAGTCAAAAATTCGACAGATCTATGGATAAAAACCTAGTAAACAACATTAAGAGATTGACAAACGAAGAAACCCTAAGCTAAAAACTGAAGGTCACCCAAGTTTCTAGATCTGAAGTAAAAACCAATGGAGACGCCAATTTTGTTATAGTGTTTTTCTTCTCAAATGTGTACGAAAAGAACCCACTTAAGGCTACGGATGAAAAATAGTCTCAACAATATAAATGGCTACTAAACATTATAGATCGGCAACCACTGATAGAAATGAAACCTACCAAAGTCCTGATCTATGCCACAATCATATTTAAACAACAAAATGAAACAATAATAACTCCAATAATCCAGTGGAAATCAGATATACAACGAATTGATTTTACTATAACACCTGTGAAAGGAACAAATAAATGTTACCAGTGCCCCTCTATGGGATGGGTTCTTGGTTATCCTCAAATGTCTTCAACTTTTTGATAGAGTCTCTCTCCTCTATATTGTGTAAACCCAACAAATAAAATGTTTGAGGTCAATGGGAACTCAATTGGAAGAAAAACGATGTGCGACAGTGATAATAATCAGATTTACGATAGTGAGTGCAACAATGAAAATAATCAAAAGTGAATAATGAATGGAAAACCCTCTATTTATAACCAAATATTGAGTTATCGTCGAATAATGAGGAATAAAAAAATATTATCAACCCTATTTTGGGAATAACCACTTCATATATTTTATTATATTTGGTTAGGAGAGAAAAATTATTTAAAATTTTATTTAGAAATAATAAATAAATAAATGATTTATTTATCATCTCAAGAAATTAGTTAAGGGATAATAAAAAAATAAAGATTTATTTAATTATTCCTTAGGGATTTATCCAAATTTGACAAGGAATAATAATTAATTAGTGATTAATTAATGATTCCTAGAGAAAAATAAAACAATTAATAATTTATCTGTTGATTTTTCATAACTGGGTCAAATATGACAATGAATATTAATTAAACAATGGTTTAATTAAGTATTCCTAGAAGATAATTAAATAAATAGTTATTTATTTAATTATCCTTCATGGGTTTAATTATAGATTACTTTAACAAATGTGGTTTATTAAGTAATTTCTCACAGCAAAAGCAATTTTACTATGGTAAAACTAGCTTTACATGGTGTACTTCGATCCATCTAGTAAATTAGGCTAGATGATCAAATTTTTGGTGATAAAAACTGAATAGACAATTTGGATGAAAGAAAATTTAGGACTATTTTCTTAAAAGGGATAAAGGAATATTCCAATGAAACCTTAAATCTCTTAAGCTCTAGAGATATCTATAAGAAACCTTTTTCTAAAATAGTTGAGTTCTGTAGAACTTATTCCAAAATCCAAGCTAAGATAGGAAAGAGAATTTGAAAAAACCCAAGAGACTATGTATCTAGAAATCCTAAACCTATACAGGGTGCAATTACTTGAACTGAACTAGAGAATCTTTTGGAAAACTTTAAGATAGACATTATAATATCCCTTCTTGGTGAGATAGCTTTGATGATAGTTAGAGAGGATGATTTTGATATAATGATATAATATTATGTGTGAGAAAATTATCTACATGGTTATATGATATAGACCTAGTTTGGCCCACCTAGTTGTTGTGTTCTTAGGATAATATCTATGGTTGTGTGTATAAGAATTGATTTTGGTTAAGAGCATATTATTGATGTTTTCTCTTTTTGTATCTTAGTTTGGAGATAGGTGTATGACATGGGTGTTGATTCAGGACTGAGATACATAGATCCGTGGATGATCATGGCTATGTGGAACATATGGTTAATTATGATTTATGGATTATGGATGATTTATATGATTATATATGTTTAATTGTAATGAGGAAGATGTGGTAGGGGACATAGATATTCACAAACAAGGATGTTCAAATTATAAATGACTGTGGAAGTCATGATACGTGATTTTTATGATTTTATACGCTTAATATTGTATTGAGAAGGATGTGATATGGAGCATGGTTAATTTCAAACAAGGATGTTCAAATTTTAAATGGTTGCGGAAGTCATTTCTCTAGAACCAAAATGGTTGTGGAAGTCATGCACAATCTTTGGTAAAATGTGAATAAGTTAATTATGAAATTCATTGAATCCTTTGATCTATGATATTGTGATGTGATGTGTGCAAGTCTTGGAACAAGACCTTACCAATGAACCATCAGATGGGTATGAGTTCACAATGAGTACCTTACGGTGAAGCGTGGAGTTTCAATGTAGAGTAGATGAGAAGCCATGGAAGTTATGGCGCAGAGTCCTAAATCCATGAAAGATAAAGATGTGGAGTCTTTATATATAATAAAATGTTTAGGGCACAGAGTCTTGAATATTTAAAAATATCAAGGTGTGGAATCTTAGATATTTAGATTAGATCAGGGCGCTAAGTCCTCAATCTACTAGGGCAAGGAGATGCATGCAATAGGGGTTAGGAATCCCTATTCTTCGGAAGAAAAATACCACTCATGGGAAGCTCAAGGATGATTTTCCTTAATAAAATCTCTTTTCTAGCAATGTCAGAATGACTTTCTAAAAATAGAAAGTCATGTCTAGCATCTCAAGCATGACTTTCCAAAAATAGTAAATCACATTGCATGAATTGGCAATCAAGTATAGTTGAAGTAAAATCACATAATGTTGGGTGTGGGATCCCCCCAAGACAAGTTTTGGGGCTTAAATCCCAAGTTTTGACTAAGTCCAATGTAAATACTCCGTGATTTTTGGGTGCGGAGCGTGAAGATGGTAAATGAGTCAGAGGGTTGTCCGCCCTCATTTTTGTAATGTAATGTTGATTTGAGAGATCTACCCATGGTCCGTGAACAATGGTATTGTATAAATATAGTGAGGCTCTAAGTGTAAAAGAAAAGGAAACAACCAATGGAAGATCTGTTGGGTGTGGAGCCTGATTATCTTCTGTATTCAAAGGTTTCAGCTGGATGTATACCCTAGGAAGACTGTACACCCCTCCAGTTGTAAGAATATAGTAATTTCTAGTCAATCTGGGATGTTCATTAGGCGGGTGATCTGATAGTAGAAATTATGTTTAATTTAGGGTTTTTTGCCCTAGAAGGCAACCCCTTGCTATATATGAGGGAATTGTATTGTGTCTATGTATATCTGTATTCAGAGTGAGGGAAACATAGGATATTGAGAGTGAAGAGGGAGTTACAGCAGATCTGTTGTAGGTTGTATCTCTTCAGCTTGCTGGATAATATAATAAAAGAAGGATTGGCTGTTTCTCTATGGATGTAGCCCAAACTGGGTGAACCACGTATATCTGTGTCTATCTTGTTTATGCGTTTTCTTTGTTTATATTTCTGCAATATTTTATGTGTTCCATTGCTCTGTAATATATAATTTGCTAACAAGATGTAATAAGGAAGCATTTAGTCTAAGTGTAGAGTCGTGTCTTTGGGTTGTAGAGTAGGAGAAGTCTTTGTAGTTGAGTGCGCAAAGGCCTAGTAGTGTACAGTTGAGTGCGCATTAATAAATAGAAGATTTATATTATTTCTATGTATCGTTTCCTGTTTTATGCATTGAAGTAGGAATTGCAAGTGTACTGTTTATTTGTTGCGGAAACTTATATGAATGTGATGAATAAGGGAATATAATATAAGTTATCTGTTTACACGAAGATAACTAACTGTTATAAGAAGATAAGTAAGATCCGTAGTGTGACTTGATCGCTGCTCTAGCAGCACAAAATCTCCACAACCCCTCATTAAGGCTACGCGGAGGCGAATATAACAAGGGCGCGAAGGCCTCACAGGTCAGGACAGTGTGCAAAGTAACTTGCATGAAGGTATTCACGGTTGGACTAAATCGACCCCTCAGACAGCTCAAGGGTGCAAAAACCTGGTTCCAACATCCCCCCATACTGCTTCAGGTGAGACCTCAATCCACAGTCTACGAAATATTACTGAAAGGGCCAGTAGTATAGGGATTTGTTTGGCTAATTAACTCTGAGGGTGGGTCAGGCCCCAACAAGCCAACAAATGGATCCATTGCCGGGACTGGAATTTGCATAGAGATTTTTGATGTCGTATGATTGGAATCCAAATAGGAAAGAAATTGAAGGTTGGTTGATAGGAGAATTCAGGAGTTTGCTGCGTAGGAGAACAAGAATCTGCAACTATCAAACGAAGAGAGGTTAGACTGCTACTTGTACACAGAGATCCACGAAATTGTCTTCGCATCTTTCCCTACTGAGTTGTATGAGTGGATCACAAAGCTAGCAGATACCTAAGTAAGGTGCAAGATCGACAGTCCTATTGTGTGGACCCCAGAGTTGGTGCACATATTGGAAGCATTAGAGGATGAGATCGCACATGCTATTGATCACTGGCTCAATCAGATTATAGGAGGATTCATTACTGAGTTCACAGTAGACACTACGGTAAGCTAAAGTTAGGATGAGCGACGCTTCTCAAAGGACCGCGAGGTAAGTGCGTTAAGTATATGAACACTTGGATTAAAATGCTACTGTGTGAAAAGTGGATTATGTGAATACATTTATGTTTTGGGCTATGCGAAGCGGGAGAATTTACAGAAACGAAGGTAGTGCAAAACTAGAAACTAATCCCCTTGATTTCACCTCCGTGAGGGGATGAGGAAGAGCTTGCGAAGGTCTCATCAATAAGTGCGATCAATTTGATAAGGCAGATGATTCCGTGCATACCATCCCCACCCATGCCACCACCAGCTTCACTGCGTTCACCCCCATCTTCGCCTGTACCACCTCTGCCACCACCGTGAGTCAATATGGAAAGTGTGATAAAGTTTTCAATGTTCAAGGGAGTAGGAAATGAAGATCCAGACTAGTTTTGGTTCATGATAAGGGTTGTATGGGAAATGCAGGGAGTTATAGATGATAACATAAAGAAATCATGTTGGTCAGCACTCTGCAAGATCGTGCACCAACCTGGTATATTAAGCATTCTACTGACAATCCAAATGCGGGGATCGCGGATATCCAAATTGCATTGAACAAAGAATTTAGCAGGCCAAATTCATAGGCACAGTCGATCATTGGAGTCAAAGAGATCACAATGCTACCAGACGAGACTCCTTGGGAGTTGGATCAGAGACTGAAGTGCACAATTCATGAAGCTAATATGACTTTGTCAGATGGACAGCTATTATAGACATATTTGGGCACTACAACCCCAATCACATATGTCAATAAACTAAGGGCTCTTAAACCCCTAAAAGTTGTTTCCCACCCTAAAATATCAAGGTCAACTGATTACATCATTTCCCAGAATTTCTCCCTGAAAGACCACTTCGAACTGGTCAAAACTAGACCATACAGACTGCTCCATGATGAGGGTGCGATGCATACTGACTGTAACATTGGCCAGGTGTGATAAATACTAAAAGAGCCTTCAGTAGGGTGCGATGGGCATGAGTAGACAAATGGCAGAGACAGTTTGCTAGGTGGAAACCTAGAAAATCTTCTAGAAACTTCTCATATGACACTTGCCTCTCTGAACTCACCCAAGGATGAGTAAGAGATTATGAAATCTCCAAGTGGAACCAAGAACTATTAGTGAAATGACACTAATCAAAAACCCAAAAGCGGACTCACCCCTCTACAAATATCTATAAATGGATCCCTCATCCTAGAGATCCAAAGGCTGGAATTTTGTAATTTGTAAGGAAGTGTTGTTGGTTTCTCTTTGAGACATTGCATTGTTGGGTGATCTTGTTTCTCATGAGGTGAAGAGGGCTTTCATGCTAGGAGGATGATGATGGATCAGAAAACTGAGTTGTAAACCTCTCTTATACTTTTATTATCAATAAAGTTATTTGATTTTTCATCCATATACTTGTGTACTTGTGAATCTTGTATTTGTGAATGCAATTGTATGGTTAATGTACTTTTGATTCTACATTATTTATGGTATTATAGATCTCTATGCTTTGATGGTGTTCTGTGGCTTTGTCTCTACAGGTTTTCTTTAAAGTGGAACAAGTGAGTAAGGAGTGGCAAGCTTCATCAAAGGAGAGAGGAAACAAGCAAGGAGCCAAGCGAAGATTAAGGTTGGTGCTCTATGCTTCTCTCTTATCTATCATACATAAAGGAAAACACAAGTTACTTTGAATTGTTTGTTTCTAAGGTAGCTACCCATCTTAGTGAGACTAGCAGATCGAATAGACACTAGTTTTCCCGAAAACAAAATGGCGACTCTGCTAGGGAGTGAATAGTTTGCTTGTTTGTTACTATTGTTTGCTTTATAAACTACAGACGAAGCCTGAAGTTAAGCCAGCTAGTCTTTGAACTGCACTTGCTATGCAAGTGCAAAGTAGATCAACGCTTCTTCAGTCAATATTTGGGTTGGTTTATGAATTGAACATCTGACTTGCAAACATCCTAGGTGCCATGGTGGTAGCTCAATAACCTCATAATATCATACCCCTATACTTTGTTGTTACTGTCCATCATAGCTCAGCCTAAATCACTGAACTTAGTTGCAAATTTTGAGAAAAAACCAAGCTCAGTTTTGTTCCCTGGTCCATCGCACTATCTCTAACTGGCAGTCTAGATGCATCACACCTCCCATGTGTTGCAGGTGAGATGCATCCCTGTTTCCCTTAAGGACAGGTGCGATGATTGAATGAGACTGTTTCCCTCTATCGAATTTGGTTTTTTCTTCATTATTTTTAGCTCTATTTAGTAGTTTCGCTGCCCATGATCAATATATCATTGTTGAAGCTTTCTTCCTTTACATTATTCAGCCTCCATTGATAAGGAATTGTGGACGTTTTTATGTATTTTTCATCATTTATAGTCCTCCTTTGCAAATAGTACCTTAATCGAGCTGTCGTCTTTGGATTCAAAAGTGTCGCAACTGTCATTATGAGTCGAAAAGAAGAGTGTCGTAAAGTCTTCCTCTTCCAAATAGTTGATTGTACTTTTTCCATTCTATTTGATTTGAATTACCAGTATTTGAAGTGTCAAAAGTAGTTTTCCATTCAAAATTGAAAGTGTCATCTTAGTCTTCCTTTCGTTTTGAAAAGAAATTGTTGAAGTGTCGCTTTGAAGAAAAGTAGTTCAAATCTGTACTTAGTTTTCTTTTTGGCATTCTCACATTAAGGAAACGGAAAAACAAATACATGCATGTGCATTTCCATTTAGTCTGCATGTGGAAATTGATTTAGGAAAAGTGCATTTAGTGTGTGCTCTCTGCTCTGTGTTGAAAGAAACATACTTTTCTTTCCTTTGTAGCTAGGATTTTCATTGCTAAAAGAAAACAAACAACTGTTTATCGTTTTAGATTGCATATTTAGGAATTTTACATCTACATCATGCGGTGAAACTTGTAAGGAAAACTTCTTAAAAAATATCAACTCTAAAATAAACCTCAATGAACATAAAAATTCTTTAGAACCTAACACACAACATCTAGAATTCTAGGCTAGAGACGTATTCTGGCGTCGTAAAGCCTGGTAACTATCATTTTCATCGAAGGTTGGGTGATTCCTCCTCTTTGATACAATAAGTGCCAGTACGGACTTGTGCTCCCTGTATTGTCGAGTATATATTGGGAGACCACAATAGGCTGATATCCTTTATCCTTAGGAAGCCGTGTCTACCACCCTATCAATTGCAATGCACTGAACACAGCATTTGGGAAGATTAACTGCCATACGTAAAGTCCCTGGTAATTTCTCTTTAATTTACCACCAAGGTGTATATTGTAGTTTTGTGATTGGTTTGGTAATCCCTCTATCTAGATTTCCGTAGTAGTCACTTTCATTCCTTTTCGGCTCCTTAAAAGAAAAGGTCCATATGAGCACTTGTCACTTCAGGCTCATTAAAAATCGAAGGCGACTAGAGTCACCTTTAGCTTTTTCTTGACTCTTAAAAATTGAAAAAGAAAGTTGTGTCAAAGCATCATAAAATTCATTTAATTTGGAATAACATCCATGTTCCCTCATTGATCTTAGGTTGAGGTAATGGAATCCACAAATCAAGGATTTCCCCTTGGGGGGAATCCTAGTCCTTTCTCTTCTTGGGGAGATATTGGTGCTCCATACATGGCTACATTGTCCCTTCTAGGAATCACAATTGGCCTGCCAGTATGGCTATTCTCAACCTCTGTCATTCAAAACACTGTAATTCCTCAGTAATCGAATCAGCAACCAGATGATACTGGAGTTACTCCCGCACCTTCTACTTCGTTTGTTTCTCCCTCTCCTTCTTCCTCTTCACTTGGTGAAACTAGTGATACTAAAAACCAAGTAACTGAGAAGAAGAAGCCAGTGAAACAAGGGGGAAACCATGCATCGTCTGGTGAAAATCCACACATCGCACCTTCCAAAACCAAATCTCCATGCATAATTTGCAAAGGAAACCACTTTCATCGAGATTTCCCTTGCATTCCGCTGATCTTGAGAGACTGGTCTCCCTGCTTGCACCATCTGGTGTCATCAACCTCTGTCAATCATGTTGAGAACTCACCATCGACTAGTGGAAGTGAAGTCAATGGACAAAAAAGAAGATCTAGACTTCCTTGTAGGTTGTGTGAAGGCGATCATGCCCTCCACCATTTCCCTTTTCTGGACGAAGCTAAAGGTGTCTTTGATAATTGTCCTACTTCACCATAGCGACTACCACCTGGATACAAGAAACTCTTTCCAAGTCCATCGTTAGTTGAAAATCTGACTGACATACCTCTATTGTCGGTTGAAATGCCTATCATTGAATATAAACCCTCTAAGTCCATACTGGACCAAAGCCAATAGGTGGAGATGGAAGTCGACCCAGTCTTGCCTTTAGAAGGTCCACCTTCAAATGATATAGTCTCCAAAGATAATGAGGACAACACCGTTCAAATTATTTTTGTTAACACAAAGTCTCATGAACATGGGGGCAATATACCTATTCATTTACCATAGGAGGGAAGTTCCCAATTTCAAGAGATTCATCCGGCTATTTATTCAGTCCCTCCTCCAAGCAATCTAGTCCTTTCCTTTGATTGGAATCTACTAACGGGACCCCGCCTTCCATCTAATGTACCATTCCGGATCATAATACAAGTTTATAGAATGATCATGGCTGGCACTAGCATAGATGAAGGGGCTTCCGTGACTATCCTTTCTCAACTACTTGGAAAGCGCTTGGTTCACCATCGCTTCTACCTGAGAATCGAAATTTGTCAGGCTTTAACAAAGGAACCAGTCGACCATTAGGGATTCTTGCAAATTTTCCTATAAATTTGAGAAGGAAATTTGTTCAATTGAACGTGATGCTAGTCCAAGGGCCACTAGATTACAATCTACTCCTTGGGCATGACTACATTTATAGCATGGGAGCTATTGTTTCCTCACTCTTTTGGGTGATGTGTTTTCCATATGAAGGCAGAATGGTACAACTTGTTGACCAGCTTTCGTTTCTCGGTTCAAACACGACTATGAGTCAAACACCATCCCTAAATGGTCTCTTTATGCAAGGAATGTCTCTTCAACCTCTAGTTCATCCACCTAATTACTGTAAGTAATTCGGTGAATGTAACGAAGCTTAGGGGGCATGCACCCTGGTCTGTTTTAGCAGACGAACCCAAATGAAAAAACATATTTCCTTGTAGGATATATGATTAGTCTAAAACGCCATCTCTGTATAGGATATGGGATCAGTCTGAAATAGGATCTCCTCGCGATTTATGTGATTGGAAGCTCACACCATTCACCTTTGTCTATTTCGATGGACAGAGTGAAGGAAGTGTTTTGTCTCTTCCACAAATGAAATGATCCCGCTTAAATGTAGGAACTTCCACAAGCTAATTGGAAATTCTAGTTTACTCAACACCAGGGGGCATGCAAACCTTTTTTACGCAAGTGAAAAGCGACCAACGTAACTCTAACCTCATAGTTTTTAGCCTAACTTTTAGTTCAACTGCTTAGATTAGGTGATTGGTCTAATCCACCATTCACCTTTGTCAGCGGCCCCCGCAAAGCAAAGGAAATTTTTTCTAAACTATCCTACCTAACCTCAATAGTTCATTAACTCTTAATGTAGTTAGTTTTGTAGTTGGTCGTTTCTAGCCTGCATACAAAAGGCAATGAGTAAAGTTTCGCATGGGGCAAGCTCACTAAAAAATGAACCTACTAGTGAAGAGACATCTTTAAAAGACGACTAGCACGAGCAGTGTTACCACAGTGTTTAAGCTCATTAAAAAATAAACCTGCCACTAAGCATAGTTTCTAAAAGATTCAAGCTCATTAAAAAATGAATCCACCCTCAGTAAATAACCTTTGTGATTGCATTGCTATTAGCCTTTTGAGCCTTGCTCATGTTCTTACCATCACCTCCACTCTTTTAGCTGATCATACACTTCCACTTAATTGTTTACCGTTTTGAGGAACAGCTACGATGAGTGATTCTATTAGCCACCCTCGTTACATTTTCATGTTTGAGAAAGTTCTAAACTTACCTGGAACTAGTTTCTAACCAGATACATCACTCGTTCCTCAAAAAACGAGTCTATTTTAAGCTCTTTTTGGACTCATAAAATATGAAAAGATTGCCAAGCTACTGGTCTTTCCAGCTCGTTAAAGTAAAGGGAAGTGCCATCCCTCCTCTACATTTTAATCTTTTTGGACCTGAGGGATCATTACACAAAAAGATCGAGCGCTTTTCTTTCTTGGCTCGCTAAAACTATCGAAAAGTCATCCTTTTCATATTATTTTATACATTTTTGGACTTAAGGGATTATGCCATGAAAAAGGACTGTTGGAGTTTCCTTTCCATCTCTTTTCAGACTCTCTAAACATGAAAAGGATCGAGTTATCTTTGTCGTTAAACTCGTTAAAACAACAGCGACAAACTTGTCCATCTGGACAAGAGCAAGTTTCACTGTCGCTAGGCTCGCTAAAACATAGCGACAGGTTTGCGCGAAGGGAAAATTAAGGAACTAGCATATGTTATAATCCTCAAGCTTGAAAAAAATAAAGAGGTACTGGTCAGCAATGACTGGGGAAAAAGGGAAGAAAACTTGAAGAACTTCATTGGTAGAAGGTTGCTCTTGAACATGACACTTTCACTCCATCACCATGATTGAGTCGGGTTGGGTTATTTCGTTCACCATCACCATTGGTATTCCGTACCATCCATGGGGTTAATGCTACCGATCCATCTCAGTTTCGTCGATATGTTCAAGAGAAGTCATTCAGAGAATTCATCAACCTAGCTAATGCCTCATCCACTACAATGCTTTCACTCTACATTTTTCATGACCGCCATTCCTGAACCTTGTATCATCAGATTGTTTTCACCTCCAGAAAATCATTTGCTCCATTTCGTGTTGTAGATGTGGGATTCATTAAAGCCCTCCTACGATGGGTCACTTCTTGTTGACATCAGCTCATTATCCAAGAAGTTGAATTAGGAACAACCCTTTCAGTACTTTGAAGCTTGCATGCCTCAATGGCAAGTTTCTCACTTCCGTTGACAGGTTTACATCGATGGCCTTCGACCGAAAGATTTTGCATGGTGTTCGACATAAGATCCTATATTCACACCATGTGAATTGTACTATAGTACCTTGAGGGTCATTATCATTATCGGTGATTCCTCTCGTGCCTGTTAACAACTTACATCATTGGCTGGTAATCAGGCGATGTCTTTCCATGTTCAACTTCAGGACATCTTTTCACATGGATTGACTTGTACATTGGGTGAAGATTGAATGAGTTTGAAGACCTCGGATCTAGTTTCATCGATCTAGGCTGCGATATATTCAGGAAAATAAAGACATCAAGTGTACTCCATAGTTGCATAGATGATCATCCATGCTAAGGGATGATGGCTCTATAAGAATAATCAGTCTACCACACAGACGATTTTCTGTCCTATGTACATGAAAATGAATTTACAAAGCTGAGCATGGGAATGCCCGCCTTAGTTAGATCATGGAAATAATATGAAGATAATATATTGTATTGTATTTTATACAGGTCACCTTCCAGTTCGAAAAACCTCGGATCCTCATGATAAAGCATTTACCCCGACATCAGAAGATTTACGACCTCATGCTTTAGGGGGCAACTATTATAGACATATTTTGGAATTACAACCCCAATCAGATATGTCGATAAACCAAGGGCTCTTAAACCCCTAAAAGTGTTGTTTCACATACTAAAAGATCAAGGTCAACTAATTACATCATTTCCCAGAAGTTCTCCCTAAAAAACCACTCAGAATTGGTCAAAATTGGACCATACAGACTGCTCCATGCTAAGGGTGTGATGCATACTGACTGTAACACTAGCTAGGTGTGATGCATACTGAAAGAGCCTTCTGTATGGTGTGATGGGCAAGAGTAGAAAAATGGCAGAGACAGTTTTCTAGGTGGAAACCCAGAGAATCTTCTAGAAACTTCTCATATGACACTTTCCTCTCTAAATTCACCCAGGGATGAGTAAGAGATCATGAAATCTCCAAGTGGAACCAAGAACTATCAGTGAAATGACACTAATCAAAAACCTAGAAGCCGATTCACCCCTCTGCAAATATCTATAAATGGATCCCTCATCCTAGAGGTCCAAAGGCTGGAATTTTGTAATTTGTAAGGAAGTGTTGTTGGCTTCTCTTTGAGACATTGCATTGTTGGGTGATCTTGTTTTTCATGAGGTGAAGAGGGCTTTCATTATGGGAGGATGATGCTGGATCAGTCAATCGAGTTTTAATCCTCTCTTCTACTTCTATTATCAATAAAGTTATTTGAGTTTTCCTCCATATACTTGTGTACTTGTGAATCTTGTATTTATGAATGCAATTGTATGGTTAATGTACTTCTGATTCTACATTATTTATGGTATTATAGATCTCTATGCTTTGATGGTGTTCTATGGCTTTGTCTCTATAGGTGTTCTTTAAAGTGGGACAAGTGAGTAAGGAGTGGCAAGCTTCATCAAAGGAGAGAGGAAACAAGCAAGGAGCCAAGTGAAATATTAAGGTTGGTGCTCTCTGCTTCTCTCTTGTCTATCATACATAAAAGAAAACACAAGTTACTTTGAATTGTTTGTTTCTAAGATAGCTACCCGTCTTAGTGGGACTAGCAGATCAAATAGACACTAGTTTTCCTGGAAACAACAGCATTGCGAATGGTTTGTGGCATCGCTAACACTGCATTTGAGGAACGCGTTATCGCAACAGAGGTTAACAACCCAGGCAGAGGCCTTCGAGATTGTGATAAGGCTACATGAGACCCTGATGCAAGATCCTAACCTCGAAATTTAGTAGATCCATGGGCAGTTGAAAAACTTATCCCTTGAGATGCAGAGTCTGAAATAGGACATGACAGTTCGCCTGGAAGCGCGCGAAGAAGTATGGTGCGTAAAATTCAAGGGTCAAGGACATAACAAGCACCATTGCTCAGTGTTCATGAATTACCTCGTGGGAGGAGGACCAATGCCGTTAAGACCGGAGGCCTAAGAAGGACCTAGCATGGTGCTTGCTTTGTGGCGCGTGATTTGTCAAATAGGAGGAAAGCATGCTACAGACAACTGCCATTTGTTATAGAAGTACACATAGAATTTGCAACAGTTCTTCTGTAACTTTTGTAGATCAGTTAGACATGATGAGCGCACTTGTAGAAGCTATGAGCTAATGATGGATATGACTCCCACCTACAGAATTCAGGCTGAAACGTGACCCCTTGACCGGAATGAAGGAGTGGCACGAACCAGATTTTAGGTGCACAGACAAGGCTGAGGTGGATGAGGACCTGGAAGAGGTTGTAGACAACTGATATGTTAATATTGCGAGGGTCCAAGACATCATGCCCATGATTATACAAATCCAACACGTCCATCATGTATGTATTGTACCTTATTTGATCATGAGATGAAGGATTGTCCCACACTAATAGGTAGGTTGCACGACAGGCGAGCGCTCCAACCTCCACCGACTTAGAACCTACAGATGATGAGGTCTGAGTTGCGTGACGAAGACCCCAATGTGAACATTGTGCTCTGAAGTGGAATTACGAAAGGATATGATAAAGGCAAACAACCTGAAGATAGTACTTGGGTTAGCATGGCTCCGACGAAAGAACCAGAGTTTGATTTGGAGAGCACTAAGAAAACCTTCATGGAAGGTAGGAAGAGCTTCACTAATGCCTCCCCTTCAGGAAGCAAAGACGGACCGAAGCCAAAAATGGACCCATCGATGCTCACGATGTTCCTAGAAACATGCATGAAGCTACTGTGTGGCAATAAGGCTATAAAGGTGTTACATAAAATATTGTCACCATGACTTTTTGCAGTCAGTGTGAGTCTATCACCACTCATACTGTCCTCCTTTGCAAGTCTCAAACCTCAGATCTTCATGTCAAGCCTTCAAAATGAGAGAAAGTCCTTGAAAATCTCTAAAACTCTGGTTCTGCACTTTCTCTTAGCATTACCTGTGGTCCCGCACCCCTTGGTCATGTCCCCTGTAGACATGCCCGCTCTATCTTTAAAGGAAAGGGTGCGAACCCCTGTAAAAGTAAAAAAGGTGCAAGTTTATTATTAAAAACTCACTTTGGGTTAATTCTGGATGCTTCTAGAAGGAATCTTGAGGTGGCAAGTTCGCTCCTAGGTGGTTCATGCATCCCATAACTAAAGGAGCTAACCACTTGATGTGAGGAGCTTATCCCTTTGAAGGAGGACTCTATCCCTTCATAGGTGGACCTGGTAACATCCTTCCTCTGTACTATAAAATGAGGCATTGGGCTGGTTACTAGAGAGGTTGAAAGCTGAACATTTTTTAGGGTAAATGTTGTTGGAATTTAGACTTCCTATTTGAGCTTGAGAGGAGAGATTACATACCTTTTGGCTTCATTGGGAAGAGAGTGAAACTTGTCAAAGTAGAGGAGATTCTTGTTGGACCCTGGGAGGAGCTTGTACAACATCAAGGCACCAAGGTTGTAAAGTTCTTCTTTGTTTAAAGTTAATACAATCAAATTCATTTTTCTCAATAAATTGTCTTCTATGATTTATTTCATGAATTCCTTGATCATCATGATAAATATGGTTTATTATATTGGCTATACAGGTGTTATTTGATGTGTGCTTGTTAGTGTTTACGGGTTCTTTAAAAGGAAGCTCATTTGTACAAATGGAGTGTGGCTTCAACAAACTAGCATTGGACTTGAGGTAGGGTCTAAAACACCTGTTGGCCTTTATTTATAAATTTCATATTTAGAGAAAGATAGAATTTGTTTGGTTTGCTTGTCGCTAGATATCATTGGAAACTAGGGAGATCGGTCTTGTCTGCAAGAACGATTTATCCGCCCGACAAAATGGCGACCCCGCTGGGGACTTGAATTTTTGGTTTTTGCCTTTGCTTTTACTGTGACTTGAGAAACTGTTTCTTTGTTTCTAGTTTTTGCTTGCTGTGTGGGATTGGGTAGGCTTTTAGATTTTGAATTGTTTTTATTTTTTCATGGTTTTGAGAGTGGACTGCACCTATTGTTTGTAACACAGTGCGGACATACCCGCACTGTTTGTTTACTACATAGTGCGGTACCGCACCTGGTTATACCGGGGGACTGCGAACCCTGTCAAATTTTTGAAAAACTAAAATCTTTTCATCTAGTTAAGCCTAGGATTTGTTTATATGCTTTTAGTGTCTACCCAGATCTACATGTGTTCTGTCAAAAATCCTTGTTTATGAGTTTCTTTTAGCAAATTCCTCATCTCATCAATCTCCATTAAGTTAATTGGGTGTTTTGAGTCTCTTTTTTGAGAAATTCTTAATTTGATTTCCTTTGGTCATTGCTTGGAGGTTTGTCTTAGTCTTTTCACAATTTTGCATCTTTTTGCTTTTGTTGTATGAGTGTTAATTGCCTTTGAGTGTTTTTATTTTTTTGATCTTTGGAACTCTCACCCAATTTTCTTGACTTACACTTGATTGCTTCTTAGATTACATTAGAATCATCTTGTGTTTGAGAATTCTCTTGCATAGATCACATTTGCATAATTGGAATTCTCATTTTCAGAATATGAATGAAAAATGTGCATAGATTACATTTGCATACTTTTCATGTGAATTGTGCATAGATTACGATTTCATAGTTTACATTCTGAAAAATCAATCGTAGATTTAGATCAGCTTTCTTTGATTTGAATTTACATATTTTTATGCTTGTTTTTAACACACAAAAATAAAAATAAAAAATGTTTTGGAATTGATTTGCATTAGTTTTTCTTGATGAAATTAGTGCATTAGAGAATTTCTTATATTTTCTCTTAGTGATCAATTTTTTGCATTGTTGGAAGTGAATGGAAACTCTCTCCTTACTTTAGTTAGGATTCATCGAATTGAAAAGATTACATTATCATATTCGATTGCATTCAGTTTTGGGTCAGGTCATAACACCATTGGTTACATATCCATTTACCCTTTTGAGTAATAACAACCTAAATAACATAGCACTTAATTAAAATTCATCTAGTAATTTTTACATTTTTAGGGCTCTTTCCACCAATCTAGCTTAGGCTAGTGTCTTGGAATAGGTTTAAGTTAACTCTCCAAGATAGTAAAACAAACAAGTAGTCGATCTTGCGGTAGGAAATAAATTCCAATTGTTACATATATGCTCTGGGAATCTCCTCTTAAAGGAGTCAAGCACGAGATCATATCTGAACCAGTGAGGTAATCAATCCTTCCTCATTGGTAATGATAGCAGATATACATCTATTAAAAATTGTAAACCTCGGATTAACCATTGTTGAGGAGCCTGGGATCACTTGTTGGTAAACCTTGGATTATGTCAAGGAGCCTTCAAGGGGATTGAGCTTTGTTACTCTGCCCTTGCGTGTGTATCAGATCACAGACTGTTCCCCCAGGTATATTTGTTTCTATTGGTAACCATAGTGACCATAATCTATAGGATTCTTTCCTAAGGTGACGGTGGAGGGAAGATCCCACTGCACCTGGAGCAGACGTCGACTAGACTCACTTGGACTCTCTGGGGGGGGTTCTCTTCACTCAAGACGGTTTTGTGAAGAAACTTGTGCCAGTCTATTTCATTAATCAGGTTGTCGGGGTAACTATTCCAATTGCCTTTTCTGTATTGAATTTTGCGACGTTGGATTTCATCACCAACTAGTGTTTTTGGTACGAAAAGTTATTGTTTGTGTGTGGTTTGACTCCTAGATTTGATAGCGCGTGTTAATTTGTTTGTTTTTACTTTTGAGACCATGGGTGTGAAATGTGAATTTTAATTGTTAGGTGTGAATCATGAATTGTTAATAAAATTCACTGAAGTTGAATATAATGGCAACTGTTCCGGAATTTACCAACCAAGGAACCCTTCTTAATGAGAATCCTAGTACTTTTCCTTTCTTTGGAAATGTTGGTCCTCCTTATATGGCTACTTTGTCATTACTTGGATTTACAATAGGTTTACCGATATGGTTATTTTCAACTTTTTTGGCCCCAGATACTCCAATTGTTCCACCTCAACCGAATGCTTCACCTCAACAGAGTTCACCATCTCAACATCACCAACCTCTTGTTGACCCTTTACCTTCTTCGCCTAATATTTCTTCCTCTATTTCTTCCTCTTCGCTTGGTAAAAGTTTTGACGCTAGTAGCCAGGTAGCTAAGAAGAAGAAGAAAGGGAAGAAGAAGAAGAAGCAAGATAAGAAAGAAGTCAACCAACCAACCATGGATGTAAGTGTTAGTTGTGTTGAGGAAACCTCCAACATGCATCGTAAACCGAAATACCCTTGCAAGCTTTGTAAGGGTGACCACTTCCTTATCAATTGTCCTGGTATTCCAAGGGTCTTAGAAGTATGGTCAGAAAAATCTCACCAACTTTCCATTGATCCATCAACTAGTGATAGTCAGGTTCCTCGGAAAAAGGGTAAAGTTAGGTTTCCTTGTAAGTTATGCAAAGGAAGTCATCAAACTCACATTTGCCCTCACATGGATGAGGCCTCAAAATTGTTGGAAAACCTTACTGTTCCACAGCCAGAACTTCCAACTAGTTACCATAAACTTTCTCCCAACCTACCGTCAACTGACAGAGTGATTGATCTAATTTCAAGTATGGTTGATCCCACTCTTCCATTGGAGAGTGAAACTCAGATCACTCAGGTTGATGATCCATTAGTTGATCAAGTGGTCGATTCAATTTCAAATTTGGTCAATCCCACTCTCCCTTTAGAGAGTGAACTTCATACCGCTCAGGTTCTTCTTGTTACATCAGATTCTTCTACACCGAGGGGAATTTCACCTATTTCTACAGAACCCCCTCCAAGTACTGAGGTCTTTTCCTTTGATTGGAATAGACTGATAGAACCTCGTCTTCCTTCCTCCATCCCTTTCCAAATCATTGACAAGGCTGCTGGTAGGGACATACATCGCACACAAGTAGATGAAGGTGCTTCTGTTAGTATTTTATTCTCAACTGCTTGGAAAGCTTTGGGTTCCCCTCAGCTTGCACCTATTACACAGAATCTGAAAGCTTTTAACAGAACCATTAGTGAACCTTTAGGGATCCTTCTTGAGTTTTCTATTACCTTGGAAGGTAAGACTATCTGTATTGATCTTATGGTAATTCAAGGTCTCTTTGATTTCAATTTACTCCTTGGGCGAGACTATGTTTATGCAATGAAAGCTGTCATATCGACACTCTTTCGCGTGATGTCTTTCCCTCACAATGGAAATATTATGACTGTAGACCAGCTTTCGTTCCCTAGTCTTCTTTCAACTACCAATAATATGACACCCCTAAATGTTCCTGATTCTAAAGTGGTATCTACCCCACCACGGGTTAATTATGTGGAAACTGGTCCCATGTTTTTAGTTACCGATGTACGTGAGCCTCTCACTGTTTGCTCATCTTCCTTTGATTTAGATCCAATAATTGACATGGAAAACTCTATGGGATTACTTGAACACGATGTTCTTATCCCTTTTGAGTCCCTTGACATGTGTTCCTTCCAGAGAACTATTCTTCCTTCTGATGAAGACCTCTTGGAAGCCATGATCAAGGTGTGTCCATTGACATGTCTTTATTCTAGTTGGAAGCCATGATCAGTGAGTACGAGGATAGTTTTTTCCTGTATCAACCTCGTTAAAAAATGAAACAGACTATCATGAGGATAGTTATTTTCCTGTGTCAACCTCGTTAAAAAATGAATCAGTTGGTTCGAGGAAAGTTCCTTTTACTGTGTTGACCTCGTTAAAAAATGAATCAGTGAGTTAGAGGATAGTTCCTATTACTGAGTCAACCTCGTTAAAAAATGAATCAGGTATGAGGACAGTTCTTTTCCTGTGTCAACCTCATTAAAAAAAAAAAATGAATCAGTAGGTTATATAGGTAGATTGTAGAGAATAGACTTGAGCATAGTTCCTTGTCTTGTGTCAAGCTCATTAAAAAATGAATCAAGGATTTTAGAGCATAGTTCCTTGTCTTCTGTCAAGCTCGTTAAAAAATAAATCAAGTATTTTAGAGCATAGTTTCTTGTTAGGTAGATTGTAGACAGTAGACTTGAGCATAGTTCCTTGTCTTGTGTCAAGCTCATTAAAAGAATGAATCAAAGATTTTATGAGCATAGTTCTTTGTCTTGTGTCAAGCTCGTTAAAAAATGAAACAAGGAGTCATGAGCATAGTTCCTTATCTTGTGTCAAGCTCGTTTAAAAAATGAAACAAGGGTTTTGAGGATACTTCTTTTCCTATGTCAACCTCACTAAAAAATGAAACAACTCCCTCGAGTCTTTCCAAGATCTTGAAAGTAAACCTTCATTTCATCCACCTCATTGAATGCAATGAATCTTGGGGGGCATGTACCTCGTTTTGCGTCATTATGCTGGGGGCATGCGAACTTATAAAAAGCATAGTTTTTTGTTTCAAGCTTGTGTAAACATGAAACCAAATCCAAGCAGAGTTCTTTATGGTTCAAGCTTGTGTAAAAATGAACCTATGCCCAATTTACATCTCTTGATTGTCGTTTTTATCCGCTAATTTCTTTTAGATGAGCCTTGGTTGTTTTCATTCCATTTGCTACCATCTCTTTGGCTGATCATATGCTTTCACTTGGTTGTTTACCCTTCCTGAGGGACCGCATCTATGAGTGGTTTTATTAGCCAGCCTCTTAGCCATTACATGTTTTGAGTAGTTCCACCATCACTGGAACCAGTTGCTACTCTTTATACCACTCATTCCTCTAGGACGAGTCCTCTTTAAGCTCTTTTCCGACTCATAAAATATGAAAAGATTGCCGATTTTTTCCCTTTCAAACTCGTTAAAATGGAATTAAAAGGACGATCCAATTTCAGCTCTTTTCTGACCGCATAAACATCAAAATATTTCTAGACTTTTGTCGTTTCAAGTTCGATATTGGTAATAAAACGATGTGTCTTTGATCACTTTTTTACTTTTTCAGATCAGGGACATTAATTATGAAAAGTACTCCTTGATCGTAATGGTTAAGCAGTTCTCTCAAGTATTATTTTATACTTTTTCGGGCTTGGGAGACACAAATTTACGAAAAAGGACAACCATGGAGTTTTCTAAAGTTTTTCTTCTGACTCCCTAAAATTGAAAAATGCCAAGTTTCTCCTATATTGGACTTGTTAAAATTTAACAGTAAAGGACCTGTTCAATTACAAATAGGAACGGACCACTCCTTCTTAGGGTTCAAATTTAAACTAAGTTGGAATCATTCGAAGGATGAGCTTATAATCAAGCAAATTTTATCCTCCTCAAGCTTGTCAAAAATAAAGAGGTACTTGCCAGAAATGGTGGGCGAAAAGAGAGAAAAATGAACCTATTTGTCATACTTTGTGTCTCAGAAAAACATTTAACTACTCTTGAACATGACACTTTTTGTTCACCTGGGTTGGGAAATCCTTTGCCTAACAGTTAATCAAACCATATTGAGAGTCTTCAGCCGGTTTCTGGGTATTAGCTTTGGGCCAATTTTCACCAAACCATTTTCAGTGTCATTATGTGTTCAAGAGGTCAGTGCAAATAAACCATTCATCTGCAAAATATTTGTCATCCATCTTGACCATCCCTGAGTCAGTCCTTGCAACTATATTTCTTGAAACTTGATCTATGATTTCGTGTTGTGGGCTTGCCTACGGCGGATTGCTTTCTATCGACTTCAGCTCATTATCTAGAAAGATGATCTAGAAATTGTCAGTACCTTGGGATCTGCATGCCTCAATGGCATGTTTCTTGCCTTCGACGATAGGTTGCACCATTGACCTTCGATCAAAGGATTCCGTGACATGTTCGACATCAACACATATATTCACATTTCATGGATTGTACTGAGTACTTTGAGAGCCATTGACATTACTGGTGGTTTCTCTCACACTTGTTAATAGTTTACATAATTGACTGGTAATCAAGTGGTTTCTACCATGTTCGACTTCGACACATTCATTCACATGGATAGAATCGTACTATTTCAGGAAGTAGAAATCAAGACCCTGGATCTAGTTTCCACCATCCAGGCTGTGAGGAATTTTGTATCCATTATACAGTGGACTATTCATAAACAGATGGATGCGTCCATACTGTGTCTACATGTGTCTATACTTGTGATGTATTACAATATCATTCCTATATCAGAGCAGTTTAGTTAATTTTCCAGTCAGTTTTGATCTGAGTATGGGAATGCCTGCCTTAGCGATGATATGATCTCATATATATATTTTGTATTGAATGTTTTTACAGGTTCCAACCAGGCTCTCGACAAGATGATCCTCAAAATGATAAAGTACTTCACTCTTCTTAGATGACAAATACTATCTATTACAGACTTCGTACTTTAGGGGGCAATCTGTTACACAAAATATTGTCACCATGACCTTTTGCAGTTAGTGTGAGTCTATCACCACTCATACTGCCCTCCTTTGCAAGTCTCAAACCTTAGCTCTTCATGTCAAGCCTTAAAAATGAGAGAAAGTCCTTGAAAATCTCTAAAACTCTAGTTCTGCACTTTCTCTTAGCATTACCTACGGTCCCGCACCCCTTGGTCATGTCCCCTGTGGACCTGACTGCTCTGTCTTTAAAGGAAAGGGTGCAGACCCCTGTAAAAGTCAAAAAGGCGCACGTTTATTATTAAAAACTCACTTTGGGTTAATTCTGGATGCTTCTAGAAGGAATCTTGAAGTGGCAAGTTCGCTTCTAGGTGGTTCATGCATCCCATAACTAAAGGAGCTAACCCCTTGATGTGAGGAGCTTATCCCTTTGAAGGAGGACTCTATCCCTTCATAAGTGGACCTGGTAACTTCCTTCCTCTGCACTATAAAATGAGGCATTGGGCTGGTTACTAGAGAGGTTGAAAGCTGAACATTTTTGAGGGTAAATGTTGTTGGAATTTAGACTTCCTATTTGAGCTTGAGAGGAGAGATTACATACCTTTTGGCTTCATTGGGAAGAGAGTCAAACTTGTCAAAGTAGAGGAGATTCTTGCTAGACCCTGGGAGGAGCTTGTACAACATCAAGGCACCAAGGTTGTAAATTTATTCTTTGTTTAAAGTTAATGCAATCAGATTCATTTTTCTCAATAAATTGTCTTCTATGATTTATTTCATGAATTCCTTGATCATCATGATAAATATGGTTTATTATATTGGCTATGCAGGTGTTATTTGATGTGTGCTTGTTTGTGTTTGCAGGTTTTTTAAAAGGAAGATCATTTGGACAAATGGAGCGTGGCTTCCACAAACTAGCATTGGACTTGAGGTAGGGTCTAAAACACATGTTGGCCTTTATTTATAAATTGCATATTTAGAGAAAGATAGAATTTGTTTGGTTTGCTTGTCGCTAGATATCATTAGATACTAGGGAGATTGGTCTTGTCTGCAAGAACGATTTATTTGCCCGACAAAAGGGATTGTAGGAACTCATTAATAGATGTGGTGGGACCGTACCAGGAGAACCACGCGTAGTATGGAAGATTGGAAAGCATGTGACGAGGACAGGAAGAGAAATGAGGTTGACTGTGATAAATTGGAGAATATGAGATGGACCAAGTAATTTTGGACCTAGTGTAGGATGTGAACGTTCTGCCGAAGCAGACATGGGAGCGCATGGGAAGGCCTATGCTACAATGGTATCCTATCCAGCTACGAATGGCGAATGAGAAAAAGATAATACCCATGGGATATTGCAAGGAATCGTCGTGGATATTGAAGGAGCAAGCACACTAGCAGACTTTGAAGTGACAGAGATTGTTGATGACAACAGTCCCTATCCCACGCTCTTAGAAATTGATTGGAGCACTGAGATAAACGGGGTGATAAATCTAAAGAAGCACAAGATGATTTTTGAGAAAAAGTCTTTGCACGTAGTCATACCTTTGGACCCTGCAGAAGGATCACGCTACACAGAGCCGGTGCGTAACTATGAAAGTGATGACAATTTGGATTGCATCTACAAGATAACCACGCGAGAGAAAGACTAGGTAAATCCCACCACGTATGGATGAATCTCATGGGAGCATGAAAGCTCCTATACATCGGATTCCGATGAGGAAATAGAGTAATGGAAGAACCAGTTGCATGAGGTGACCATGCTAAATTGTAATATGATGACAAGATCATTGTGCTGCATATCAACAAAAGTGAGAGATCTACCTACTTATGTTTGGTTAAGTGAGGTAGATGCTTTCCTGAATAGATTTGAAAGAGAACTACTGGAACAACAATTTTTTGAGGCTTTGAAATGAGTACTATGTGCTACACCTACGAGGTGGTGGGGTACACACCAAGGAAGCTTTGAGGACTGGCGCGAATGCAAGAGAATGATGTGCATGCATTTTTGGAAGCCTCAGATGTGAATAACAGACAAATATTATGGATGAGATGATCCACACGTGCACCTGGCCAAGTGGATAGAGGTCTATGGAGAAGAGCCACAATCTGAGTGGGTGCACCTATTCTTTCATACCCTAGATGTTATACCCATGAACTGGTATATAGAGATGCAGCTCCACCATGGGACAAGTGAATGGGATATCCTGCGTGAAGGGTTCTTGTTAACCTTCACTTTTGAGGATTGTTGGTGGGAAACTATTAATGACACACTACAAGCAGTAAAAGAAGCTATCTTTAAGATACCACAGGAGCCAATAGAATTGATTAATCTTGAATGGGCTACTCAGTTGAGCTACGTGTTGGAGTGTTATAATGTAAATACTAAAGAAGATGAGTAGGATCTATGAAAAATTCACATTCCAGAAACAAAAGGCCATCACGAGGTTCAAGGACCACTGATTAAAGACCCTGACATAACCACGTCAGTAAAAACAAAGCAAGTGAACATTGGTATGGAAGCTGAACCTATGTATGCAATGCTCGATGACTACTGGGATGACGTGATGGTGGATAAGGTCGTTGAGTTACTACTTCGAGTACCAGGACTTATTCCTGACCAAGATCATGGACATAAAAGGAATCATAGGAGATTTAACAATGATGAGGATCACATTAAAGCCCAACGTGAAGACAATTAAGTAGAAGCCTTATGCTTGAATATGAAATACAAGGAGAAGGTCCACGTAGAACTGGACAAAATTCTCGCAGCATGAATCATTGAGCCGGTGGAAGAATTTGATTGGCTAAGGCCTATGGTGGTATAGGAAAAGAAGTAGAAGGGTGAGATAAGAATATGCGTGGATCTCATAAAATTGAATGATGTGTGTGTGCATGACCCATTCCAAACTCCGTTCACAGATGAAGTATTGGAAAATGTCGGTGGGAAAAAAGCATATTCTTTTACTGATGGATTCTCATGGTACCACCAGATCAAAATCGCGCCAGAAGATAGGAGCAAGAACACCTTAATGACTGAGTGGGGCTTCTTTAAATACACTATTATGTCTTTTGGGTTGAATAACACGTTGGCCATCCTTCGCGCATAGTTGATGCAACATTCCAGGAATATATCCACAAGTTCCTAGAGGTTTATCTTGATGATTGGACTGTATTTGGGCTAGTTAAGCACCATGTAGTGAGCTTACGCTTCATATTGGATACCTGTCAAAGACATCAAATCGCACTGAACCTTAAGAAGTGTACATTCCTCATGCCTTTTGGGAACTTACTGGGACATGTGGTTTGTAGATAGGGATTGATGGTAGACCCCACGAAGATTGTGGTAATTCTAAATTTGGAAGCATCGCGAAGTGTGAAATAGCTGCGTGCTACCCTGGGACATACAGGGTACTATAGGAAGTTCATCAAAATCTATGCCTAGATCACCGCACCGATGGAGAATCTGATGAAAAAAGATGTCATGTTATACTGGAATGATGACTGTAATAAAAGCCTAGATTTACTAAAAGAAAAGATGGCTTCTGTGCCGATCCTGGTCTTCCCGAAATGGGACGAGGAGTTTCATGTCCATTTTGACGCATCGTGTATAGCACTGGGAGCAGTACTAACACAGGATGGTGGAGAGGGTTTTGATCACCCTATCATGTTCGCGAGTCACAAATTGTCTAAAGTAGAAAATAACTATTCCACCACTAAACATGAGGGATTGGCTATGGTGTACGTGCTCGAGAAAGGTTGGAACTATTTTCTAGGGGGACACTTCAAGATGTATACATATCATTCTAGGCTGAAATACTTGGTCAATAAGCCTATGTTGGGGGGGCGCATATGCAGTGTTAGACCCCTATACTACTAGTGTAACCCCTTATTGTTATTAGTACAACCCACTTATTATATTGTTGTACCCAAGTAGTCCCCATATTTTTACTATTGTGCCCCATAGAAGCCCACTATTGTTAATATTGTGCCCTTACATTATTATTGTTATGTCGGCTCTGATTATATTATCACCCCTTAGACTCCTATATATAGAAAGAAGGTCTTATCATTTGTATCATCCAAGAATTGTTCATTTGTGTAATGTAAAGGAGGTTTCCCCCTTGAAGAGGCTTATTTCTAAAGCGTTCATCTATCTTTTCTATCTTTTTGTGAGCTAGTTTGATAACATTTGGTATCAGAGCTTTGGATTCTAGGGTTTCCCTGCTCCAAATAGGTCATCGTGGAAATCTCACTATAACTTATTTGCTACAATGTTTTAGAAGAAAAAAAAATACCATTTGAGAAGAAATCGTGCTAAACGTTGGATCGGAATTTCAGAGCTTGTCTCACTATATTTTCAAAGAAATGATCTGAGGAACTTAGGGTTTTTGCAAACTCCAGAATTTCAACTAAAACAGGTCATCGTGGTATTTTTGCTATAATTGTTTCACTATGAAATTTTAGAATCCAAACCAGAAACCCATTTGAGAAGAAATTGGTCTGAACATCGGCTCCAAATTTCAGATCCTGTCTCACTATAGTTTCAGAGATATAGTCTGAGGAAGTTAGGGTTTTTGCAGACCCCTGAATTACATTCCAAATAGGTCACCTTGGGAAAATAGTCATAACTATCTCTCTCAGCATCAGACTGAAATTTCGTAAGACATTATAGAAAGAGGACGGACTGCAGTTTCTTGTATATATTTTTCAGATCCAAAGGTCAAAAAAGTGACACGTGGCACTTCATACAAGTTTTCTCTTCTGAAAAGGTATATAATCAGGTCATCTTGGGAGATTATGCATAACTCTTTCTTGGAGAATCCAATTTCAATCAGACTGGTGGCATTGGAAAGAGGACACAGTGGGCTACTGCAGGTCACAAATTTAGAACAAGAAGAGCCGAAATTATAGAGTGATAGTCATTTCAAGATCGAGCTCCTAAAATCAAGAAAAGGTGATATGAGGAAGTTTGATGGCAAGGATCCGGTAAATTGGATACTACAGATGGAGAAATATTTTGATCTACATGGTGTACCACTATTACAAAAGGTATGTATTGCATCTTCATATTTAGAACAAGATTAATTTTTATGGTATAAAGGGCTTTGTTCTCATAAAAAACATGTTACATGGTCAATTTTCACAGAGGAATTATAGCACATTATGAGAATACAAAGAGCAACACCTTGTTTAGAGCAACACCACAACAATTGGAAGAAGAGAAAAAGGGCTTTGTTACAAAGTGGAAAGAAAAATTATGGCAACAAGGAATTCTACCCCTCACAACTATAAATATGGAAGTGTTGTTTCTTCTAGCCTTCCACAACCTATAAGAGTTACACCACAACAATTGGAAGAAAAAAGAGGAAAAGGGCTTTGTTACAATTGTGATAGAAAATGCACTAAAGGTCATAAGTGTGCTGTGAAGAAATTATTTTAAATAGAGTATGAAGAGGAGGAAGAAAAGAATCAAGAAACATCAAAAGAAGAGGGTATACACCAGGACCCAACCCCAGAGAAAGAAGAAATGAATCCGACCATATCTTTTAAAGCATTGGTAAGAATTACCACTCCTCAAACTATCAATATAGAAGGACATATCAAGAATAAAAATGTTCAAGAAGTGAAAGATCACATCGAGCATCAAGAAATGAATCTTGCCATATCTTGTAAAGCATTGGAAGAAATTACCACTCGTCAAACTCTCAAGATAGAAGGACATATCAAGAAGAAAAAGGTTCAAGCAGTGACAGATCACATCGAGCATCAACAACAAGTTCTCCAACTTTTAAACGATAACTTCACTTTGGTGCAAAATCGAATGAAACAACAGGTAGATCAATATCATAGTGAAAAATGTTTTGATGTAGATGATTGGGTATTTTTACTGCTACATCTCAAGAAAGCTATTTATGAGAAGGAAATGTTGGCAATACTACATGCACTTCAGAAATGGTGACCTTACTGAAGGGGAAGACACTTCAAGGTAAATATGGATCATGATAGTCTTAAATACTTTTTAGAACAACTATTATCTTTAGAAGAACAAAAAAAATGGGTCACAAATATGTTGGGTTATGACTTTGAAATCATCTATAGAAAAGGGAAGCAAAATTTTCTTTCAGATGCACTCTCAAGAAAGGATGAGGATGTGGAAGTGCTATTTCTATTATCCAACCAGATTGAATAAATGAAGCAAGGGATGAATGGAAGAAGGATAAAGAAGTATGGCCACTCATTCAAAAGTTGTAGAAGATCCAAATTAAAACAATATTTCTAGAACTTGAATAGGAAGGAAAAATCATATTGAAACCTGGAGCAATCACAGAAATAAGAACCTGATAGCTACAAAAAGATCAATTTCAAAGTATCTCATCAAGTGGAAGAACTTACCCGCTGAAGATTCCACATGGGAGGACAAGAATTTTATACAGAAGCATCAAGAACTACTCAAGCATTGAGGACAACACTTTTTGAAGGAGAGGGGCATGTTAGGCCCCTATACTAGTAGTGTAACCCCTTATTGTTATTAGTACAACCCCCTTATTATATTGTTGTACCCATGTAGTCCCCATATTTTTACTATTGTGCCCCATAGAAGCCCACTATTGTTATTATTGTGCCCTTACATTATTATTTTTATGTCGGCTCTGATTATATTATGACCCCTTAGACTCCTATATATAGAAAGGAGGTGTTTTCATTTGTATCATCCAAGAATTGTTCATTCGTGTAATGTAAAGGAGGTTTCCCCCTCAAAGAGGCTTATTTCTAAGGTGTTCATTTATCTTTTCTATCTTTTTGTGAGCTGGTTTCATAACATGTAGGTGGCTTTTATTGTTCCAATAATATGATTTTGAGGTTGATGTGAAGCCTAGACACCTAAACGAAGGACCAGATCACTTGTTACGCATTGAGACAAGAGAGGAACCTACTAGTTTGGAGGAAGGATTACCTAATGCACAACTCTTTGTTGTGCGTGTAGTAGAGGGACACTTTGAAGATATAATCCACTTTCTCATGACGGGAACTAAGCCAAAATAGTACTCCGTCTAGCAGAAGAAGGAATTGGTGGTGCGCGCAGTAGATTTTTCTACCATTGCAAGGAACGTATATAAGATGGGCAATGATGAGATATTGCGAAGGTATGCACTTGAAATTGAATGAAGCCAGATCCTTGCAGACACGCATGGGGGCACTGCGGGAGGACACTATGTATGGAGAGTGACTGTGCAAAAGATTCTTCACGCAAGATTGTGGTGGCCGACCCTTCATTGGGATTCAAAGGTGCATTGCAATGCCTATGATGTTTGTCAAAGAACAGGTAAACAATCACGAAGGGACAAGATGCTTTGAACCTACAAATGATGCTACAACCCTTTGAAAAATGGGCAATCGACTTCGTAGGACCTATCAAACCTCAAGGAAAAATAGGCACAAGATACATTATCACTGCAACAGAGTACCTGACTCATTGGGTAGAAACGCAGCTAGTAAAATATTGCACGGCCACCACAGCCACAAAGTTTCTATTTGAACATGTATTGACAGGATTTGGATGTCCGAAGATCTTGATGAGTGATTGTAGTACACATTTCTTGAATGAAACAATTAGTGCGTTGACAGAAAAGTTTCAGGTGTATCATTAGAAAAGAACCCCTTATCACCCACAAACCAACGGGATAGTAGAAGCATTTAACAAAATACTGGAGACTGCGCTGACCAAAGTATGCTACACACAGTGAAGTGATTGGGACCTACGTGTACCTGCCGTATTATGGGCTTATGGGACAACATACAAGAAACTAACGGGACAGACACCTTTCCGACTGGTCTATGGAGTGGAATTCATAATGCTAATCGTGTATATCATACCTAGTCTACACATAGTAGCGCTCACAAGTATGACGGACCATAGAGCCCTGGAGAAGAGGCTCGTGCAATTGGAGGAACTTGAAGAGGAAATTTTTTTGGCTAGATTCCATCAGCAGGTACAAAAGCAGCATGAAAAGGCCTGGCACAATCAACATTTTAAGTCGCGCACCTTCAAGGTAAATGATTTGGTGTTACTATATGATAGTAAGTTTGATAAATTCCTGGGAAAGTTCAGAATGCATTGGCTGGGACCGTATGTTTTTAAGGAGGTCACATACGGAGGCGTGATGCAACTGGTAAAGTTAAATGGAGAACCTTTCCCAGGCAAAGTGAATGGCAGTTGATTGAAGCCATACACGGGTGGCCCAACTATCTAACTAGCTGATAGAAGCACAGTCGTTGTGCTCTAGGGAGCTGAAAGAATACGCAGGACTATGAACAGATACAGGGGAGTAGTTCCAACACCGCGATCTCGGAACAATGCGTACAGGAGATACAACAGGTAGCCACTTAGTGTGTTACAGACCTTGCAACAGTCCAAGAAGAGTTGGGAGGTCTTTGCACGAATATCTCCACACTGACAGAGTGACTCGAGCATGAGTCATGATGTTTATGTTGGGGGGCTGTTGGGCGTGGGATCCCCCCAAGACACGTTTTGGGGCTTAAAGCCCAAGTTTTGACTAAGTTCGATGTAAAACTCTGCGATTTGTGGGCATAGAGTGCGAAGATGGTAAATGAGTAAGATGGTTGTCTACCTGTAGAAATTCCTACTGTAGATCACCTAATAATGCAATATACTAAAGCAAAATACTTGATCTACTTCTACAACCAATTTAGCGGAAGCTTAATCGAACATGAGCAACATCAATAAGAACACATATAAATGATATGGATAAATCAATCACACATAACATAGAAGATATAACCAAGGGAAAGCCTCAGCCTAAAACCCCAAATCTATATTATCATACAAGTGGAAATATAGCCAGTATTACAAAAAGAATCAGCTCAAAAGCTATCTTGCTCTCTCTGCAATACATCTACTACTCATAGACAGTCAAAGACCTCTCTCAAACCTCCTGATATGCCCTCCAAGCCTCCTATTTCTTTGTGCAATTTTGATTAGGGTCCAATGCAACCACTTGTGTGAATTGGCCTCTTCACACACTCACTAACCCTTGATCTAACTGCGCAATCCTAAAGGAGATAAATCCTTCTCCATGGATGAGCTTCCTTTATAGGAAAAAATTCATCCAGTTGATAGTACATTGTCCCTTCTTTGATCTCAACTAGGTCTTTGTCTGAACTGACATGTATGAGTTATTCATGAGAGAATATTCAGTTACCTGAAGTGCAACAGTTATATGCAAGCATGAATTGACTAACTAAACTCACATTAATTTAAACAAACTCTTTAAATCAATCTAACTGGACTTGACTCAATTAACTGAGCCAACTAATTACAACTCAAATTAGAACTCATCCTTATCTCATTAACTGATGGATAAATTCCTCAATTAATAGAGAGACTGTTGCATGTCCTCACATAGACTTCATGTTTGATTTTTCACAACCAATTAACTCATGGTGAATTAATTAATTTATTTTCAAACAACTATTAAGTTCAAATTCGAATTTTACTTCCTATTTTAGTCCAAGGACTAATTAAAATTGGAATCCATCCCAAACTACTAAAAATAGAAATGTTATTTTTAGCACTTCCATTTTTCATTCCCTATTTCTCAATCCAGCACTGTTACCCAAACTACTATTTATAGTAGTACTATTTTTAGCACTTCTATTTTTAGCATTTCTTGTTGTTATTTTCAACACTCCCTCTCAACAAGAAAGGCATTCAACTCGAACCTGATCCTGTACCTCTGGAATGTTCTACATGCAATACTTCTACTAAGTGTGGTTGCTCCAACAACTCTTGGAAAAAAGAAAAAAAATCCCCACTAATCTCTCCATTGGGCTAGAACATACTCTGATGCTGAAGCTCTGCCTGCTACTGACAAGTGCTCCCTCTCTGACCTCTGGATTGCTGCAACACTCCATGCATCTCACACCGTTGCACACCTCTCTGTGCCATCCTGCACTGGTGCAACACTCCTGTGCTTCTCGCATTGTTGCGGCGTACTAGCTCTACACAATCCTAGGACCCCTGCACTGTAGCTCTCTCTGTCACTCCATCTGCATCTGTCTCTACCCAATCAGCGAGTCCTGCTACTCCACATCGAGGCTCCTGTAGCAAAGTCAAATCAAAGAGGTCAAGTACCTCAAGGATCATGCCCCTCCTCCTTGGCACGATCACTCCACATTTCCCCACCTCCTACCTAGAGGTATGGCTGCATGTGATCCCTCTGCCCACTTGGCTCAAAGTTTCCCCCTACTAGAGGTCTCTGCATGAGTAGATGTCTCTATTTGATCTCCTCTCAGCTTCTCTAGTTGTGGCTGCTCCACAACCTCCTGAAGCTACTTCACCAATCGTGGCTCCTCCACAATCATCTGAGACTTCTTCTAGCACTTCATGTTGAGAGGTAATGTACTCTTCCTCTCAACCACCAAGTATCCATAAGTTGCCTTACTCCTCAAGGCTTTGCATGCATCTTGAACCTCAAGAGAATACAGGTTCTTGAGCCATGAACCAATCTACTTCACCTGTCTAGTGCTGATGTGTCTAAGGAAAACCTTTCCCTTACTAAAGACTACATCATAGCCTCTGTCTTCCAGCATCGTGATCGACAAAAAGTTTCTCTTCAATCCTAGTACATACTTGACATTGGTCAAGGTAAGGTTAGCTCCATGCTCCCTCTAAAAAATAACCGTGCCTACACCTGAGACACTATACTTTTCATCATTACCCATTGCTATGAGTATCTGGAGATCTTTCTCCTCCAAAGTACTGAACAAACTCTCGTCATCGGTCATGTGGAAAGAAGTTCCACTGTCAAGAAACCAACCACTTCCCACCATGGATGAAACCATACATGTGAATAGTGTGAAATCCAACTCGAACTGTGAGGCCAGTGCCTCACCTTCTGATCCTTCCATAGATCCCTTCTTGGATTTCCTTAGTGGACAATTTGTAGCAAAATGGCCCACCTCATGACAACAAAAGCATCACACTTTTGATTTGTCAAACTTCTTCCCACCATGGGAAGAACTAGATTTGGAATGAGAAACCTTCTCCTTCCCCTTCTTCACCTTACTCGCTAAGGCATAGTTTTCTTCATCCTCCATGGATGAAGAACCATCCCTGGTGATTCTTCTTATCTCCTCTTGCATCAAATCCGACCAAAGTCATTCCCAATCTGGCAGTTTCTCTCTTCCATTAACCGAATCCTGGTAGCTATGCTAGCTCTTAGGAAGACCAAGGAGTGCAAGACTCACCATGTCATCATCAGCTGTCACGATCCCTACACTTCCAAGCTCATCCCTACATGTGGTGAGCTTGTTCAGATACGTAGAGATCGTGTCGCCCTTTTCACACTTGATCTTCTGAAGCTTGTCTTTCAGTGCCAGCTTCCTCTGATCACTGCTATTCTAATATAGATCTTTCAATGTTTTCCACATTGAAAATGGTGTCTCCTTCCCATGGAGACTTGAGACTATGTGATCTCGAACTCCCTCCAGAAGGATTCTCCTTGCTCTAGCCACACATTTCTTCCATTCAGCCAATTCAGTAGCACTAGTCGGCTTGGGGAGTTCTTGATCAATGAAGTCCTTTAGACCGTTATCCTCTAGTACTGCTTCCATGCGATCCTTCCAGGCTATATAATTCAAACTGTAATCAAGGGCATATTCAAGTCTTAAACCATTGAACGCCATATGTGAAATATAGATGTGATAAGAACTCAATTTCTATATTCATGAATCACAAACTTATAACTTCTCCCTTCTTGTATACTATTCTTCCTTGACCACCTTTGCTCCGATACCATGTAGAAATTCCCACTATAGATCACCTGATAATGCAATATACTAAAGCAAAATACTTTATCTACTTCTACAACCAATTTAGTGGAAGCTTAATCGAACATGAGCAACATCAATAAGAACACATATAACTGTTATGGAGAAATCATTCACACATAACATAGAAGATATAACCAGGGGAAAGCCTCAGCCTAAAACCCGAACTCTATATTATCATACAAGTGGAAATATAGCCAGTATTACAAAAAGAATAAGCTCAAAATCTATCCTGCTCTCTCAGCAATACCTCTGCTGCTCATAGACAGTCAAAGGCCTCTCTCAAACCTCCTGATCTGCCCTCCAAGCCTCCTATTTCTTTACACAATTTTGATTGGGGTCCAGTGCAGACACTTGTGTGAATTGGTCTCTTCACACACTCACTAACCTCTTATCCAACTGCGCAATCCTGAAGGAGATAAGTCCTTCTCCATGGATGAGCTTCCTTTAAAGGAAAAAATTCATCCAACTAATAGTACACTGTCCCTTCTTTGATCTCAACTAGGTCTTTGTCTGAACTAACATGCATGAGTTATTCATGAGAGAATATTTAGTCATTTGAGGTGCAGTAGTTATATGAAAGCATGCATTAACTAACTGAACTCACATTAATTTAAACGAACTGTTTAGATGAATCTAACTGGACTTGACTCAGTTAACTGAGCCAACTAATTACAACTCATATTAGAACTCATCCTTATCTCTTTAACTAATGGATAAATTCCTCAATTAATAGAGAAATTGTTGCATGTCCTCACATAGACTTCATGTTTGATTTTTCACAACTAATTAACTCATTGTGAATTAATTAATTTATTTTCAAACAACTGTTAAGTTCAAATTCGAATTTTACTTCCTATTTTAGTCCAGGGACTGACTAAAATTGAAATCCATCCCAAACTGCTAAAAATAGCAATGTTATTTTTAGCACTTCCATTTTTCATTCCCTATTGCTCAATCCAGCACTGGTACCCAAATTGCTATTTATAGCAGTGTTATTTTTAGCACTTATATTTTTATCATTTCTTATTGCTATTTTCAACACTGCCTTCATTTTTGTAATGTAATGTTAGCTTGATAGATTTACCCATGGTTCGTGGACCATGGTATCGTATAAATAGAGCCAGGCTCTAAGTGTAAAAGAAAAGGAATCAATCAATGGAAGATCTAATAAGGAATCATTGAGTCTAAGTGTAGAGTCATGTATTTAGGTCGTAGAGTAGGAGAAGGCTCTACAGTTGAGTGCACAGAGGCCAAGTAGTCCACAGCTGAGTGCGCGGACCCCTGCAGCTGAGTGCACAAGGAAGGTTCAGTCTGTAGCCAATTGAACCATTAATAAAGATAAGCTTTACATTATTTCTGTGTATCTTTTCCTGTTTTATGGATTGAAGTAGGAATTGCAAATGTATTGTTTATTTGTTGCATGAACTTATATGAATGTGCTTAATAAGGGAATATAATATAAGGTATCTGTTTATGCAAAGATAACTAACTATTATAAGAAGATAAGTAAGATCCATGGTGTGACTTGATCACTACTTTAGCAGCATGAAAGCTCCACAGCCCTTGGTTAGGGCTACGCGGAGGCGAATATTACAAGGGCACAACTGCCTCGCAGGTCAGAACAGTGTGCGAAGTAACCTACGCAAAGGTATTCACAGTTGGACTAAATCGACCCCTCATACATCTCAAGGGTGCAGAAACTTGGTTCTAGCATTCCCCCATACTGATTTAGGTGATACCTTAGTCCACGCTCCACAGACTGTTGCCGAAAGGGGTAGTAGTACAGGGATTTGTTCGGCTAATTAACTATGAACCTAGGTCAGGCCCCAACAAGACAACACATAACTTATCATTAATAAATCCTAATAGTTCAATATCGACTTAATCCTCAATATTATTAATATTATTATTATCTTTTATGAGACTATTAATTTATTATTAAAAGGGAATTACAAGTCACATTCCTCTCCTCAATTACTTCACACCTCTCTCCTTGATGACTCTCATTGCTCTATGTAAATCTCTCTCTTTTAATAATACATTACACTCTATTTTATGCTCTCATCAAAGGATGGAATATTCCTCTTACACTCATTAAAAACATGTCATTAAAGATTCCTCTTACACTCTCTTTAATGCATAAGTTACACTCTCCTTAACTAAGACATGCATACCTCTCCTTAATGGCATGAGTTACACTCCTCTAAATGGAATACAAGGCATGCATATTAATCATCCTTTGTGACAAGAATTTGTTGCTACTCCTATATATGTTGCTCATGTATTCTCACTTAAGAGGAGAGGGAGGTGCATTGTGATACCAAGAGTTGGAGAGATTTGAAAAATATTATGAGAGTGAGAGACTTGGATAGTAGCCAATTGCTTTCGAAATGATTTTGAAATTCCTAAACTAAATTACTATGTAGCTCTACCTGGTGGAGCTGACCATGAGTGGTGTTGGGAGGAAGAGAAACTTATCTTCCTCAGCTTTCCTTGGATATCTCTCTACTGGTATATTTTGGTATTGTTTGTGAGCTTTTATATCTCAGGGTTTCTAGGCAGAGAATTTATCCCTGGATATGGCTGAGTGGAAAGCCAGATGGTTCAAATGAGTTGGTTAAGGGATCAAAGTTGGATCATATTCTTAGTGATTGGAGTTGAATATCTCTTCAGGTATAATTTTTATTTTCCCAAAATTATAGTATAGATTTAGCATAAAATAAAAAGTAGAAATTTAAATTATTGTAAGAATATAATTCTTTTTTAATCGTATGTTATTTGGAATCTTATTGGATAATTAAAAATGAAGACTAAGAATGGTCTATATGAATGGATGTTTAGATCTCAAGATGTTATGGAATTATTATTGGTGTAGTATATTGTACTAACATTGTTATTGTATCATTTGAGAAAGGAAAGACAAATATTGCTAAAGGTAATGGCCATAAAGAAATTTCAAAGGATTTGGTTAAGAGTTCATGAGTTATGGTTTTGTTTCATGTAATTAGAGACATGTTTTAGAAAGGGTTTCAAGATATTTTGCAAAGTGTTTGAAAAAATCCGTGAATGAGAAATTCTATTATTATTTTAATCATTATGAATGAATAAGGGTTAACTTGCAGCCTACCAGAGTAGGAAATGGATGCATACCTAAAATATACCAGGAGGATTCACTAGATCAGTCATTGAAATAAAAATGTTAAAAAAAACAAGAACTTTAAAGAGAATCATTGAGGTAATTTTCACTCACTATGTATTGCAATAGTTTAAGATGCTTGCCATGGGTTTGTAGGAATGATTGAATGAAAATAATGTTTGATGAATCTCAAATCCCTTCAATTAAGTTATAGTGGATGAAATGATTTTGAAAGGCATTTAGACAATACATAAGTAATTATAATTTAATTATAGGTTGTTATTTGTTTTTCATAGCTGTAGATTCAAGCTTGCATGCCATCTGTTTGACAAAAAATGTAAATGAAATTCCTGGAGTCAACATATTTGCTAGTTTTTAAAAATGCATCTATGCGTGGTTTTGTAACGATTCAGAAAAACATCAGGGGGTATCCATGCCATAATGACCTATAACCCCCAATTTTATTCCAAAAAAACACTTTTCAAAACCTAGATCATAAATCTGGGCGATTTGGCAGATTGTTGCTGCCAACTTTGGGTTCCCGTTGTCAAGTTTTGGGTGAAATAATAAGATGATTTAGTCATTGTTTTAATATTTTTGTCATTTGACGAATTAATATATAAATTTTATGAGCTAAATAGGTTGAGGGAGAATCTTATATTCATGTCATAATTCCTTAAGAGATTGTGCCTTCTAAGTGTTTGACAAAATGCCTCAATCGTAGTAGATTGCATGTTTGGAAAGTGTTTGTTAAAAGTCCTCAATGGATGTAGATTACATACTTCCGAAGTGTTTGTCAAAATGCCTCAATGGATATAGTTTGTAGATTGCGTGCTTGCAAAGTGTTTGTCAAAACTTCAATGGATGTAGTTTTTGTGCATACAAATTTTTAGAGTAAATGTCTTACTTACTATAGCTTTTATGCACTAAAACATTTATGAATAGATTATTTAATGGATGTAGCTTCTTATGTCTGCAAGTTTTTGTATGAATGTGAAACTGAATTTAATAAGTTTTTAAAGTGTGAATAGAGAATAAGTCAGGTGTTACTTTTATTATCTAAAGATTTAATTTAAAAAAATGGTTGTTGTTGGAAACAATTTTACAGGACTAATTGTGTAGGAATTTGTGCAAATGAGCATAATAAGTTTTGTGTGACCTGCATGTATTCATGGGTGCATTCTTGTGCTTCAATGACTATAGAAAATAAATACTTGTGCCCAATTTATGTAGGTCCATTGTTTTACTTGACACATTTTGAAGAATAATATGCTTTTGAATTGGTAAAATTGATTTCTCTTGCTGCAACATTCATTATACAACTCTCATGATTGAAGCATTAGCTTAATAATTGGGATTGGAAATTTTAATTGATGAATTTGGAAATATTTTCGAGTCAATATATTTTGTGATATTAAGGGAAAGTTATCCCATAATTCTTATGTTGTATTCTTACATTGAAATAGTTCAAGGAACATGATTACATGGTAGCTAAGTTAGTCATATTATGAGTAAAACAAAAATAAAATTAAAATTAAAATTGGGTATTGAATGTGACCTTTACTTCTCTATGCTATTGATGGTTGGTAAGGTGGGATCTTGCATATGGTATCAGATCTAGGTTAAAACACTAGGGCCTAATGGGACGACATGCTTGCTTGTAGGTTGATGCATGAATGGTTATTTTGCATGCATGTTGAATTATTGTGTATGTTGACTTGGAAGAATATTTGTTGCATAAAGGATAATATTATTATTATGCCATTTTGAAACTCGTGAAAGAAAAATGATAGCTTCTTATATTCCTTTATATTTTTGTTAAGACAAATTATAAGAAATATGATAAAGGACTTAAAGACATGTAGGGTAATGATGTGCTTGAGAAGTTGGGGTTAAACCCAAGCATGTGAATGGTTTGATTTTCAATGGGTGAGTGAGATATGTGGAGTTGATGCATGGTTTCATACATGTTTAACGCGTCATTATCAATGTGATATGGGCCTACTAGCCATCTCTACTAGTTGAAAGTGTATCTACCAAGAAAAATATTAGCCTAATCTAAACTATGGAATGATGGCCTTGGTGTGTATTCTTTGGGAATGTGTAACAAGTGTAAGTTCGATATTCAATTAACATGATCATTGAGTTCGTCATGTTAATTTTGACTCTTTTCTTACCTACACTAGTGGAAACTTAACAGAAGCTACCGTGAAGGACGTCACTTTTAACGATGAATGTAGATTGAAGAGTAATGTAGGTGCATTAATTTGATGTGTTAAAATATGATTTGGGAACACATTCTTAATGAGTAAGAATGGAATTCCTATGATTTATTTCACATGAATTTGTGTAGTTTTGGTTGAATTTATGCATCAAATAACTTGAAATTACTAAAATACTAGGTTGAGGTATGACCTTCCTAATAAACAAGAGGCTTCAATGGCTCAGGAATGAAGGGTTGTGGAAGCCATTTGAAGGAACACTTGAAGGTTATGTTTTTCCTAAGTTACATATGGGTGTGGAATCCATACTAGCATATATATATATATGAGCTGATGTATGGGTGTCGAATCCATACTAGCATATATCTATGAGAAAATGTATGGGTGTGGAATCCATACTAACATATATCTACGAGCTAAGTGATGAGGCAAGCTATGGGTGTGGAATCCATACTAACATATATCTATGAGCTAAGTAATTCTTATGGTTATAAATAACAAAAATATTTCGATGAAATCTCATAGACATGATTAAGGAGGATTGATTATATATAATTAAAGTTAAATGGATAGAGATTCGTAACATGAATTTGCTTGATATATGTAATTAAAGTTAAATGGATAGATTTTCGTAACATGATTTTTCTTGAGATTTAAATCCATTATTTTATTTTTATTACAAATGAAGATACTAATATTGGTATACTGAACACCATTAGGAGGTTTAGAATGTTTGGAATAATTGATTTTGATATATGGAGTCAAGTGTGGATTGGGTATCTATCCTCTAGTATTTTAATTATTTTGTATGTGTTGGATTTAGGTAGAATTAAAATTATTTTCAAATGATTGAAATGTAGAAAAATATTATTGTGATAATTTGATGAAATATCCCTTCTTTTGGCTCAAGACAAATTAGGTATAGAAAATCCATAATAGTCTCTTTAATTATTTTTTCAGTTGAATATTGGTTGAATTCTAGTTAACCAAATTAATTAGAGAAATTATGAAGATTGAACTCATGAACTGCTCTAAACTATTGCTAGTTAGGTGATCGAGTAAAAATTCATATTTTTTATGAACTTGATGAACTTCTTTCTTGGAATTTTATTAACTTGTAAATTGTTAAGGGAATAACATGTTTAGAAGATAAAAAATTTATGTGGTGAGAACTTTGTTTTATTTGAACTTAAAGAAAAAGGTATGTGATTAATGAAAAGCTTAGTTGAGTTCTTGTTTTACAAGAAGTGATATTTTTTTATGGATAAATTGAAGGAGAGTGAGATCACATTTTGATGAATTGGAATTCTTGCATGATTTAGAAGCTTGAGATGATTGTATTATATGTGGAATGAAAGAGGTTGAAGGATTTAGGACTTTTGTTCTTGGATGTGTAGTTGTATGAGTAGTTAGTAATCCTACAAAAGCTTATAATCTTTTGAGAGGTAGTAAAAAAAAAAAACTTATCCTTAGGCTGGAAATGTCTTTATGATAGTCTAAATATTATTTTAAATCAACAATATTCTTCATAATTTGAGAAATGTGTGGTTTTCATAACTTGTTTTTTGTTTTTGTTGTGTGTATGTATTAATAGTAAGGAATAAGACATGAAACCAAATGGATTAATTAATTATTGAATAGAAATCATGAGTGATTTTATAGTGGGAAAACATGTTTATTTATAGTTATCAAGATAGATTCAATAATATAGATGTTGTATTTGTATAATTACGAAAGTTGTTCTTGATTACAAGCCACTTTGGAAAAGATATATTTAATTATTTTTGGAATGAATATCTTCTAACTAAATCATTCAAAATTGATTCTCAAGTAAAAGAAGTGAATAATAATGAATATTATGGGAATTAAAAGAATGATATATGATCCAAAATGGATCTAACATAGACTTCTAAGTCTATGAATATTCCTCACATAGGAAAATGAAAGTCAAAGGATGCTTCTAGAAATAGTCACAATGCAAAGATCTCTTCATTTTGAATCTAACGCAATTTGAATGGGCTAAAACAGACTTCGAATGAAGGAGTTATTGTAAAAAGAATATTGTCCATTATCCTAAAAAAAGGAGGCATTTCTTATAAAAATGGACTTAAAGGCTCCTTAAGTAAATTGCACTGGAAGAGGTGAAAAGGGTAGGCTTAGACCAAAGGCTGGACGGACCCCCGATCAACGATCTCTGATATATCTCATCAGAGGTGGGCCTACATGCGATATCGAAACCACAGGTGAGGTGATTAGTGATTGTGATTGTGATCGGCTGATCGACGAATCGGCAATCGACACAGTCAAAGGGAAGAACCCTAGGTCCGTTACAATAGTAATATGCCGATAAAGAGATGAGTGATATTAATCGGTGATCGGAGGAGAGACCTTATGCCATGCGATATACCAATATGCGAGGTACTGAAAGTGCGATTGGCGATCAACAATCGGCGATCGGGATCACGACAATACAAAGGGCCAATGCACATGCGATGGAGCCGATAGTAATACATCGATGCAATTGGCGATCAGTGATCGGTAAATCGGATCGTGATAATACAAAGGAGAAAAACGCCATTGCAACATGCAACTTGTGATAAAAGATAGACTTAATAGAGTTTATAAGCATGATTTCATAACTTTTGAAATCTGGATTTACGGGATTTCTGTGCATTTCCTGTGTATTGAATTTTTCTTGGCCATAAGCCTATGCGATTGCAATTTGCGATAGAATGGCGGACCTGATGGGTTTATAGATGCGATTGTATATATTTGAAGTCTGATTAAATGCTCCATGATGCATTTTCCTATGTATTTCCATTATGTGGTCTAATTCAGGAATCATATAGGAGGAAGGCCAAACAACCAGGTTGCCCATGCCCACCAATTCCTTTGTAAACTGTCTCTATTCTTGAATCATTTGTGCCACACTGTAAGTGGGTGTTTTGTAACAATGATGCAATGTAACAGGAATGCGTTATAAGTAGAGCCACAGAGTGAATGAGCCAGAGGGCCAGTTGAAGAAACAGAGGAATGATTACACGCAGAGGAACAGATAGGAAGTCATAGAGCTCAAAGAATGCCTCACAATAGCCAGAGAGCATGATTGACAGAAGGGGATCTCACACATTGTAATAATCATAATGCTTGACAGGGACCTCACAACAATGTAGTAGCAGAGAAGTGAGTTCTCTCTTGAGGAAGCTCATAGCTAGGGGCAGAGACAGAATCACATAGTACTCTCTCCCCCTTCGTAGAGCTAACACAGCCAAGAGCCACAAGGCCGTAGAGCCAGAGAGCTCCAAAAAGCCAGAGAAGCCACCAAAGGTTGGGGCGATGGCAAAGGGGTGATTCCTCAGGAGCTAAGTGCAAAAAAGTTGTAGAGCCAGAGAGCTTGAGCGTAGCAGAGTTGCAAAGCCAGAGAGCCGCAGAGTCATGGAGTTGTAATGAAGTTTAGAACAGAAAAGAGATCAAAATGATCAAGCTGTTGCTGGTGTCTGATGTGTGCTGAAGACAGCAGAAGTAGTTCCAAATATAGTAAGAGACTTCTGAGGGAGCTAGTGCAAGCTAGAGCGCAAGATAGCTCAGAGTGCTGATTGGAGGAATCTAGGCCAGAGAAGCCTAGATCTGTCTGCAGAGTATGGGCAGCCAGCGAGATAAGTTGGTATTCTAAACCCATTGGTTTAGTTGTAAACCAATGGAGTTGAACATGGAGCTTGTAAAAGAATTGAAGCCATAATCCCAAAAAGCCTAATCGAGTTGATTAGAGCTCAAGGAGACATAGCCCAAGAGGTTTGGGTGAACTCCATATTAAACTTGTTGTCTTATGGTATTGTTTACTAGCTGCATTTTGTTGCTATGTATATGATGTTTATTTGCTGCACAGTTTCACTGTTTTATGCTACATATCAGTTCTAAGCAAATAAATAGTTAAAGACAAACACAAGAATACACCTATTTCAAGTTCTTTTAATTCTATAATTAGTTAATCATAAGCATAAATCTTGGGAATATATAAGCTTTGGAGTGGGAGAGGTTCTTGTAAGCTTGACAAGAAGCCTTTAGTGCCCCATTTCAGATAAGGTGGTATCAGAGCAGAATGCTTGATTGACAGAGAAATATATATGCTTGTTTGACTTGAAAGGTGTTCAAATAGTAGCAAGGATCTTGCTGTTTTATTGTTTGTAAACTGATTTTTGTTTGAGTTTGCAGAGGTGAAAGCTATTGATAGCTAACTCCAGGAGAGGACAAGAAGGAAGAAGGGCTGAAGGCATTCTTCTCATCCCAAAAGACCTCAAAGCAATCCTTGAAGCACAAGATTTTTTTTGCAAAAGGTTCCTTGAATAAGCTCTTTGTTAATCTTGTTGGAAGTTCTTTTGTTCATTTTGATAATGACTACTTCTACAAGTGAGTCCTCAAATTTTTCTTTCTTAACAAGAGTCGTTGATGAAGACAAGAAGCAAGACTTGTTCACCATGATGGATATGGTGTGAGAAATGTATGAGGATGGAAGGAAGAACACCAGAATTAGAGAGCAGTTGAATTCCATGAAGGAAGAGAAGTAGATGCTTTCTGACAAATTGTACGACATGGAGAGACAACTTCATATTGCAAATATGAACCTGGAAAAGATGCATGAGTTCGAGACACAACTCTTTGTTGCAAAAGAAGCCTTAGTCAAGTATCAACTTGAAGAAGAGGTAAAAAATTCCAGTTTGTCTTCAATTTCCTCTAAGAATGTTTATATTGGTTCTTTTGAAAAGCATTCCAGAGGCATAGGTTCCAAGTTAATGTCCAAGATGGGCTATGAAGGAAAAGGCTTGGGCAAACATGCACACGGTATTGTTGAGCCAATAATAGTTGAGGAAAGGCCTAAGTATTTGCATCTTGGCTATGGACAATCTTATGGAGAAAGTTCCAAAGCTACCATGAAGACCATTGAAACAGCTCCAAGAAGGAGTTTCATTGTAGGTCTTCTACCTCAAGATTGTGAAGGTTGTATTCTTCGGGAATGCAATGGTGTGAAGCATACCTTGCAGAAAGAAGATGTATATTAGCATACACTTGAACCAAAGAGTTGTGGAAACTCTGAAGCCATTGAAGAGGTTGATGGTGTTCCAAAGGGAGCTACTTCTTCATTCAATTCACCTCATCATGAAGGTAATAAAGGTGAAAGATAAAGGTATAAATCTGGTTCTAATTATATTCCTTTTGATTATGTTCAGCATGATAAATTTCCATATAATCATGGGAAAAGAATTGCATGTTCCTTTTGTGGTTTGAATAACCATAATGTTTCTAGATGTTGGAAGAGAATGGCCACATACATAAAAATTTTGAAGGAAAGGAAGCAAAAAGCCAAAGGTCCACTGGACAAGGCAAATCATGTTGTCAAGAGGATGCACATGTGCTGCACTTACTGCCATAAGCAAGGACATCGGTGCAAAATGTTGGACTCTAAATCCAACGATGCTTCCACGAAACTTGAAGAAGGTGGAAAGAGAAAATGGCAGGAATGGAAAGAAATATTCCATGATTGATGTGTTTCAAGATGATTTACATGTTGATGTTGATGTGAAGACAAAGGAAGGACCTTTGGAATGGATTGGTAAGAAATGGTTAGAGTTATTATCCAATTAAGATTGCATGTTTATTGATATAACGCATCTATTTGCATTTCTTTGTTAATGAAATGAAAGTTGTAGGTTTTTACCAAGAAGGTGAATGGAAAAGTTGAGTAGGAGACTCACTTTATTGTTGCAACATTATGTTCATTTCAGCTTCGAAAGTATAGTGTGCTTAAGAAAAAGTTGAAGGATGAAATGCATGCATAAGCATGATATGCATGAACATAGGGATGTTGATGATTTCCTTGTATTTAAACATGTATGTTTGATTAACTTGAAGGGTTGATTACTTTGTTGTAAACATGCATGTAATGAAATATTGACTTTGGAAAATTTGATTTGTTCTCCAAGATGAAGATAATGATGAAGTATTTTATCTTTGGAAAAGCATGTAGAAAAATATGTAAAGACATGCTTGACTTGAAGGGTCAATTGTTTTAAACGCATGTTTTGTTGACTTGTTACCTAGTCAATCATTTGTATGTAGATGTAAAGACATGGAGGTGTTCACAAGATGTGAAATCTGTTTCTTTTGTTGAAGTAGGAGTTTAGGCCATCTAGTTGTTGTCTGTAATCCTATTGTTGTTGACGTACGTCAAATAAGTACAAAAGGAAATTTTGTGAAGGAAATGTAGCTTCACATTGGTTTGAGCCACCTTGGATCAATGATCAAGGCAGAGAAGTTCAAAATACCTTCTGTGACCTTCTCAGTAGGAGTTCTGTAGGAAGTCAAGGAGGAAGACCATTCTTCCTAGGAGGACAAGCACATCTAAGATGGGAGTGTTCAAAGGTTTTGGTTCAGAGGCACTAGCCATGTAGGCAAGTGTATGAAGGCTAAAAGAAGAGGGTGTTGTACTATCATCTACTGTTCAGATCAATATATCAGAATTTTGGAGACAAAAAGCTTTTTAGTGGGAAGGGGTGATCCAAAATGGATCTAACGTAGACTTCTATTTCTGTGAATATTCCTCACAGAAGAAAATGAAAGTCAAAGGATGCTTATGGAAATAGTCTCATTTCATAGATCTCTTCATTCTGAATCTAACACAATTTGAATGGGCTAAAATGGACTTTGGATGAAGGAGTTATTGTAAAAAGAAGATTGCCCATTATCCTAAGAAAAGGAGGAATTTCTTATAAAAATGGACTTAAAGGCTCCTTAAGGAAATTGCATCGGAAGAGGTGCAAAGGGCAGACTTAGACCAAAGGTCGGACAGACCCCCAATCAGCAATCTCTGATATATCACATTGGAGGTGGGCCTACATGCGATATCAGAACCCTGGGTGAGGCTATTAGCAATTGCGATTGCGATCGGCTGATCGAAGGATTGGTGATTGACACAGTTAAAGGGAAGACCCCCGAGGCTGTTGCGATAGTGATATCCTGATAAAGCAATCGACAATATTGATCAGTGATCAGAGGAGAGACCTTATGCCATGTGATATGCTGATATGCGATGTGTTGATAGCATGATCAGTAATCGGCGATCGGGATAGCGACAATACAAAGGGCCAATGCACATGTGATGGAGCTGATAGTGATACGCCGATGTGATTAGTGATTGGCAATTGGTAAATAGGATCATGATAATACAAAGGAGCAGCACGCCATTGCGACATGCGACTTGCAATAAAAGGTGGAACAGATAGAGTTTATAAGCACGATTTCATAACTTTTGAAATCCAAATTTATGAGATTTCTGTGTATTTCGCATGTATTGGGTTTTTTTTACCATATGCCTGTGCGATTGCGATTTGCGATAGAATGGCGGACTAGATGGGTTTATAGATGTGATTGCATATATTTGAAGTCCAATTAAATGCTCCATGATGCGTTTTCCTATGTATTTCCATTATGTGGTCTAATTCGGGAATTATACAGGAGAAAGGCCGAATGAGTGGGTTGCCCATGCCCACCAATTCCTTTGTAAACTATCCTTGTTCTTGAATCATGTGTGCCACGCTGTAAGTGAGTGTTTTGTAACAATGATAAGTTGTAACAGGAATGTGTTATACGCAAAGCCACAGAGCCGGTGAGCCAGAGGGCCAGTCGGAGAGATAGGAATTATTACACGCATAGGAACAAACATGAAGTTGTAGAGCCAGAAGAATGCCTCACAAAAGCCAAAGAGCATGATTGACAGAAGGGGAGCTCACACATTGTAATAATCAAAGTTCTTGACAGGGACCTCACAAAAATGTAGCAGTAGAGAAGTGAGTTCTCTCTTGAGGGAGCTCACAGCTGGGGGCAGAGACAGAATCACATAGTACTCTCTCCCCCTTTGTAGAGCTGACAAAGCTGAGAGCCACAAGGCCGTAGAGCCAGAGAGCTCCAGAAAGCAAGAGAAGCCACCAGAGGTTGGGATGATGGCAAAGGGGTGATTCCTTAGGAGCTAAGCACAACAAAGTTGCAGAGCCGGAGAGCTTGAGCATAGAAGAGTTGCAAAGCTAGAGAGCCAGAGAGCCAAAGAGCTCAAAGCAGACTTCAAAGAGCCTTGGAGCTGTAGTGAAGTTCAGAAAAACAAAGAGATCGAAATGATCAAGTTGTTGCTGGTGTCTGATGTGTGATGAAGACAAGAGAAGGAGTTCCAGAGACAATAAGAGAATTCTAAGGGAGTTGGTGCAAGCTAGAGCTTAAGATAACTTAGAGTGCTGATTGAAGAAATCTAGTCCAGAGAAGCCTAGATCTGTCTGTAGAGTATGGACAACTAGCGGGATAAGGTGGTATTCTAAACACATAGGTTCAATTGTAAACCAATGGATTTGAGCGTGGAACTTGTAAAATAATTGAAGCCATAATCCCAAAGAGCCTAATTGAGTTGATTAGAGCTCAAGGAGACGTAGCCCAGGAGGTTTGGGTGAACTCCATATTAAACTTGTTGTCTTATGGTATTGTTTACTTGCTACATTTTGTTGCTATGTATATGATGTTTATTTGCTACATTGTTTCACCGTTATATGCTACATATCATTTCTAAGCAAATAAACAATTAAAGACAAACACAAGAATACACCTATTTCAAGTTATTTTAATTTCGCAATTGGTTAATCATAAGCATAGATCTTGGGAATATATAAGCTTTGGAGTGGGAGAGGTTCTTGTAAGCTTGACAAGAAGCCTTTAGTGCCCCATTTCATATCAATATACAATACAAAAGTGGGTCAATGAGGGTTGTATGGAACCTTAGCTTCTTACTTTAAAAAACAAATGGTGTCTTAAACCTAAAATTGTGATTTTTCCTAAAGATTAAGAATTTAGTAAAAACTATAGGTAGATCCTAAAGATTTTGATTGCAAGAATGTCTTATGGAATGAAAAGGTGAAACTTGGATTTAGAAGACATAAATTAAGTGAGATGTAAGAGTGGGTTTTATATATGACATCATGTTTTGTTGCATAGTTTCACTGCCAATTGTATGCTTCTTGTATGAAAATCTAATTGTGAGATGGGATGGACCATTATTGTTTGTTTAACAACCAATGTGTGATCTATTTATAGCTTGGCAAGCTCAACGTACTATAGAACCAAGAAGACGACACATGTAGCATTCATGTAGACTATGAAAAATAAGAACATGTTGTTATAGACATTTTTGGGCACTGCAACCCCAATCATAAATGTCAATAAACCAAGGGCTCTTAAGTCCCTAAAAGTGTTTTTCCGACCCCTAAAAGAACAAGGTCAACTGATTACATCTTCTCCCAGAAGTTCTCCATTAAAAACTACTCAGAACTAGTCAAAACTGGACCATTTCACCTGCTCCATAGGCAAAGTGCGTTGCATCCCACCTGAATACACACAGTAGGTGCGATTCATGTCAAAAAGACCTTCTATGGGGTGTGATGGGCGAGAAAGGACAAATGGCAGGGTCAATCCGCAAGGTGGAGGAGCATGGAATCTTCCAGAAACTTCTCCTATAACACTTCCCTCTCTGAATTCGACCAGGGATGAGTAAGAGATCATCAATCTCCAAGTGGAATCAAGAAATATTAGAGAGAAGACACTAATCAAATCTCAAAAGCTGACTCACCCCCCTTGCAAACATCTATATATGGATCCCTCATCCCAGAGATCCAGAGGCTGGAATTTTGTATCTTGTAAGGAAGTGCTGCTAGTTTCTTGGGGCAATATCATAGTGTTGGGTGATCTAAGATTTTCATGAGGTGAAGAAGGGATTCTTGCTGAGAGGATGATGCTGGGTCAGAACAATTGGTTGTAATTCTCTTGGCTATTCCTTGATTATCAATAAAGCTATTCAAGTTTTCCTCCACATGTTTATATGATTAATGTTTTATGCATTTGTGTGGTCAATGTACATCTGATCCTATATTGTTTATGATAATAGATCTATGTTCTTGGATAGTGTTATGCTGCTTTGATTCTACAGGTACCCTGTGAAGCTAGGTGGACAAGGAAGCGAATAGCAAAAGATCTATCAGAAGGGAGAGAAATCGAACAAGGAACCAATCGGAAGATAGAGGTTGGTATCCTTTATTCTTCTCTCATCTATCTCTCATAAAGGAAAACAAAAGTAGTTTAAGTTTGTTTGTTTCTAAGGTAGCTACCAGCCTTAGTGGGATTAGCAACTCTGCATAGACACTATTCCCGGTAACAAAATGGCGACTCCACTGGGGAAGCCGAAAAAGTCCTGAATGATTGCCATTCAGGCGCGTGTGGGGGGCATCAATCCGGTTACGCTACGGTACAATTTTTTTTACGAGCAGGATACTTCTGGCTAACAATGTTCAAAGATTACATAACCGCAGTCAGAAGTTTCCATGCCTGTCAAATTTTCGATAGCAAAACTAGAAGACCACCTACACCTCTGCAGCCAATAGTTGCTGTTGGGCCATTCGCCAAACGGGGCATTGATTTCATGACATGTAACCCCACCTCGACCGGGGAGCATGGGTACATCATAGTCGCAGTGGACTATTTTACTAAATGGGCCGAGGCGATGCCTACATTAGATAACACTGGTGAAACAGTTGCCCTTTTCCTTTTCAATCATGTAGTCGCCAGATTCGGCGTTCCACAGGCTATATTCAAAGATCATGGATCGCATTTTCGTAATCACATGATGGCCGAATTAGCTGCCAAATTAGGGTTGTCTCATGATAGCTCTACTCCATATTACCCGCAGGCCAACGAACAAGTTGAAGCAATCAACAAGGTCCTGAAGCGCATGCTGCAAAGGATGATTGGAGTCCACAAAAGGAGTTGGCACCTGATCCTGTACTTGACCTTGTGGGCATACCGAACATCGGTAAGGAATGCAACCGGGTTTACACCTTTCCAACTGGTGTATGGCCTAGAAGCAATCTTACCAGTTCAGTGTGAAATCTCATCCCTCAAACTCGCAATTGACCTTCTCCCCAAAAATTCAGAAGAGGAGGCTCGTTTCTTGGAACTAATCCAATTGGATGAAACCCGTTGTGATGCCGCATTGGCTAACGAAGCCCATAAGAAACGAGTCAAGGCGCAGTTCGACAAGAATGTCAAACCCCATGTCTTCTCGGAAGGTGACTTGGTCTTGCTTTATGACCAAGAATCCGATAAATTGGGAGCAAGTAAATTCAAGTATTTATGGATGGGCCCCTATATTGTTAAGCGAGTGTTAGCAAAAGGAGCCTACGAGTTAATGGATCACGACGGAATTCCACTGGCACAACCTCGTAACGGGTTGTACCTTAAGCGTTACTATGCATGATTCAGTGTGGTAACGTATATGCTTTTGTTACATTTTTGTTTTCGCTAAGGGTAATCGTTTTGGTCAAGTAAATCCACTTTTTACATTTGTCACACATGTCGAACCTATTGGAATCTTTTGTTGGATATGCCGACGGAGCAAGTCATAGTTCACGAAACCTATCTTCTGTGGCCTGGGCCATTTCTGATCCAAGCGGCGAGTTAGTAAGTTTCAGAGGGGTATGTATTTTTCAATCAACGAATAACATCGCTGAATATAGCACATTGATAGAACTTCTCTCTGATGCCATCACACATGGCATACGCCGACTGGTCGTCAGGCTAGACTCACAGCTCGTCATACTACAGCTCACTGGTATCTACTCCCTCTGAAATCCAGCTATCTATCACATGTTCCTAAGGGTCAAGATTTTGGAAAGGCAATTTGATTTTATTCAATATCAGCATATTTCCACAAACTAAAACACATTAACTGACTCATTGGCAAATTATGTGTTAGATAGATATTTGCAACATTTATAAAAAGAAGCATTTCATCAATATTTGCATTCGGACCATGTAACTTAACCAAAATAAAACTCCGAAAATCAAAAATATATATATAACTATTTATGGTTTAGACATAATGTTCTGTAACCAAGACAAAATTGGTCAAATGACCCAAAACTCAAAACGCTAGGGGGTACCCTAGTCTAATGATGTTGGTGATAACAAATCACCGCCTGTGCAATCATGCGTAAAAGCCTAGTCCATCGACTTGGCACGCCAGTAGTATGTCACTGCAACCTCAGAGGTAGCTCGTCAATCCTTAAATCTGGAATACCGAGAGTGAGGCCCTCGACCTAATCTTATAATGCTGAAAGAGTCTCGGCCACATCAAGGTCGCGAAGGATAGCCCTTCCCATAGCCTCTCCTGCTGGAGTGGCAGCTGGCACTCTCAGGCGTACTACTAGCCGAACGGGACCAACATCTGCATGAGCACATGAGTTCTGATTAGTCTTGATAGAATAAAGCACAAGGACATTATAAAAGATAAATGATAAACAAAAATATGGTCAAAGAATTTACCAATGGCACCCCAGTGCTCTCCAGCTCGCAATACCAAATCTGGGTCACCCCGGAAGTCCATACCAGCATATGGATACTCAGAAAAAACCATCTCCTGACGATCGAACCACCCGAAGAAGGTATCAGAAAAGGAAATTTGAGACTGACCAGCATGTCTGGACATATGGTCGACCCATCTCTGTGTCTGTGGTTCAGTCGGTGGAGGTAAACCAAGTGAAATATACTGCGGCTGCATCAGCGGGATCTTTTCCAAGTCAAAGGCTGTCAAAATAGAACCATATCCAAAGTTCTTCAATCTTCCGTTCTTCACCTTGGTCAACTGTTCTTTCATCACAAAGAGTACTGCATCACACCAGTTGAACACTTTCGGTTTGAGACATTCTAAGGCATACTGCATATAAGATCGGTTGGCCACATGAAGAGACGCACCACCAGCCATCCTACCAAAGGTGAACAGAATGGTCCTCAGGGACTTGTCAGTGACATCTCGGATAATGATCTTGCCGTCTTTACTTGGCTGAGATCCCTCTCTGCAATACCTTCAAATGTAATCTCTCACAGATTCACCCCCAAGGGCCGAACCCGATAAGGAGATAGGGGCACCCCACCTCGATAAGCCGGTCAAAAAATAGATGTCCACGACAGTCAAGGGGATGGATTTGCCCCTAATCTAGAACACCTGGCTGGTAGGGTCCTAGGCATTGAGCAAATACTACAACAAGTTGATTTGTCGCCTCATGCTAGAGATGCGGAAAAACTTGAACAGACCACAGTTCCGCAGTGCATTTACCGTAACTGGATCATGTAAAGCAAGCATGTCCTCTTCTTCATGCTCACGTTCTTGCCATGTAACAGGAATTTTTCTCCAATGAATCTCTGAAAACAAACAAGAGAAGAGTTAGATCCTGATTTGGTGAAAAACAGGCAAAAAATTTCCATTAAAATCTATGCACAAATTTCCCTCCTTACGCCCATCGCACCCCCAGCAGTGTTCTGGGTGCATTGCATGCTAACTGTCCAATGGGTAGCCCAACATAAAACACACCTTTCGATATAAAAAGGGTACGATGGAGCTAGGGCGAGTTTTTCAAACCCTAGAGGCTCAGAAAAACTAGAAATTAGGCTCAGAATGCAAAATGGAAAAGATGAAATGAAAGAGCTCAGGTTTAGCTCCTACCTAGTCCAGACAGCGCCGAAAATCGTCTGCAAACTCTCCCGGAATCAGCTGGTGAAAATCAAAGGGGAAAGCACCTCCAAAGCTCCAACAAGCCAAAGTTCAAATGAAATGGTAAAATGAGGGGTAAAAGCACTTTTAAATTACTTTTTACGTAATTCAAGTAAAATATTAGTGTCTTAACTCATTTTTCAAACATATATTGTTCATTTCTAACTAGTTTGATGAAGCAATTGAGCATGCAGTACAATATTTGAAGGAACAAAGCTATTAATGGTAAAGTCAAGAAATGACCATTATATCGAGCAGTTTTAACATGGACTTCAAGCTCGTTAAAAAATAAACATAAGCAATGAGCAAGTGTTTCCCCCAACATTTAAGCTCATTTTAAAATAAATAAATGAACCAATTTTTGGTAAATAACCATCGTGAATGTAGTACTTCAGCCTTTAAAGCCTTGGTCGTGTTCTCATCATCACCTCCATTCTGTATTGGCCGATCATTCACCTCCACTTGATTGTTTACCCCTTTTGAGGAACATCTGCGAAGAGTGATCCTGTTAGCCATCCTTGTAACACTGCCGTGATTGGAAAATTCCAAACCTTACCTGGAATCAGCTGCTACTCGAATTTGTGACTCGTTCCTCAAAGACGAGTCTCCTTTAAGATCTTTTCAACTGACTCATAAAATATGAAAAGATTGTCGAGCCATTGGCCTCTCCAGCTCGTTAAAGTGACCGGAAGTGCTATCCCTCCTTTATATTTTAATCTTTTTGGACCTGAGGGATTATTACACAAAAAGATCGAGCACTTGTTTTGTTTGGCTCGTTAAAAGTACCGAAAATTCATCCCTTCTGTATTATTTTATACTTTTTCGGACTTAAGGGGTTAGATGATGAAAAAGGATTTTTGGAGTTTCCTTTATGTCCCTTTTTAGACTCTCTAAAATTGAAAAGGACCGAGTTATCTTTGTCGTTAAACTCGTTAAAACCTAATAGCGACAAACTTGTCCATAACAGACAAGAACGAGTTTCACTATCGCTAGGCTCGTTAAAACATAGCGATGGGTTTGCCTGAAGGGAAAATTATAGAACAAGCATATGTTATCCTCCTCAACCTTGACAAAAATAAAGAGGTATTGGTCAGCAATGACTGGGGAAAAATTGGGAAGAAAAATTGAAGAAACTTTGTTGGTAGCAAGTCGCTCTTGAACATGACAATTTCACTCCGCATCCAAGTCGGGTTGTGTTGTTCCATTCACTGGTCACATCACCATGGTTCCATCACACCATCCACATTTGGGGTTAATGCTACCAATCCATCATGTTAGTGTTGCCGATATGCTCAAGAGAAGTCGCTCAGAGAATTCACCTGTGTCTCACCCACTATAATACATTTTCGCTCCATTCTTTCATGACCGACACCCTGAACCGTATATCACCAGACCGTTTTCACCTCCATTAAAATCATTTTCTCCATTCCGTGTCATTGATGTGGGATTCACTAAGGCCCTCCTATGACAGATCGCTTCTTTTCGACATCAGCTCATTATCCAAAAAGTCGATCTAGGAACAACCCTTTCGGTACTTTGAATCTTGCATGCCTCAATGGCAAGTTTCTCACTTCCGGCGATAGATTTACATCAATGGCCTTCGACCAAAAGATTTTGCGTGGTGTTCGATGCCAAGTCCTTTATTCACACCACGTGAATTGTACTATAGTACCTTGAGGGTCATCATCATTATCGGAGATTCCTCTCGTGCCTGTTAACGACTTACATCATTGGCTGGTAATCAAGCGATGTCTTTCCATGTTTGACTCCAGAACATCTGTCACATGGATCGACTTGTACTTTGAGTGAAGATCGAACGAGATTGAAGACCCCAGATCTAGTTTCATCCATCCGGGCTGCGATATATATTCAGGAAAATAAATACATCAAATGTACATCATTGCTGCACAGATAATCATCCAATTTAAGGGATGATGGCTCTACCAGAATCATCAGTCTACACTCAGACGATTGTCTGTCTCATGTACATGAAAAATGAATTTATAAAGCTGAACATGGGAATGCCCTCCTCAGCTAGATCATGAAAATATTATGAAGATAATGTATTGTATTGTATCTTATTACAGGTCTCCTTCCAGCTTGAAAGAACTTCAGATCCTCATGATAAATCATTTCACCTGACATCGACAAATTAACGACCTCATGCTTTAGGGGGCAACTGTTATAGACATTTTTGGGCACTGCAACCCCAATCATAAATGTCAATAAACCAAGGGCTCTTAAGTCCCTAAAAGTGTTGTTCTGACCCCTAAAAGAACAAGGTCAACTGATTACATCTTCTCCCAAAAGTTCTCCATGAAAAACTACTCAGAACTGGTCAAAACTGGACCATTTCACCTGCTCCATAGGCAAAGTGTGTTGCATCCCACCTGAATACACACAATAGGTGCGATGCATGTCAAAAAGCCCTTCTATGCGGTGCGATGGGCAAGAAGGGACAAATGGCAGGGTCAATCCGCAAGGTGGAGGAGCATGGAATCTTCCAGAAACTTCTCCTGTGACACTTGCCTCTCTGAATTCGACCAGGGATGAGTAAGAGATCATCAATCTCCAAGTGGAATCAAGAACTATCAGAGAGAAGACACTAATCAAATCTCAAAAGCTGACTCACCCCCCTGGCAAACATCTATATATGGATCCCTCATCCCAGAGATCCAGAGGCTAGAATTTTGTATCTTGTAAGGAAGTGCTGCTGGTTTCTTGGGGCAATATCATAGTGTTGGGTGATCTAAGCTTTTCATGAGGTGAAGAAGGGCTTCTTGCTGAGAGGATGATGCTGGGTCAGAACAATTGGTTGTAATTCTCTTGGCTCTTCCTTGATTATCAATAAAGCTATTCAAGTTTTCCTCCACATGTTTATATGATTAATGTTTTATGCATTTGTGTGGTCAATGTACATCTGATCCTATATTGTTTATGATAATAGATCTATGTTCTTGGATAGTATTATGCTTCTTTGATTCTACGGGTACCCTGTGAAGCTGGGTGGACAAGGAGGCGAGTAGCAAAAGATCTATCAGAAGGGAGAGGAGTCGAACAAGGAACCAATTGCAAGACAGAGGTTGGTCTCCTTTATTCTTCTCTCATCTATCTCTCATAAAGGAAAACGAAAGTATTTTTAGTTTGTTTGCTTCTAAGGTAGCTACCAGCCTTAGTGGGATTAGCAGCTCTGCATAGACGCTATTCCCAGTAACACATGTAGAATATCAAATTATTATAATTAGATGTCATATCAATTACATAAAATAGTATTTTGATATGGTACTATAAATTGTATGGCTGGTTTTGATATAGAAATATTTGGAATTTTTATATAGAAACATGCCTAATATGTCATGGCTATATTTTCTACTTGATTAAGAATAGTGTGTTTCAGTTTTCATGGAGTTTCTTCCAATTTAGAAAACATTAAACTATGGTTTGGAATGAATAAAAAGACATCAAATACATATACATAAGGTTAACACCTTAGTGATAGGAAAATAAAAAATAACTAAGTAACTTATGCCTATAGTAAAAACTTTGGGCCAAGTTTAGCCCAAGAGGGCAAGTATGTAGTGTCCCTTCTTGGTGAGATAGCTTTGATGACACTTAGAGAGGGTGATTTTGATATAATGATATAATATTATATGTGAGAAACTTATGTACGTGCTTATATGCTATAGAACTAGTTTGGGCCAACTAGTTGTTGTGTGCTTAGGATAAGATCTATGGTTGTGTGTATAAGAATTGATTTTGGTTAAGAACATATTGTCGATGTTTTCTCTTTTGGTATCTTAGTTTAGCAATAGGTGTATGACATGGATGTTGATTAAGGATTGAAACACATAGATCCATCGATGATCATGGTTATGTGGAACATATGGTTAATTATAATTTATGGATGATACATGATTTATATGATTATATATGTTTAATCTTGTAATCAGGAAGACATAGCATGGGACATAGTTATTTTCAAACAAGGATGCTCAAATTATAAATGACTATGGAAGTCATGCACAAACTTTGGTAAAATGTGAATAAGTTAATTATGAAATTCATTGATTCCTTTGATCTACGAGATTGTGATGTGTGTAGATCTTGGAACAAGGCCTTACCAATGAACCATCAGATGGGTATGAGCTCACAATCAGTACCTTAAGGTGAAGTGTGGAGTTTCAAAGCAGATTAGATAAGAAGCCATGGAAATTAGGGCATGGAGTCCTAAATCCATGAAAGCTAAACACGTGGAGTCTTTTATCTGTAATAAAATGTTTAGGGAACATATTCCTAAATATTTAAAAAATTCAAGGTGCGGAATCTTGGATCTTCAGAGTAAATCAAGGTGCGAAGTCCTCAATATACTAAGGCACGAAGATGCATGCAATATGGGTGTAGAATCCCTATTCTCCAAAAGAAAAATACCACTCATGGGAATCTCAAGGATGAATTTCCTTAATAAAACCTATTTTCTAACAACCCTAGAGTGAATTTCTAAAAATAGAAAGTCATGTCTAGCATCTCAAGCATGACATTCCAAAAATAGTAAATCACCTTGCATGAATTGGAAATCAAGTATAGTTGAAGGAAAATCACTTAACTTATCATTAATCAATCCTAATAGTTCAATGGAATTACAAGTCACCTTCATCTCCTCAATCACTTCACACCTCTCTCCTTGATGACTCTCATGATTCTATGTAAATCTCTCTCTTTTAATAATACATTACACTATACTTTATGCACTCATCAAATATTGGCATATTCCTTTTACACTCATTAAAGACATGTCATAAAATATTATTGTTATGCTCTCTTTAATGCATAAGTTACACTCTCCTTAACTAAGGCATGCATACCTCTCCTTAATGGCATGAGTTACACTCCTATAAGTGGAATACAAGGCTTGCATATTACTCCTCCTTTGTGCCAAGATTTTTTCGCTCCTCGTATATATGTGTCTCATGTATTCTCAGTTAAGAGGAGTGGGAGGTGCATTTTGATACCAAGAGCTAGAGAGATTTGAAAAATATTATGAGAGTGAGAAACTTGAAGAGTAGCCAATTTCTTTTGAAATGATTTTGAAATTCCTAAACTAAATTACTATGTCTCTCTACCTGGTGGAGCTGACCATGAGTGGTGTTGGGAGGAAGTGAAACTTATCTTCCTCAGCTTGCCTTGGATATCTATCTACTGCTATATTTAGGTATTGTTTATGAGCTCTTACATATCGGGGGTTCCAGGGGGAGAAGTTATCCCTGGATATGGTTGGGTGGAAAACCAGATGGTTCAAATCAGTTGGTTAAGGGATCAAAGATGGATCATATTCTTAGTGATTGGAGTTGAATATCTCTTCAGGTATAATTTGTATTATCCTAAAATTATAATATAGCTTTAGCATAAAATAAAAATTAGAAATTTAAATTATTGTAAGAATCATTTTTTTTGTTTTTAAGCTTATGTTATTTGGAATTTTATTGGACAGTTGAAAATGAAGACTAAGAGTGTCCTATATGAATGGATGTTTATATCTCAAGATGTTATGGAATTATTATTGGGGTAGTATATTGTAGTAACATTGGTATTGTAGCTTTTGAGAAAGGAAAGACAAAAATTGTTGAAGGTAATGGCCATAAAGAAATTCCAAAGGACTTGGGTAAGAGTTCATAAGTTATGGTTTTATTTCATGTAATTAGAGACATGTTTTAGAAAGGGTTTCAAGATATTTTGCAAAGGGTTTGAAAAAATATATGAATGAGAAATACTATTATTATTTTTATTATTATGCATGAATAAGTGTTAACTTGCAGCCTACCAGAGTAGGAAATGGATGCATACCAAAAATATACCAGGAGGATTCACTAGATCAGTGGTTGAAATAAAAATGTTAAAAAAAAACAGTATGGAAGACAAGAATTTTAAAGAGAATCATTGAGGTAATTTTCAATCACTATGTACTTCAATAGCTCAACACGCTTGCCATGGTTTTGTAGGAATGATTGAACGAAAATAATGTTTGATGAATCTCAAAGCCCTTCAATTAAGTTATAGTGGATGAAATGATTTTGAAAGTCATTTATACAATACATAAGTAATTATAATTTAATTATAGGATGTTATTTGTTTTTCATAGTTGTAGATTCAAGCTTGCATGCCATATTTTTGATAAAAATTCTAAATAAAATTCCTGGAGTCAACATATTTGATTTTTTTTAAAATGCATCTACGCATGGTTTCGTACCAATTCAGTAAAACATCAGGGGGTTATCCATGCCTTTGGACTTGTAACCCCCGATTTGATTCCAAAAACACACTTTTCAAAACCCAGATCGTAAATCTGGGCAATTTTGCAAATTACTGTTGCCAACTTTGTGTGCTTGTTGTCAAGTTTTGGGTGAAAGAATAAGATGATTTAGTCATTTTTTTAATATTTTGTCATTTGACGAATTAATATATAAGTTCTATGAGCTGAATAGGTTGAGGGACAATCTTATATTCATTTCATAATTCCTTAAGAGATTATGGCTTCCAAGTGTTTCACAAAATGCCTCAACCATTGTAGATTGCATGTTTGCAAAGTGTTTGTTAAAAGGCCTCAATGGATGTAGATTGCATGCTTGCAAAATGTTTGTCAAAATTCCTCAATAGTTGTAGTTTGTAGATTGCATTCTTGCAAAGTTTTTGTCAAAACTTCAATGGATGTAGTTTTTGTGCATACAAATTGTTAGAGTAAATGTCCTACTTATTATAGCTTTTATGCACTAGAAAATTTATGAATAGATTATTTAATAATGTAGCTTCTTATGTTTGCAAAATTTTGTATGAATGTGCAACTAAATTTAATAAGTTGTTGAAGTGTGAATAGAGAATAAGGCATGTGTTACTTTTATTATCTAAAGCTTTCATTTAAAAAAATGGTTGTTGGAATTTTACAGTGACTAATTATATAGGAATTTGTGCAAATGGCAATAATAAGTTTTTTATGACCTGTTGTTGACATGGCTAATGTGCACTATGCCAAAAAGGGGAACTAACCCGATCACAAGCCCCAATTAGACTCGCTTTCATTTGGATTGGCTAGCTCCAATGAGTTTTAAGGGACCCCGTAAATCGCTTGAACATGTCGAAAGATTGCTTCCGGGAGGAAGACTTTAATTAAATCAACAAAATGAAACAGCTAACCACTACATATTAAATCCTATCTATACTACTTCTAACTACTCTAATCTATTTCTAGCTACTCTAATCCATCCTACAAGAGCATGATACAGAGGTTTAATCATCATATATATGTTCAGCAGGAGCGTGATAAAGAAGGTTAAACATCATGCATAGATTCAAGTCCAAATGAATCAATTGTTGAATTCATAGCTAGACAAGACTGTATTAAAGCTAAATTGCAATCCAATCACTCATATAGGAATCCACATTCTTCTATGGAATTAAAACTGCAACTGATGTTTAATTTAGTTTCAAATCAGAGACCATTCACAAGTTAACCATGAAACTGAATCACATTCAATTTAACAAGACTAATAGTGAACTGTAAGTCATCAATATGCATAAATATAAATCACATTTACATTCATGCTAGTAACAACACTCTTATCCAAAACAATACAATGAGTCTAAAACTAAAGGCTCCTTCTTCCCTCAAAAATAGTCCTCCTCATTCACAATAAAGCGACATTGTTCTTCTCGAAAATCAAAAGCCATTTCTCCTCTTCAGAGGTCATACTTATGCAAAAATCCCTGACACTTTATCTACCCTACCTCTTCATCTTCCCACTGTTTCAGATCTGCAAATCGAATACACAGAGAACGACCACTAGCATGACCACTGGAACATAGAAAGCATAACAGTCGGATCGATTCCTTCCCTGAGGAAGAGAACAGATGTTGGAAAAAGGGGGACTATATGTTTCCTTCTCATGATGAAGACCGGGACAACTCTGCTCTCGGATTGTACAACCATTGCATGGGGCTCCATCTCAGAATGCTTCAGACCAGACCTTCAAACCCAACACTTTTGCACATATGGCTCTTCAAATCCACTCCTATGTCTTTTGCTTCTCACCTGCAGTGATAATCATCATTAGCTTCATGATTATGAACAATATAACAGAAATATTCATATAGAGCACAAGTGCTACCTTCTACATTGAAAACCCAATCCCTTTGTTATTTCAGAAAATTTGGAAAACACAGGAAAACAAGCAAAACCCTGCCCTGATCACTCAAACCGAACCTCAAATTTTATATATCGGCGCTTATAAATATCGCTGGGTCTGGCATATCGCATATCGCAATATGCATGAGCCTGGGGCTCCACCGATATGCAATATGCGATATGGCCCTGGACTCGAAAACATATATATATATATATATATATATATATATATATATATATATATATATATATATATATATATATATATATATATATGTATATATATATACGTTAATACTGCTAGCAGGTCCGCAATACAAGCTTGCCTTTGAAAATTAAGATTTCAATATTTTTGAGAAACAAAGGAATATACGGGGAAAACCATGTCCAACCATAACGTCGGACTTGAAACATTATACGCTCAAGTTCATAGAAATCAGCGGATCCGCCACATCACCACACACACTGTGTATATAACACATGCTCCTGCGATATGTGATATGCGATGTGGCCCCGAGCCTAACAATGTATATAATGCGGTTAATAATGTCATCGAGTCTGGTGGCCAGTGGCGCACCATATATATATGCATAAACCTTGGACTTAGGCCGATTGCAATGTGTGACGGGGCTTTCGGACCCGAATATATATATATATATATATATATCATATTTGATAGGCCGTCAGGTCCGCTATATCTCTGTGTTTAATATGTATAAGGCCCGGGGCTCCGCCAATATGCAATATGCATTTGGGACTAGACCCGACAATATATACAATGCGGTTCATAGGGCCGATGGGTCTAGAGACCAAGGGTGCACTGTTTATACACATGGCTTTGGGGCTAGGCTGATAGCGATCTACGATGGGCTCCGGACCTGAAATGCATACATTTGAGTTAATAAAACCCATCGGGTCTGGAAGCCATGAATGCCTTGTGTTATTGCGATAGGCCCTGAGGAATAATAATGTGATGAGGGTTTTGAGGGGTTAAACAAATCTTGATAATCGTAGGACTGAAGGACTTAAGCGAGGGATTGGTCAAAGGGCTTTACCCATTTGTGAATGGAAGATTGGGCCCTCCATAGAGTTAAAATCACTGGGATGAAAAGGATCATTCAGAGAGATGATATATCAGACTTATAGGGGGTCCATTTAAAATTTGCTATCAAGGCATGTTTTAATAGGGTGGTAGTTGTGGCCACAACAAATGGTGAACCATTAGGCGAACCAGTTATCTTTGTTTCCAAATAACCTTCAGATCAATAGAACATCAAGATGTTAAAATAAACTTGAAATGCAAACTATATAGATGGACAAGGATGGGTTCCACTTAAACATTACGGCTTCAGAAGGGATAGAGACAAATAGATTCTACTTGTTGATATGATTTTGACAGGCATTCTCCAATGGCAGTATTCTGGGGTTTATTAACCTTCCTCTAAATATTTCCCACTTTCAAAAATCCCTTTGGGGTCGTCATTGGTTTGTCCATACTTCAAGCTTGATGTAGACATGTTTTTTTTTTCACTTTATATGAGAATTTCAGTGCTATATTTATTGATTGAATGGGGTGCAGTCATGGATCATGCCATATTTTTAAACCCCTTAAGAAAGGATGGGCTTTCTGTGATGACCGATACTCTGAGCCTAGCAATAGTCCTTACTCTAACTGGTTTCCCAAACAACTTGTCTTTCCAGATTGGCACAAGGACTAGAGCACAATTAGATTTGCCACAAGGTATGAGACAGTGAGCTTAGCCCATGAAAGGAGGTTTACTTGTGAGTAACACGTATTGGACCATTTAATGTGGTGGATGGGACCAATGGAGAATGATTGTAAACCTTACAAGAAAGTATAGGCTAGGTCTAAGTGGGATTTATTTAAATGAAGCGTTCCTCCATGCTAGTCCAGCTATAGTTACACATTTTTTGTTTCATAAAGATGCTCCTACATGCTCCAGATGTTCAAGTTATCAATAGATCTCACACATTTTGCAACAAATGCCAATGAGGGGTTTCAGTTTGCATTTCACTACTGATTCTCAAGTGCTCATGGGCTGATAGAAGGATTGTTTGATTTGCGGGGAAATTATGGATTCAGGAACAACAAAATCATCAGCAAGCTAATGAGGCAGGGAAAGGCCAAGAGTAGTGAATGAGGGCAAATCTGAAAGGTAGAATGAGACCAAATGACTACGATTAGCTGGCTGAAAAGGAATGTAATTCAAAAGAGCAGGAGAACAGACTTGGCAGAAAACAAAGGAAAGGATAGAAATACAACTAAACTATTAGAAAAAATGAAATGAACTCTAACCTACTCAGGAGGCAACCACCAATGCGGTGGCTACTGGAAGTATCTCTTCAAATGCTGGCCATTAACAGGGAGTTTTTTAGTTTCTCCCTGTAAGGATTTCAATCTGTAAATTCCATGACCAATTTTTTCCACAACTTGGAATGGGCTCAGCCATGAGTGTTGTAATTTTTTGTGCTTACCTGTTGACTCACTCATGAGAGATGAAAATCAAATAAATTTCTCAATGAAGGATATCACCTTGTATTCACTTCCGTTTATAAGTTTTTCATACTCCTTTTTGTTAATGGCTTTGTTTCTGAGTGTTCTTTCACAATGCAGGAACTCACGGGTTTCATTATCACCTTCGAACACCTGCCAATTTGAGATGTTATCAGTTACGGATGATCTAAAAATCAATTCAACATGAAATTTATTCTTGTTTAATCTAAGATTAGGAAAAAGTTTCATAGCCATAGCATCCATCAGATCGGCATCGTGGTTATACTTTCGAGGTATATATGTGAAATTGAAAGAATCGAAATTGCCAATTAAACTCCATACCTCATGTTCGTACCTCACTAGGTGTGGTGACTGTAGTGTATCCTTTTCTTTACCTAGTTCACCATTATCTGTGGGTCATCAAAAGCTCTAAGATTTTTTATATTCCTTTCAATGGCTCTTCTCAGGCCTTTCAGTAAGCCTTCATGTTTTGCTATGTTACTGGTGTGCGTGCATTCCAACTGGCTGGCCATCAAGTGTTGGTTCCCTAGTGGGCCAATGAAAATTCTCCTAGCGCCTACACTTTCAAGATAGTTAGAGTCATCAAAGTCAAGTGTCGTGAAAATAAACTCTAATGTTATGCTAAAAGAACTACTTCCTATGAAATTAGTCCTATCATCTACTATAATGCAAGGTAATTCATCAGTTGGATTATGGGGGTGTTTAATTATTTCTTCCAATTGTGTGTTTGTCAAAGCCTCCTTGATTGATTCTGCATGGCACTCCCTGAAATAGGTTTCCGTGGCATAAACATCGGAACTGTAATTCCCAAGGATAGAGTTATAGAACATTATAGGTTCATTGGGGCTATTTGGTTCCATTACCATGTACTTCATGTATCTTTATCGCTCCACTCTCAGCATATCACTTTTTCCCCTGTGAGGAAACAAAATATGGGACCAATCAGTTGAGAAATATCCATTTAGACTTGATGACCAGTCCCTACTAAGCAGCATCCCATAAGCCTCAAGTATATCCACTACCATTATATCAATGACTTGGGTGTATTAAGGCTTGGTAGCCATCCGAATCAACACATCTCTTAGCTCCCCAATAACTCTCACATTCGTTCTATCCAACTGCACAATTCGAGTTTCACTTTTATCGGGTATTACCTGAAGTCTCTTAGCAACAACATGAGGCATAACAGTGGACGAGGCACTAGAGTCTACCAGGAAATTATGCACATTCATGTTGAATATTTCAAATGTGACAAGGAAGGGTGGAGTCACAGACTTTGATTTCCTCCCTATCATAGGTGCACTGACATCTTGGGGCTTTCGATTCATTTTAGACAAGTGGCCTCCATAGCTAATGGTATTTGGGCTGCGCTAGTCATACTAATAGGTTTGGACATTGGCTTCATGGTTTGGGTGCTTTATGTGATGGTGGTTTTGTAGTTCCCCTCATTCATAGCTTTCAATAGCAAATCTCTTTGTTGCGTTAATTTCAACAAGTCAAAATATGTGATATTAGCCCTAGAATTCTTGAGATCATCCACAATATTGTAATCAATGTTATAAATAGGATATGGAAGAGTAAACATACCTGTTTTTCCATTCTTAGATGGGATTTTACCATCTTGAGTAGCCTTATTGTACTGGGAGATGCATTTTCTTTCTCTGGGTGACTTGCAATAGGGGCATTCTTGGACTAACCACCAAGTCTACTATTCTTGATAGGAACTCTAGGAGAGGATGCTTTCATAGGGCGAAGATCTTGCTTTGTTCGGTCTGAGGGATTTGTCTTATCTGGGAGTGGCCCTTTACTTTGCGTGTGGATTTCATTAGTGTTTATTTCTGCAATGTTATCTCCTTCGTCGTCATTCTCGTCACTTTGGAAATCCCACAGCACATTAATCTAGGTTTCCTCATCTGAGGGTTCTTCTACTTTGTATTCCTCCTCATCTCCTTGTTCTGGTTCGAGCTCTAGTATAAGTTCTTCTTTATTAAGGAGTGATCCAATAAGAGCCAATTCTTCTATGTTCAAAGCCCCTTCATTAGGTGTAGCATGCAAATCAAGTTGGCCATGACCACCCTCTATTTTTTTACGATAGAAAGGCTTGAAGGGCTTTGTGTTGTTATAGTCCCCTCCATTACCACTAGTTCTCTGTGCATGATTCCTTTTAATATCAATGACTCTGTTCATTAGTTTTTTAATGATCTAATGCAACCCTTCCACATCCATGGTGTCCTTTTCTTTAGTTTTATCCCCTTTGTTATCATTTCCATTATTCTTCTTGGATTTCTGAGAGGCTTTCTTTTCTCCAGTCATAGGGTGGCATGATGTAAGACTGAGCATTTCATTCTCAAACTTTATTGCTTCATCGATAGCACCTTGTAAGGTTTGCACCTTACTCCTTTTAACCCATATCGTTGTAGGGACAGAGAGAGAAGAGACATAGAATTCCATTAGCATCTCTTTAGTAGGTCTTGTGGTGGCTAGGATTTTGTTGATAAAGGTGTCGAACCAGATGTTAAAATCCTTAACTTTCTCCTTGCTTTCCATTTTCAGATGGGATAATTCTAAAACTAAGTCTACAGGTGTTTTGTCATCACCAAGCTTGTCCAAAAAGGCCTGCTGAAAAGCATCCTAAGAGCTAATCGACCTTATTCTCAAACTGAAATACCATGTGGAGGCTGCACCAGTCAAGGTAAAAGAGAATAGGTGGCACACCACATCTTCATCGACAACTCCCAACCTACGTAGGGCTAGGAAGAAAGAGCGAATATGGTTATTAGCGATATCTCGCTGCTTAGGGTCAAAATTAGGTAACACTCTTTCTGTATTTTTGGGTAAGGGATGTTACTGCCCGGGTACTGCTACAACATCCTATGCAAGCCATGTAGGGAGTGCTCCTAGATGAGGTGGGGGTTGATTCCCACTCGAAGGAGGAGGTGGAGGTTGATTCCCACCCGGAGGAGGAGGTGGAGGATAATTCCCACCTGGAGGAGGAACGTTAGCCATATTATGGACAGGGAAATTTTGGCTAGAGACTTCTCTGTTAAGATTCTCAAAATCAAGTGAGGAGTTACCTCTAGAAGGGGAATCCTCAGTAATTTCTTCTCAAGTGGTGTCAATACTTTGCAAGGATTCTAGCACAATATCTTCGAGAGAAGTAGCTACATATGTATCTTCACTCAGGGTAAAGATCCTCAGATTTCTCTTAGTTGTTGAAGGTAAAGAGTGAAAGATAGGAAGCTGAGAGAGGGAACGAGCGTAAGCCCGAGTAAGTCTTTTGACTGGTTGTTCCTGAGTGATAGGATACTCCCACAGTCTTTCTTCCTAGGGTGACCTAAAAATAGGACTTAGAGGGGTCTCTATTTCTTGAAAATGAGGTTCTTTCAAATTTGTAGCAAGATCTCTCCGACCTCTACGATCCATACATTAATCCTTTTGAATCCATGCGTGGCACTTATAGATGAAATCTTGAAAATCTGGAGATGGAGGTTCAAGCCTTCCTTCTAGCACCAATTTATTGACATGGCTAATGTGCACTATGCGAACAAGGGGAACTAACCCGATCATAAGCCCCAATTAAACCTGATTTCGTTTGGATTGACTAGCTCTGATGGGTTTTAAGGGACCCCGTAAACCACTTGAACATGTCGAAAGATTGCTTCTGGGAGGAAGACTTCAATTAATTCAACAAAATGAAACAACTAACCTCTATGTATTAAATCCTATCTATACTACTTCTAACTACTCTTATATAGTCCTAGCTACTCTAATATATCCTGCAAGAGCATGATACAGAGGTTTAAACATCATATATATGTTTAGTAGGAGCGTGATAAAGAATGTTAAACATCATGAATAGGTTCAAGTCCAAATGACTCAATCGCTGAATTCACAGCTAGACAAGACTGTACTAAAGCTAAATTGCAATCCAATCACTCATATAGGAATCCACATTCTTCTATGGAATTAAAACTATAACTGATGTTTAATTTAGTTTCAAATCAGAGACCATTCACAAGTTAACCATGAAACTGAATCACATTCAATTTAACAAGACTAATAGTGAACTGTAAGTCATCAATATGCATAAATATAAATCACATTTACATTCATGCTAGTAACAACACTCTGATCCAAAACAATACAATGAGTTTGAAACTAAAGGCTCCTTCTTCCCTCAAAAACAGTTCTCCTCATTCACAATAAAGTGACACTGTTCTTCTCGAAAATCAAAATCCATTTCTCCTCTTTGGAGGTCACACTTATGCAAAAATCCTTGACTCTATATCTACCCTGCCAATTCATCTTCCCACTATTTCAGATCTAAAAATCAAATACACAGAGAAGCACCACCAGTGTGACCACTGGCACATAGAAAGCATAATGGTCGGATCGATTCCTTCCCTGAGGAAGAGAACAGATGTTGGAAAAAGGGGGACTATATGTTGCCTTCTCATGATGAAGACCGGGACAACTCTGCTCTCGGACTGTACAACCAATACGTGGGGCTCCGACTCTCCGACTCAGAATGCTTGAGACCAGACCTTCAAACCCAATGCTTCTACACATATGGCTCTTCGAATCCACTCCTATGACTTTTGCTTCTCAGCTGCGGAGATAGCCATCATTAGCTTCATGATTATGAACAATATAATAGAAATATTCATAGAGCACAAGCATTGCCTTCTACACTGAAAACCAATCCCTTTGTTATTTCCGAAAATTTCAAAAACACGGGAAAACAAGGAAAACCCTGCCCTTATCACTCAAGCCAGACCTCAAATGTTATATATTGGAGCTTATAAATATCGTTGGGTCCAACATATCACATATCGCAATATGCATGAGCCTAGGGCTCCGCTGATATGTGATATGCGATATGGCCCCGGACCCGAAAACATATATATATACGTTAATACTGCTGGCGGGTCCGCAATACAGGCTTGCCTTTGAAAACCAAGATTTCAATACTTTTGAGGAACAAAGGAATATACAGGGAAAACCATGTCCAACCACAATGCCGGACTTGAAATGTTATACGCTCAAGTTCATAGAAATCGGCGGATCTGCCAAATTGTTGTGCACACTGTGTATAAGGCCCATGCTCCGCCGATACACGATATGCGATGCGGCCCTAGACCCGACAATGTATATAATGCGATTAATAATGCCATCGGGTCCGGGGGTCAGTGGCGCACCATATATATGTGCATAAACCTTGGACTTAGGCCAATTGTGATGTGCGACAAGGCTTTCGTACCCGAAAGTATATATATATATATATATATATATATATATATATATATATATATATATATATATATATATATATATATATATATATATATATATATATATATATATATATATATATAGATATATATATACATACATATATATATATATCATATTTCATAGGTTGGTGGGTCCCCTATATCATTGTGCATAATATGTATAAGGACCGGGGCTCCGCCGATATGCGATATGCGATTAGGGTCGGACCTGACAATATATACAATGCAGTTCATAGGGTCGGCAGGTCCAGAGACAAGGGGTGCACTGTTTATACACATGGCTTTGGGGCTAGGCCGATAGCGATCTACGATGGGCTCCAGACCCGAAATGCATACATTTGAGTTAATAAAACCTGTCGGGTCCGGAAGCCATGAATGCCTTGTGTTATTGAATAGGCCCCGAGAAAGGTTTATGCATGCTTTGTGAAGGATTTCTGCTATAAGGCATTGTGGTGGGAAGAATAATGCGATGAGGGTTTTGAGGGGTTAAACAGATCATGATAAACATAGGAATGAAGGGCTTAAGCGAGGGATTGGTCAAAGGGCTTTACCCATTTGTGAATGGAAGATTGGGCCCTCCATAGAGTTAAAATTAATGGGATGAAAAGGATCATTCAGAGAGATGATATATCATACTTATAGGGGGGCCATTTAAAATTTGCTATCAGGGCATGTTTTAATCGGGTGGTAGTTATGGTCACAACACCTGTATGTATTCCGGGTACATTCTTGTGCTTCAATGACTGTAGAAAAAAACTACTGGTGCCAAATTTATGTAGGTCCATTTTTTTACGTGACACATTTTGAATAACAATATGCTTATGAATTAGTAACATTAATTTATCTTGCTCCAACATTCATTGTACAATTCTCACGATTGAAGCATTAGCTTAATAATTGGGATTGGAAATTTTAATTTGATGAATTTGGAAATGTTGTTAGGTCAATATATTTTGTGCTATTAAGAGAAAGTTATCCCTGACTTCTTATGTTGTATGCTTACATTGAAATAGTTGAAGCAACATGATTACATGGTAGCTAAGTTAGTCACATTATGAGTAAAACAAAAATAAAATAAAAATAAAAATTGAGTAATAGTATTAAATGTGACCTTTACTTCTCTATACTATTGATGGTTGGTAAGGTGGGCCCTTACATATGGTATAAGAGCCAGGTTAAAACACTAGGTCCTAATGGGAAGACATACTTGCTTGTAGGTTGACGCATGAATGGTTATTTTGCATGCATATTGAATTATTGTGTATGTTGACTTGGAAGAATATTTGTTGTATAAAGGATATTATTATTATTATTATTATGTCATTTAGAAACTAGTGAAAGGAAAGGAATGGTTTCTTATATTCCTTTATATTTTTGTTAAGACAAATTATAAGAAATATGATAAAGGACTTAAAGACATTTAGGGAAAGGATGTGCTTGAAAAGTTGACTTAAACCCAAGCATGTGAATGGTTTAATTTTCAATGCGCGAGTGAGAAATGTGGAGTGGATGCATGGTTTCATATATGTTTAATGCATCATTATCAATGTGATATGGGCCTACTAGCCATCTCTACTAGTTGAAAGTGTATCTACCAAGGAAAATATTAGCCTAATATAAACTATAGTATGATGGCCTTGGTGTGTATTCTTTGGGAATGTGTAACAAGTTTAAAGTCAATATTCAACTAACATGATGATTGCGTTAGTCATGTTAATTTTGACTCTTTTATTACCTACATTAATGGAAACTTAACATAAGCTAACATGAAGGATGTCACTTTTAACCATGAATGTAGATTCAAGAGTAATGTAGGTGCATTAATTTGATGCGTTAAAATATGATTTGGGAATACATTCTTAATGAGTAAGAATGGAATTCCTATGATTTCTTTGACATGAATTTGTATAGTTTGGGTTGACTTTATGCATCAAATCACTTGAAATTACTCAAATACTAGGTTGAGGTATGACCTTCCTAATAAAAAAGAGGCTTAAATGACTGGTGCATGAAGGGTTATGGAAGCCATTTTCAGGAACACTTGAAGGTTATGTTTTTCCTAAGTTATGTATGGGTGTGGAGTCCATACTAGAATATATATATTAGCTAATGTATCAGTGTGGAATCCATACTAGCATATATCTATGAGAAAATGTATGGGTTTGGAATCCATACTAACATATATCTATGAGCTAAGTAATTATTCTAGTTCTAAATAACAAAAATATTTTGATGAAATCTCGTAGACATGACTAAGGAATATTAATTATATGTAATTAAAGTTAAATGGATAGAGATTCGTAACATGAATTTGCTCGAGATTTAAATCCATTATTTTATATTTATTATAAATGAAGATACTAAGATTGGTATACTGAACACCATTAGGAGGTTTTGAATGTTTGGAATAATTGATTTTGATATATGGAGTCAAGTGTGGTTTAGGTATCTATCCTCTAGTATTTTAATTATTTTGTATGTGTTGGATTTAGGTAGAATTAAAATGTTTTTCAAATGATTGAAATGTAGGAAAATATTATTGTGATAAGTTGATGAAATATCCTTTCTATTGGCTCAAGACAAATTAGGCATAGGAAAGCCATAATAGTCTCTTTACTTATTTTGTTAGTTGAATATTGATTGAATTCTATTTAACCAACTTAGTTAGAGAAAGTATTAAGATTTAACTCATGAACTGCTCTAAATTATTACTAGTTAGGTGATCGAGTCAAAATTCATATTGTTTATGAACTTGATGAATTGCTTTCTTGGAATGTGATTAACTTGTAAATTGTTAAGAGCATAACATGTTTAATAGATAAACATTTTATGTGGTGAGAACTTTGTTTTATTTGAACTTAAAGAAAAAGGTATATGATTATGTTGGCTTAGTGGGTCCTAACCTAGGTTCAGAGTTAAGTTTTCCAAACAAATCCCTACACTACTAGCCCTTTCGGCATCAACCTACGAAGCACAGACTGAAGTCCCACCTGAAGCAGTTTGGGGGGATGCTAGAACCAAGTTTCCACACCCATAGATGAGTGTGATGTCATTTTATGCCCCAAACCTTCCTTCGTGTAGGTTGATAATCCCTTAGGGATTATCGATATAACTTCCCTTAACCAGATTCTATACCTCCGCGAACATTCACGACTTTCTTTCACGGACCCTAAATAGGTGAATCAACCACTTACGCACCTCTGTGATTACTCCTAACTCCGTATTTATCCATATCGGCTTAAGTGTTAAGTAGCTTTAACATGAAATGATATATTCTTCACATAAATAGTTATTATTACTTACACTCATATGACAATTTAAATCATGTAAAATTGTGGATCATTACAGTATTAGTTCATAAACCCATTATTCATCATAGAATAAAAGCGCATTCATTCATAACAGAAATAGATAGACAAAACACAGGAAATGATGTAATTACATTTTTATTGATTCTTCAGTTCTTCTTACAGACTCAAGACTTCCCTGAGCACTCAACTGTAGGGGTCACACAGCTGCAAACTCTACTCTAGGCCTTTGTGCATACAACTGCAGGGCCTCTCTTCTACTCTAAAAGTTCTTCACTCTTCCTTCTATTGACCCATTACATCTTCATTGATCTCTAGTATTATACCTTAGACTCTCTAAGACTCTCCTACTTATACAATCCCATGGTCCGTGAACCATGGGTAGATCTACTAAAGCCGACACCACTCACATAAAATAAGGGTAAAACCCTTTATGATACTTTACTATCTACACGCTCCACAACCACATATTGCAGAGACTTTACATTCTTTACAACAAAACTTGGGATTTTTGCCCCAAAACTTGGGCTTTTGCTTGAAAATTGACCCTAGGTGACCCTGTCCCAACAGGTCCCCAACACAAATATTGTGACTCACCCGTGAGTCACTCTACTGGAATGGAGATCTTACTGCAGAGACCTCCTAGCTCAACTTTTGCTACTGCTACTTCAGTCGTGCTCTGTGTGGCTACATATTTGATCTGATCCACTGGTTGCTCTGTTATTGGTCCTGCACTGTCTTCCTATATCTTCTATTGTGTTCTATATAGGCTTGTGATCTTCTCCTTAATGGTGGCAGAGATAACATAGGCCTCATCTAGCCAAGGTCCCAACCTAGCCTTGAAGACCGCCTCTTTCCTTTGCACTGTCTCCACCTGTTCGAGCAACTATTTTGCCTCATGCAGCTTAGCCAGTCGTTGTGATATAGTGATGGTGCACGCCATCACTCTTGTTAACTCATACTACTGCTACAATTCTCGGGCTTCCATGTTCAACCTCTGCAGGTTAGGATCTTCTTGGAGCATCTTGACTACCTCCATGGACTACTCAAAGAGTGTGATGCAATCCACCACCGCGACATCTACTCCTGTGACTCCATCCTTTACAACTGCTTTGCATTGTTCTTTGACCTTTGGTAGAGTTGAAGGCTTTGACTTCAACCTGAGATCTATTATCTTCAGGTTCAATTCAAACTGAACCTTGGCTACTTTGCTTTTTGCTTCACGCACACCTACAACCAACTTCCTAATCTTGGCATCCACTGGTGCTTTCTCCGGGATATGCAGTTCAAGGATTGTCCTACATGCCTCGGCCACCACGGCTATGGTATGATCATTCTACACCTGCACTTTCTTCCATGCTTCTAGTATTGTTATCTTCTCAATGAAAACATGTTTGTTGTTGACCTTTTACTCGTTGATCATGCTCAACACGCGCTACTCCCGGGCCTTAAGTTTTGAGATCACACCTACTTGCAGTGTGTGAAGGAACTCAATGGGGAGCGCAGCAAAGTTGAGGCCCACATTCTTCATAGTGCTGAAAATAGCCATGTGAGCGACCACCTTCATGTTTGAAACTCCGTCAGGCAGCACGTCTGCCCGAAGATCCATTGACCAAACCAGCTCCGCTACTTGAGTGGTCCCTGGTTCCAAACTGGTTGATGCAGTGCTACTCTGTCCTGCACCTGCTTGAAGTCTAGTTGTTTGGATCTGCAACTTGCGCAAACCTATCTGTATGGAAACTAGTACTTGCTTCTGCTACTACACTTGAGTCCCAACAGATTAATGAGAAGCCTAGTTGAGTTCTTGTTTTACAAGAAGTGATATTTTTTTAGGGAGAAATTGAAGGAGAGTGAGATCACACTTTGATGAATTGGAATTCTTGCATGATTTAGAAGCTTAATATGATTGTATTATATGTGGAATGGAAGAGATTGACGGATTTAGGACTTTTTTTCTCTGATGTGTAGTTGTATGATTAGTTAGTAATCCTGCAAAAGGTTATAATCTTCTGAGAGGTAATAAAAAAAAAAAACTTATCCTTAGGCTAGAAATGTCTTTATGATAGTCTAAATCTTATTTAAAATCAACAAGATTCTTCATAATTTGAGAAATTTATGGTTTTCATAACTTCCTTTTTTTGTTGTTGTGTGTATGTATTAATAGTAAGGAATAAGATGTGAAACCAAATGGATTGGTTAATTATTGAATAGAATTCACAAGTGAGTTTATAGTGGGAAAACAAGTTGATTTATAGGTATCAAGATAGATTCAATAATATAAATATTGTATTTGTATAATTACAAATGTTGTTCTTGATTACAAGCCACTGTTGAAAATATATATTTTAATTATTTCTGGAATGAATATCTACTAACTGAATCATTCATAATTGATTCTCAAGTAAGAGAAGTGAATGATAATGAAGATTATGGGAATTAAAAGAATTCTCTATATACAAAACTGGGTCAATGAGGACTGTATGGAACCTTAGCTTGTTAGTTTAAAAAAATAAAATATGTCTTAAACCTAAAATTGTGTTTTTTCCTAAAGATTAAACATTTAGTAAAAGCTATAGGTAGATCCTAAAGATTTTGATTTCAAGAATGTCTTATGGAATGAAAAGGGGAAAATTGGATTGAGAAGACATAAATTAAGTGAGATGTAAGAGTGGGTTTTGTATATGACATCATGTTTTGTTGGATAGTTTCACTGACAATTGTATGTGGATGATTTTATGCATCTTGTATGCAATTTAATTGTGATATGGGATGGACCATTATTGTTTGTTTTAAAACCAATGTGTGAGCTATTTATAGCTTAGTAAGCTGAGTCAACATACTATAGAACCAAGAACATGACACATGTAGCATTCATGTATACTATGAAAAAGAACATGTAGAATATCAAATTATTATAATTAGATGCCATATCAATTACATAAAATAGTATTTTCATATGGTACTATAAATTGTATGGCTGGTTTTGATATATAAATATTTGGCATTTTATATAGAAACATGCCTAATATGGCATGGATATATTTTCTACTTGATTAAGAATGGTATGTTTTGGTTTTCATGGAGTTCCTTCAAAATTTAGAAAACATTAAACTATGGTTTGGAATGAAGAAAAATATATCAAGTACATATACATAAGGTTAACACCTTAGTAATAGGAGAATCAAAAATAACTAAGTAACTTATGCCTATAGGAAAAACTTCAGGCCAAGTTTAGCCTAAGAGGAGGAGTATATAATGTCCCTTCTTGGTGAGATAACTTCAATGCTACTTACATCGAGTGATTTTGATATAATGATATAATATTATGCGTGAGAAACTTATGTACACGCTTATATGCTATAGACTTGGTTTGGGCCACCTAGTTGTTGTGTGTATAAGAATTGATTTTGGTTAAGAACATATTATCAATGTTTTGTCTTTTGTTATCTTAGTTTTGAAATAGGTGTATGACATGGATGTTGATTCAGGATTGAGACACATAGATCCATGGATGATCATTGTTATGTGGAACAAATGGTTAATTATGATTTATGGATGATACATATTTTATATGATTAAATATGTTTAATCTTGTAATGAGGAAGATGTGGCAGGGGACATAGTTATTTGAAAACAAGGATGCTAAAATTATAAATGATTGTGGAAGTCATGCTACATGATTTTTATGATTTTATATGCTTAATCTTATAATGAGTAGGATGTGATATGGAGCATGGTTATTTTCAAACAAGGATGTTCAAATTTTAAATGGTTGCGGAAGCTATTTCTCTAGAACCAAAATGGTTGTGGAAGTCATGCACGATCTTTGGTAAAATGTGAATAAGTTAATTATGAAATTCATTATTTCCTTTGATCTATGAGATTGTGATGTATTCAGGTCTTGGAACAAGGCCTTACCAATGAACCATCATATGGGTATGAGCTCACAATCAGTACCTTAAGGTGAAGCGTGGAGTTTCAAAGCAAGGTAGATGAGAAGCCATGGAAATTAGGGCGTAGGTCATAAACCTATGAAATATAAACACGTGGAGTCTTGTATCTATAGCAAAATGTTTAGGGCGCGGAGTCCTAAACATATAAAAAGATCAAGGTGTGGAATGTTGGATCTTTAGAGTAGATCAGGGTGCAGAGTCCCTATTCTCGAGAAGAAAAATACCACTCATGGGAAGCTGAAGGATTAATTTCCTTAATAAAACCTCTTTTCTAACAATCCTAGAGTGACTTTCTAAAAATAGAAAATCATGTCTAGCATCTCAAGCATGAATTTCCAAAAATAGTAAATCACCTTGCATGAATTGGCAATCAAATATAGTTGAAGGAAAATCACTTAACGTATCAATAATCAATCCTATTAGTTCAATATCGACTTAATCCTAAATATTATTATTATTATTATTATTATTATTTATGAGACTATGATATTATTATTAAAATGGAATTACAAGTCACCTTCATCTCCTCAATCACTTCACACCTCTCTCCTTGATGACTCTCATGGCTCTTATTAAATCTCTCTCTTTTAGTAATAAATTACACTCTATTTTATGTACTCATTAAAGAATGGCATATTTGTCTTACACTCATTAAAGACATGTCATAAAATATTCCTCTTACACTCTCTTTAATGCATAAGTTACACTCTCCTTAATGGCGTGAGTTACACTCCTCTAAATGGAATACAAGGAATCCATATTACTCCTCCATTGTGATGAGAATTTGTTTCTCCTCCTATATATGTGTCTCATGTATTCTCACTTAAGGGGAGAGGGAGATGCATTGTGATACCAAGAGTTGGAGAGATTTAAAAAATCTTATGAGAGAGAGACTTGGAGAGTATCCAATTTCCTTTTAAGTGATTTTGAAATTCCTAAACTAAATTACTATGTAGCTCTACCTAGTGGAGTTGACCATGAGTGGTGTTGGGAGGAAGTGAAACTTATCTTCCTCAACTTGCCTTGGATATCTCTCTACTGCTATATTCTGGTACTATTTGTGAGCTTTTACAACTTGGGGGTTCCAGGGGGAGAATTTATCCCTGGATATGGTTGGGTGGAAAATCAGATGGTTCAAATGGGTTGGTCAAGGAATCAAATGTGGATCATATTCTTAGCGATTAGAGTTGAATATATCTTCAGGTATAATATTTATTGTCCGAAAACTATAGTATAGCTTTAGCATAAAATAAAAAGTAAAATTTTAAATTATTGTAAGAATCCATTTTTTTTAATCTTATGTTATTTCGAATCTTATTGGATAGTTGAAAATGAATACTAAGAGTGGTCTATATGAATGGATGTTTAGATCTCATGATCTTATGGAATTATTATTGGTGTAGTATGTTGTACTAACATTGGTATTGTAGAATTTGAGAAAGGAAAGAAAAATAGTTTTGAAGGTAATGGACATAAAGAAATTCCAAAGGACTTGGGTAAGACTTCATGAGTTATGGTTTTGTTTCATGTAATTAGAGACATGTTTTATAAAGGGTTTCAGGATATTTTGCAAATTGTTTGACAAAATCTGTGAATGAGAAATGTTATTATTATTTTTATCATTATGCACGAATAAGTGTTAACTTGCAGTCTACCAGGGTAGGAAATGCATTCATACCTAAAATATACAAGGAGGATTTACTAGATCAGTGATTTAAATAAAAATGTTAAAAAAAAAAACAAGATGGAAGATAAGAATTTTAAAGGGAATGATTGAGGTAATTTTCAATCACTATGTATTGCAATAGTTGAAGATTCTTGCCATGGGTTTTTAGGAATGATTGAATGAAAATAATGTTTGATGAATCTAAAAGCCCTTCAATTCAGTTATAGTGGATGAAATGATTTTGAAAGGCATTTAGACAATACATAAGTAATTATAATTTAATTATAGGATGTTATTTTTTTTTCATCGTTGTAGATTCAACCTTGCATGCCATATGTTTGACAAAATTTGTAAATGAAATTCTAGGTGTCAACATATTTGCTAGTTTTTAAAAATGCATTTATGCATGATTTCGTACCAATTCAGGAAAACATCAGGGGGTATCCCTGCCAACTGACCTATAACCCTCGATTTGATTCCAAAACAACACTTTGCGAAACCCAGATCGTAAATATGGGTGATTTTTCAGATTGTTGCTATCAACTTTGTGTGCCTGTTGTCAAGTTTTGGGTGAAAGAACAAGATGATTTAGTCATTGTTTTAATATTTTTGTCATTTGACAGATTAATATATAAATTTTATGAGCTAAATAGGTAGAGGGAGAATATTATATTCATGTCATAATTCCATAAGAGATTGTGGCTTCCAAGTGTTTGACAAAATGCCTCAATGGTTGTAGTTTGCCTGTTTGCAAAGTGTTTGTTAAAAGGCCTCAATGGATGTAGATTGTACGCTTGCAAAGTGTTCGTCAAAATGCCTCAATGGTTGTAGTTTGTATATTGCATGCTTTCAAAGTGTTTGTCAAAACTTCAATGGATGTAGTTTTTCTACATACAAATTATTAGAGTAAACGTCCTACTTACTGTAGCTTTTATGCACTAGAAAATTTATGAATAGATTATTTAATTGATGTAGCTTCTTGTGTCCACAAGTTTTTGTATAAATGTGAAACTGAATTTAATAAGTTTTTGAAGTGTGAATAGAGAATATGGCAGGTGTTACTTTTAATATCTAAAGCTTTCATTTAAAAAAATGGTTGTTGTTGGAAACGATTTTACAGTGACTAATTCTGTAGGAATTTGTGCAAATGAGCATAGTAAGTTTCGTATGAGCTACATGTATTCATGGGTGCATTCTTGTGCTTCAATGACTATAGAAAACAACTACTTGTGCCCAATTTATGCAGGCCCATTGTTTCACTTGACGCATTTTGAAGAATAATATGCTTTTGAATTGATAACATTAATTTCTCTTGCTACAACATTCATTATACAATTCTCATGATTGAAGCATTAGCTTAATAATTAGGATTGGAAATTTTAATTGATGAATTTGGAAATTTTGTTAGGTCAATATATTTTGTGGTATTAAGGGAAAGTTATCCCTAACTTCTTATGTTGTATTCTTACATTGAAATATTTGAAGGAACATGATTGCATGTGTTAGAGCCTAAATCTGCCTTAGGCTGAAGGAAGGCAAAATTCAGGGTAACCACAAACCACGCTCAGTATGGTAGCTAGCCCTACTAGAACTGGAGAGGGCTCTCTCCAGGTCACACTTAGGAAAATAAACAATAGGGTCTGAGATGACTCAAAATGAATACTGATTTTAGGCTAGGTAAATAAATATGATGGAGGTATTTTGATGAATGACTGAGTTTTCTGGGATGTGTGGGGCCAAGAAATAGCATGAGCAGAGAATTTAACTCAAAGACGCAGATTATTTCGTGAGGCAAGACAGGCAGAAAGTCTAACAATTAGATTTGAAATAATATGAAGTGGAGAGATTGTTTAAGAGTGTGAAGAGGGCATAAATACATGAATCCTTTTCAACAGAAGAAAACATAGAACGTGAAAACTATCCCAAGGCAGAGCAATACACTGAATTCCACCTTTTCTCACTTAGAAAGCTTTCACTGGAAATGAATATGAATGAAAATATGAAACATAATGAAATACATATGAAACATAAGGAAGATACCTTTGCTAAACTCACACCACAGGAATCTCATGAACCAGAGCTGCAATCTTTCATTAATTCTCTGTCAAAATGTAGAGTGAGTGACTGGGTTTCTCTCCCACAGTTTCCCAGAAATTCCAACCCTTTACAAAATGACTCTCAATGCAATAAGTAAGCTTTGCCATGAGAAATTCGATCAACTCAGGAAATGAAGAGCCAACCATCAGCGGTTACATTTAATTTCTATGAGGACAAATTAGAAAAAAGCAAAGATGAGGGTAGATTTTTTGGGTGGCTGTTCACCTTCATTTGGCCACTTGGATAGAAGCCAAAAATGTTTTTTAAACATTGCCTTTGATGCTGGGAAAAATGTATTGTAAATGAGCGGGCCCACTTGGAGAAAATTGTGAATCGAAATTTCGTGAAGCGGGAGTGATTTTGGCCTTTGGGTCTCTGTGCACCGTGCCAAAAATTGTATGCATCGCGCTACTTTGGAGCTGGTTTTGAGGCACCTTCTGAAGTCCAAATTGAGCCCAAGTGTGCTTGTTGGAAAGCCCAGTCTGTCTACTCTCCAACCCAAGTTAAATTTCTGAATTGGCTTCCCAATTTCCCCTCCAAAACTGCAATCTCCCAAGACTGCTTCTTGTGTGTCAAAATAGGGGCAGAGAGGTCATTTTTTGGGTGTTTTTGACATCCTGAGGACTCAAAATTGGCCCAAACTTCCTGGCCATGCACAAAAAGTCATGATTTTCCATGGAAAATCCAAAAATGTAAAATTTTTGTCATTTGGAGCTCCCTAGAGAAAGCGCGTGCCAAGTGGCGCGGTGCACAAGGACAAAAACCCTGTTTTTGGCACAAAAATTTACAAAAATACCAAAAATGCCCCAAATTTCTTGAAATTTGGGCTGGAGATTCCTTATCAAGTGTTATACTGGGCTAAAGAGGCTTCGGCCAATATCTGAAGTTGATCGAGCTCCCTTTGCCTCTTTTGCTTCTTGATTTCCTTCCTCAATTTCGCCATCAAATTCCTGATTCGGGCCTTGCACACTTTGTTTCGCGCCATGCAGTGGAAAGCCATGTGTCTCAGCAATGCATGGTCCTTGTTGGCCTTGTCCAGTAGCCTCTCTAAGTGCATGTTAACTCTCTCGAGATTGGCCTCCCGATCCTCATTAATCTCTTGGTCCAATGACGTGAGCTCAACTCTTCTCCTTTGTTCAGCTTGGCGATGCTCACGAATGTTTTGTAGCTCCATGATCGCTTGCTGATCCTCAAGCTATTTGTTCCTCTACTCCAGATATTTCATGTTCCATTTGGCTCTTTCCAAGTCAAGGGACAAAGCTTGAATCTCTGTTTGTTGCTCCTGGATGATCTCTTTAAGCTGTGCACTTTGTGGATCTGTATCTGTATCATCATCATGAAGGAGAATGAATTCGGTCTCTCATTCACCTGATGGCCCCTCATCATGCATTGGATCCTTGCCCCTATCCTGTACTTGTAATGCTGATGTAGGAAATGAGGCCCCTTCCACCCTGGGTGGAGATAACACTCGCTTTGCTGCTGCAAACAAATGTCTAGCACCCCTCTGATATGTGACGAATACCGGCACACTGGCAGTCTCATGGTGCTCATACTGATGAGAAGGTTCCCCTGTCTCAAATCTAGTCTCCGGATGTCCCTGTGAAGCTCGGGAGATGAAATCTTCCCAAGTGATACCCTGTATATCAAGATGATGCACCACCAAAATCTTGATGAGAGAAAAATGATAAACACTGTTAAGTTACTGCTGAGGGGTTTTATGCTGTATAAAGGTGGTCATCCTCTCTATGTTCCAGCAAATGAAATACGATATTTTCATCATCCGAATCCTGGTGAAATGCATGAGCAACCTGATGTGATAAGCATAAAGACGAGAGAATCGTCCTTCACAGCTAAAGTATTTCATAATCAATCTCATTAGTGGAGCAAATTCATCTTTCAGATATCGGAATGGAAAGACCCTTTTGAGCTGCCTCAAGAAAGTGGCTTTAATACATGGCTCATAATGATGCCGATCAATCTTTTGCTTCTTGTTCCATGGTTCTCCAATGTTTGGTATGCCGGTAGCTAATGAGACAGATTCTGGTGTAAGTGTGAAGGTGACCCCAGCTAAAGTAGCCTGATCTCCATGTAAGTGTAGCATGAATAGATGAGCCAGCTCATGATGAAATTTTACACTTGCCACCTTTTGACAAAACTCAAAGCATGACTGACGCTGGAAACATGACATAGCAAGAGGGCAGGCCTGCAATTCTGTAAGGGTGATCGGTTCTTCTCTAACAAGTCTGCCAATTTTGTGAGGCCTCTGGGGAGCTTGTTCTTCCAAGGATGAGTCGCTTTGCGTTTCCATTTCATAGTCTGATGCATGTTCAGATGCCATGACTATTGTTTTCCACTATCTTAGAGAAAAAGATGCTGATGATAAAATTGTGCTTGGACTGCTTTTGTGATGTGTTGAAATCTACCACAAAGGGGAAAATGCAACAATGGATTGTTAGGAAGGGGAATAATATGAAGGGATTAGGGACTATGAGAAGGAATTTTATTTAGGGACATGTAGGGGGTTTAGGGAATTTTATATGGGGTAGGGTTTGGGGTGTTAGGAAATTTTATATGGGGTAGGGTTTGGGGTTTTACCTTTGACAAATGAGCGGAGGGGATAGGGAATAGGATTTTAGTAGCTTTTTAGGATAGGGAAAATGGGAAAAGTGGAATAGGGAAGAAGGGAATGAGGGAAAGAAGGAAAAATCAAATTGAGGAAGAATCTTGGCACCAACACAATGAATTTGTAACCCTAACATCATTTGTTTTGATGATTTTAAGTGGTAGGGTTTAAGAGTTGTTGTGAAACCATAAACTGCCATAAACCATCATCATACTAACACAAAAATGGATGAAACACTGAGGGATCGACCCCACCTGGCAAATTCAAGGGATTGAAAGGCAATTTGTTGCAATTCTGAGCAAAATCGGGCTTTTTTGTGTATGCGCCGCACAGCATACCCAGTGCACCACGCCGTTTGAGTGTGTCGTGCCCGTGTTATTTAACACTATGTGGTCATGCCCAGTGCACCGCACTCCCTTAGTGTGCTGCGCTGCTCCACCTGTGCGTTGCGCTCCAACTCTTAACACAGTCACGGCCTTTTCAAACTGCAGTTTGTTCTTCAACCTCCAAATTCGACTTTGCTATATGATTTTATGAATGTAATTTGACACAAATGATTTATATAACTTGGAGAAATATGTTGCAAGAGTTGGATTTGATTTTTTCTTCCTCCAAAACCCATTTTGTAATGTTTTCACTTTGGCACTCTTTCACAATTAATACAACTCTGCTTTTCACACTTCCTTTTGATTTCTTTGACTAAAATGATGAAATTTTTGGCAATTTTTTGCAGGGGTAGCCGACATGGAATTTGGCTAAGGAGACCAGGACTGTGCTTGGAGAAATCCACTAAGAAACGTTTGAAAATTATTACAAATGACAAATGGTTGACTTTTCTTCAAAACAAAGTTTTGAAGAACAGTCGTAATCTATCAATATGACGATGAAAATCTTTGAATCACAACTTTATAAGAGCCTCGCTCTGGCCTTGCTGGCTTTATTGGACATTGTTTGAAGACCAAATGACTAATCCGTAGACTTAATGACCGAAATGAATCTTGTCCATTAAAAGATCAAATATTGACTGTCATGGACTTTAATACACATTGATGAAAAGACCTAAGCCAGCAGGTGCAAGACATGAGGGGAATGAATGATAAGGCCCTTCTGTCAGATTATGGCATGCCCCTAGTAGAATGCAGCTGGGTGAATGGAGTGAGACACCTAAAAATGAAATGCAGAAAGAGTTTTGATCTCTGACAGAGGACTGACAAGACCGACTCTAACATTGGCTCCAATGGGGGATGGTAGCTCCTTGGAGGTGCAAAGAATGGCAGATCTTTGGGAGAGCAGACAGTGCCTTCGTCAATTGGGCTATAGAGTCATTATTTCGACAAACAACACCAGACTCTGACTCATTTATTGACAAAAACTTGACTCAAACTGACTTGATTATGAAACCAAAATGACCAAAAAACTGACTCAAATTTGATCTTAAAATGACTCGAAGACTGACTTGACAAATGCTAACCAAAACTAAAATAAAATGGTATTTATAGTGACAATGAAAACAGTAGAAACAACTCAGAAGTGGTACTGCTTGAGCAGCCGACCATTGATCGACCCTCCTAGACAATATTCCCCGTTCATTTCCTTCAGAAGAAAGGCATTCTGACCCCGATATGCTGCAATCTTGAAGGGACCTTTCCAGAGATTCTCTAATTTATCATGCTTACCCTTTTCCTCATTCCTTGCATCCCACTTCAGCACTACATCATCCAGCTGAAATTTTTCCACCTTTGCTTTTCTGTCATAAATTTTCTTAATCTTCTCCTGCAACTTGGATGTGTTTTGGAAAACTTCTTCTCTGGTCTGCTGCAAATGGATCATTTGATTCAATCTTCTTTGCATAGGATCATCTTCACTGCCGGCTTCCTGAAGAAGTTTGACTACCGGGGCTGCAAGAGAGGTAGGAAACAAGGCATCAACTCCATACACAAGCTCAAAGGGGGACATACCAATGTATTTCTTCTGACTGACCCGATCTACCCAAAGTGCATTGACCAACTTCTTATTCCAGATCTTCTTGTTGATTTCCAGTAGCTTCTTAATGATGTTGACCAAAGATTTGTTAGAGGACTCCGCCAATCCATTGCCTTGCGGATGATAGGCAGTTGAGTGACCCAAAATAATGTGATATTTATGACAAAACTCTACCATCCTTTTTTATTCGAAAGCTGTTGCATTATCAGTGATTAACTTATTTGGGAAACCAAAGCAAGACAAGATGTTATTTTCAAGGAATGAAATAATTACCGCATTTGTAGCTTGTTTGGTGGGAATTGCTTCGATCCATTTCGTGAAGTAATCTGTTGCCGTGAGAATCCATCGATGCTGACCGGAAGAAGCGGGATGAATTTCACCAATGAAATCCAACCCCCATTGCTAAAAAGGGGCCCTCACCTCAATGGGCTTAAGCGGAAAAGGCTGTAATTTCTGCCTTCCTTCAAAAATCTGGCATTTATGACAGCTCTTGACAACCTTATATACATCCACAAACAATGTTGGCCAATAGTATCCCGCTCTCAGAACTTTATTTGTTGTTGTTTTCCAAAAAAGGTGACCACCACAGTCTCCTTTGTGGAAATCCTCCATGACCTAGTTTTCTTCTTCTTCCACCAAACAATTCAAAAGAACGCCACTGGGATCTTTCCAATAAAGTACAGAATTTAGAATGCAAAACTTGGCAGCCTTTAATTTGAGAGTTCTAGCTTTGTTTCTAGTCATACCGGGTGGTGGTGACAAATTTTGAAGCACATATATGATGTCTGAATACCACGGAGAAAGAGAAAACATTTCAGATACCTAAATTGACAAACCTTCCTCATTCTCATCGGACATAGCAGCGATTAGATTTATGTCTAAGGCGTGCAAGTTTGATTCGGCCATTAACTTTGCCAATCTCTGTCCTTTAACCAACTTTGTGGGCTTTATCTCCACATCATATTCCAACAAAGCTGCAATCCACTTGCCTCATCTTCCTTCCGAATCGGTCTGCACTAAAACATCTTTGACAGCAGCGTTAGGAACATAAGCCAAAATATGAGAATGCAGAATGTATACCCGAAAATCTTTCAATGCTTTCACAAGTGCGAGGGCTTGCTTCTCAATGATGTTGTACTTTAAGGCTGCATCTCTTATAGTTCGGCTGAAGAAAGAAATGGGTCTTTCATGATCATCTCTTTTCTGCATCAACACCACTACCATAGTATGCTCCGAAGTGAATGAAAACAATATAAAATCCTGAGTGTATTCCGGGCTGATTAGAATTGGAGCTGAAGAAAGAGCCAATTTGACTAAATTGAAAGATTTTACAGCCTCTTCCGTCCACTTCACTTGGCTGTCCTTCTTAAGCATGTTTGTGATCTCTCTTAGGTGCTCAGCCAGATTAGGTACAAAGCGGCGTAAAAAATTCATTTTACCATTGAACGATTGAATCTCCTTCTTATTCCGGGATAGATCGATTTGCTGAATTGCTTGCACATGCACTGGATCAATACGAATTCCTTCTTTTGAGATGATTTGCCCAAGTAGTTTTCCCTCCTCCATGGCAAACAAGCTCTTTCTTGGATTCAAAGATAGACCATATTTTCTGCACTTTTGAAAGACAGTTTTGAGATGATACATGTGTTCTTCATAAGATTTGGAAAACAACGTCAGATCATCAAGGTATACAACCAAAAAGATATCCTTCTCATTTGCGAAAGCCAAGTCCATTGCCCGCTGAAAGGTGGCACCCACGTTCTCCAAACCGAAAGGCATTTTAGTGTAATGAAAAGTTCCCCACGGAGTGTTGAATGCTGTCTTGTCTCGGTCATCCTCATGGACAGAAATTTGGTTATATCCAGAATAACCATCAAGTAGTGACATACGAGATGCTCCAACTACTCGCTGAAGTATATGATCCATTTTGGGTAGTGGGTAGTTATCTTTTAATGAAACTTTATTGAGATTCCTAAAATCAATGCACAAGTGAATCTCACATGTCTTCTTCCGCAGGAGCACCAAATTGGAGATCCAATCCAAAAATCTGATGGGAACGATGATTCCTAATTTGTACAACCTGTTTATCTCCTTTTCAATTCATGGTAGAAGTTTTGGATTTAGCCTTCTCAACTTCTATCTAAAAGGTTTTTGATTAGGCTTAATGGGTATAGTGTGCTGAATTATATTGGTATCATATGTCTTCAAGTCAGAATAGTCCCAAGCAAACACGTCAACAAATGAAGACAACAAACTGATATATTTAGCTTTCAACTTTTGTGGCAATGCTTTAGATAGTTTTCCCATTTTAGGATTAGCAGTTGTTCCGATATTGACCTCTTCAACACCCTTCTCTATTGGTTGCAATGTTGGTTTGCGGGCTACATCATCTTGATCAAAGAGTTCTTCTAAAGGTATCAAGCCTTTAGGAATAATGTTATCCTTTAGCTGCAACACGTCCATTTGATTGATCTGCACCTCATCTTTGCCATCATCATTTTCTTCATCAATTGGGGTCTCTTTGAACTTACATTTGTTTTGCAGAAAATCATCATTCTCCTCATCATCTTGGAAAACTTGCCAATATCTCTGATTGTCGAGGATAGTTAGACGATGCTTGACATGGATTTCGAATTTATTACTGGAGTTCATTGGAATCTTCAAACTACTGGCTACCTTAGCAAGAGCATTAGCAATGCTGTTTTGAACACGAGGCACACATGTCAAGGTATATTCTGAAAATAATTTCAAGATGTCTAGGACTGCATTCTGGTAAGCCCGCATCCGAGGATGCTTTGCTTGATATTCGCCTCTGACCTGCTTAATCACCAATTCGGAGTCGCCATATACTACAATCCTCTTAGCATTCAACTTTCTTAGAATCTTTAGGCCAACAATCAGAGCTTCATACTCAGCCTCATTGTTTGAACAATCAAAAGCTAATTTGTAAGAGCATACCCGCACATTACTAGGCACCTTGTTCGGGGCGGAGAAAGGACTGCGTACCCAAATACCAATCCCAGCACCATCATTTCCCACTGCACCGTCGAAATCCATGGTCCACAAACCTTCTTCCTCTTCTTCCAAGTGCCGAAATTCTGCTGGCTCTATTTTCCTGCGTGTTGTCCATTACCTTCAGCTAATTTCTCAATGGTGTCTTGCTGTTCTTGTCCTTCTTTATTCAAAACTTCTCTGAAATTGTCTACTATTTCTGGAATACTTTCCGATTCTACTAACTAACTATCAATATCATTAAAACTATCTGAATACAAAACAAAAGACTCTAGATCTGTATGTACATAATTAATTGGATGATTAATGGGTTTCTCCTTGCTTGTAATCATGTATTTCATTTTTTGTTCCCGATACAGTTTTCTCATCTGGCCAAACACCAGAATTGTTGCATAGGAGAAATCTAGTTGTAGTGTCCCTTTCAATTTTGCTGCCCAAGACCTGGAAAGAAGCATGTCAAACCTGGGAGGAATATCCGCTACCACAATATCCATCAAAACATTCTTCACTGGGATTTGATCCAGACTTACAACCAAGCCTTTGATGAGCCCAATACATCTCACTCTGCTAGAATCAAATGAATAGAGATCATGGTATTTCCAGGTGACATCCAAACCCAGCTTATCCATGATTGCCTTGGGGATGAGATTGTGAGAAGCTCCGAAATCGAACATGGCATTATGTAACACAAAATCATGCAATCTTAAACTGATATAAAAAGGTGGCACATCATTATTTGGAGACTCACCATTCAATGCTGGCCCAAAAATCATTTCGGGTTGATCATCTTCGACATTCACCATATCAGACATTGGATCACAATTTAAAATTTTAGAAACTTGCCCTCTATAACTGTTGTTCTTCATTATTTCAGTCAAGGGAATGGATACCTTCAATTTAGAAATTTCATTCTCTAAACTAAAAGTGGAAGTCTTTTCTACCTCTTTGACTGGGACTTCTTTCCTTTCCTCTTCTCTCGATACAATTTACTGATTTGATTTTTCTGCTGATGGTGAATTGCTGCTATCAGGTCCAAGTGCCTCTTTGCCTTTCTTTTGTGTAACTGACGAATCATTCTTTGATGCCGAAACTTCCTTTCTCTTATGAATTGGGTTAACTGGCACATCTCTATTTCTAAGTGAATATTGCCGCTGCTGAGCGGACAGAGCATTCATATAGCCTCTTTGAAACTCCTCTGATTCTTCTTCTAAAACTGTGTCACTTGCTAGAATGAAATCTACGTCTTTGTGTGCAGCTAAACTTTTTGCATACTCCTCCTCTTTAGTAATGTAAGTAGGCAAATCATCCGGAGTAAAGAAGTGGTTCTCTTCCCCTATTACCTTCCCTTCCTTATCAGACTTAGGTCCATTCACAAAATTTTGTTGCAGAGGTGGCTGTACTGGCTGCTGTGCTGTCTGATCTTGGGCTCGCTGATCTCTCTGCCTTATCCTATATTGTGGCTGTTGCTAGCCACATAAGTTAGAATTTCTAACTTGTGGCTCAGGTTTGTCAAGTTTCACCCTTTCAAGCATTTTCTCTACCTTCCTGAGTAATTGATCCATTGAGGAATACTCTTCCTTGACTATGACCTTCTCTTTTGCTTTTGCTCTAGCCCTCTTGGACAACAGATTTGCTTCAACGCTGACCGCGATTTTCTGCATGTCTTCCATTGTGGCCAGCTCTCTTTCTCTTAGTTGATAAGCTATGTTAGCATCAAAACCATCCAGAAACTTCATCATGGCTAGTCCCACAGGTGGCCTTAGATGATCAGGAATTTCATTATAAACGGAATTGAATCTAATGCAGTAGTCTTGGACTGACTCACCAGCATTTTGTTTGATCTGCTCATATTCAGCCAGAATTTGAAGAGGATTCTTTTTTACTTCCCAGCGGTCTAAAAATTGTCTTTGCAGTTTGGCCAAGGTAGCGATACGTGCAACCGGCAAACCTCTAAACCATTTCCTAACTTCACCGGCAAATGTTTGTACAAAGAGTCTCATTGTCACATTCTCTGCATCAATCTCATGAAGGTCACAGAAATCTGCCATTCTGTCCACATGTTGCTGAGTGGTAATGTTGTTAGGAGTACCATCAAATAAAGGGATTTTGCTTTGATAATCTGCGGGCATGTCATCTAGAACTTGAGGCAGCACAAGAGGTGCAAAACGGGCAGCCATCACTCTTGGTGGGTTTGGTCTTGGAGGTGTTGGATGGGTGTGTGCAGTTCGTAGGGAATTAACAATTTGAGTTTGAAGCTGTGTCACAATATAATTATCAATTGACCAGTTACCCCTTTCAGTTTCTAGGTCTACGAGAAACTGTGGATTGGGGACAGTAGAGTCAACAGCCATTTCGGATTTGGTCTTGAACAATGATATTTCAAACCGCTCATAAAACTCAAGTTCTTCAAGATACTCAAAAATGTTAAGACATGAATGGGATTTGAACACGGGAGTTATAGAGCTCTCTTGACGAAGGAGTCTTGGAATCAAATTGGGGTTTTCGTAGATATGAGGAGGATCTAGATCTGGATTGGCTCTGGTATATCGTCTCGAAGCCAACGTGCTATTTTCAAAAGAATCAGAAGGACATGAATAACTTACTCAGCCTATCAAATCGTAAACTTATCATCCAAAAGCTTAGAATTATCAGAAGTATGGGGTGTTCATAGGTTAAGCCTACCGTTCACACAATGGAGAAGAATAACAAACAAAGAATTTCGTCCCCGGTGGAGTCGCCACTATGTTAGAGCCTAAATTTGCCTTAGGCTGAAGGAAGGAAAAATTCAGGGTAACCACAAACCACGCTCAGTTTGGTAGCTAGCCCTACCAGAACAGGAGAGGGCTCTCTCCGGGTCACACTCAGGAAAATAAACAATAGGGTCTGAGATGACTCAAAAATGAATACTGATTTTAGGCTAGGTAAATAAATATGATGGAGGTATTTTGATGAATGACTGAGTTTTCTGGGATGTGTGGGGCCAAGGAATAACATGAGCAGAGAATTTAACTCAAAGACGCAGATTATTTCGTGAGGCAAGACAGGCGAAAAGTCTAGCAATTAGATTTGAAATAATATGAAGTGGAGAGATTGTTTAAGAGTGTGAAAAGGGCATAAATACATGAATCCTTTTCAACAGAAGAAAACATAGAACGTGAAAACTATCCCAAGGCAGAGCAGTACACTGAATTCTACCTTTTTTCACTTAGAAAGCTTTCACTGGAAATGAATATGAATGAAAATATGAAACATAACGAAATACATATGAAACATAAGGAAGATACATTTTCTAAACTCACGCCATAGGAATCTCATGAACCACAGTTGCAATCTTTCATTAATTCTCTGTCAAAATGTACAGTGAGTGACTGGGTTTCTCTCCCACAATTTCCCAGAAATTCCAACCCTTTACAAAATGACTCTCAATGCAATAAATAATCTTTGCCATGAGAAAGTTGATCAACTCAGGAAATGAATAGTCAACCATTAGCGGTTACATTTAATTTTCTATGAGGACCAATTAGAAAAAAGTAAACATGAGCATAGATTTTTTGGGTGGTTGTTCGCCTTCATTTGGCCACTTGGATAGAAGCCAAACATGTTTTTTAAACTTTTCCTTTGATGTCGGGAAAAATTTATTGTAAATGAGCGGACCCACTTGGAGAAAATTGCGAATCGAAATTTCGCGAAGCGGGAGTGATTTTGGCCTTTGGGTCTCTCTGTGCCGCGCCAAAAATTTTATGCATTGTGCTACTTTGGATCTGGTTTTGAGGCACCTTCTGAAGTCCAAATTGAGCCCAAGTGTAATTTTTGGAAAGCCCTACCTTTCTACTCTCCAACCCAAGTGAAATTTCTGAATTTGGTGCCCATTTGCCCCTCCAAAACTACAATTTCCCAATACTGCTTCCTGTGTGTCAAAATAGGGGCAGACAAGTCATTTTTTGGGTGTTTTTGACCTCATGAGGACTCAAAATTGGCCCAAAATTCTTGGCCATGCACCAAAGGTCATGATTTTCCATGGAAAATCCAAAAATGTAAACGTTTTGTCATTTGGAGCTCCCTAGTGAAAGCGCGCGCCAGGTGGCGTGGCGCATAGGGAGAAAAACCCTGTTTTTGGCACAAAAATTTACAAAAATACCAAAAATGCCCCAAATTTCTTGAAATTTGGGCTGGAGCTTCCTTATCAAGTGTTGTGCTGGGCTAAATAGGCTTTGGCCAATATCTGAAGTCAATCGAGCTCCCTTTGCCTCTTTTGCTTCTTGATTGCCTTCCTCAATTTCGCCTTCAAATTCCTGATTCGAGCCTTGCACATTTTGTTTCGCGCCATGTAGTTGAAAGCCATGTGTCTCAGCAGTGCATAGTCCTTGTCAGCCTTGTCCAATAGCCTCTCTAAGTGCATGTTAACTCTCTCGAGATTGGCCTCCCGATCCTCATTAATCTCTTGCTCCAATGATGTGAGCTCAACTCTTCTCCTTTGTTCAGCTTGGCGATGCTCACGAATGTTTTGTAGCTCCATGATCGCTTGCTGATCCTCAAGCTATTTGTTCCTCTACTCCAGATATTTCATGTTCCATTTGGCTCTTTCCAAGTCAAGGGACAAAGCTTGAATCTCTGTTTGCTGCTCCTGGATGATCTCTTTAAGTTGTGCACTTTGCGGATCTGTATATGTATCATCATCATGAAGGAGAACGAATTCGGTCTCTCGTTCACCTGATGGCCCCTCATCATGCATTGGCTCCTTGCCCCTGTCCTGTACCTATAATGCTGATGTAGGAAACGAGGCCCCTTCCACCCCGGGTGGAGATAACACTCGCTTTGCTGCCGCAAACAAATGTCTAGCACCCCTCTGATATGTGACGAATACCGGCACACTAGTGGTCTCATGGTGCTCATACTGATGATAAGGTTCCCCTTTCTCAAATCTAGTCTCTGGAGGTCCCTGTGAAGCTCGGAAGAAGTCACAGGAGATGAAATCATCCCAAGTGATACCTTGTAGATCAAGTTGATGCACCACCAAAATCTTGATGAGAGCAAAATGATAAACACTGTTAAGTTGTTGCTGAGGGGTTTTATGTTGTATAAAGGTGGTCATCCTCTCTATGTTCTGGAAAATGAAATACGGGATGTTCATCATCCGTACCCTGGTGAAATGCATGAGAAACCTGATGTGATAAGCATAAAGACGAGAGAATCGTCCTTCACAGCTGAAGTATTTCATAATCAATCTCATTAGTGGAGCAAATTCATCTTTCAGATACCAGAATGGAAAGAACCTTTTGAGCTGCCTCAAGAAAGTGGCTTTAATATATGGCTCATAATGATGCCGATTAATCTTCTGCTTCTTTTTCCATGGTTCTCCAATGTTCAGTATGCCGGTAGCTAATGAGACAGATTCTGGTGTAAGTGTGAAGGTTACCCCAGCTAAAGTAGCCTGATCTCCATGTAAGTGTAGCACGAATAGACAAGGTAGCTCATGATGAAATTGTACACTTGCCACCTTTTGACAAAACTCAAAGCATGACTGACGCTCGAAACATGACATAGCAAGAGGGCAGGCCTGTAATTCTGTAAGGGTGATCGGTTGTTCTCTAACATGTCTGCCACATTTTTGAGGCCTCCAGGAGCCTGTTCTTCCGAGGATGAGTCGCTTTTGGTTTCCATTTCATAGTCCAATGCATGTTCAGATGCCATGACTGCTATTTTCCACTGTCTTAGAGAAAAAGATGCTGATGATAAAACTGTGCTTGGACTGCTTTTGTGATGTGTTGAAATCTGCCACCAAGGGGAAAATGCAACAATGGATTGTTAGGAAGGGGAATAATATGAAGGGATTACGGACTATGAGGAGGAATTTTATTTAGGGACATGTAGGGGGTTTAGGGAATTTTATATGGGGTAGGGTTTGGGGTTTTACCTTTGAAAAATGAGCAGAGGGGATAGGGAATAGGATTTTAGTAGCCTTTTAGGATAGGGAAAAATGGGAAAAATTGAATAGGGAAGAAGGGAATGAGGGAAAGAAGGAAAAATGAAATGGAGGAAGAATCTTGGTGCCAACACAATGAATTTGTAACCCTAACAGCATTTGTTTTGATGATTTTAAGTGGTAGGGTTTATGAGTTGTTGTGCAATCATAAACAGCCATAAACCATCATCATACTAACAGAAAAATGGATGAAACACTGAGGGATCGACCCCACCTGGCAAATTCAAGGGATTGAAAGGCGATTTGTTGCAATTCTGAGCAAAATCGGGCTTTTTTGTGTATGCGCCGCGTAGCATACCCATTGCACTGCACTGTTTGAGTGCGTCGTGCCTGTGTTATTTAACAATGTGTGGTTGCACCCAGTGTGCCACGCTGCTCCACCTGTGCGCTGCGCTCCAACTCTTAACACAGTCACGGCCTTTTCAAACTGCAGTTTGTTCTTCAACCTCCAAATTTGACTTTGCTATAAGATTTTATGAATGTAACTTGACACAAATGATTTATATAACTTGGAGAAATATGTTGCAAGAGTTGGATTTGATTTTTTCTTCGTCCAAAACCCATTTTGTAATGTTTTCACTTTGGCACTTTTTCACAATTAATGCAACTCTGCTTTTCACACTTCGTTTTGATTTCTTTGACTAAAATGATGAAATTTTTGGCAATTTTTTGCAGGGGTAGCTGACATGGAATTTGGCTAAGGAGACCAGGGTTGTGCTTGGAGAAATCCATTGAGAAACTTTTGAAAATTATTACAAATGACAAACTGTTGACTTTTCTTCAAAATGGGGTTTTGAAGAACAGTCATAATCTATCAATATGATGATGAAAATCTTTGAATCACAACTCTATAAGAGCCTCCCTCTGGCCTTTCTGGCTTTATTGGACATTGTTTGAAGACCAAATGACTAAATCCGTAGACTTAATGATCGAAATAACTCTTGTCCATCAAAAGATCAAACATTGACTGTCATGGACTTTAATACACATTGATGAAAAGACCTAAGCCAGCAAGTGCAAGACATGAGGGGAATGAATGATAAGGCCCTTCTGTTAGATTATCGCATGCCCCTAGCGGAATGCAGTTGAGTGAATGGAGCGAGACACCTAAAAATGAAATGCAGAAAGAGTTTTGATCTCTGACGGAGGACTGACAAGACCGACTCTAACAGCATGGTAGCTAAGTTAGTCATATTATAAGTTAAAAAAAAATAAAAAATTAGTAATAGTATTAAATGTGACCTTTACTTCTCTCTAGTATTGATAGTTGGTAAGGTGGGACCTTACAGACATCCTAAACACTATTAGTGATCAGTTGGATACTCTTAAAATAAAAAAGAAACAAGAAGAGGAGAAGTCTACTTTACCAATTGTTTGTCCTAAATGTAGAATGAAACATGCTGAGAGAGAATGTCCTATAAATGCAATAGAATTTTGTGGAGTTTTCACTCATGATCACCCCACTAAATAATTCCCTTCTTTACCATGACTACAAGCTATTTATAAATGCGGGACTAAAACGAATGAGTTCCCTCAAAATTCTAAAGCACCACCATGGAGGACAGCAAACAATAATTCTTATAAAGACCCCAATATGTAGTATTTTTCCTTGTATAAACCATGGAATCTCAATAGTCACCTTATTCTTTATGGTTAGTCCAACCACCTCAAAATTCCCCATGGAATCAAGGATTAAAGGAAAACCCTTGTAGGAATGTATTTCAGTCCCAAATTCTAATAGCTTCATATCCTCATTACCAACCACAATATCCACCTTATGTGCCATATACATCTAATGTGCCTCAGTACTAGCAAGGATATAACTCACCCTATCCCATGCACAAACAATTTACATTACCATTACCACCCCCATTACAATAGTCACTACCATTACCTCAAAATGGCAATCCCTCTTCACATCAGATGCAACAATCATTTAACTCAAATCTTCCAAGGCCAACACAGCTACCTGCATAACCCATATCCAATCGTAGTATCCAACCTCCTCAGCATGTGCAAAACATAGAACTGCAACATTTTCCCACTTATGTTATCACTTCTTTTCCTATAAATGAAATTCAACTTAGGTCTTGGAAAACTATTATAATAGGTCCATATACTACTAGTGTAACCGCTTATTATTATTAGTGGAACTACCTTATTGTATTATTGTGCCCATATAGTCCCCATGTTGTTATTATTATTCCCCATAGAAGCCAACTATTGTAATTGTTGTGCCCCTACAATATTATTGTTATGTAGGCTCTGATTGTATTGGGATCTCTTAAACTCCTATATATAGAAAGGATGTCTTGTAATTCTTATCATCCAAGAATTCTTCATTTGTGTAATGTAAAGGAGGTTTCCCCCTCGAAGAGGCTGATTTTGAAGTCATTGATATATATTTTCTATGTTTTTGTGAGTTGGTTTCATAACATTTGGTTTCAAATCTTTAGATTCTAGGGTTTCACTAATCCAAACTAGTCATCGTGAAATTGTAGCAATAACTTTTTCTCTATGAATTTTAAGAATCCAAAAAAACCCCATTTGAAAAAAAATCATTCTAAACCTCAGGTCCGAATGGTAGTCTTATCTCATTATATTTTCGGAGATATGATCTGATGAAGTTAGGGTTTTTGCAAGCTCGAGAATTCCATCTCAAACAGGTCATCATGGAATTTTCACTATATTTTTTTATATGAAGGTTCATACTCTGAAATTAAAACCTATTTGAGCCAAAATATTTCTGAATCTTGGATCCATACTTCATATTTTGTTTCGCCATATTTTCGGAGATACCGCCCAAGATATTTATGGTTTTTGCAGGTTCCCGAATAACATACCAAACTGGTGACATTGGGAAAATAATTATAATTTTCTCTCTAAGAATTAGATTGAAATTTAGTAAGAATTTACAGAAAGAGGATGGATTGTACTTTTTTGTGTATTTTCTTCAAGTCAGAAGGCCAAAACAATGACATGTGGAACTTCGTATAACTTCGCTGTACTGAAAAATTATATAATCATGTCATCTTGGGACATTGTGCATAAATCTTTCTTGAAGAATCAAATTTTGATCAGATTGGTGGCATTGGAAAGAAGACACATAGGGCTACCATAGGTTGCAATTTCAGACCTTGGAGATCCAAAATTTTAGAGATACAAGAGATTCAATATCGAGCTGCTAAAAGCAAGAAAAAGAATGACTCGAATCAACAAAATAGAAACACCTGGTAAGCAAAATTGGATGGGTGATTTGAAGAATGTGATCGAAGATATGATCAATAAGATAGATGCTATAGAAGAAAAATTTAATGGCAACCTAGAAGATTTGAAGAAAGACATGGAAGGTTTAAAGGAAGGCGGGAAAAATTCACTACAAGAAAGGGTTCCTAATGCCGAAAAGGTAGTATATGAAACTCATGATGAGAACAAAAGAAATGTTAATGATGATTTCATAGAATATAATGTTGGATTGAAGGCCCACCATATTCCAAATATAGATATGAGGAAATTTTATGGCAAGGATCTGGTAACTTGAATACTACGGATGGAGCAATATTTTTATCTACATGATGTGCAACCACCACAAAAGGTACGTATTGCATCTTTATATTTAGTGACTAATAATTTTGTATGGTATAGAGGGATTTTTTCTCATAAACAACTCGTCACTTGGCCAATTTTCATGGAGGAAATGATAGCAAATTATGAGGATACAAAAAGAAACACCTTCTTTAGCCAATTGATAAATCTCAAACAAAAGGGTTCAATGGTAGAGCACATTGAGGACTTCCAAAAATTGAATATAAGGATAAATGATATTTTAAAGAAGCATAGGATTGAAGTCTTCATAGGGACTTTAAATGATAACATCCAACATGAGGTTAACCTTTAGGAACCTGATTCATTGGAGAAGGCATACAGGTTGGAAAGAAAAATTGAAAGCGAAATTATGGCAACAAGGAAGCCTACCATACATAACTATAAATATGGAAGTGTTTTTGCTCCTATCCTTCCACCACCTACAAGGTTGACACCACAACAGTTGGAAGAAAAAAGAGAAAAAGGGATTTCTGAAAATTGTGACAGAAAATACACTAAAGATCATAAGTGTTATGAGAATAAATTAATTTACATAGATGGGGAAGAGGAGCAAGAAAAGGAACAAGAAACGTCAAAAGAAGAGGACATACACTAGGAACCAATCCCTAAGAAAGAAGAAATGAATATGACCATATCTTGTAATGCATTGAGAATAACTACCACTCCTAAAACTCTCAAGATAGAAGGGCATATCAAGAAGAAAAAGGTAATAGTGTTGATTGATTCATGTAGTACCCACAATTTTATTCATTGTAAGATAGCCAAGGATTTGAATTTCTTCTTATATCCAACAGCAAAGTGTCATGTAATGGTTGCAAATGGAGGAGCCATAAATTTCTCTAGAAAGTGCCATAATATCAAGCTAGCCATGGGAGAATATGTCTTGATTAGTCCAATGCTTTCCATTCTAATGGGTGGTGCAAATGATGTACTAGGAGTCCAATGGCTACAATCTTTGGCTACGATATATTTTAATTTTCAATAACTTTTCTTGACAAATTTTTGGGAGTGAAAGGAAGTTGAATTAAGGGGTATTGTAGGTAAACCGGGAAAGATAAATAGATCTAACATCATAACAAAGATTCTAAATAAAGAACAACGGGGTGTAATTGCACAATTATGCTCACTAGAGGTTTCCACATAGAAATCATCTATTTCTCCAGATCTCAAAACCGTTTTGGAAAATCATTCCAAAGTACTTGAGACTCCCAAAGGCATCCCACCTATTCGTGATAATGATCATGCTATTCATTTGATTTCTGGAATTTTTCCCCAAAACATTAGACCTTACAGATATCCATATGCCTAAAAGAGTGAAATTGAACGTATCATTGCAAAAATGATAGAGGTTGGTATAATTCAACCTAGTCAAAGTTCTTTCTTTGCTCCAGTGGTATTGGTACACAAGAAGGTGGATCATGGTGCATATTTCCAGATTATAGGGATCTCAACAAGATTACCATTAAAGATAAATTTCCCATTCCTGTCATTGATGAATTATTGCATGAATTACATGGAACAATTTACATCACCAAGTTGGATCTTCATTTAGGATATCATCAAATTAGAATGAATACTAAATTCCAAAAAGAACATTTAGAACTCATGAGGTTCATTATGAAGTTTTGGTCATGCCTTTTGGCCTTACCAATGCACCTTCTACATTTCAAGGTTTGATGAATTCCATTTTCAAACCCTTCATTAGAAAATTTGTGTTAGTACATTTTGATGATATACTATTCTATAGAAAGTGTTGGAAGGATCGTGTTCAACATGTTGATAGGGTTGTCAAACTATTGGAGGTGAAACAATTATATGAAAAAATCTCCAAATGTTTCTCTGAAGTACAAGAGGTGGAATATTTGGGTACTCAGTTAGCTCATAGCTCATCTTATCATGCTCAATCTGATGGGAAAAATGAGATAGTGAACAAATGTTTGGAAGGGTATCTTCGTTGCTTTTTTTTGATAAACAAACACAATGGGTGAAGTGGTTACCTCTGGCTAAATGGTGGTATAACACTTCCTTCCATATTGCAGCAAAAATGACCCCATTTATGGCACTGTACGGATATTTTCCACCATCCATCACGTCATATTTAAAATAAAAATATAAGGTTCAAGCAGTGGAAGATCACATCTAGCATCAACAACAAATTCTCAAACTCTTAAAAGGATAACCTCACTTTGGCACAGAATAGAATGAAACAACATGCATATCAACATTGCAGCGAAAGAAGTTTTGATGTAGGTGATTGGGTATTTCTACGACTACAACCATCCAAACAAATGTCCCTCAAGCAAGCTAAGAAGGATAATAAATTATCACCAAAATATTATGGTCGGTACAAGGTGTTACAAAAGATTGGTACTATGGCATACAAATTGGAGCTTCCTACATGTTCCCGAGTGCACCCAATTTTCCATGCTTCATGCTTAAATAAGCTTATAGGTGAGAAGATCCAAGTTCAAACAATATTGCTAGAACTTGACGAGGAAGGAGAAATCATATTAGAATTGGAAGTAGTGACAAAAACAAGAAATCAATAGCTACGAAATCGATTAATTTTAGAGTATCTCAGCAAGTAGAAGAACTTACCCGTTGAATATTCCATATGGGAGGATGAGAATTTTATACAAAAGATTACATAACTACTCAAGAGTTGAGGACAACACCTTTTTAAGGAGAGGGGCATGTTAGCTCCCTATACTACTAGTGTAACCCCTTAATGTTATTAGTGCAACCCCCTTATCGTATTGTTGTGCCCATATAATCCCCATGTTATTATTATTATGCCCCATAGAAAACCACTATTGTCATTATTGTGCCCCAACAATATTATTCTTATGTAGGCTCTAATTGTATTGGGACCCCTTAGACTCCTATATATAGAAAGGAGGTCTTGTCATTTGTATCATCCAAGAACTGTTCACCTGTGTAATGTAAAGGAGGTTTCACCATTGAAGAGGCTAATTTTGAAGTCATTGATCTATATTTTCCATCTTTTTGTGAGTTGGTTTGTTAATAGATTAACAAGAATGAATATGAAGTTGTTATAGAAGAGGAGGATTCCCACAGATTTTCAAAACATACCTAATGAACAAATGGAAACTAAAAAGAATGATGAAGTAAGAGAACCATAGGAGCCTTTGGAACCTAAGGAGTTTCCTCTTTCTGAAAGATTGCTTATAAACAAGACTGAGTCACCTACGGAATATGATTTGGAATACGAAATAAGAAATGTTTTTATAAATATCCCTTTATTACAAACCATTAAAGGTATACCTATTTACACTAAAATCATTAGCAATCTTTATATCAAGAAACCAGGAAGGAAGAAAAAAAATAATCATAATATTAAAGTAATTAGCCAAATGTCAGAAATGATATCTGGATTGCCACCAAAATATGATGATCTAGGGAAACCAGTGGTAACTATAGGAATCAATGGAATTTTTCTACCTAACACCTTAGTATATCTAGGAGAAACCATTAATGCAATGATTGTTGATACCATGACATTGTTGCAACTAAATGAGGTAAGACCTACACCTATTTTGATGGAACTGGCAAACAAGTCTATTGTGAAGCCCATTGGAGTCCTAGAAGATGTGATGGTAACAACCTCTTAGGAATACCCAATTGATTTTATAGTAATCTCTCTGAAAAATACTAAACTAGGGCACCCAAAGTCTTAAGTGAACCTTGGCTAGGTGCTGTTGTTGCTTTCATTGGTTGCGGGAAAATGACCATCTCTAATGGATATCAAATCCAAAAATTGAGAAATTTTCCACTTGCTCAGTTTGTAGGTGACATCCCTGTTTGGTTAGAAATCCCTTATGGAGAGGAATAATGTATGCTTCCTCTACTAACCTTAGAAAAATCAAGAGGATTTCATGAACAATCAGAAGAACACGTCTTGCAACAATTTTTATCTAATATAAGTTGTATTGAATTTCTTGTTTCTTATAGTGGTTATAATCAGCATTTTACACCTTGAGTTTCAAGAAACTTTCTATGCTTCTATTTTTTTATTCTCGCAACTATATGAGAGAATAAGGAAATGAGTGTACAACAGATTGAAATGAGCCCTCATAAAACATTATACATAGGTACAGAATTAAGTACGGAACATAAACAACAAGTAGTAGAAATGATCCCAAACTAATCTGGGGCATTCTCTTGGGAGTACGTGGACATGAAATGGGTTCACCCTAATACTTGCATACATCATATTTATAGCAACGAAGAAATTATACCTGTAACGTAGCCACAAAGATGAAAAAACCCAACCCTTAAAGAAATCTTCAAGGATGAACTCCTAAAACTTTTGAGTGCAAATTTCATATATCATATTTCTGACAGTAAATGGATATTTCCTTTAGTGGTTGTTAGCAAGAAAAATGGGAAATGGATACTTTGTGTTGACTATAGGGAGCTAAACAAGGCCAATTTGAGAGATTAGTTTCCTCTACCTTTTATTGACTAGGTACTTGGAACTTTATCAGGGAAAAAGTATTTTCTTTCTTGTATGGGTACAATGGTTACAATTAGACCCAAATAGCCGTAGAAGACCAAGATAAAACTACTTTTACCAACCCTTGGGGTACCTATGCTTACAGAGTTCTCCCATTTGGCTTGTGTAATGCTCCACCCACCTTCCAAAGGGATGTTTTAGCCATTTTCGGTGACATTATACATGATTGTGTGGAAGTCTGTATGGATGAATTCATAGTGTATGGCAATGAATTTCAGCAGGCTTTGTAAAATTTAGAGAAATTTTTGATTTTTTGTTAGGAAAATCAGCTAGCCCTCAATAAAGAGATATATCTATTGCATAGGTGTAAATATGAAAAGGATGGTACCAATTAGGCCCTCTCAATACTGGAGCGGCTGAATATTTGTCTTTTAATATCTGAAAATCATTTTGAAAATTAGTATTCAATGAGAAATGAACATCTTTAGCCAAAAATTTAAACATTGGTGTAGCAAGTTTGGTAAAATTTTCAATAAATCTCCTATAATACCTTGCATGCCCTAAAAAGCTTCTTACCTCTTTTCACAATGTTGGGACTAGAATTTGTGAAATTACCTTGATTTTTTGTAGGGTCAACCTTTATCCCTATTTGTGAAACATGATTACCAAGGAAAATTCCCTTAGTTTGCATCATTTTAGGGTGGCGCTGAAAACCTTCCCTCGCCTAATGGTCCTACTACTAGAAATTTTTTTATCACCCTCTCTTGACAAAAACCCAATGCTCTTGTGACACTAAGTCTTGGAATCTTAATTTAAATAACCTTTCAGTCCCACTCTATGGCCTTCTTCCCTTCCATTATGACTAATCACGTGAAGGGAATCTCGTTCCACTAATCAGAAATCCCCTTTGACTAGGTTTTGACCGTTCTGACGATAAGGTTAGCCCGCTTCTTCTATAAGTTCACAACCTCCTTCCTCCAAGCCACAACAAGGCCTTCCTACTCTTTCCTACCATGACTCAATCGAAGGCTTTTTAATTTGTATTAGGAGATGCTCTAGATGGAGAACTTGAAACACCTCCTACCTACAAGCTCTATTGATGTTTGTGTTAGGTTCCTATACCAATAGGAATCATAATTTTGAGTGACTAGGGTGAAGCCTTGTAATATGGTATATACCTTTTCTTTTTGCAAATGTTTTCCATATTAAAAAAAAATAGAAAATGTAAAGAGGGTATGTGCTAAAATAATAATCAAAGGACAAAAAGAATGAAAATGTCAAAAAAATTAAAAATATATGAACCCCAAAAGACAAAAAGAGGCCATGAAAGTGTGCAAGTCAAAATGCCACTGCTATTTACTTTTATGCATAATAATGATTGTGTGCAACTTCTCACTCATACCACAATCCATTGTAATCAAACTGTTTAATCATGATTATTTCATGCTTTGAATTTTATGTTTATAGGTAGTGAATAAATCTGACCAAACAATGTAATCTTGGGAGATCATTAGATAGGTAGAATGAATAAAAGGAGCTCATCAGTTTAATCTAAGCCCTTGGATGATATAAGCTTTAGAATTAGATAGTTTACTTTGTAAAAGAAAAGAAAAGATTGATAAGGGTTTGCTAGCCTAAATGCACCCTAATAAAGTGAAGAAAAAATGGTAGGATGAGTAAGTGGGTAAGAAGTAGAAAGGTTGTAGAAATATCATTTGATTATGCAAAAACACTTACGTCATTATCTGAAATGCAATTTTCAAAAATGCATAAGTAGTAGACAAAGCAAAAGCAATGGTTCACAATATGGTTTATTTAACACCTCCATCATTCATTTTAACCTCTATAACACTCACTAATTTCACTTTCATAATAAAAATATTAATACCTATAGTTCTTTAAGTCAAAGAGGCTCAGAGCATTTCTCTGACTTCTGGTGGGACCGAACCCTCGTCTCGATGACTTAAGAAGGAAATGTGTTAAATTTCCTTGCAATTCATTCATCCCCCTCACAAAACCACTTTTCCTAAGGTTACATTTTTTTTGCCTAGGAAAGCCCCATGATAAACATATTTATGCAAAAACCCATCAAAATACATTTATCCTAAGTACAAAACGAATGGAAAGCGCATAATGTTCTCTATACCTAAGTACAAAACCCCTTCCACTCATTTCACCTCATATTAACTTTTTAATTAAATATATAAAATTCTTGAAACCCATTAGCCCATATATATTTAACTCCTTCATATAAAATAACCCCACCCCTTAGTTTAGTTAAACTATATGACTACCCCATATCCCACAAAATATATCAAAACCCCACACATAGTCCTTAATCTCGTATTAAAGTGCCCCAGATGAGATTAAGCTCTAATTTAATCCTATACCACGGGTGATTAGACCCATGGGCTGCCCAAAATCTTCTTGTGTAAATCACCATGCAGCTTCATCGCCTGACCACCATTGATCATCCTTTCCCCACATCTAATAGCCCAAGTCCATATCGGCCTAACCCTATGTTCACCCTTTACCCACTCGATAAAGTGGATTTCCTCCCGACCCCCGTTGCAACGTGTCAAATGATGAATGGAATCAAGCGACCTCTCCCGAAAACCACTTCCCTCTCAAAAGCAGTGCGATGCCCCGATTAAACCAACTTCTCGTATAACGAAAAAACTACCCACTATTCATCAATTAATGAACCCGCCAAAATCAACAATTTTCTTATATAAGCCCAATCACCCCTCTTTTCACTCTTTTCACACATTTTCCATTTAAGAACTCAGAAAGCCATTGTGACCCTTGCAAACAACAAATTTTCTCACAGACCTCTGCCATTGCTCCACAGACGCTACAGACAGCCCATCTTGTTCATCAGTCCATACCAGAACCATATGGACCTGTGTATCATCAATTAACCACCATTTACAGTCAATTTCACCCAATACCAGGTATTTAATCATGGAAAACCTACTCCATGGTCAAATTCCAAGTAAATTCATCCTCATAACAATGTTAATTAAGTAAAAAATATCAAATTAACTTTGATTTTACACTCTGAGCCATAGCCATCTGCGAAACTGTCGTTGCCCTAAAAACTCTGAATTATGCCCCACACTCAAATCCATAAGAACTGAGTATGGTTGCCCCAATTGCAATGGATGTAAGGCCCATCTCTACACCTCACTTAGACATGGACCACCTTCCTTTAGCTAATAAAGATTTCCAAATAAATGTTACCACTTCCATAGAGTCCCTGCTCAAAGTACATTGCCAAAGTAGGGATAGATACCTTAACCATGCTGATGAAATTGGCCTGTGGGAGTCAAATTTTCCCAAGTACCAGTTCCCCCAAGTTCACATATTTCTAGAAATTGTCCATATGTGTTATGCATGCTACATCCCCAGCCATAGAACCATAATGTCTCATGACTAGAAGGTCCTCTTCACCATCACAGCTGAGTCCACAAATGAAATTCTGCAACTCCAACCAGGGCCAAACCTAACTCCCCTCTCAATTGGAGACCTGTTGAACCAGTATCCCAAGCTTAGTTATGCAAGATTGGCCCAATTGTTCCAAACCTTCATCAGAGAAGAAAAACAAATCCCTAAGGATTCCCCTCCATATGTAGCTACTATTAATCCCCATGGGGCCAGAACATTGTAGCCATGACATCCTGTGTTTTGGGGTACACCACTACGATGAGCCCCATAAATGGGTAATTATATGGGCTCATTTTGCCTCCTAACTTAGCTTAATCAACCATTCTCATTATTTTATTGCATTTTTTGATTATATTTATGATAATAGAGTGAGTTGGGTTGGTCATTATGCCATGAAGTTTAATGTGTACTTAATGCAGTTTTTTGGTCAATTTTGGAGACAAAGTCAAACGTTTAATGGACATTTGGCAGCAAATATTTGAATAAGGCAAGGGAGAGGATTTATAGGAGGATTTCCCCCTCATTTATGACTCCCTACTTCGAATTCTCCTTTAAGAAGCTCGAAGCACAAGAAGCCACATCAATGCACCAAAGAGGCAGTCGAGCAAGTGGAGGATAACTTCTGTCTATCTCAAGTTTTGGAAGCCAAGCCTCCTTGATTTTAAGAAAGTTGTTGGGAGCTTCAGTTGTATAAGTAGAGAGGCCTAGGGCCTCACTACGTTGTTGAATGTTAGTCAAATTTTCAAACTTTTGTTGCAATTTTTCTCTGCTCAACTTCGAGCTTACTTTTGTGGAAAATTTCATGTAATCTTACTGTTATTTTGTTAATGAAGATGAGATTGTTTTTGAGCTAGAATTGAGTCACCTCAGAGGGTTGAATCTCTTGGGTTAGGGCCTAATCCAAGCAAACAAGCACCTCTTGTCTTGTACTTTTATGTTTCATTTCATTTTATGAATTAGTTGTTGTTAGATAAATTTTTTTCTTGACTAAGAATAGGTTGATTTTGGTAATTTAGAAGGTTGTTTCCATTTCAGTTTGATGTAGTAAGTTGAAAAATGATAGGAAAAAGATAAAAAAAGGCCATCAATATAGCCTTGGCCTCCTTTCCTCCCTCTAGTACCATGAACTGGGGCCAAGACCCTCTTGCTACCACAAAAAACACAAATCTACCTTTTCCATAGGATTTCTAGTGTTGCAGTTTGTTCAAAGGTTAATGCTTTGCTATAGATCCATTTCACCATGCTCATTTCTATCTTTACAATGAATTTCATTCCATGCTTTCTTTCCATATAGCATTGTTCAACATTTATTTTCTAGATTAGAATTTAAATTAGCTTGATGCACAGTTCTGTATTTTTGTGTAGCTAGTTTCTTTTGTTTCTTAATCTCATTGTTGAGTTACAGTTCCCTTGCAACATTTTTCTCCTCACAATAAGCTAGCCAATTAGCCATCATCATCTCTCTTGGATTCATGTTCCACAGGTCATCCAATGTCCCTCCTAAATCTGCCTTAATTTTCTGCACTTTTCTCATAAACTTTCCTTTCTTTCCTTGAACAAGTCCAACCATCTTTCTCTTTCCTAATTCTTCTTGATAAAATCTAGACACCTTAACACATCATTCTAACATTTAGCTACCATTTCCACCCATTTTCCCACCTTAAAAAACCTCTAAAATAGCTCTCGGAATCCTCCTGAAGACCTCCTATAGATCCCCTGCAGCCTCTTGTAGATTTTCCTGTAGGTGACCTTTTGAAGTCCGATTGCAGAGAAAGCCTTTAGAAGGCCACCAGAGGCCTTCTATGACCCATCCACACCTTCCTACACCTCTGCAAACCCCAAAGTCTCCCTCCATCACCACCTAATCACTACCACATTCACAAATAAATAAATTACATGCATGACAATTTCACCTAAACATACATAAAAACCCAACAAGATGTTTTTTTCTCATTTCCTTCTAGAAATAACTTGAGTAGATTTTTTTTTCTTCCTATATTAAGTAATAGCATTCATTTCATGGTTTTTCATCTCTATTTCTACAAAAATGGGATTATTTGGTTAATTAGGGTGTTATGGAGGTAAATCCTCTCTGCGGATAGAGACGATCCCTACTAGCCCAGACCGGGTCTAGCAACAATCACACAATGCTATCACGCAAGTTCCTAATTGCAAATAAAAGGTACATGGTGAGAACCTACTTGGATTCCAACGCTGGTGTTCGTAGAAGAGATGTCACCCTCGTTCCTTTGCCTTGGCCGGTCACGATCCCCACGATCTCCGTGATTGGACACCTGCACATGCAAAGAACAACACGAATACAAGCATAAAATCTAGTAGATGCAATTATATATCAGTCATAAAGGATATAACTCAACATCAATCATAGGACAATGAGAGTGGAACCATAATGATAGTCATCTATTATTAATAAATAACAAAGAAGAATACAACCATTGTTCTGACGTCAAATCCTCCTTTGGCTGGGTAGTCAGCTACACAAGTCTTGCAAAGCTTGTTGGGGTGAGGAACAAGCCTCTCTCTCTTTGGGTGACAATAATCTCCTTACTTAGATTTGGCCTTATGGGTGCAAAAGAAGGCTCTTGCAGCTTCAAACTCTTGAACTCCTGGAATTGCTGGCTAGAACTGCTGTCACTAGCTTGCTCAAGGCATAGAGGCAAGATTTTATAGATAGAGAGGAAAGAGATAGGATCAATCACATTATTCATGGGATTGGCTTTATCACTTGGAAACTTCCATGAAAGGTGGCAAACCACTTTCCCTTCTATGGAGATTCGAAGCCAAACCATCCTAGCTCAACATAGATTCAGTTGGTGAATGGGTTGAGGAGAACCTTCGGGAGTTTGGTGGTTGAAAACTTTACTCAATTCGGTTGGCGCGAGTGCGACTCTGAGACAGAGCGCCAATGGCGCGCCCTTTTTAGAGGATTTCCCTCATTGGCGCGGGCAGTGAACTGTGGACCCACGCTAATGCAAAAAGAGTTGTTTTCATGAGTATTTTGCAGGAGATGTCTTCAGGGCAAATGAAGCTCATACTCAGAGGAATATAATGCAAGTGGTTTTAGGTCATGTCACTTCTCACAGGTCCCGTAATGAGTCCTCCAGTATACAGGTGAGGGGTAACAGGGACAGTGACAAACGGTGACAAATTGCTGTGTAACAGATGCCCCCTAAAGCATGAGGCCCAAGAGAGAGAGGGGTGAAATGCTTTACAAGAACATGCGTGACTGAAAACACGGCCGCCAGAGAACCTGCGTAAAGAAGTACAACTGGTATCTCAAGTACATGATACATGTGGTATGGGCGCAGCCATCCATAATAGAGTACATAATAATCTAGATCCAAGGCATGGACGCAGCCATCCAAAGAGGATCGATAAATAGACTCAGGCATGGTCACAGCCATCCAGTGAATGAGTCATGTAATGATCATAATAAGCCACAAATCACAACTTGGATCCCAATAAACAAAATCCAGGGTCTTGTGCTCCATCCCGACCCGAACAGAGTACAAGTTCAAGCATGTGAATACATGAGTTGAAGTGGAACATGCATGAACATCGTCTGATTACCAGTCAATGATGAAAACTGTTAACAGACGCGAGAGGTACCACCAATAATGACAATGGTCCTCAAGGTACTATAGGTACAATCTACGGTGTGTGAATCAATGAGCTGGCGTCGAACACCCGTATAATCATTCGATCGGAGGCCAATGATGAAAACCTCTCGTCGAACACGAAGAACCTGCCATTGAGGCATCCAGGCTCCAAGGCACCGAAGGGAGTCTCTAGATTAGCTTCCTGGATAATGAGCTGAAGTCGACAGGAAGTGATCTTGATCAAAGGTGGGCCATGGTGTTTCCCACATCAGTGACACGAGACAGAGGAAGAATGTTGTGTTGAATCAAAATTATGTGAGGTATCAGAGGAGGTTGTACTTCTGCAGAGGTCAACTTCTCTTGAACATATCGGTGGCACGACAGTGGATTCGGCAGTATTTGACATCAAATGAGCAGAGGTCATGGTGACAAGGCAATGAGCAGATGAGAGGCCAAATAGGATAACCCAAACCCACGGAGGCAAGTGTAAAACAAGATGAGATGTCCCCACCCCGACACGAATGCAGACTAGTGCCATGTTCAAGAGTGACATACTGCCGACACGACGACAATTATGGATCCATTTTCCCCACCATTTCTGGCGAGTACCCCAGTTATTTTTAACAAGCTTGACGGGGATAACATATGCTTGTGGGTGTCATTATGATGGAATCCGATGTCATTAAGTTTTAACGAGCCTGACAAAGGAAGAACTCGGCGTCTTTTCATGTTCAGAGAGTTTGAAAAGACAGCAAAAAAGAAAACTCCAGGGGGGTCCTTTTTCATAAAGTTGTGTCTCTCGAGCCCGAAAAAGTATAAAACAAAGCTCGAAAGAACCGCCTGATCATTACGATCGAGGAGTACTTTTCATATGTAGTGACATCGACCTGAAAAAGTAAAAAAAAAATCAATATCACGTCATTTCGTGACCATTAACGAACCTGAAACGACAAGGGTCTGACGATCTTTTCATTTTTTACACGGTCGGAAAAGAGTTTAAAGACGACCGCCTCTTATTTCCATTTAACGATTCAAGAGGGAACTCGGCAATCTTTTCATCTTTAAACGATCGGAAAAGAGCTAAAAGCAAACCTCCATTTTTATTTGCTTTAACGAGTCAAAAAGGGAAAAATACTCGGCAATCTTTTCATATTTTACGAGTCAGAAAAGAGCTTAAAGGCGACTCGTCCTAGAGGAATGAGTGGTATAAAGGGTAGCAACTGGTTCCGGCAATGGTGGAACTGCTCAAAACATGTAATGGTCAAGAGTCTGGCTAATAAAACCACTCATCACTGCGGTTCCTCAGGAAAGGATAAATAACCAAGTGAAAGCATATGATCGGCCAAAGAGATGGTGGCGATGGAATGAAACAACCAAGGCTCATCTAACAGAATTTAGCAGATAAAAGGCAATCACAAGATGTAAAATGGGTATGGGCTCATTTTTACACAAGCTTGAACCATGGAGAACTTTTCTTGGATTCAGTTTCATGTTTACACAAGCTTGAAATGAAAAACTATGCTTGTTATAAGTTCGCATGCTCCCAGCATAATGACGCAAATCAGGGTACATGCCCCCCAAGCTTCATTGCATTCAACAAAGTGGATGGAATGAAGGTTCACGTTCGAGATCTTGGAAAGACTCGACTTGGATTTTACGAGATCTTAATCAAAGACTCGATTGGGAAAAGGGGTTGTTTCATTTGTTAATGAGGTTGACACAGTGAAAAAGAACTATCCTCAGAGCCCTTGTTGCATTTTTTAACGAGCTTCACACAAGATGAAGAACTATGCTCGAGACTCCTTGTTTCATTTTTTAACGAGCTTGACACAAGACAAGGAACTGTGCTCTGACACCTAGTTTCATTTTTTAAGGAGCTTGACACAGGGAAATGAACTATGCTCTAGCCAGACCAAACCTAGTTTCATTTTTTAAGGAGCTTGACACAGGGAAACGAACTATGCTCCAACAAGACCTAGTTTCATTTTTAAGGAGCTTGACACCGGAAAGGAACTATGCTCCAACAAACCTAGTTTCATTTTTTAAGGAACTTGACACCGGAAAGGAACTATGCTCCACCCAAACTTCATCATAATGAATAGAAAGTCGGGGCTTCCAAGATTGCCACTCCCGGTGGAAGGGAAACATCTTGAAAGCCAGGGCCCAATGCCCCCAGGACACTATGCACGATGGCAGCATCATTGGATCCAGACATGGGATAGGTGGCCACGTAGTTGATCTGTGGTGGGGGAGATGCAACTGGTGGATGAAAACTAGGAGGGGATGACAATGGCGCAGGAGGCATCGGGGGACTAACAAATGACACTTGATCGATAGTCACAATTCTTCCATCATGCGGAAAGCAAACCACACGGAAAAGCGAAGAAATGAGGGCCCCCATGGCGTAAACATAGTCGCGACCAAGGAGAAGACTAAAGTCTAAAACACCTTGGGTAACCAAGACGTCTATATAGACGGTTTTGCCTCCCAAAGTAATAGGGAACTTTGGGAGAACTCCTAGAGATGGACAGGCTCCTCCGTCAAAAGCCAACAGATTCTGAGTGACTGGCCCAAGCTGCGGGGAACCTACAGCTTGCCAAGTAGTGTACGGCATAAGACTAACAGATGCCCCTTCATCCAAAACAGTGCCAGGTATTGCCTTAGCACATGCATGTATTGTGATCTGGAAAGGCATATGGGATGGAAGGCGACCGGCGATCAGGCGATTCCAATCAAAGGAAGCAACCAGACTACTTGGTGGGGGAATCGTATGATTGCCCCCATGTGCTAAAGGAACCGAAGGAGAACCTTCGGGAGCAGCTGGGTTAGGAAAGTCATTTCGGGACTCAGGAGAATCTGAAGAGACGAGAAGAACATGGGCATGATTCTCTTCCGAAACAGAGTGAGTGAGCGGCAGACTCAAGTCGACACTCTTTCCAACCAATGGTTGGTCTGGAACAGGCTGGGGACAGCCGGGTTCAGGAAGAGGGGCCTGTACAAGAGAAGAATTTGAAGCAATCTCTTTTTCAGCAGGGGAACGATCTGTGGCTACAGAGAGACGCTGATAACCAACGGGAAGTTGGGGTGAAGGAGCTGTAAGACTTTCCAAGACAACGGAGGCTTTATCCATGAGTGGACAAAGGTGAAGGGGATGATTGCCTTCACAAAGTCTACAGGGGATTCGAATCTTCCCTTTTCCCTTACCATTCCCGACTGATAAGGTAGCATCGCCATGAGCTTTAGAGGACGATGAGGGGCGGGCCGGATCGCGAGACCATACTTCTAGTACCCTGGGAATGCCAGGACAATCACGAAGAAGATGGTCCTCCTTGCATAATCGACAAGGAAACTTGACCTTCCGCGGAGGAGCGGAAGGGGGCCCGACTTCAGTATACTCAAGGGGGTAGCTGCACTTGGAACCTCTCCCTTAGGAGCCTTCTTCTTCTTCATCTTCTTCTTCTTCTTCTTAGGCACCCGGTTACTCGAATCGAGACTTTCACCAGGTGAAGTAGAAGATGAGGACGTAGAAGTGGGCGTAGAAGGGGAGAGATCCACCTTAGAATCAACATGATGTTGTTCAGGTGGAGGGACGGATTGACTAGACGGTGAGACGGCAGGGACCAAAGAGGTTGAGAACAACCAAACTGGCAACCCAACAGTTAACCCTGGGAGGGACAACGTTGCCATATAAGGAGCACCAACATTTCCAAAAGGAGCGAAATGGCCAGGGTTCCTGTCAGAAGGGGTCCCTGGGTTGGTGAACCCCGGAAAAGTTGCCATCGAGAATGAAAAGAAGCCTACTCAAGCTAACGCAAACAAGATCTAACCGGGTAAATGTGAACGCAGCCGAATAAATTTTAAGACGCAAGGACACAACTTGACCTTTTCATGTTTTAAGAGTCGAGAAAAGGACAAAAAGGTGACTATAGTCGCCTTCGAATGTTTTGTGAGCCCGAAGTGACAAACTGCTCAAGTGAGCCTTTTCTTTTAAGGAGTCTGAAAAGGATCAAAAGTTACTACTCTAGAGAACTAGGCAAAAGGGTTTACCAAAAAAATCCGTAAAACTGCATATACACCTTGATAGTCATATGAAAACCAAGGATTTCCCATATGGCAGTCAATCTTCTCGAATGCTGTGTTCGGTGCGTTACGGTTTGTAAGGTGGCAGACACGGCTTCCTGTGGATAAAGGATGATAACCTAGTGGGGTCTCCCCTATATACGCGACGGTACGTGGGAACTCAAGTCCGTGCTAGACCACTATCGAGTCACAAAAGGAGGAATCACCCAACCGTAGTGTGAAACAACAGTGACTAGGTTTAATGACGCTGGAGCACGTCTCTAGCCTAGACCTCTAATTAGTGAGCGTTATGTTCCAATGCGTTTTTAAGTTCATTCAGTTCATTTTATGGTTGACCCTTAGTTAAGTTTCAGTTTCCAGGTCCTACCGTATGTAATCTCTCACAATTCCCTAAATGCAAGCTATATGCCAAAGAATATCATTTCGTTCGATGAATACTAACTACGAGAGAGTTGAGGATTTTTCAAACAAAATGACCACAAACAAGCAAGAATCACTCTGATGCAGCTAATGACAAATAAACGAAACTTTTCTTTTGTTTCAAATCACTTAATCAATGAAAAGCTTCTAATTTCAATTAACTAATGCAACGCAAAAGAGATTATTCATTTTTCTTTTCAATGGCAAAGTGCACTAAACAAATTTTGAGAGACAGTAACACCGAGCAAAAGATCAATTTCACTCAATGAGAACACAATCGAATCCCCAAAACACCAAAACAGTCCTTCAAACCAAGAAGAGAGTACAAAGACCTCTATGAGCTATGTGATCCAAGCCCAAACGAAGCCAAGTGAAACCCAAGCGAAGAAGAAGCGAATCACTTGAATAACAAGAAAAAACTTTGACAACTACTGAGCGAATGCAAAAGGATAATCACAATGTTGATCGGATGATCAAAGAACACAAAACACCTACGGGAGGCTTGACGCATAAAGCCACTAGATGCCCTAGGGCTAAAATGTGAAATCGATAGAAAAAGGCAGACACCCGATAGATGAAGGTCTAAAACCAGTCAAACCAGGATCAAACACACTCCAGTAATTGAAAAAGACACAGCAAGACACAAATCCAAGCTCAGAGGGCTTAAGGACAAGCAAACTGAAAAGTTGACAGGCCTGGCGCGACTGTCAGGCTACAACTCGCGCTTTTATAGGACTGGCGCGGGTTGTCTTTGAGCAACTTGCGCCAATAGCGTGACTGTAAGGCTAAAAAGCGCGCTAATCAAGTTTGCTAAGTCAAAAACAAAGGAAAGCAACTCAGGGCTTGAAGACAGTATCTAGGCAAACCAGGAAGCAAGAAACAGCAAGAAATCTAACCCAGAAAGCTATCTAAGCAATCAAAGCAAGAAAAATCAAAGAGACAAGACAAACTCCAAGTTGTTTAGTCCGTAAACCAAACCAGAGATTGACTAAAGTGGCGTTGATCTACTTCGCTAATGCAAAGCAATAGCGTTTCGAAGGCTACCTGGCCATACTTCAGGCTTCGTCTAAAGTTTACAAATCAAACAACAAGATCTCCCCAGTGGAGTCGCCAAATTGTTGTGGAGGTAAATCCTCTCTGCGGAGAGAGACGATCCCTACTAGCCCAGACCGAGTCTAGCAACAATCACACAATGTTATCACGCAAGTTCCTAATTGCAAATAAAAGGTAGATGGTGAGAACCTACTTGGATTCCAACGCTAGTGTTCGTAGAAGAGATGTCGCCCTCGTTCCTTTGCCTTGGCCGGTCACGATCCCCACGATCTCCGTGATTGGACACCTGCACGTGCAAAGAACAACACGAATACAAGCATAAAATCTAGTAGATGCAATTATATATCAGTCAGAAAGGATATAACTCAACATCAATCATAGGACAATGAGAGTGGAACCATAATGATAGTCATCTATTATTAATAAATAACAAAGAAGAATACAACCATTGTTCTGACGTCAAATCCTCCTTTGGCTAGGTAGTCAACTACAAAAGTCTTGCAAAGCTTGTTGGGGTGAGGAACAAGCCTCTCTCTCTTTGGGTGACAAGAATCTCCTTACTTATATTTGGCCTTATGGGTGCAAAAGAAGGCTCTTGCAGCTTCAAACTCTTGAACTCCTGGAATTGCTGGCTAGAACTGCTGTCACTAGCTTGCTCAAGGCATAGAGGCAAGATTTTATAGATAGAGAGGAAAGAGATAGGATCAATCACATTATTCATGGGATTGGCTTTATCACTTGGAAACTTCCATGAAAAGTGGCAAACCACTTTCCCTTCTATGGAGATTCGAAGCCAAACCATCCTGGCTCAACATAGATTCAGTTGGTGAATGGGTTGAGGAGAACCTTCGGGAGTTTGGTGGTTGAAAACTTTACTCCATTCGGTTGGCGCAAGTGCGACTCTGAGACAGAGTGCCAATGGCGCGCCCTTTTTAGAGGATTTCCCTCATTGGCGCGGGCAGTGAACTGTGGACCCGCGCTAATGCAAAAAGAGCTGTTTTCATGAGTATTTTGCAGGAGATGTCTTCAGGGAAAATGAAGCTCATACTCAGAGGAATATAATGCAAGTGGTTTCAGGTCATGTCACTTCTCACAGGTCCCAGAATGAGTCCTCCAGTATACAGGTGAGGGGTAACAGGGACGGTGACAAACGGTGACAAATTGTTGTGTAACAAGGGTTTGCTAGGTTTACTTTGCATTTCAGTGTTATTTCTCTTTCTACAAGTAGATTAGCCTCTATAGAGTAAAATTTCCTTTCTTTCATCACATATAGAGCCTCTTTTGGAATTCAGAGAAGTTGGCTTGAGCTCCTCATGATCTTGCACCAGCTGACCAAGTGACAGCCTGCAGCAAGAACTAGTACTTATGCATACAATACCATTGCTTCCAAGTTTGTTACAAACTACCGGGTTGATAAAAGTAAAGTAGGAAGCGCAGGAGTTGATACATTATTGCTACAATACTGGTGCTCACCACTTTTTGGCACCGTTCCTGGGGAAGCATCAGAGTATTTTGTGATTACTTCTTTTCTTCTATTTTCTACTGCAACATTCTGTTAAATAGTTTATTTCAGCAAAAGTAGAGTAGTTGTCTCTTTCAATTTCTGCATTTCCTTGCTTCCATTTCAATTCTGAAATTTCCATTCCAGCATAAGTAGATTAGCCATTTCCTTGTTTTCATTTCAATTCTATAATTTCCATTTCAGCAAAAGTAGATTAGTCATTTCCTTGCTTCCATTTATATTCTGTAATTTCCATTCCAGCAAAAGTAGATTAGTCATTTCTTTGCTTGGATTTCAATTCTACAATTTCCATTTCAACAAGTTCATTTCAGTTAGTTTCAATTTGTTTGTTCAATCAATTTCAGTTTTGCAAGTACAAGTAGAAAAAAAAAAAGCAAAAACCACCCAAAAAGAGATTTCCTTTCATGCCTCGTAGGAACAAAGATAATTCAGGGAAATTCTTGCCCAACACCCCCACCACATCACATAGCCACCCTTCTCTCTTCTTCGGTGGCAGTGATCAAGAAGAACCTTTAGGTGAACAACCAAAGATATTTGAAGAACCTATAGGGGAAGAAGAACAAGAAAACATCCCTCCTAAGACAATGGCTGAAAACATAAATGCTAGGGGGAATGGAGAAGGACTAGAGGGTACCTTTCCCATCCGAGAGACTAATGGGGACACTAAAATGAAGAACATAAGCCCTTCAGCCCTACCTCACTTTCATGAATTGACTACAGAAGATCCTAACACCTTTTTGTTTGAGTTTGTTGTTATCTGTCGAACCTATGACTATGTAGAAGATGAGAAAATGTTGAAACTATTTCCTTCTACCCTCAAGGATGCAACATTGCACTGGTTGATGGGGTTACTAGCAATAGCATCACAACTTGGGGCCAGATGCAACAGGCCTTTAACAACAAATATTGAGACTACTGTAGGTCAAAAGACACCAAGGAAGAAATCTTTCAAATGACCATGGGAAGTGACGAATCATTGGAAGATTATGAAGAGAGGTTCCAGCTCAGTTATAAAAGGGCTAGGTGCACACTTAACCCTGAATCCCTAAAGTTGGTGTTGCTCAGGAGAATTTCGGAAGACCTTCTAGAGACCCTCCATCTACTAGCTGGAGGAGACATCTACCAACTACCTTATGAAGACATGAAGACTATTTTGAGAAACCATTCTAGGGTAGCCAGAAAGAGAGGTAGGGGGAGTGAACCCATAGCCAGTACCTCCTCATCTAGTTCATCCCTCAAAGGTGAACTTGGAAACATGCTGGAAGATGGATGCCTTTCAATATCAAAAGGAAACAAGAGGAAGTAGAGAGGGCTTTGGCCATTTTTTGTCCTAGGTGCACTAGAAGGCATCCTATGAATGAATGTCCATTGAATTCTATAGATGTTTGTTCAGTGTGTGAAGAATATCATTCTACAGATAAGTGCCCTTCCTTTCCCTGACTTAAAGATGTATACCAAGGGGCTGAAGGAGCCACTGAACCACTCTATTTCATGAACCAAAGGAGACTGCATGGACCTAGACCATACTAGCAGGGGATGCAAGGGACATATCAGGCATACTACAACCCCAACCAAGCCACTTCCATACCTTCTTGGGGCCCTTCTGCTCATCCTTCCTAGTCCACACCTCCTCCTTGGTCCTATCCATCTCAATATCATGCCCAACCAGCTGCTCATGCATTTCAATCCTATGCTCAACCACAACCTCAGTGGAATGCATCTCATCAGGGGTGGAGGCCCCGGTACAACTCTCCTCTCGCTCTTTTGCCTCCACCACCCACTTAACCATAGCCATTTCCTCTTGCTCCACCAAGGCAACCCCAAATGCCTGCTCAACCGAACCCGAACAATAGACATGCCCAACAAGTATATAGTGGGGAACCATTGTGCCCAACATATGCTGTGGAGATTCAGGAGATTAATCTATGATTTGGGAAGTTTCTCCCAGATAGCCAGTCTCCCCCTCAAGAGGTTGAGGAAGATAAAGGGGAAAGTGAACCAAAAGCAATTCCACCCTTTCTTGAGAGATTATTTGGGGCAACACAACCCACCCCAGAAGAAATTGAACTTATGGGAGAATTGAAACAGTTATGTGTAAAGATACCACTTCTCCAAGCCATAAAGGATGTTCCTATATATAATAAGATGATCAAAGAGAACTGTTTCAGGCATCTAGGTAGGTGCAAGAGAGATGCCCCAACCATCAATGTCATAGGAAAACTATCTGAACTGATGTTGGGGCAGGTAATCTGTCTGAAATATCTAGACCCTGGAAGCCTAGTAGTTGATGTCCACATCAATGGCACCATGATCCCACATACCTTGATTGATCTAGGAGCTGCCATTAATGTGATGACAAAGGACACCATGCTCAAACTCAACCTCCAGGGCTCCTTGAGAAAGACCACAACAATACTGCAGCTAGCAGACCGCTCCACGATGACCCCTGAAGGGATTTTGGAGGATGTGATGGTCTCCATTGATTCTTGGGAGTACCCTGTTGATTTCTTAGTTCTCCAGCCGAAGACAAAGCTCACTGGGTATCCCCTCATCCTAGGAAGACCTTGGTTGGCCATTTCTGATGCTTACATCAGTTGTTAGGATGGGAACATGACCATCAAAAAGGGGCTTATGTCCAAGCAGCTAATCCTATACCATCTTGCCCAACCCTTGTTGGAAGATGTTCTACCTCTCTAGCTGGAGGAGGAGGATGAGGATGAAGTCTATTCTGCACCACTATGTGCAGTAGAAACTTTCATGAGGGGAATACTGCAAAATGAGGATGATATCATTGAAAATTTAATTCAGAATCCACCCCCCAGTATTTTTCCATTGAAGATCTAGTGAAAGGAACCCAAGACAATCCCTTAACTAATCTCTGTGTGGCCGACCTAACCTCTCTCCGTGTTAAGAATATAGAGTTCGGCCTAGAAAGAACCTTGAAAATCAACTCATCCTTATCCACTTCCTAGATGAAGGAACTGTGCAGCGTATTGAGAAAACATTTAGATGCCTTCGCTTGGAGTTATAAGGAGATGAAGGGAGTGCACCCTTTAGTTTGTACTCATCACATATACATTAAGGAAGATTGAAAACTAGTAAGGTAGCCTTAAAGGAGGATGAATCTAGCTCTCAAAGACATTTTTAAGGAAGAGTTGCAGAAATTACTAGATGCAGGATTCATTTACCACATCTCTGATAGTGAATGGGTCTCTCCTTTGGTGCTAGTGCCAAAGGAAAATGGTAATTGGAGAATCTGTGTTGATTATCAGGAACTAAACAAAGCCACTAAAAAGGACCATTTTCCTTTGCCATTCATAGATCAAGTGTTAGATGGTCTGGCGGGGAAAAAGTTTTTCTCCTTCCTAGATGGGTTTAGCAGGTACAACTAGATTCAAATCAGCCCAGAAGACCAAGATAAGACCACTTTCACTTGTCCTTGGGGTACCTTTGCATACTGGGTCCTTCCTTTTGGTTTGTGCAATGCTCTAGCCATTTTCCAGAGAGAAGTATTGAGTATATTTTTTGAACCAGTTCATGATGCAGTGGAAATATATATGGATGATTTTACTCCTTATGGTTCTAACTTTCAGGAAGCTTTATATAACCTATGAAAGTTTTGGAAAAGTGTATTGAAATGAACCTATCCCTTAGTGCGGAAAAATGTGAATTTTTTATGACTGAAGGGACCATGCTAGGTCATGCAATCTCTCAACAAGGATTGCAGGTGGACCCCAACAAAATTGCCATCATCCAAAGGGTCCCAGCTCCTCAAAAGGTGAGAGATGTCCAAAGTTTCCTAGGCTTAGTGGGATATTATAGAAGATTCGTAAGTTAGCCTCTCGTTGTTTGGTCTTTTGGGAAAATATGTCGAGTTCATATGGACTGAAAACTGTCAAGAAGCCCTAGATACCTTGAAAAGCAAACTTGTGACTGCCACAATTTTGAGAGGCCCAAATTAGGCCCTACATTTCCACATTCACACAGATGCCTAAAACAAAGCAATAGGAGTAGCCTTGGGACAAATTGATGAAAATTTACCTTATGCCATATACTTTATAAGTAAAAACTTGTCAAAGGCAGAGTTAAACTACACAGGAACCGAGAAGGAACTCCTAGTTGTAGTGCATTCCTTAAATAAGTTTAGACATTACATCACAGGCTATAAAACCTTTGTACACACTGATCATGCTACAACTAGATATTTAATGAATAAAATAGATGTAAATGATTGCATTATTAGATGGTTTATTTTACTATAGCAATTTGATTTAAACATTGTCGATAAGCCTGGTAAAGAAAATGTTGTTGCTGATTTTTTGTCGAGAGTAAATTTTTCTGCAGATGAGGAAGGAATGGTGGATGGTCAAACACTAGATGAGCACCTATTTTCTATCTCAGTACTCTCTCCATGGTTTGATGATATAGCAAGTTACTTGGTTTCAACACAGTTCCCACCCCACCTGTCCTCAAGAGAGAAGAGAAAGATAGTGAGGAAAAGCACCCCCTTGACTTGGATTGGGGGAAATCTATTCAAACTTGGCCCAGATCAGATCTTGAGAAGATGTGTTAGAGAGGAAGAGGTTTTGGACATTCTCCTAACCTGTCATGATGGGCCCTGTGGAGGCCATTTTGCAGCAAAGAGGACTGCCTTCAAAATCTTGCAAGCAAGCTACTATTGGCCCACTCTTCATCAAGATGTGAAGAGATATACCAGCCAATGTGATCGGTGCCAAAGGATGGGGAAACCTACTCCAAAGGATGAGATGCCCATGCAACCTCAAGTGACCTTTGAGCCATTTGAGAAGTGGGGCATGGACTTTGTGGGTCCTATCAACCCTCCTTCAAAACAGAGGCAATACATCATTGTGTGCACTGATTATCTAACAAAATGGGCAGAGACAAAAGCAATCAAGGTAGCAACAGAGGAAAAAGTAGCTGAGTTTTTAAGAGAAAACATATTCTATAAGTTCGGGTATCCAAGAGAACTGGTTACAGATCAAAGCAGTCAGTTCACTTCCAATTTGATTGAAAACCTGCTCACACATCATAAAATCAAGCACAAGACTTCCATCCCTTACCATCCACAAGCCAATGGATAGGTGGAAGTCACTAATAGAGCTTTGGAAGGAATACTGACTAAGGTAGTGAGCAGCAGCAGAAAAGATTAGGTGGATAGACTAGTTGAGGTCACCTAGGCCTACAACACAACATGGAAGACCACCACAGGGTTCACACCCTATGAACTAGTCTATGGGAAGAAGGCATTGCTGTCAATATAATTTGAATACAATACACTAAAGATGGTAGCTTAGCTGGACCTAAACCTTAGCCATGGACAAAGGGAAAGGCTACTCCAGCTCAATGGATTAGATGAAAAAAGATTGCAGGCCCTTCTCCACACAGAGGTAGTCCAACTTCAAAGGAAAATATGGCATGATAAAAATATCAAGGAGAAGCAATTCTAAGAGGGAGATTGGGAACTGATCTATGACTCAAGATATAAAGACTTCAAAGGAAAGCTGAGGACAAGATGGTTGGGACCCTACTCTGTGGCAAAATGCAATGACAATGGCTCAGTTCTGATCAGAACCATTGATGAGGAAGCAATCCCCATGCTTGTCAATGGACATAGGTTGAAAATTTACAAGAAGCCCCTCTCCAAGCAAGAGTTCATTAAAGATTTGAATAAGACAGTGTTGGTAGTGGAGCAGGTCTTAGCCTCCACTCCACCCACTCACTAAAGAAGTAGAAAAAATAATAAGGACTCAAGTGAAAACCTCCATGAGGCGCTTGAGTCCCATCATTGGGTTGAAAACCTCTTTTGAGGCGGCCGAGTGATGACAAAAAAAAAAAAAAAAAAAAAAACGAGAGAAAAAAGAGAATAAGATCCCTGGGTGAAAACATCCTTTGGAGGCACCCGGGGTAGGCAATTAGGGTGAAAACCTCCTTGAGGTGCCCTAGTTGTCTTTCAAAAAAAAAAACAAAAATATAGAAAAAGGAAGAGAAAGTTGACTTTTAAAAATGCATTACAGGTTACAGGTGGACCACAGGAAGCAAGAGAAGATGCCACAAATCCTATTTCACCTCTTCCACACTCTTCTCCATCATTTCTAGCCTTTCTTCCACCTCACTGTGTGTTTTTTCCAAACATTGTGTATCCTACAGGAGGCCGTGTGTGTTCTACAGGAGGCTCCTGTAGAAATCACAAAGAGATCAGAATGGATTTTAAAAACAGTTTGAGGAGCTGGGAAGTTTAATGAAGAGGATGTACGCCCTCCTATAGCTATCCACCCTCTTGGCTATCCATCCCGCACCTGCACCACCTAACCATCATTGATTTCTTTCCTTCCTGCTAAAAGAAAAAAAAAACAGAAACCAGTTTTTAGAAAAAAAACAAAAAATAAGAGGAACAACACCTCTAAATCTCACCTGCAGCTTACCAAATACCTCTCCAATGCCATTAGCATCTCTGGTAGCATCCTCATAGCTTCCAACACAAGAATCAGCTAAAACTTTTAAAGGGAGAAGCAGTTACAGGAGCTCCTGTAGGATTTCCTATAGCAGCTGATCCCCTTAAAATCAAGCCACAACAACAAAATAGGTGCAGCCATAGGATTGAAGAGGATGTCTGAAGCCAGATCTAGCCAGAGGGTACTTGCACAAAGCAAACAAGCCACACATCAGGGAGCAGAAAGCATACAGTAGAGGAGATACAGGCATGCAGCAACTGAAATACGAGCATGCAGCAGCAAAGGAACCAAGATGCACCACAACACGAACATTCAACTTGCAGGTAAGTGTCTAACCCTATCCTCTGTTACATCTGTGTAATTCAAAAATATGCATAAGTGAATGAGATGGTTAGGGTTGAATGAGAAAAGGTAGCCAACTAACTGGACACCCTCGTCCAGTTGATTGCACTCATCCAGAGATGCCACCACACGTGTGCCTAGTCAACTCACAGAAAATCCAAAGGACAGGTAGTGGAGGGTATACAAACTCTGATGCAATGATGGTAAGTGATTGTGGGAAGGAGTCATGAAGAGTCATGATGACATGGCAATGGGGACCAACGGTCCAAATATGGCAACGTACCTTTTTTCCAGCTCACCGCATTACCGGAAATATCTCAAAGAAGACATAAGTACTCCTCCTTGAAAATCCTTCACCACCTTTTCTTCCATTTCATCCTCGTCCACTTAGCTACAGCAAGCTCTATACCACCTCCATAACCTTGAAACCATTTTTCTCTATCATTTTTAGCCATCCTTCTGTAGAGTCTCAAAGAAGGTATGTTTTGATGGTTATTTCAGTATCTTTTTCATTAGGATATATAAACCTTTCTGCATTTTAAACTTAGATAATAACAAAACACATGAGGTTAATAGGAAAAACTGATAATTGTCGTTCCTACGTGCAGGAAGGAGGAAAAGCAGAAATTAGCCATCTCAAAGGGAAAGACGAAGAGGAGCTAACTGCTGTCCCTTTGACGAGAAACCACAAACAGACTAGATCAAAACAGACCAACCCAGAAAAGGAAGCAGAGATACCAGCTCAGAGCATAAAAGGAAAGAAGTGACTCAGGGTTAATGATTCTGCAAATCCCTCAGGATCTTAGATCCTGAGGGATCGCTATTTCATCTATTTTCTGTATCTAGATATCTCCGTCATCCTCCTTATATAAGTGATAGCATTGTTGGCTACGGGGGAAGTTCTGTTGTAATTCCTTTTTAATAGATCAAGACTATGATCTTTATGTCTTGTTAAGACTTGCTTTGCTATAAGTTTATTTCATGGATTAATACAGACTTGGTTACTCTTTTATCTTTGATCCTGGATCAATCTTAAGCGGTGTACCCCTGGAGGCTAAGGGCCTGGCCCTGGAGGACACTTGCTCTTGTACCATTACGCATGGTTTCTGTGTGGTTTATTCATAGGCGTAATCTGGTAATCTGTTGTGTTTTATGAACGATATATTACATGCTCTGTTATGTTTAACTTGTTTAATGTTCCTGCAAATTGAAGTCTTATATTGACACTGTATTATGTTACCAATTCATTAAAGTGTTGATTAATCTCTACAGGATATTATCACTCCAGTACAGAGTTCATTGTGATTGTGTTTTAGCATTATGACAGTTATCTTGAGGAGTCTGATTTCAGATGATTATTGAATGTTACTGTTTATATCTTGAGATGCAATCGCATGCGTTTATTTAGATCAATAACAGAAGTAGATTGAGCACATTGTGTTTCTAGGGTTGTAATTGGTAGTATTGTTCTATAGTATGTGTACATCTTTTGAGACTGCTGGATTGATGTTTTGATTGGAGTGGTTAGATAGAATCGCAGCTTGATGAACTTGGTTATTTCTTATTCCAGTTGCTGTTCCATTTAGTTGCTGTTCCATTTCTGAATTGCTGTTCCATTTAGTTGCTGTTCCATTTCTGAATTGCTATTCAATTTAGTTGTTGTTCCATTTCTGAATTGCTGTTCCATTTCAATTGCTGGTCTATTTCAAGATTGCTGATTTGTTGTTTCATTTACTTGCCATTTCTTAAGGATAGACTCAGGCTGTAGTGAGTGTCAGCATCTGCTATTTGGCTCCTAGACCTATGATCTGCTCCCATCAGCTATGAAAGGGATGGGTTATTGCTACTAAACCCTTCACTGATGTGCTGTTCTATTTCATCGCTATTTCCTTTACTTGTCGTTTCATTTATATTCATCAAGGACGATCTTAGGCTGTAGTGAGCCCTAGCATCTGCTACCTAGCTCCCAAACCTCTGACTTGTTCTCATCAGTTATGAAAAGGATGGGTTATTGCTACCGAACCTTCGACTGATGCAATTCTTGGTGTGATTTAGCCTTTTGAAGTAGTTAAGTTGTAGACATGCAACCATTTACTTTCGTAGCCTTTAAGTAGCTGTACTACAAGCATTACTCTGACAAGTGCTAAGCCTCAGACTGAGACACTCTTTTGAAATAGCAAGACGCAAGGATAATTTTAGGGGCGAATGTTCACCCTTTGGCGAAATTAAGGGGTTTTAAATTTTTAGTGGGCGAATATTTTGTATCATAGTACATTTTTACAAATCACCTCAAATAGCCCACCTTATTTTAAGGGAGAGGGTAAAAAAGGTAAATTTAGCCCTTGAAATTAGGACATACAACCTTCCATTCACCCATTTTCAAGAATAGGTTTTATTTAAGTGAATCCTATGGGCCAAATACCATATTTATAAAAGAGGTATGGTAAATTAATAAAAATATAAATAAATGAGAGGTATGGTAAATAAATAAAACATTTTTTATATTTACTCCATAAGTCACCTTATATACATGTAAGGGTGTAAAAAAATAAAAATATAAGTAAAGTGGAGGTATGGTAAATAAATAAAATGTCTTTTTATACTTACTCAAAAGGTATGGTAAATAAATAAAAATATAAATAAGCTAGACATATCGTAAATAAATAAAACCTCTTTTTATATTTAGTCCATAACCCTCGTTCTATTTATGAAGGCTCAAGAAAAAGGTTTTATTTAAGTGAATCCTATGGGCCAAATACCATATTTGTAAAAGAGGTATGGTAAATTAATAAAAATATAAATAAACTAGAGGTATGGTAAACAAATAAAACATTTTTTTATATTTACTCCATAAGTCACCTTATATTTACGAACACTCAAAAAATGGGTTATATTTAGGTGAAACCTATGGCCAAAATACTATGGGACAAATACCATGCAAAAAACCATTATTAACCCTAATATTAGAATTAATAAAAATAAAAATGGCACATGGTATTGACCCATGGTATTCACCAAAATGGCACATGGTATTGACCCATGGTATTCACCTGGAATGTAGCCTATTTAAATGGGGGAATTAAACCAGCATGTAGCCTATGCTAAGATTCACTAGGACTTTACAAAGTTTTATTATTTAGTGAAAGACTCGGCAAGATCTTACAAGATTTTATAATTGAGTAAAATATTCGCCATGCCTGGTGAGAGATTCGCCAAAAAATTATATATATATATTATATTATTGATAAAATCGCCTTCCATTTTTCCTATATACCATGGAGATTCGCCCATTTATTATATTTATAAATTTAGGGGGGTTCTTAAAATTTTCCCTGGCAAGACGTTCCCGGATTGACATTTTAATGTGAGGTAACTAGAGGTGAAAGAGACCCTTTTTATAGCTCTACATTTTGGCACCGTTGCCAGGGAAAGAGTGTAGCCATTTGTCTTTTTCAGGGTAGTGTACGAACCTGCTAGGGAAGAATTGGGTTTTGAAAACGGAAGGTAAGAACCTACGTGCGGAGCATGTAAAAGCCCTGCTCATTTGCTCGCTTTCCTGCAGATTTGCTGCTATCTGCTTAAGAAAGATTTAGTAGTTAAATTGAGTGCATGACTAAACAGAAAAAGCCGGAGAAAAATCCCAAACCTTTGCCGAAGCCAGAAAAAGCTAAGGGGCCGGTGACCCTTGGTCGAACAACATTCATAGATGAAATCTATAAGAAAGCCGAATCTCAGCCTTCAGTAGGACCTAGGAAATTTATTTCCAGACAGCCTACTAGCTCCCTTCAGGCCACAGACTCACCATCTATAGCCTTTGCTGAGGTGCATAGTCAAACTGACGAACAGGACTTTCAAGAAATTGAAAATTGTACTGCAGAATGACTGGAAGAAGGGAATTTCAGTCATCTTTGTGAAGGAGAAGGGGAAACAGGGGAGAATAGAGAGCCGAGATCTCCTCCTAGGATAACTCAACCATTGAATAGCCCAAACAAAGGAAGTACGGTAAAAATTATTATTGAAGAGATCCAATCCCCTCAGATAGAAATTCCAGATAGAGGAAGTGCTATTAAAGCTAATCCTGGCAAAGCCATTCCCGCTCAACCAAGGAACACTCTTCTAGATATTCCGAAAGGTTATTGGCATATATTTGACCCAAGGGCTCAAAATCCACCAAACACCCAAACCTCTACATTACAATACCCCATAGTGGATTCTGCAGCAAATGCCCCCATGAAAACAATTCCCCTTCAACATATCCCTACATTTCACGGACTTACATCAGAAGACCCGGATGCATTTTTATTTGAATTTGATGTACTATGCAGGGGATATGACTACACCACTGACCCCCAGAAACTAAAACTGTTTCCCTCGACCCTAAAAGGGGCTGCTTTAAGATGGTTTATGGGATTAGGTGGTAGGGTTATAAATAATTGGGAACAAATGAAGGGATCTTTTCTAAAAAAATATCAAGATTACTGCAGGTCTAGAGAACTAAAAGATGAAATATTCCAGATGGTGGCTAGACCAAGCAAAACATTAGAAGAATATGTGGAGCGTTTTCAGTATAATTTGCAAAGATCTCCCTATGCATCATCACCCTTACTCGATAATGTGTTGAAAACAGCATTAATAAGAGGCATGAAAGAATAATGGATTGAAACATTAAACATTATGGGAAAAGGGGATATTTATCAGGAAAGTTTTGCTGACATAATTGATCTATGTATCAGGAGTTCGAGAGGCAGTACACGAATCAAACCAGTAGAACATGATCGGTTTGCAAGAGAAAACAAAATTTCATCAGAAGGAGTAACGCGGGCTGAAATCGGAAATTTATTGGAAAATTTTAAAACTGATATACTAGGAACACTGACTACACAATTGGACGTTTTGCAGGCCAAGCAAAAGCAAATGGAGGCAGAACAAAATTTAGCTATCTTCTACCCCAGATGTAGGAAGAAGCATAGCCATAAGGAATGCCCACTAGATGCAGTCCAAGCATGCGCCATTTGTACAAAGGATCATTCGACAGAAATTTGTCCCTCACTACCTGGACTAAAAGCAGTATATAAGGAGGCAGAAGAAGAATCAGAAACGGTGTATATGCTCAACCAGCGTCGTCAGTGGCAGCCGCGACAAACTGGTATGTTTTTAGATCCAACTTCTTCTTTTCAGTATCCCCAGTATAACGCTCAACAATATAATACATGGCAAAGCCAATTTCATCCCCCATTCCCAAACTGGTCACCACAGTCATATCCTTCTGTTAATCCATGGCTAAATCAGACGAGCCAATCCGGTTGGTCGAATCCTCCTTATCCCCCACCATATTGGCAAAACAGCCCATATCCTCCACAATGGACTCCCCCTACTTCACAAAGTTCAGCCTGGCAGAATAACTGGCAGAGACCAACAAATCAGCCAGTAGGAAATGTCCCTCTCCCTCAACCTACACTGCCAGCTTTACAGCAAAATCCCCAGGCTAATCTGAGACCGCAACTCCCAGCCCAGCCCAATCCCAATCCAAATAACAGACCGGTCCAAGCACTCCAAATTTTAGAAACACCAGAAGAAGGACCCGATCTGAGGGAGTGCAATGATCTTCAGCTAAGATCTGGGCGTATTATCCAAACAGAGGGAAATAAAACAGTTCAGATTGAAGATCAGTTACCTAGAGAACATCTGTCACAAGAAGAGGATGTGAATAGACATCAAACTCATAATCAAGCAACCACATCCTCTCCCCCGTTCCCAGAATGTTTAGTCATACCTCGACTGATACAACAATCTAATTTTGACATTCTGGGAGAATTACAAAATTTGTACATAAAAATTCCATTTCTTCAGGCCATTCAAGACATCTCGATATACGCAAAAACTATTAAAGAATTGTGCATAAAAAGGCCAAGGAGGAATATAATAGATAATCCAAGAGTTCAAGTAGTCGGTACTTTATCTGACCTATTGTCAGGAAAGGAAACACCTATTAAGTATGAGGACCTAGGAAACCCAATAGTAACTGTTCAAATTTATGGTCAAACCCTAACCAATGCCTTAGTTGATCTTGGAGCTGCAATCAATATATTGACAACTGCTACTTGCCAAAAGCTAGGCATTACATCTGCAGAACCTACCTCAACTCTGCTAGAATTGGTCGATCGGTCTGTGGTTAGGCCGGAAGGCATACTGCATGATGTCATGGTTTTAGTTGACTCCTGGGAATACCCAACTGATTTTCTGATAATAAACCCTAAAACCAGACTTGATGGACATCCACTGATCTTAGGAAGACCTTGTCTCGCTACCGCTGATGCCTATATCGGCTGTCGGCAAGGGAACATGATTATAACCAAGGGGGCGGATATCAAAAATTTAGTACTATATCCCCCAGCGCAGCCAAGTATCACTATAGTTAAAACTAATAGGCACCCTGTATCATATCTGGTGGGCTCCAGTATTGTAGCAATAATGCTACAACTCCTGGAGCTTCCTATCTCTAATTTTATCAACCCGGTAGTTCGTAACAAACTTGGAAGCGACGGTGCTGTATGCACAAGTACTAGCTCTTGTCGCAGCTGTCACTTGGTCAGCTGGCACAAGTCCGCTAGGGCTCAAGCCAACTTCTATATGTTCTCAGAAGAAGCTTTCTAAATGATGGACGAAGGCTATCTCAAAGGAAATTAATCTACTTTGCAAAAATGAACTGAAAGCCAACCAAAACATGGAAACCTTAGTAAACCCTAATCTGACTAGCTTAATCTCTATGATGCAATGGTGGGAGTGCAAATGTCTAAGAATGATGCCATTACCTCTAGTGATATGAAATGCATGAACTTAAACTACTTCCATTGAAAAGAACATTGTTTTTGTATTTTTGCTTAAATGGTTGGAGTGATTATGATTTTGTTTCTTATTAGGGTTTGGCTGTGCAGAGGTGGTTTGAAGGGAAGGAAATCTTGGGAAAGGTCAGGGGGCTATGAGAGGTCCCAGGGGATCCCTAGCATCAGTCCACAGAAGTCCACAACGTTCAGGTGCTCGGCAACCGAGTTTGAAGGCTTCTACAGGATGTCTGCAGAGGATCCTACAGGAAACTCAGGAATTCTACAGGAAGTCTGCTAACTTCTACAGGATGTTCTACCATGGGAGTTTTGGGTGATGGTGAAGTGATGGAGCGGTATGGGTGGATAGGTAAGATGGAGATGGAGCTTTTGATGGCTCAGGGGCAGAGAAATAAGATGGAGAAAGAGTGCATGAAGTTGGTTGGTGGATAGAAGGATGAAAGCAACGAAAGGTCAAGAAAATGGAGCTACGTGGACAATGGAAGAGTTGGAAGGCAACTGAGCTGAACAGAGGATGAGTAGGTGGCTTAGGCATGGTTCAGAAAGAGAAGAACACGATGAAGTGGTGCTGTGCAGTGGAAATGAAACAAATCACCCTTATCTTGCATGTAAACGAAAGTTCACCAACCTATTCTAACTGTTTTATTAGGAATCAAAGAACAGCAACATAAGTTGAAAGGAATTTGTGCATGAAGCTGAACCAAAGAGTCATTACTCAAGATATAATCGCATGAAAAATTCTTCAATCGAAAACATTACATCAATACTTGCATGCATATGTTGAAACAGTGTTTTTTTGGCAGTTGGCAAGGTCTACACTTCCGGTCCCCAAACAGAGGTGAAAGTGAGCATGCATTCAACCTTTTTGAACTCAACTTAACTTCAATCTCCCTACGCTAATTCTGAACTAATGAAACAACTGCATTCATGAAACTAACCTACGTAACCAAACCGAAACAGCCAACTCAGCAAACTGTATTTTTTTAAGTGCAAGTAAAGGAAAGAAATGCAATGATGAAAAACAAGTAACAATACAAAGGAAAGGAGGTCTATTGCTCTCAGGTTGGGCCCTTAACCTGAGAGCTATAGCTCCCCTAAGAACTCAGAATCGAATCCAAATCTGACTGCCTTTATTAAAATATCATGATCATGAGTCTAACAACATGCCAAAATTGGCTTACAAAGAGCAAAATCAGAGCTACAACATGACTAACCACTAGCTACTATCTATTGGCTAACTAGCTAACCAAATTGACTAACTGAAATGAGGCCTTAAGCCCTCTTATTTATACAAATTGAGGACCCAACAGTCCTCCTAAAATTTAGGGACTTGGCTGCCCAAGACTTGTAGTTAACAGCAGTCCTACTTGACTTGCTTGGCTGCCCTTGTGCTCATTGATTTGGTGGCCTTTGAACTCCGAGCTGATGGTGGAGAATTCGAGGTAAGGGCCCATAAATGAGGAGGACACCTTCCTACAAATCCTCTAGCTTGTTCTCCCACGAATTTGGTTGCCAAGTGCTCATTAAGACCTTCAATTTTGTCTCCAAGTTGACCAAAAAGGCTACACAAAGCACCCATTAGACTTGTTGGCATAATGACTAACCAAATTCACTCTATTAACATAAAAATAATCAAAAACATGCAATAAACCAATGAGAATGGTGGATTAAGTCAACTTAGGAGGTTGGATGAGCCCAAATAATTGTCCATTTTTTGGGCTCATCATCACCCCCCTACTGAAAGTGTTGCTCATCCTCTGAGCAACCAATCTCTCTCCTCCTCTTTGATGGCCCTGGTGGCTTCTTTGGCTAACATATCGGCCGATTCCTCCTTTGGCTTCCCTCTTTTCAAACTCCCTGTAGAAACAGTTCGCTGGCTTCCTGTAGAAACAGTTCTCTGTCTTCCTGTAGAAACAGTCTGCTAACTTCCTGTAGAACCAATTTTCTCTGATTTTGCTTGCTTGGCTGGGGGTGCCTTCTCCTTGAACTGTGCTGTGGCTATCTTGGGTGTGTCCCTACTTGTTTTTTTTTTTTTTTCTGACCAGTTTTCTGTATCCTTACTTGGCTCTAGCTACTACACTTCAATTTCAATTGGCGGAACACTGATTCAGACGTGCGCTCTAATTTTATGATACAAAGATTGATCCCAAATCAGGACCTTTCTGTTTCCTTGAGAACAATGTGTGTGGATTTGCACTTAATTTTAGCAATCATAAAGTATAAAGCGAGCTATTGTATCTAACCCAGCTTCCTTGTAGTAAGCTGCAAGTTGATCCTGGATGTCATGCCAGGATCCATCAAGAAAAGCTAAATCCATCAAAAATGCAGCCTGGTCAAGAGCCACCTGAGCAGGTGCCTTCCCCTTTTGAATATCCTCACGCCTTCCCTCATCTGTAACTCTTTCTCTCATGTATTCAATTTGTTCGTCTCCCCAGCCTGCAATTTTAGCAACTTCCTCATATCTGCAGCCTATTGTCCACCACGGTAATTTTAATGCTACTTTGGCAGCATCCTTAGCTTCAAGCTTACGACCAATGTTCAGAAAAAAAAAAGCTCTGCATTAAACACAAATGGCCGACCAAATCCAGGAAAGTGCTTCCTATTCACGTAAAGCTCTCCTGTCACCAATGCAGAAACCTGGTCGCCTCTTTCCAAATGACCCAATGCAATACGCTCAAATACATCTGGAAACAATGCAACCTTCTTTGTCAAATAAACATCAAGATTTCCAATTTTAGATTCAGCTACATCCCCTTTGTTTATACAATTTCTTGCCAGCATCTCCTGAAGCAGCATAGAGGCTATTTGTTGCGTCCTCATAGCCATTCCAATCTTCTTCTACTAGAATCCTAGGAATATATTGATCCACATGCAAGACTTCAAGAGCTTCATTTTCAATTTGAAATCAGTGGCTTACAGTCTTAGCTAAACGTGACACACCATACTTCTGAACTCGTACAACGGGCATCTCCATGCCTTCTGGACTAGTTGGCCATCTTAGAAGAGCTATGAAAGCACCTGATTGGTCTTCTGACAGTGGTATTACAAGAGGAATTATACCCCGTCTAGCATAAGGAGGGACAAGTTTTTCACCCTTGGCCATATGATAATTGTCCATCTTTCTTCAAGCTCCAAACTTGATGAAGAACCTTAGGCTTCTCTGCTCTGGAAGTCTCTGCTGCACTTTCCTGTAGAAGACCCCACCCGTTTCCTGTAGAGTGTGATTCTGCCTTTGAGTGAGCCCGATGCACGAGTGAAATTCGAGAACAGGCCGCAAAGCTCCATGGAGGTTGATGGGTTAACCGATTGTGGGAGCAGAGGATGCATACTTCAGCTAAGAATGTCACAAATGCAAATTAATCAGCGGATGGTGAGAGTCAGCCGAGCAATTTTTTAATTACGGCATGATTTGTGGTGAGGGAGTGAAGTGGCCAAGTGTACGTGGCCACATGCAACTAGAAGTTTTGTTCCTGAACTCTGTGTTTTCCCCCTGTAATCACTGCCGTGAATTGAACTGAAGTTTAAACAACCAACACTCCTTGTTGCTTTAATTTTCACGTAAGTCAGCTATCCACGTGTACTGCGTGACTTCCAGCTGAGTGCTAGAGAAGACAATCGGTTGAGCCTTGCTAATCCGTGGCTTAATTCCACCATTCCATCAATTCATGCAGTTTTCAAATTAAATTTATGCAATAGAAGAATGAGATCAGTCACATACCTCGAAGTTGAATGGTTGCCGTGAGCTGCTGTGGCCTGTCATTGCTGCATGCATTGGTTTTTCTGATTGCATGTGGCTTGGCTGCTGATATTTGATTGCTTTTCCTTGTGCAGGTGTCCTCTGGCCGGATCTGAGCTGCATGCAATTGTTTCCACGTCCAGATCTGCACCTTCAAGCTGCTGCTGCTGCATGGTCACAAAACCAGAACTTGTTTTCGCCATTTCTCCCAAACGGCAAAGCGGATCGATCTGAAACTTGCTGAGCATGTTTCTATCATCATGATGCATCTCCCATAGCAAAATCATGATCAATGGATGCATGGATTTCGAGAAAAATGGAAAATGGTTGAAGATTTCAGAGGTCGATTTCTCGGAAACCGTGCATCGAAATCGGCTGAAACAGCTTGGGTAGGTTACCATCACTCACATGCATATCCCCATGAAACAGGTTTTGAAACGGATGCACGGATATGGAGAAAATGAAAAAATGGATGATGGTGATGGAGGCTGATTTCTTGGAAACCGTGCACCGGAATTGCATGAAACTGCTCAGGCATGTTGTCATCAACCTTGTACAATTCCCCATAAAACGGTTTGTCAAATGGATGCATGGTTTTCAAGTTATGGCAAAAACAAATTTTGTTCTATGGATTTTTGCCTCAAGGCTTTTTGCAAATGTTTGCATGGAAGGAAAAACTGAGCTTGGGCTGTGATGCAGGTATGGAGATGATGGAGGAAGAGTTGGAAGATTGCATGAGGACTTCTGAACCCTTGAGGAAGCTACCATGTTCGCCAAACCACTTTTTGAAATCCATGTCTAGTTTCCCACAATTTCTACAGGAAGTTCCTGTAGAAGCACAATGAGAAGCACAAGGAGGGAAAAAAATGATGGATAAAGGCAAGGGATGGACACACAAGTGCTTGTAGGCCTAATCAATAGATTCCCACCATTAGATTCACTTTTGAAATTGGATTTGGCTCGTCCAAAGGTTCTACAGGATGTTTCCTGTAGAAATACAGAGCTTCCTGTAGAAGGCACAAGAAAAATTCCTTTAACCTTGATTTGAGTGCTCCTCCTGTCATGAAACGTCCTGCTTGCAACCTGCAATTAGCCAATGGAATTAGTTTTATTTTTCTTTTTCTTTTTTTTGAAAAACAACTAGGGCGCCTCATGGAGGTTTTCACCCTAATTGCCTGCCTTGGGCGCCTCCAAGGGAGGTTTTCACCCAAAGATCTTATTGCCTTTTTATTTTCTCTTTTTTCTAGCCCATTGACCGCCTCATGGAGGTTTTCAATCAATGAGCCAATCTAAGGCACCTCCGAGGAGGTTTTCACCTTAGATTTCTATTTTCCTCTTTTTTCATTTTTTCTTTTTCTTTTCTCTTTTTTCTTTTTTTTTCTTCTTTTTCCTACCCTACCCTACTTGAAAAACAAAATCATTTTCAAGTATAAGAATACTTCCAATGGAGCCATGTGCACATCGAGATTAGAGAAAAGATGATGTGAAGGCTCAAAATGCATGCTTTGACAGGTATCCAGATCTCAGAGACCAAATGATCTGGCTTTGGAGGGATCAAACAAAGCTGAGGAAGAAAGTACTGCTGCAACTTAGTGACCTTCTGAAACCATATCTCAATATAGCTTTGATATCCTTGGTTCTTTTGCTGATCTGGATCATTCTTCATGTCACCTTCTATCATGACCTTCTGATCTTCCTCTTTTTGTTGATCTTTCTCTTGAATACATGGAAGATTTGATGGTAACCATGAGGGAACTCTCTCGATCTTTGATTCTGATCTCTTCTCTTCATCAAGTGCATCCCATGGTTCCTTGATCTCCTCTTTGGAATCTTCTTTTGCTTTTGGTCCTTCAATGTTGTCAATATAATCTCTGCTTTGCAACACTCTTCCTGAGCTTTGGTGAAGATCATTGGGCTCAAGAGGAGTTGGTTGGATATGTTGTGCCTCAGATTTGCAATGGGGTTGAGCTGCTCCATTGTGTGGTTTTGGAAATGGTACGGGTAGTTGAGTGGAGGTGTGAAATTGAGATGGAGATGGATGGCATTGTGGTTGGGTAGGCATTTGGGGTTGCCTTGGTGGAGGAGGAGGCGATGGTTGTGGATGAGCAGGTGGTGGAGGAAAATGAGCGGGATGAGAGTTGTACTGGGGCCTCCACTCCTGATAAGGTGCATTCCACTAAGGCTGTGGCTGAGCATAAGAGTGAAATGAATGAGCAACTGGTTGGGTATAACATGGATCTGTGAAGGAACAAGGAGGAGGTGTGAACCAGGAAGGATGAGCAGGGGGACCCCAAGAAGGCATGAAAGTGGCTTGGTAGGGGTCATAATAGGTCTCAGGTGTCCCTTGCAGTTCCTGCTGATAAGATCTAGGTTCATGCGGCCAACTTTGGTTCATATAATAGAGTGATTTAGTGGCTCCCTTGGCTCTTTGATATGCAGCTTTGATTCTGGGCAAGGAAGGGCACTGATCTGTAGGATGGTATTCTTCACAGATGAAACACACTTCTAGGGAGTGCATTTGACATTCGTTCCTAGGATGCTTTCTAGTGCACCTAGGACAAAAGATGACCAAAGCCCTCTTGGCTTCCTCTTGCTTCTTTTGGATCCGCAAGGTATCCAGTTGCATGGCAAGAAACTGCCTCATATCACTCTTGAAATCTTTGATCTGATTTTCAAATTCATCTTTGGACAAGATGTTGCTCCCAACATTTCTGCTTGTAGCCATTCGCTCAGAGGAATGGTTTCTTCTTCTTCTCCCCTAGAGGTTCTTCAAATATGTCTTGATGTCCACCCAGGGGTTCTTTAATCACAGCCATCGAATAAGAGATAACGTTGGCTGTGTGAAGCAGTGGGGGGTTGTGCAATCATTTTTCTAACTTATCTCTACTCCTACAAGGCATGAAATGAAATCTTTTTGGTTGATTTTTGCTTTTTCCTACTTCTACTTGCAAAACTGAAATAGATTGAACTGCAACTAACTATCTTGCGAAAATGAAAATGCGGAATTGAAATGAAAGCAGGAAAGGACTAATCTATTTTGCTCAAATGAAATTGCAGGAATGAAATGCTAGGCTATGCTTGCAAAATTGAAATGCTAATCTATGCTTGCAGAAATGAAATTGCGGAATTGAAATGCTAATCTATGCTTGCAGAAATGAAATTGCGGAATTGAAATGCTAATCTATGAAAGCAAGAAATGCTAATCTACTTTTGCATAAATGAAATTGCATAATGGAAATGAAATAAACTATTTAGCATAAGGTTGTAGTAGAAAATAGAAGAATAGCAACAATCACCAATACTCTGCCGCTTCCCCGGCAACGGCGCCAAAAAGATGGTGGGCTCCAGTATTGTAGCAATAATGCTACAACTCCTGGAGCTTCCTATCTCTAATTTTATCAACCCGGTAGTTCGTAACAAACTTGGAAGCGACGGTGCTGTATGCACAAGTACTAGCTCTTGTCGCAGCTGTCACTTGGTCAGCTGGCACAAGTCCGCTAGGGCTCAAGCCAACTTCTATATGTTCTCAGAAGAAGCTTTCTAAATGATGGACGAAGGCTATCTCAAAGGAAATTAATCTACTTTGCAAAAATGAACTGAAAGCCAACCAAAACATGGAAACCCTAGTAAACCCTAATCTGACTAGCTTAATCTCTATGATGCAATGGTGGGAGTGCAAATGTCTAAGAATGATGCCATTACCTCTAGTGATATGAAATGCATGAACTTAAACTACTTCCATTGAAAAGAACATTGTTTTTGTATTTTTGCTTAAATGGTTGGAGTGATTATGATTTTGTTTCTTATTAGGGTTTGGCTGTGCAGAGGTGGTTTGAAGGGAAGGAAATCTTGGGAAAGGTCAAGGGGCTAGGAGAGGTCCCAGGGGATCCCTAGCATCAGTCCATAGAAGTCCACAATATTCAGGTGCTCGGCAACCGAGTTTGCAGGTTTCTACAGGATGTCTGCAGGGGATCCTACAGGAAACTCAGGAATTCTACAGGAAGTCTGCTAACTTCTATAGGATGCTCTACCGTGGGAATTTTGGGTGATGGTGAAGTGATGGAGCGGTATGGGTGGATAGGTAAGATGGAGATGGAGCTTGTGATGGCTCAGGGGCAGAGAAATAAGATGGAGAAAGAGTGCATGAAGTTGGTTGGTGGATAGAAGGATGGAAGCAACGAAAGGTCAAGAAAATGGAGCTACGTGGAGAATGGAAGAGTTGGAAGGCAACTGAGCTGAACAGAGGATGAGTAGGTGGCTTAGGCACGGTTCAGAAAGAGAAGAACACGATGAAGTGGTGCTGTGCAGTGGAAATGAAACAAATCACCCTTATCTTGCATGTAAACGAAAGTTCACCAACCTATTCTAACTGTTTTATTAGGAATCAAAGAACAGCAACATAAGTTGAAAGGAATTCGTGCATGAAGATGAACCAAAGAGTCATTACTCAAGATATAATCACATGAACAATTCTTCAATCGAAAACATTACATCAATACTTGCATGCATATGTTGAAACAGTGTTTTTTTGGCAGTTGGCAAGGTCTACACTTCCGATCCCCAAACAGAGGTGAAAGTGAGCATGCATTCAACCTTTTTTAACTCAACTTAACTTCAATCTCCCTATGCTAATTCTGAACTAATGAAACAACTGCATTCATGAAACTAACCTACGTAACCAAACCGAAACAGTCAACTCAGCAAACTGTATTTTTTTAAGTGCAAGTAAAGGAAAGAAATGCAATGATAAAAAACAAGTAACAATACAAAGGAAATGAGGTCTATTGCTCTCAGGTTGGGCCCTTAACCTGAGAGCTATAGCTCCCCTAAGAACTCAGAATCGAATCCAAATCTGACTGCCTTTATTAAAATATCATGATCATGAGTCTAACAACATGCCAAAATTGGCTTACAAAGAGCAAAATCAGAGCTACAACATGACTAACCACTAGCTACTATCTACTGGCTAACTAGCTAACCAAATTGACTAACTGAAATGAGGCCTTAAGCCCTCTTATTTATACAAATTGAGGACCCAACAGTCCTCCTAAAATTTAGGGACTTGGCTGCCCAAGACTTGTAGTTAACAGCAGTCCTACTTGACTTGCTTGGCTGCCCTTGTGCTCATTGATTTGGTGGCCTTTGAACTCCGAGCTGATGGTGGAGAATTCGAGGTAAGGGCCCATAAATGAGGGGGACACCTTCCTACAAATCCTCTAGCTTGTTCTCCCACGAATTTGGCTGCCAAGTGCTCATTAAGACCTTCAATTTTGTCTCCAAGTTGACCAAAAAGGCTACACAAAACACCCATTAGACTTGTTGGCATAATGACTAACCAAATTCACTCTATTAACATAAAAATAATCAAAAACATGCAATAAACCAATGAGAATGGTGGATTAAGTCAACTTAATAGGTTGGATGAGCCCAAATAATTGTCCATTTTTGGGGCTCATCAATATCTGACTGACAACATCAGATCTCCATTAACTATACAAGAAGCACTAGAATTCAAAGACCAAACAGAAGATGATGCCATCAGTAATTTCATTAGTCAAACTGAACTCACATCTCGTACCCAGTGTCATATGATAAAAGTAGCATTTGATAACAAAGTAGAAGAGGAACCTTTGAAAGATGCACATGACCACACAATTCCTATCACTTCAGTTGCACATAGTAAAATTGTGGAAATCGAACCTGGAAAGACCTTAAACATTAACGCCGACCTTACACCCGAACAAGAAACAAAACTCATCTATATTTTAAGGAAATATAAAGAAGCATTTGCATGGGATTACCCTGATATGAAAGGAATTAACCCCCAGTTATGTACACACCACATCTACATAGAAAATGATGCAAGACCTGTTAGGCAGCTTCAGATAAGACTAAAACCTCACCTAAAAGAAGTAGTAAAAGCTGAGCTTCAAAAACTTTTAGATGTTAACTTCATCTACCCTATCTCTGATAGTAAATGGGTCTCCCCGCTTGTGGTGGTACCGAAAAAGAATGGGAAGTGGAGGATCTGCGTGGACTACAGGGAGCTAAATAAGGCAACGCAAAAAGATCACTTTCCTCTCCCGTTCATCGATCAAGTATTGGACACTTTGGCAGGGAAGAAATTCTTTTCTTTTCTCGACGGCTTCAGTGGGTATAACCAAATACAGATTGCCCCTGAAGATCAGGACAAAACTACTTTTACTTGTCCTTGGGGAACATTCGCCTACCGAGTTTTACCTTTTGGTTTATGTAATGCCCCTGCCACATTCCAAAGGGCTATCCTTAGCATTTTTGCAGATCTAATAAATGAAGGACTGGAAGTATATATGGATGACTTTACTCCATACGAAGATGAGTTTGATCTAGCATTGGAGACACTAGAAAAAGTCCTACAACGTTGCATAGCTACCAGGCTTTGTTTAAGCCATGAAAAATGTTACATGATGATGACAGAAGGACTTATTTTAGGACACTACATTTCAGCAGCTGGCATTCAGGTAGACCCAGCCAAAATCCAAATACTTTTGCTTATTCCTACTCCTACGACTCAAACAGAGGTACATAGCTTTCTTGGATTCTCTGGTTATTACAGAAGATTTATAGAACATTATTCACGTATTGCTGCACCATTATATGCATTAACTGGTAATATTGATTTCTTTTGGACAGAAAAATGCGAACGTGCCTTCAACGATCTGAAGAAGCTCGTATCTACAGCCCCAGTTCTTCGGGGACCAAATTGGGATTTGCCATTCCAAATATCATCTGATGCCTCAGATACAACCATTGGAATAGTCCTTGGATAGGAGGAGGATAGAAAACCATATGCAATTTATTACATTAGCAAAAATCTATCCCCTGCTGAATTGAATTATACTGTCACTGAAAAAGAATTTCTAGCTGTTATACATGCTATCAATAAATTCAGACATTACATTACTGGATATCCTGTTATCCTGTACACAGATCATTCTGCTATAAAATATTTAGCAAATAAGCCTGTCACAAATGGCAGAATAACTAGATGGTTGATTTTATTGCAGGAATTCGATATTACAATCAAGGATCGACCCGGGAAAGAAAACCCAGTAGCTGATTTCCTCTCAAGAGTGCCAAAACCAGTCGATGCAGCAGCAGTTGAAGATCAGTTTCCAGATGAGCATCTCTTTGTTGTTGCTGTTCAAACACCCTGGTATGCGGATGTCGCCAATTACCTAGCAGTAGGTAAGTTACCAAAGCATCTAACCCCTAATGAGTGAAAATAGATTGTCCAGCGAAGTACCAGATTTTCCTGGATTGGGGGTTATTTGTTTCATACAGGAGCAGACATGCAAATCAAAAGATGCGTTAGACAAGATGAAATTTTTGATATATTGAAGGCATGCCATGACCAACCATGTGGTGGACATTTCGCTGATCGTAGGACTGCACATAAAGTAATACAAACAGGGTATTATTGGCCCACAATTTTTAAAGATGCAAAGAAATTCGTCCAAGCATGTGACAGTTGCCAGAGAGCGGGACGCCCTAGTCACTAAGATGAGATGCCTTTGAAACCACAGTTAGTCATCGAACCATTTGAGCGTTGTGCTCTTGATTTCGTGGGACCAATCAACCCACCATCAAACCAAAAAACATACATTTTGGTGGCAACAGAGTACGTCACCAAGTGGGTTGAAGTAGAGGCCTTGCCCAGAGCTACAAAAGAATCTGTTATACAGTTCCTCCTCCATCTATTTATGCATTATGGCCTCCCTAGAGAGATAATTACAGATGGAGGGCCACAGTTTGCTGGGAACAGAATAGCAGCAACACTCAATAATTATCATGTTCAACATAAAATTACCACCCCATATCACCCACAGGAAAATGGGCAAGTAGAAAGCAGTAACAAAATAATAGAGACGATTCTAACAAAAACAATTGCGTCACATAGACGTGACTAGGCAGCCAAACTACCAGAAGCACTGTGGGCTTATAGAACAACATGGAGAAGCACCACTGGTCACTCACCTTACCAGCTAATGTTTGGAAAACAACCTATCTTTCCTATAGAATTTGAAATCCAGACATTACGAACAGCACAACAAGTTGGTTTAGATTTAACTGAGGCACAGACTAATCGACTACAACAGATTAATGAGCTGGATGAAATTAGGCTCTCTGCACTTCAACACACTGCTCTGATACAGCAGCAGAGAGCTAAATGGCATGATGCTCTCATTAAAAATAGAATCTTCCATGAAGGAGACTGGGCTCTTTTGTATGACTCTAGATTTCAGGACTTCCCCGGAAAACTCCAGACTCGTTGGATGGGACCATATGAAATTCAGAAAGTGCATGACAATGGGACCCTTACCCTGACTACTATCGATGGTTCTGGATATACCTTCAAGGCAAATGGCCATCGAGTCTGTCTCTATCGCAAACCACTTACTCGGGAGTCCTTCTGCCAACAACTACGCCAAGATTCAGATATGGAGATCTTAGGGGAGGAAGACAAGTCTTCCACGCCTGTAACTCACTAAAAAATCTACTTTTCTTTATAATTTGTATATAACTTATCGAATTATTTTTGTACATATTTTTGCAGTATGTTTTGTTATTTCTGCTGTTCCTTTTCCAAAAGGAACAACACTTTTGATTTTTGCTGTTCCTTTTCCAAAAGGAACAGCACTTATGATTTTTGTTGTTCCTTTTCCAAAAGGAACAACACTTTTTGATTTTTGCTGTTCCTTTTCCAAAAGGAACAGCACTTGTGATTTTTGGTGTTCCTTTTCCAAAAGGAATAGCACTTGTGATTTTTGCTGTTCCTTTTCCAAAAGGAACAACACTTTTGATTTGTGCTGTTCCTTTTCCAAAAGGAACAACACTTTTGATTTTTGTTGTTCCTTTTCCAAAAGGAACAACACTTTTGATTTTTGCTGTTCCTTTTCCAAAAGGAACAACACTTTTGATTTTTTGCTGTTCCTTTTCCAAAAGGAACAACACTTTTGATTTTTGCTGTTCCTTTTCCAAAAGGAATAACACTTTTGATTTCTGCTGTTCCTTTTCCAAAAGGAACAGCACTTTTGATTTTTGTTGTTCCTTTTCCAAAAGGAACAAGCACTTTTGATTTTTGCTGTTCCTTTTCCAAAAGGAACAGCACTTGCAACTTACGATTTTTGCGGTTCCTTTTACAAAAGGAACAACACTTGTGTGTTTTTGCTATTTCCAAAACGAACAACACTTTTGATTTCTGCTGATCTTTTCTTTAAAAAAAAAAAGGAACGACATTCCTTGAAACTACTGTTCCTTTCTCCAAACGAACACCATCTGTGAACTGATTGTTATGACCTTCCTTGAAAGGAACATTACTCATACGATTTTGAAACAACTTGGTCCTTCTACTCCAAATTAAGGATGTTTATTGCTGATGTTCTTTCAAGTCTTTTGGAATACGGCTATACATTTATGTGATTAAAGCAAAAATGCAGCATACGGAAATCAGTAAATCATAAATCGTTATCTTTATAAGAAACTGCCCTGAGTTGGTGAAAGGATGCGGAGAAAGACATGCTTATTTATCATCTTTTTCTGCCATTGTTCTACTAACTTCGTTTTGATTGGTTATCTGTATTATGATGCTTCTTTTTCTTTAATTATCATATGGCAATAGGATCAAAAGATCTATACCTTTCTATTGGGATATTAAGACTTCTTCCACCATTCCTACTCTTAAGGAGTGTTCAACCACCCTTTGTGCATAAACAAGAAAGGCTATCTATTAAAAAGAAGCAAAATAGAATTTCTAAAAACTGTCAAATTGCAGGATAGGAAGTCTCATTACGAGCTGGCCTACCATGATCATCAGGATGGAAGCGAAGTGGCATTCCCATTAGGGCCACCACACCTGGGAAATGGTCCAAAAGGTATATCAAACAAATAACCCTTGGAACAGGAGGTCTCACCACGAGCCGGCCTGCCCACTATTCACTCCTTCCTCGTGAATGGCATTATGACTAACTAGTCACCAAGCCAGCATAGTGGCCTACATTTTGACATTACACAAACGCTTCCTCGCATACACAAAGAACTATGGTTCCAGGGGTGAAACAAACAACTCTGCCAAGGTTATGGACACCTGTCAGTAGCAGAGCACTGTTAATGGTATTGAAGTCATATGTTTACACCAATAGGTAAGAAGATTACATCCTTTTGCTTCTTATGCCGTGATAATTAAATTATATAATATTACCCAACCATATAGCACATGAATATATATCATCGCCAATCATTACGAAGCTACTGACAGTGACTGCATGAGACCTTCTATTTATGGCAAATGTCTTATCCCCGAACTTCCATCAAATCACCGCAGCCCCTTACACATTAAAAGCGATCTAACTTTTTACCTCGATTTCAGTATTAGGCTGTTTTTGGCGAACATGTCATATATCCATAAGTTGTTCCATAAAGACCTCACGGCAGAACAGACGCTGCTCCTTTATTTGACAGCTGGGACAGCCTATCACATTGCGGGGGGGGAGGTAACCTCATCATTCCCCATAGTACGTGTCAGTCTGTTATTTGAGAAAATTTTGTACTCAAGCACGGCATGGCTCAACGGTATGATATTTTGCTATTTTTGTTTTCTTCTGCATGAGCTGACGTTCGAAGCTATTTCCATTGCATACGCTGTTGCATTTAAATTTGAACGAGGAATACGCTACCAGCTTCTCTGCGCTTCAACAAACAGCTGTTGTTCCTTTGAAAATTGACAGTAAAACTATGGGAGGAAGGTCAGTCCACCGAGAACTGCAAACATTAACTGTTTCGGCTGCAGCCCAAAGAATCCTGAAAAGAGCAGGATGGTTGACCTATTTCAACCACCTGAAGGAGTCTAATGAAACAGTAGCAAGAGAATTTTTACAGAACTTACAGGAAGAATACTCCACAGTAAGAGGAAGGCGAATAGAAGTCACCAACGACATAATAGCAAGAGTCACGGGACTACCGGCCATGGGACCAGTATGGACAATAAAGAAGGAAAGGCTGCAGAAGATTTTGGAAATCTTTCAGGACGAGGGCCAGAAGTTGACAATCCGAGGAAAGGGGGTGCTACCAGCAACGCTAGGAGAGCCATGGGCGGAATTGGAAAAAATCATCCAAAGCTACATCACTTGCGAAGGCAGAAAAGACGTGGTAAGACCACGACATCTTAAACTCCTAGCTGTCTTAAAACAAAAATGTTCTGTGAATTTGCCTGCATTTTTGAATTCACTATTGCATGATGTCGCACGAAGTATGAAGAAGGCACAACACGTAGAATCAGTTATTAGCCACCACGGATTAATTCGCTTGATAGTAAATTACAGTCTCACCCAGCAGCAGAGCAGCTGGGAAGAACTAATTTCTATTATCAATAAAGGGACGACCACATCTGGATGCTCGAAAAAACGAAAAACGAGTTGATAACACACCCCAACGTTCAGAGAAACGAAAACATGACACTTGCATAGAAGTGCAACCTGAAAAGCAATATGAAAAACGAGCTGAAAAGCGGAAACATGACGCTAGTACACCCAAACAGCCAGAAAAACGTAGAAAGTCAGCAAGGCTCGCAGGGCTACAAGGAGGGCTGGAGAAGCCCCAGGCAAGCACGAGCCAAGCAATAGAAATCGAAGATGAGCAGTCTGCAGAGACAGAAACGGAAGAAGAAGACGCCGAGGAAGAAGAGCAGTCTGCAGAAACAGAAACAGAGCAGTCTGCAGAGATAGAAACAAAAGAAGAAAACAGTGAGGAAACAGAGCAGTCTGCAGAGGCAGAAACAGAAGAAGGAGAGGAGGAGCCAGAGCAATCTGCAGGGAGAGAAGAAGAACAAGATGAGAAGACTGTAGAAGAAGGAGACGAAAAGAAAGAAGATGAGCAGTTTGACCAGGAGGAAGGAATGGAACAGCAGGAAGGGAGCCCATTACAAGACCCGTTAAGGGAAGATGAATTGGCCGACATTTTGGCCAATATGGGTGAATATGGCCAACCCCTGAGTCCATCAAACCTCCATGCTGAAGAGAAAACCCAGGAGAAAGATGCACCCGAGGAATTGCATGAAGAAGAGGCAGAAATAGAAAACTTGCCCGTTCATAATGAGAAGATATTAGAAAATGCTGAGTAGGAACAACCCGTTCCTAGTCAGAAGCCACCAGAGGAAAGTCCGGAGGAAATAAGGGCAGAAGAGGAATTAGCCCAAGAAATAACGGAGCCAAGCAAGGTTCTTACCCTGGAACAGTTACCTCAGGAAGAAAATGAGAAAGATGCACCCGAGGAATTGCATGAAGAAGAGGCAGAAATAGAAAACTTTCCCATTCATAATGAGAAGATATTAGAAAATGCTGAGCAAGAACAACCCGTTCCTAGTCAGAAGCCACCAGAGGAAGGTCCGGAGGAAATAAGGGCAGAAGAGGAATCAGCCCAAGAAATAACGGAGCCAAGTAAGGTTCTTACCCCGGAACAGTTACCTCAGGAAGAAAATCAAGAAGCTAGCCACAATCCAAACCGCAGTGAACAGCCTGCTGTTCCTTCGAAAGAGATGATGGAAATAAGGGAATTACGAAGGGAAAAGCGGACATTGTTGAACATAATAGCCCAGCTTCACCAACAGATTAGGATTCTAAAAGCTAGGCAAAGGGTGAAGGGGACTTCAAGAAGAAAAGGTCTGACCACACCAGTAAGGCCCCTTAAGGGCAGGAGGCAAAGGACCAGAAGCCGTCCCACTGCTCAAAACCCTGACAGAAGCCAAACTGTTGTTCCAAATGAAGCTAAAAAACAAACTGCTGTTCCATTTGAAAAGGAACAGCAGTGGGCTGGAGTTCGTGTTAAAATTGAAAAGGATGATAAGATGGTTCAGACGGAGACACCACCATTGGGAGTAATAAGGGCTCTGAACTCGAAGCAGTGTAATAAGAAAATTCAAGTAAAGCTCCCAGCCTCCACGGATGCATGGAAGAAGGACCCGAAAACAAGAACCCTCCACAAACATTTGAAGCAGGCCCAGCAAGAAGCAGAAAAGCTCAGGGAGCAAATGGTCCCCCGAGAAAAATATGAAGAATTACAGCAGCAGCTAAGGAACGTCAACTTATCTGAAAGCCAAGCTTTCGAAGGATGGCGAAGGGAACAAGAGAAAGTTGCCAAGGTAACCCGTAGATTAGATGTAGTTACCAAACAAATGGATACCTTATGTTCTTTATATAATGACGTTCTAGCATGTAGAGCCCCTGCCAAAAAATATGCCCTATTTTTAATGGAGAGGTATTTACAATTGAAAATAAAGGCTGTCAAAGCAGGCGCTCCTATACAGATTAACACTATGGATGATTTCATAAACTGCTGTAAACATTACGGGGTGAAAGTGCAGAGATTATTATGTGAATTTTACTTGCATAACTTTATACTAGAACAAGAGACTGAATTGAACCCAGGCCCTTTTGTTGGGGACATTCAATTGCAAGCATTTATCTCATTTGCAGTTAATCAAATTAAATGGCTCAAAGCTTATAACGCTTTTCAAAAACAAGAGAACGGATTAGATCTTTGGGTAAGAGCCAAGCCTAGGGATCCAGCGCAGTTATGGAGGAGTCATAGAAACCTTATGAGGGCTCCAGGAGTGATTGAAGCGCTAGGACCCATGCATGAGGCAATCATTCGGCAGGGACTTGAATACTTTTCCTCTATTAAGGACCCTGCCATTAATGCAGCTAAATTTCGATATCAAGTATCTAATCTGAATATTCAGTTCAGAGAACCATTTAAATACGAGAACTTTAGACTTGCTGCTAGCCGTTTTCCCCTCTATGGTGAAATTGTTTTGAGGGCAGGGCCATCCTAGTTAGGATATAGGTTTCGGAGTCCAATCATTTGGCATCCAGCACCCGGATACCAAGCCCTATATGAGATGCCTGAGGGTCAGACAGGCCACTTCTTTGATTATTTAGTTTCGCATCAGGGCTGTAGACCCTCACATGAGATTCCATCTCCAGCTTACTCACTCACTGCATTGCATATCAACTACAATATTTTCATGAGGCCATGAAAAAGGGTAAGCTGGGGGGTGTGTAGAGTCTCAAAGAAGGTATGTTTTGATGGTTATTTCAGTATCTTTTTCATTAGGATATATAAACCTTTCTGCATTTTAAACTTAGATAATAACGAAACACATGAGGTTAATAGGAAAAAATGATAATTGTCGTTCCTACGTGCAGGAAGGAGAAAAAGCAGAAATTAGCCATCTCAAAGGGAAAGAGGAAGAGGAGCTAACTACTGTCCCTTTGACGGGAAACTGCAAACAGACCAGATCAAAACGGACCAACCTAGAAAAGGAAGCGGAGATACCAGCTCGGAGCAGAAAAGGAAAGAAGTGACTCAGGGTTAATGATTCTGCGAATCCCTCAGGATCTTAGATCCTGAGGGATCGCTATTTTGTCTATTTTCTGTATCTAGATATCTCCATCATCCTCCTTATATAAGTGATAGCATTGTTGGCTACGGGGGAAGTTCTGTTGTAATTCCTTTTTAACAGATCAAGACTATGATCTTTATGTCCTGTTAAGACTTGCTTTGCTATAAGTTTATTTCATGCATTAATACAGACTTGGTTACTCTTTTATCTTTGATCCTGGATCAATCTTAAGCGGTGTACCCTTGGAGGCTAAGGGCCCGGCCCTGGAGGACACTTGCTCTTGTACCATTACGCGTGGTTTCTGTGTGGTTTGTTCATAGGCGTAATCTGGTAATCTGTTGTGTTTTATGAACGATATATTACATGCTCTGTTATGTTTAACTTGTTTAATGTTCCTGCAAATTGAAGTCTTATATTGACACTGTATTATGTTACCAATTCATTAAAGTGTTGATTAATCTCTACAGGATATTATCACTCCAGTACAGAGTTCATTGTGATTGTGTTTTAGCATTATGACAGTTATCTTGAGGAGTCTGATTTCAGATGATTATTGAATGTTACTGTTTATATCTTGAGATGCAATCGCATGCGTTTATTTAGATCAATAACAGAAGAAGATTGAGCACATTGTGTTTCTAGGGTTGTAATTGGTAGTATTGTTCTATAGTATGTGTACATCTTTTAAGACTGCAGGATTGATGTTTTGATTGGAGTGGTTAGATAGAATCGCAGCTTGATGAACTTGGTTATTGCTTATTCCAGTTGTTGTTCCATTTAGTTGTTGTTCCATTTCTGAATTGCTGTTCCATTTAGTTGTTGTTCCATTTCTGAATTGCTGTTCCATTTCAATTGCTGGTCTATTTCAAGATTGCTGATTTGTTGTTTCATTTACTTGCCATTTCTTAAGGACAGAATCAGGCTGTAGTGAGTGTCAGCATCTGCTATTTGGCTCCTAGACCTCTGATCTGCTCCCATCAGCTATGAAAGGGATGGGTTATTGCTACTAAACCATTGGCTGATGTGCTGTTCTATTTCATTTCTATTTCCTTTACTTGTCATTTCATTTATATTCATCAAGGACGATCTCAGGCTGTAGTGAGCCCTAGGATCTGCTACCTAGCTCCCAGACCTCGGACTTGTTCTCATCAGTTATGAAAAGGATGGGTTATTGCTACTGTTAACACCCAGGTTGTTCCCTTTGACTCCCAAGGGAATACGGCCGGGGTAACCACTAACCAAGCTTTGGATTATAGGTCCTAGCCTACCTATAATCAGAGAGGGCTCTCTCTTTAAGTTTTAGCTCTGTTTTGTGAAGATTTTAGGCTAGTTATAAGTTTCAGCTTTTGTTTGAAATTTTGGTTGTGAACTGTTGTTGTGAGAAGGGCATGAAATGATTGGAAAATGCTAGTCCATTGGGCACATGGAGTCGAAAATGTGAGACAGTCCTGGTGCCTGTGAGGGAGAAAGTTTTACTGCAAGGCTAGATGGCTATTCCTTGATATAAGTTCTGATTAGTGAGTGAAACAGTGAGATATGGAATTACAGACAGTGTGATAACAAATTGAACAACAATTTCTACTTAGTAGCATACATGAATTACTAAATAGAAACTGTGAAAGATTCAGGATTTATTGGAGCAGTTAAGAATTCCAATTAAACAGCTGAGCCTGTAGAAAACATTAATAGTAAGAAAGATTGAAATCAGGGTGTCTCCATGGACAAGTCCTGAGCTATTCTTTTTCTTTCTTCCTAAATTTAGAACAACATATGAGAGATATGATTTAAACAGATAATAAAACATTAACAGAGATAGAGAAAACTTATTATATCAAGCCATAGCACTAGAATCCTGTAGCGTTCAATGGTTCCAAGACAGCATGCATCAGTAAGACCCAAATTCTGTAAACTCCAAGCTTTGTTTGTATTATTCTTCCAGAAATTACAGCCGAGTTCTCCTTTTTCACAAGAAACAACAACCCCTGCAAGCTTATGCGAGGGGGAATATATAGAATCGGTTTTTACAAAATCTCTGAACCGCTGAGTCACTTGATAAATTAAATACGCTTACCAACTTTACAAAATAGCAGATAAGGAAGTTATTGCTGCTCTAAATATAAAATAAATAGTCTTTAATTCTGTCAGACAACTTCTTGACCTTTGGAGGCCACTGAGTCGGTTGAGCATTCTGCATTAATGCTGAATGATGTGTCTTTATGATTTTTCATGCTGTAGCTTTCTCGACCCTGTTATCTGTAGCTGTCAATGTTGCTTTAGTGGCCGAATCTTTCTGCTGAGTTGGCTCAGTCCACTCTTTACTGTCATAGTAAATGTGTCTACTGTCTGAACACGATGACTTGTTTTTAAATGCAAAAACTTGGTGAAAGCCTCTTGTTTATAGTAACAACTGTATCATTCTGGTCCACCAGTCCTGTGTAGGCAGTTGATGTCTCAAAATTGCATCTAAGGTTTCATCTACCTCTGTATATTTGTATAAGTTTGGAGGCACTTCAAACAAATGTCTGATCTCATTCATAATAAAAAATAAGTTCTCTACTCTGTCATAGAGACTTTGCCCAGATGCTGGCCCTGTTACCTCTGAGGTACTTGATCCCTAAGTGTTCTGATTGGTGGCAAATGTGTTTACCCTCTTTGCATAGTTTTCATGTGATAGTAGTCTCCCTGCGCTGTTCAGTAAGCCAGGAAGGCCTCTGCTCTGTAATGCTGCAAACTTATCCATAAACTTGTTTACTTCTGTTTGCATGTCCTGGCTTCTTCTATCCAATGTTTGTACCAGGCTTCTCAATGTGAGGACCCTCTTTATCAGCAGGATGGTTTCAGTCCTATTGGGGATTCCCATTGCAGTCAGCTGAGGGCCTGTGCGGTTGTTGAGAACATTAATCATTCTATTGGCTATCTCAGGCATATTGCCTAGAGATGCCCTTGATCTTTGGACTTCCTTGTGTGCTTTGCCTATGAGCTCTATTTGCTCATGAATAGTTTCTATATACTGCCATTGATCTGTTATTGACTGGCCAATGTTGGCCCACAAAACTATTTTGACCTCAGCCACCACTTTGTCAAGGGTGAGCTCTTTCTCCAGCTCCTTTATCTTCTCCTTAAGAGCTTTTCTTTCTCTTCCTTTTTCAGCTACATTCTGCTTAGATTTGTCATATTTTTCATTCAGCTTAGCTAAATTCTCCTTGGCTTCATTCAGCTCTGTCATCTGGGCTTCTAGGAGTTTAATTTCATTCATCAATTTTTGCATATCAAGGCTTGGAGCCTGCTCTGAGGTTGATGCTGGTGCTGATGTTGATGGAGCTGTTTGACCTGTCTGCCCTGTGGGAGGAGCAGTAGTCTGTGGCTGTTCCTCAAGGTTTATGATCTCTGGAGGGGGCTGAGAAGTTTGACCTCCTTCTTTCTGCTGTAGGGCTGCCTGCAGTGCAGCCTCTGTCTCTTCCAGCTTTCCTTGTGTTTGCACCAGCTGCTTATGCAGTCCTACCAACAATGTTGCTACATCCTGGTCCTGTCTTTGCTGGGCAACTTCTTCTGTTTGAGGGTGAAGGGTTGCTGGGATTTTAATCATCTTTCTTAGAGCTGCAAGGTCTGCATCTCTTATTTTCAGTAGCGTTTGTATAGCTTTTGGATCCTTTGGGTCATGCCCAAGCTCTATGATTATATCCTCCAAAGACCTGATCCTGTTGTCTTTGGCCTGAGAGGATGCCTTCTCCAACTCAAGTTGGGTAGCTGTATTGTTCAGGCTGTTTTCCAACCTATGTGCCGTGAATGTCTTGTCTGCCAATGTCGAATATACCATCTCACCTATTTGCTTGTGAAGCTCTATTTGGTCCATAGGGTGGATGTCTTTTGCAAGAACCTCAAGGTTGGTTCTTATATAGTCTGCAGCTGACTGTGGCTGCAGCATGGTTGGCATGAAATGACTCATGGTCATATTCCCCTCCGTTATGTCATAAGCTGACATAAGCCTCTGCTGATTGGTAGGGGCCATCTTAAGCAACTGGTTGTAGATCTGGAGCCTGAGTGGCTCATTTCTCTTTTTTATGTCAATGAATTGTTGCTTGATGCCTGTCTCGGCTCTCCTTTGCTGACTTGAGGAGCTGACCTCTCCTCCAAGGGTTCTTTCTTGTTCCTGCTGAAAGGAACTGGCAGATGCCTCCATGCTCGGTGGGCCCATGCCCAATGATTGCGCAATAGGCATTTCTTCCTCGGAGAGGGGATTCATTCTCTGCCTTTTCTCCCCTTGATTTGTGGATGTGGTGAGGGGAGTCTCCTGCTCTCTATCCCTCTTCTTTCCCTTTTCTTCTTTCTCTGGAGTTTGTAGCACTGAGGCCTCCACTGTCTTTTCTTGCCTAGGAGGCACATTCTCTTGAGCCTATTGCTCAGTGGATATTGGGGCTTTAGCTGTTTGTTCTTGCTGTATTGGCTGCCCCTCTTTTCGTCCTTCTTCTTGTTGTTCTACTTGCTTTTCTGCTTGCTGTTCTGCTATAGGAGGTGGCTGTTCTTGCTCCATCTGTTTCCCTTTATCCTTGCTGGATTCCTGTTGAACAGTTCCGGCTGCTTGCTGCTGGGCTGTAGAGGATGAGGCAGCTGCTCCAAGTTGCCTTTGATAGGAAGAGGAAACCTGCCCACAAGTTTCCAAGTCAGCCTCTTTCTCAATATTCTTTGCCTCTCTTTGTAGCATTTGCTCTCTAGTAATTGGCTCTTCTAGAGTGCCCTCTTTCCAACTTAATGAATTGGCATATTTCTCAATATGAGGCAGTCTGACGTGAGCATAGCCCCCCAATTTATATTTTACCCTCCTGAGAGAAATGAAATGATTAGGGTCATAAGGTACCCATTGGAAACTGGTTTGCAATTTGAGGGTCTCTAGGATCAAATCTGCTTCCTTCCATCCCTCCTCCCTTTTGTTGTATAGAAATGGGCCTAGCTGGTTCCTTACTTTTAGTTGTACCTTCTTGTTTTTACTGTGGAAGTGGACAAAGTCTGCATTTCCAAACTGCCTAAAATACTCTAAGGCAAAAAGTCTCATAGGGACATATCTTGGCAGCCTATAAGGGTTCAACTCACAGCCATATATTCTGATTACTGTATGGTGTTGGTAAAAGTACCAATCACCAATGCTGTAGGCCTTTGAGAGGTGAAGTATCCTTTGCATCTCATCTGTCAATATGGGAGGAGGGACACCCAATAACAAGGTCATAGCTGGGTGGATAAAAAGGTCTATGAATTCACAGTAGGTGTATGGTGAAAAAGTTATATGATGAAAGACTGAAGACCAAAACACCACAGACCTTGGGTTTCCCTGGGCATTTAGCTTCTTGAGAGGAACAGGGAAAGCATCTGGTTGATAAAATAAGAACAAGTGATAGATGTATCGAGTGTATTTAAATACCTTTTCCCTTTCTAGATTCATCAATTGTTCATGAATCTTATTGGCAATGTATGTAGCAAAATCATAGTGCACAGTAGGAGGCATTCCAAGGGAGAATATGGACAGCATGGCCATAATGGTTTCATCAACATCCTCATGTGACCCATAACCCAGGATGTAACTGATCAAATCCACAAGCATTTTGCCCAGCTCATTGAGATATTGATATCCTATAGGAGGGGTTCTCACAACTCAAGAGCTTGGTTGAACGAATAACTGATTAATTTTGATGATTTGAGCACTGGACAGCTTTCCCCCTTTCTTTAGCAAGTCATTGATGGAGAGAGGAGTCAGTGGCTTTGCAGTGTGAAAGTGCAGCATCTCATTTATGGCCTCAGGGGTGATATGGAACAATACTGAGCCTGAGGGGCTAAGGACAGCTCTTTGACATGGATCATAGCTGGAACGTCATTGATTTATCAAGTCTGGGAGGACATTGAATTGAGGGAGATTGTAAATGGGCAAATTGGAATCCCAAATTCCTAAAATATCAGCTCCACTGAGGTATTGGGCCTTTAACTCATTTTGCAGGTGAATGTTAAATTTGGAACTCATGGCAAATGAGTCTATCATCTGGTAATCTCTATCACCCAGGGCCTTCCACTCTAGCTCTCTGTGTGGGGCATTCAGAGGTTGAATATTCAGGGCTACTGGTGTTTCCATGGTTAAGTAGTACTATGACTTGTACTAGAACTGGTTTCAATGGGCAGAACAACACAGAGGGGTACTTTTGCAACAGTGAGGCAAATTGCAAGGAAAAATGGGGTAAACTGTGGTGAGAATAGTTTAAAGTGCTCCAAAGAGAGTTAATTGAGCATATGCAGGGACTAGTACCACTGTTTTCCTGGTGAATTTGCGCAGCTCAGGTTTTAAGTCCACGAATGCGCGGACTGACTGTAGGTTTTGTGAAAACTTGGCTAAACGAGGCTCTGCAGGTGAATTTCGACTCAACAATTGAAAATGAAGGCTGGCCACCGAGGATTTGCTGGTAAATACAAGCTTCCTCACTCCTTTTAACTTAGTTTCAGATAATTATGGACACAACCAAGCGCGGAGGGAATGATTTGGATAAATACCTGGTGAATTGCCGGCAATGGTTACCAATGCAGGTGGGTTGAAGGCGCCAACGGTCTTCGAGTCGATTTCCGCAGGTTGGCGACGGATTGTCGTAATTTGCATGCAGAGGTGAGCAACAGTCTTTTTGGCAAAAGTGACAAAAAACACGAATTTTGGCTAAAATATGGACTTTTTGGATTATTGGCGCTTTTTTTGGATGACGTCAGCATGACGTCATCAGGTGGGGTCAGGGTCGGGTGACGTCATCGAGTGACGTGGCGGCCTGTGAGTGGTCCACGGGGATTTCATAGGTGGCGGACATGTCGGAGCGCTGGCGGGCGGGGGTGCTGACAGGGCGCTGAGTCAAACTGACGTGGGCGTGACGTAGCAATGACGTGGGCACAGCGGTAAAGCACAAGCGGTAAGTGGTTTTTCTCGGACCGCTCTGGATACGGTCATGGTATTGTCAGAGGGCGGCCCGAGAAAATATGGGGGTGACACGTGGCAGAGGCCTGACGTCACCCTCTGACAGTTTCTCGGGCGGTAAAGTGCGGTCATCGGGGCCGACCCGATATGAATGTGGGCCGTCGGATGGAAAAACCCAGATCCGACGGTCAACGGATCGCTAAGGCGCCAGGACAATACGGCAGCAGTGCGGGAATATTTTAATATTTTCTTTGAAATGTGTGCCCTGCGGGGACTTTGGATTTTGGCGAATTATATGGGTTTTTCAATGTATTTTTTATGAAAATGCGTATTGCGCCAAACTTTGGGTAAAGCGGAAGAATGGGTTTTTTGGTGCATTTTGCAAATAACGCGGGTTAGGGGTAATAGTGGTTTTTTTTACAAGGTCTTTTTGCAAATGAAGTGGGTAAATGGTTTCAAAGGTTTCTGAAGGGAAAAGAGGGGTAGGGCTTAGGTTGTTAAACTGACCAGAGGTCAATTTAATCCCTGACTTTAGACATATGGCTATATAATGCCAAGGGGGTGGGATATTTATACATTGTTTGGGTTTTATACACCATAGTGTTTATAATAGTAAGGGAAAGGGGAACATAGGGGATTTAGATAATAAGAAGTTAGGAGTTAATATGAGTGGAGGAAGGGGATGAGGGGGTAAAACACTAAGTTTTATATGAAATCAACTTAGTTTAGGAAGTAGATCAAAATGAAAAGAATTTTACACAAGAAATGTGGCTCTTAAAGAGACAAGAACCAACAAAAGATTTTGACTTTCTTTCATGAACATAGGTAGTATTGGGATGTTAGCAATGAATTTGATGGGGGATAATCTGGAAGTTAGACATGCTTCATTGTATTGCTGCAAAACTGCTGAATAAGAGACCTGCACTGGCACCATGTTTTTAGTTTTTCTTAGGCCAGTGAAGTGCCATAAACCATGCTTTCTGCAACCCCAACTACCTACCCATTCTATTGCCTAGCATTTTTTGTTACTTCAAGGAGGGTGCATTTAGACTTGCGAACCCTCATGTGCCTTTTTTTTTCTTTGGCCTTTTTCTTTTGATTTTCTATCTAAGGCTAGCCTTATTGCTTCCAAGGCCCCAGATTAAACAGTTGGGAACCTTCATTCTCTACCTAACTACTTTACCTGCCAAGATTGAACTGTTTGGACAGATTTCTTTCTCTAATCTACAACAAAAATTGAAACATGGCATGACCCAGCTTAGGCTGTTGGATCACCCATTCAGAAGTAGGGCAGCATCAACCAAATGTAAGTATATGTCTTCCACCAGAATATGAGATCTTTGTATCACCAAAGTAGATCATATTGGCACTTCCTCTGCCAATCATGAAAAATGAAACCTATTGGTATAGGTAGCTAACAGTGGCTCCACTTGGGGATGGTTTTTCTGCTTGAAAGACCAAGAACAGCAGGTCAGAATGCCTTGGCCCTTAACTTCTTCTACCAAAACTTGAAAACTTTCTTTTTGTACTTCAAAACTGGAGGCTGTCACCTCTGTGGAACTTCTGGAATGTAAAGCCTTTTTTCTGCTTATTTACAGCAACTTTTTAAACTGAACTATTTGTATGCCGAAAGAAAATATATACAACTGATTATGTACAGGAGGAGAGACCCTGCTATATACATGGAAAGTAGTCAAAATAGTGCTTCAACATCCTGCCATTCACAGGACCTTCATCTAAGTCAGTTTCATCCAGATTTTTTAGGAAGTAAGTGTTGTTTCCTTGCACTGCTTGGATAATAAATGGTCCTCTCCAAAGAGAATCAAATTTTCCATGTTTTCCTTTATCTTCCCTTCTTGAATCCCACTTGAGGACTTTGTCACCCATGTTGAAATCTTCAGCCTTAGTCCTTCTATCAAAAGTTTTCTTTAACTTTTCTTGTAGAACTTGAACTCTGTAATAGACCTGGTCTCTCGTTTGCTGCAAACATATTATTTGATTGATCCTTCTTTGCATGTTATTGGGCTCAACTTGACTTTCTTGAAGTAGTTTCATAATAGGAACCCCTAGTGATGAAGGAAATTTGGCTTCTAATCCATAGACTAACTCATATGGGCTGACCCTTATGGATCTCTTGGTTGTTAGTCTATCTGCCAATAAGGCATTCACAAGCTTCTTATGCCAATTCTTCTTATTTTCTTCCAACACCTTCTTTATGATGTTTACAAGGCTTTTATTTGATGATTCAGCTAGGCCATTTCCTTGAGGGTAGTATGCAGTGGAATGGCCCAAAGTCATATGAAATTTGTGGCAGAAGTTCACCATCTTCTTGGATCTAAAAGCAGCAGCATTGTCTGTTATAATCTTGTCAGGACAGCCAAATCTAGAAAGAATATTATTCTCAAGAAACTGAATGATTGTTGAATCATTTGCCTGTCTACATGGGATGGCCTCAATCCATTTGGTGAAGTAGTCTGTGGCTATGAGGATCCATCTATGTTGGCCTGAAGATGAGGGATGAATTTCCCCAATGAAATCCAAGCCCCATTGTTGAAAAGGTCTTTCTGTTGCAATAGGCCTCAAAGGAAGTGGCAGTAACTTTCTCTTTCCCTCAAATATTTGACACTTATGGCATGAGGTAGTGAAATTTTTAACCTCAGAGAACAAAGTGGGCCAATAGTAACCAGCCCTCAGTATTTTATCCATAGTGGACTTCCAATACAAGTGTCCACCACAATCACCTGCATGAAATTCTTTCATGACATTGTTAGTCTCATTCTCAATTAAGCAGTTTAACAATATACCCTCATGGTTTTTCCAAAGAAAATTGCCATCCATGACACAAAATCTTGAAGCTTTCATTTTTAGGAACCTACATTTAGTTCTGGACAATCCTGGGGGAGCACACAGGTTTTGCAATATATAACAGATATCAGAATACCACGGGGATTGTTCAAAGGCTACATTGATCTTTGGAGTCGCCAACTCCGGTTCATTGTCCAGTTGGTTGATGTCCAAGGCTTGGAAATTTGTTTCAGACATTAATTTAGCCAAACCTTGCCCTTTTATCAGTTTTGTAGGTTTTATTTCAATGTCAAATTCTAAAATGTTGGCAATCCATTTTCCTCTTCTGCCCTCTAAATTCTCTTGAGTAAGTATGTCTTTCACAATGGGACTTGGTACATAAGCTATAACATGGGAGTATAGGATGTAAATCCTAAAGTCTTTGATGGCTTTGACCAAAGCATATGCTTGCTTTTCCATGATCTGATATTTCAGGGGTGCATCTCTGAGAGCTCTACTAAAGAAAGCAATAGGTTTCTCATTTCCTTGGTCATCTTTATGTAATAAGACAGCAGCAATAGTATGCTGGGAGGAAAAAGAGAAAATGATAAACTCTTTGTCAAATTGAGGATTTGTTAAGACTGGAGTTTGGGTAAGGGCCAATTTGATACCTTCAAAAGCTTGATTTGCTTCTACTGTCCATTTTACTTTTGAATCCTTTTTTAGCATGTTATTTAGTAATCTAATCAATTCTGCCAAATTTGGTATAAATCTCCTCAAGAAGTTGATCTTCCCCAAGAAGGCTTGTAATTCTTTGATGTTTCTTGGGTGGGGCATTTGCAAGATGGCCTGTATTCTGTCTGGGTCAATTCTAATGCCGTCCTTTGAAATAATATGACCCAATAACTTGCCTTCTTCCAAACCAAACAGGGATTTCTTGGGATTTAAGGAAATTCCATATTTCCTACAAGTCATGAATATTTGCCTTAGATGTTTCAAATGTTCTTGGTCAGATTTTGAGAAAGGTGTGAGGTCATCTAAGTAGATGACAAGGAAATCATGAATTTCTTTGGCAAACGCAATATCCATTGCTCTTTGAAATGTAGCTCCTGCATTTTTCAGTCCAAAAGGCATTTTGACATATTTAAAGGTTCCCCATGGGGTTGTGAATGCTGTTTTGTCCTGATCATCAGGGTGAACTAGGATCTGGTTGAAACCTGAGAATCCATCAAGTAAAGAAATTCTTGAGGCCCCCACTACTCTTTGCAAGATGTGATCCATCTTGGCTAAGGGGTAATTATCTTTTAGGGACACTTGATTTAAGTTCCTTAGATCAACACAAAGCCTTATTTCACCAGTTTTCTTTCTTGTAGGGACCAAATTTGAAATCCAATCAGAAAACCCAATTGGTGCTATGATGCCAGCTTTAAACAATTTTTGTACCTCTTTCTCAATTGAAGGGAGAAGCATAGGATTGATTCTCCTCAATTTCTGTTTAAAGGGTTTTTGATTGGGCTTGAGAGGGATAGTGTGTTGAATGACGGAGGTGTCATAGGACTTTAAATCCTCATAACTCCATGCAAAGACATCTTGGAACTCTTTAAAGAGGTCAATATATTTAGGCTTCTCATCAGGTGGTAAAGATGCAGACAATTTAATTATCTTGGGTTTTTCAATAGTTCCAATGTTGCACTCTTCAATGGCAGCATTAAGAGGCTGCAATGTTGGTTTTCTAGGGACATCATTTGAGTAAAAAATGTCCTCTAATGGAGCTAGGCCTGTTGGAAGAAAATTGTCTTTCAATTGTATAACTTCAGCTTCAGCATCAGCTATTTCCTCGGAATGTAATTGTTCAAGTTCTTGTATTTTCTCCTGGTCAAAGTTTGTTGGACAAAGCATTTGATTTGCTGTTTTGAGTGAGATATTTGTTTGGTGCTGTTCACCTGGTATTTGTGAATCACTTGCAGCCTCTGTATCAATGTTTAGTCCTGAAAATTCTTGCTGCAAAGTCAAGAAATTGTTTATTTGTGTATCATCCTCAAACACTTGCCAATCCTTGACATTGTTTGGGACAGAAGGTCAGTGTTTTATCTCAGTTGTAAAGCAATGCTGGGGTTCAAAAGGTAGTTTACAAGTGCTTGCAACTGTAGCCAAACTATGAGCATGAAGATTATGGGTTCTAGGAATTTTGGTAATTTGAAATTCAGTGAAGGAATTTAGTATTTCAGCAGCAGCAGACCTATAAGATCTCAGTCTTTTGTCATTAGTGACAAAATTTCCCTTTACTTGTTGGATAATTAGGTCTGAGTCTCCTAGGATTGAAACTTTTATGGCTTGTAAGGATTTTACTAGCTTGAGGCCTAGTAAGAGAGCTTCATATTCTGCCATATTGTTGGTGCACCTGAAGTTTAACCTGTAGGCTCGGCCCTCTGCATGACTGTTTTGTTTGTTATGTATCCAAACCCCCGCTCCTACCCCTAATTTGTTGACTGACCCATCGAATTCAAGAAACCAGAGGACTTCTTGGTTAAGGGAAGAATTGTCAACTATTATGGGACTTGGCATCAACAACTTGATATCTTGGCTTACACTTGGTTTGTTTACTTGAACAGTTTTGTTTATTGATTGCTCAATCATCATTTCTAGAGCAGCAGTCTGTTCATTTATATGCTGATCTTGTTTGAGTGTCTGGGTTTCAACATCGTTTGTGGGACCTGTATTATCATTGAAGAGAATATAGGAGTCTATGTCAGAATGGACAACATATATGGGAAAGTTTTGAGGTTTTTCCTCACTGCTGACCATGTATTTCATAAGTGGCTCTCTATATAGCCTCTTGGGTTGACCAAAGACTGAGATGGTGGCATATGACATGTCTAATTGTAGGGAACCTTGGAGTTTAGCCCCCCATGATCTTGATAACAGAATTCCATATTTGGGTGGGATATCAGCAACTACAACATCCATTAAGATTGTTTTGTTTGGATACTGGACAAGTGATACACATAGATCTTTTATTAAGCCTAAACATTTAACTTGGCTAGATTCGAATGAAAATAGGTCCTTATATGGTCTTGTAATGTCTAGGTTGAGCCTCTCCATCACTGATTTAGGCATAAGGTTATGAGAGGCGCCTGAATCAAACATTGCATTATGTAGTATCTTATCATGAACATGCAAGCTGACATAGAAAGGTAAGATCCCTGTAACTGCTGTCTTTCCATCAACCTCTGGACCGAAAAGCAATTCAGGGGTGTCATCCAACACATTAACATCATCTTTATTATGGGTAAGTTGAAGAGACTTCTTGATTTGTAGTTTGTAAATGTCATGCTTGGCTAGCTCTGAAAGAGGAATGGCTATCTTCAATTTGCCAATTTCAGCTTCTAAGTCAAAGGGTCTTTCAGATTGGGTCTTGGTATTGTGGTTGACAACCTTTTCCTTGTTAATTGAGTTTTCTTCTTGATTCTTATCTTGATCTTGAGGCTTATCCTTTTTACTCATCTTTTGAGGAGTGTTACTTGGATTAGGCTGCAATGGTGATGTAGCCATTGGTTGTTGTTTGGAGGGAAATGCTTCAGTGACTTCTTCAACGGTTACTTCATTTGTAACTGAATCAGTTGTGTCACTTGGCTGTGTGACTATGGCTCTTTTGGGCGGCAGGTTATCCTTTGTCCTTTCAGGCTGTGTTACATTTACAGTTCTGCTTCTTAGCTTGTATTGCTTATGAACTTCATAAACAGCTGTGTCAAGCCTTGTTTAAAGTCGAATGACTCACCTGACCTGGTTTGGAACTGCTTAATGTCATCATCATTATGATCTTCTTGACTCAGGAAAACTTGCTGCTCATCATTCAGGCCCATCAGGTTAATGTGGGTGTCATCTACCTGCTCATTTGAAGTGGATGCTTCAGTATAGTTTTCCTGGAACGGAGGTCTTATCTCTGGTTCAGAACTGGCCTTGCCAACGTTAGGATTTTGATTTCTCCTAAAATTTGGATTCCTGATAGGGTTATTCTGTGGTGCTTCCCATGATGACTTCCTCTCAACTGATTCTACTCGGTCACCTAATCTATGCATCCCAGTGATTATTGCATCTAATTTTTGATCCCAGCCTGAAGGCTCTTCTTTAAAGGTGGTCTTTCTCTCAGTTCTTGTCCCATTTCTCTTGGCTATCAGGTTAGCTTCTACACTTACTGCTATATCTTGCATTTCAGCTAAAGTCCGAGGAGCCCTTTCCCTTAATTGATATGCCATATCTGAGTCAAACCCATCAGGAAAGGTATATAGGGCCAGATCCGGTGGGGGTCTAAGATTTTGGGGAATAGCATTATAGACATTGTTAAACCGAGCACAGTAGTCCAAGACAGTTTCTTGGGGACCTCTTTTGATAGTATTGTATTCAGATAATATATGGAGTGGGTCCTTCTTCTTCTCCCATCTGTTGATAAATGTTTGATAGAGGGCTTCAGGGTCAGCTATTGAGTTTGCTGCAAGTGACCTAAACCATGTTCTTACATCCCCTGTTAAGCTTTGCACAAAAATTTTCATCCTAACCCCATCATCATCTATTTCGTAGTTTTCAAAGTAGTCCTGCATTTTCTTAGTATGTTGAAGGGCTGGATATGAGCCAGTACCATCAAAGTATGAGATCTTGCTTTGGTACTCTTGAGGCATAGGAGCTGGATTGGCCGGTAACTGTAGTGGAGCATAACGGTTAGCCATATTTGGGAGAATAAGTGGTATAGCAGGGATAACAACAGTAGTCTGTGTATTGGGTGTGGACGATATGCTCTGTGAAGTGGATGATGAAGAGGGTGAAGAATGACTTATATGGGGGTAAATAGATGGCTTAGCGGGGGTTGGAATAAAGCTCTGCTGACCTGCCTCAGGGCTAGTTTCAAGAGACTGTTCTGGTTCCTTCTGGTTCCTAAGAGTTTTGGTGATGAGGTTTGGATTATCAAAAACGGGTGGGGGATTTGGGTCAGGATTTGACCTTGTATATCGCGGATTCTTCTTGGGAGCCAGCTTCTGAACTTGTTTTTTGAGTATGTTTTTGGAATATTTTTGTGTCTATAAGGGCCAGACAAGATTTTGGAATGGCTGTGTATATCTTAAAGCTAGCATGAAGATTGACTGAAGCAGCTTTTATCTAAACTTGTTAATGTAAAATAGAAACAGTTTTGAAGGCTTCCTGGCTGACATTCAAGCTTCATCTGTAGCTTTAGGAAATATACAGAAATTAGAAAATCCTGAGGAATTCCCCAGTGGAGTCGCCATTTATGTTAACACCCAGGTTGTTCCCTTTGACTCCCAAGGGAATACGGCCGGGGTAACCACTAACCAAGCTTTGGATTATAGGTCCTAGCCTACCTATAATCAGAGAGGGCTCTCTCTTTAAGTTTTAGCTCTGTTTTGTGAAGATTTTAGGCTAGTTATAAGTTTCAGCTTTTGTTTGAAATTTTGGTTGTGAACTGTTGTTGTGAGAAGGGCATGAAATGTTTGGAAAATGCTAGTCCATTGGGCACATGGAGTCGAAAATGTGAGACAGTCCTGGTGCCTGTGAGGGAGAAAGTTTTACTGCAAGGCTAGATGGCTATTCCTTGATATAAGTTCTAATTAGTGAGTGAAACAGTGAGATATGGAATTACAGACAGTGTGATAACAAATTGAACAGCAATTTCTACTTAGTAGCATACATGAATTACTAAATAGAAACTGTGAAAGATTCAGGATTTATTGGAGCAGTTAAGAATTCCAATTAAACAGCTGAGCCTGTAGAAAACATTAATAGTAAGAAAGATTGAAATCAGGGTGTCTCCATGGACAAGTCGTGAGCTATTCTTTTTCTTTCTTCCTAAATTTAGAACAACATATGAGAGATATGATTTAAACAGATAATAAAACATTAACAGAGATAGAGAAAACTTATTATATCAAGCCATAGCACTAGAATCCTGTAGCGTTCAATGGTTCCAAGACAACATGCATCAGTAAGACCCAAATTCTGTAAACTCCAAGCTTTGTTTGTATTATTCTTCCAGAAATTACAGTCGAGTTCTCCTTTTTCACAAGAAACAACAACCCCTGCAAGCTTATGCGAGGGAGAATATATACAATCGGTTTTTACAAAATCTCTGAACCGCTGAGTCACTTGATAAATTAAATACGCTTACCAACTTTACAAAATAGCAGATAAGGAAGTTATTGCTGCTCTAAATATAAAATAAATAGTCTTTAATTCTATCAGACAACTTCTTGACCTTTGGAGGCCACCGAGTCGGTTGAGCATTCTGCATTAATGCTGAATGATGTGTCTTTATGCTTTGTCATGCTGTAGCTTTCTCGGCCCTGTTATCTGTAGCTGTCAGTGTTGCTTTAGTGGCCGAATCTTTCTGCTGAGTTGGCTCAGTCCACTCTTTACTGTCATAGTAAATGTGTCTACTGTCTGAACACGATGACTTGTTTTTAAATGCAAAAACTTGGTGAAAGCCTCTTGTTTATAGTAACAACTGTATCATTCTGGTCCACCAGTCCTGTGTAGGCAGTTGATGTCTCAAAATTGCATCTAAGGTTTCATCTGCCTCTGTATATTTGTAGAAGTTTGGAGGCACTTCAAACAAATGTCTGATCTCATTCATAATAAAAAATAAGTTCTCTACTCTGTCATAGAGACTTTGCCCAGATGCTGGCCCTGTTACCTCTGAGGTACTTGATCCCTGAGTGATCTGATTGGTGGCAAATGTGTTTACCCTCTTTGCATAGTTCTCATGTGATAGTAGTCTCCCTGCGCTGTTCAGTAAGCCAGGAAGGCCTCTGCTCTGTAATGCTGCAAACTTATCCATAAACTTGTTTACTTCTGTTTGCATGTCCTGGCTTCTTCTATCCAATGTTTGTACCAGGCTTCTCAATGTGAGGACCCTCTTTATCAGCAGGATGGTTTCAGTCCTATTGGGGATTCCCATTGCAGCCAGCTGAGGGCCTGTGCGGTTGTTGAGAACATTAATCATTCTATTGGCTATCTCAGGCATATTGCCTAGAGATGCCCTTGATCTTTGGACTTCCTTGTGTGCTTTGCCTATGAGCTCTATTTGCTCATGAATAGTTTCTATATACTGCCATTGATCTGTTATTGACTGGCCAATGTTGGCCCACAAAACTGTTTTGACCTCAGCCACCACTTTTTCAAGGGTGAGCTCTTTCTCCAGCTCCTTTATCTTCTCCTTAAGAGCTTTTCTTTCTCTTCCTTTTTCAACTACATTCTGCTTAGATTTGTCATATTTTTCATTCAGCTTAGCTAAATTCTCCTTGGCTTCATTCAGCTCTGTCATCTGGGCTTCTAGGAGTTTAATTTCATTCATCAATTTCTGCATATCAAGGCTTGGAGCCTGCTCTGAGGTTGATGCTGGTGCTGATGTTGATGGAGCTGTTTGCGCTGTCTGCCCTGTGGGAGGAGTAGTAGTCTGTGGCTGTTCCTCAAGGTTTATGATCTCTGGAGGGGGCTGAGAAGTTTGACCTCCTTCTTTCTGTTGTAGGGCTGCCTGCAGTGCAGCCTCTGTCTCTTCCAGCTTTCCTTGTGTTTGCACTAGCTGCTTATGCAGTACTACCAGCAATGTTGCTACATCCTGGTCCTGTCTTTGCTGGGCAACTTCTTCTGTTTGAGGGTGAAGGGTTGCTGGGATTTTAATCATCTTTCTTAGAGCTACAAGGTCTGCATCTCTTATTTTCAGTAGCATTTGTATAGATTTTGGATCCTTTGGGTCATGCCCAAGCTCTATGATTATATCCTCCAAAGACCTGATCCTGTTGTCTTTGGCCTAAGAGGATGCCTTCTCCAACTCAAGTTGGGCAACTGTATTGTTCAGGCTGTTTTCCAACCTATGTGCCGTGAATGTCTTGTCTGCCAATGTCGAATATACCATCTCACCTATTTGCTTGTGAAGTTCTATTTGGTCCATAGGGTGGATGTCTTTTGCAAGAACCTCAAGGTTGGTTCTTATATAGTCTGCAACTGACTGTGGCTACAGCATGGTTGGCATGAAATGACTCATGGTCATCTTCCCCTCCGTTATGTCATAAGCTGACATAAGCCTCTGCTGATTGGTAGGGGCCATCTTAAGCAACTGGTTGTAGATCTGGAGCCTGAGTGGCTCATTTCTCTTTTTTATGTCAATGAATTGTTGCTTGATGCCTGTCTCGGCTCTCCTTTGTTGACTTGAGGAGCTGACCTCTCCTCCAAGGGTTATTTCTTGTTCCTGCTGAAAGGAACTGGCAGATGCCTCCATGCTCGGTGGGCCCATGCCCAATGATTGCCCAATAGGCATTTCTTCCTCGGAGAGGGGATTCATTCTCTGCCTTTTCTCCCCTTGATTTGTGGATGTGGTGAGGGGAGTCTCCTACTCTCTATCCCTCTTCTTTCCCTTTTCTTCTTTCTCTGGAGTTTGTAGCACTGAGGCCTTCAATGTCTTTTCTTGCCTAGGAGGCACATTCTCTTGAGCCTGTTGCTCAGTGGATATTGGGGCTTCAGCTGTTTGTTCTTGCTGTATTGGCTGCCCCTCTTTTCGCCCTTCTTCTTGCTGTTCTACTTGCTTTTCTGCTATAGGAGGTGGCTGTTCTTGCTCCATCTGTTTCCCTTTATCCTTGCTGGATTCCTGTTGAACAGTTCCAGCTGCTTGCTGCTGGGCTGTAGAGGATGAGGCAGCTGCTCCAAGTTGCCTTTGATAGGAAGAGGAAATCTGCCCACAAGTTTCCAAGTCAGCCTCTTTCTCAATATTCTTTGCCTCTCTTTGTAGCATTTGCTCTCTAGTAATTGGCTCTTCTAGAGTGCCCTCTTTCCAACTTAATGAATTGGCATATTTCTCAATATGAGGCAGTCTGACATGAGCATAGCCCCCCAATTTATATTTTACCCTCCTGAGAGAAATGAAATGATTAGGGTCATAAGGTACCCATTGGAAACTGGTTTGCAATTTGAGGGTCTCTAGGATCAAATCTGCTTCCTTCCATCCCTCCTCCATTTTGTTGTATAGAAATGGGCCTAGCTGGTTCCTTACTTTTAGTTGTACCTTCTTGTTTTTACTGTGGAAGTGGACAAAGTCTGCATTTCCAAACTGCCTAAAATACTCTAAGGCAAAAAGTCTCATAGGGACATATCTTGGCAGCCTATAAGGGTTCAACTCACAGCCATATATTCTGATTACTGTATGGTGTTGGTAAAAGTACCAATCACCAATGTTGTAGGCCTTTGAGAGGTGAAGTATCCTTTGCATCTCATCTGTCAATCTGGGAGGAGGGACACCCAATAACAAGGTCATAGCTGGGTGGATAAAAAGGTCTATGAATTCACAGTAGGTGTATGGTGAAAAAGTTATATGATGAAAGACTGAAGACCAAAACACCACAGACCTTGGGTTTCCCTGGGAATTTAGCTTCTTGAGAGGAACAGGGAAAGCATCTGGTTGATAAAATAAGAACAAGTGATAGATGTATCGAGTGTATTTAAATACCTTTTCCCTTTCTAGATTCATCAATTGTTCATGAATCTTATTGGCAATGTATGTAGCAAAATCATAGTGCACAGCAGGAGGCATTCCAGGGGAGAATATGGACAGCATGGCCATAATGGTTTCATCAACATCCTCATGTGACCCATAACCCAGGATGTAACTGATCAAATCCACAAGCATTTTGCCCAGCTCATTGAGATATTGATATCCTATAGGAGGGGTTCTCACAACTTCAGAGCTTGGTTGAACGAATAACTGATTAATTTTGATGATTTGAGCACTGGACAGCTTGCCCCCTTTCTTTAGCAAGTCATTGATGGAGAGAGGAGTCAGTGGCTTTGCAGTGTGAAAGTGCAGCATCTCATTTATGGCCTCAGGGGTGATATGGAACAATACTGAGCCTGAGGGGCTAAGGACAGCTCTTTGACATGGATCATAGCTGGAACGACATTGATTTATCAAGTCTGGGAGGACATTGACTTGAGGGAGATTGTAAATGGGCAAATTGGAATCCCAAATTCCTAAAATATCAGCTCCACTGAGGTATTGGGCCTTTAACTCATTTTGTAGGTGAATGTTAAATTTGGAACTCATGGCAAATGAGTCTATCATCTGGTAATCTCTATCACCCAGGGCCTTCCACTCTAGCTCTCTGTGTGGGGCATTCAGAGGTTGAATATTCAGGGCTACTGGTGTTTCCATGGTTAAGTAGTACTATGACTTGTACTAGAACTGGTTTCAGTGGGCGGAACAACACAGAGGGGTACTTTTGCAAAAGTGAGGCAAATTGCAAGGAAAAATGGGGTAAACTGTGGTGAGAATAGTTTAAAGTGCTCCAAAGAGAGTTAATTGAGCATATGCAGGGACTAGTACCACTGTTTTCCTGGTGAATTTGCGCAGCTCAGGTTTTAAGTCCACGAATGCGCGGACTGACTGTAGGTTTTGTGAAAACTTGGCTAAACAAGGCTCTGCAGGTGAATTTCGACTCAACAATTGAAAATGAAGGCTGGCCACCGGGGATTTGCTGGTAAATACAAGCTTCCTCACTCTTTTTAACTTAGTTTCGGATAATTATGGACACAACCAAGCGCGGAGGGAATGATTTGGATAAATACCTGGTGAATTGCCGGCAATGGTTACAAATGCAGGTGGGTTGAAGGCGCCAACGGTCTTCGGGTCGATTTCCGCAGGTTGGCGACGGATGGTCGTAATTTGCATGCAGAGGTGAGCAACAGTCTTTTTGGCAAAAGTGACAAAAAACACGAATTTTGGCTAAAATATGGACTTTTTGGATTATTGGCGCTTTTTTTGGATGACGTCAGCATGATGTCATCAGGTGGGGTCAGGGTCGGGTGACGTCAGCATGACATCATCGAGTGACGTGGCGGCCTGTGATTGGTCCACGGGGATTTCATAGGTGGCGGACATGTCGGAGCGCTGGCGGGCGGGGGTGCTGACAGGGCGCCGAGTCGAACTGACGTGGGCGTGACGTAGCAATGATGTGGGCACGGTGGTAAAGCACAAGCGGTAAGTGGTTTTTCTTGGACTGCTCTGGATACGGTCATGGTATTGTCAGAGGGCGGCCCGAGAAAATATGGGGGTGACGCGTGGCAGAGGCCTGACGTCACCCTCTGACAGTTTCGCGGGCGGTAAAGTGCGGTCATCGGGGCCGACCCGATATGAATGTGGGTCGTCGGATGGAAAAACCCAGATCCGACGGTCGACGGATCGCTAAGGCACCAGGACAATACGGCAGCAGTGCGGGAATATTTTAATATTTTCTTTGAAATGCATGCCCGACGGGGACTTTGGATTTTGGCGAATTATATGGGTTTTTCAATGTATTTTTTATGAAATGCCTATTGCGCCAAACTTTGGGTAAAGCAGAAGAATGGGTTTTTTGGTGCATTTTGCAAATAACGCGGGTTAGGGGTAATAGTGGTTTTTTTTACAAGGTCTTTTTGCAAATGAAGTGGGTAAATGGTTTCAAAGGTTTCTGAAGGGAAAAGAGGGGTAGGGCTTAGGTTGTTAAACTGACCAGAGGTCAATTTAATCCCTGACTTTAGACATATGGCTATATAATGCCAAGGGGGTGGTATATTAATACATTGTTTGGGGTTTATACACCATAGTGTTTATAATAGTAAGGGAAAGGGGAACATAGGGGATTTAGATAATAAGAAGTTAGGAGTTAATATGAGTGGAGGAAGGGGATGAGGGGGTAAAACACTAAGTTTTATATGAAATCAACTTAGTTTAGGAAGTAGATCAAAATGAAAAGAATTTTACACAAGAAATGTGGCTCTTAAAGAGACAAGAACCAACAAAAGATTTTGACTTTCTTTCATGAACATAGGTAGTATTGGGATGTTAGCAATGAATTTGATGGGGTATAATCTGGAAGTTAGACGTGCTTCATTGTATTACTGCAAAACTGCTGAATAAGAGACCTGCACTGGCACAATGTTTTTAGTTTTGCTTAGGCCAGTGAAGTGCCATAAACCATGCTTTCTGCAACCCCAACTACCTACCCATTCTATTGCCTAGCATTTTTTGTTACTTCAAGGAGGGTGCATTTAGACTTGCGAACCCTCATGTGCCTTTTCTTTTTCTTTGGCTTTTTTCTTTTGATTTTCTATCTAAGGCTAGCCTTATTGCTTCCAAGGCCCCAGATTAAACAATTGGGAACCTTCATTCTCTACCTAACTACTTTACCTACCAAGATTGAACTGTTTGGACAGATTTCTTTCTCTAATCTACAACAAAAATTGAAACATGGCATGACCCAGCTTAGGCTGTTGGATCACCCATTCAGAAGTAGGGCAGCATCAACCAAATGTAAGTATATGTCTTCCACCAGAATATGAGATCTTTGTATCACCAAAGTAGATCATATTGGCACTTCCTCTGCCAATCATGAAAAATGAAACCTATTGGTATAGGTAGCTAACAGCTACCGAACCTTCGATTGATGCAATGCTTGGTGTGATTTAGCCTTTTGAAGTAGTTAAGTTGTAGACATGCAACCTACTTTCGTAGCCTTTAAGTAGTTGTACTACAAGCATTACTCTGACAAGTGCTAAGCCTCAGAATGAGACACTCTTTTGAAATAGCAAGATGTTCCCGGATTGACATTCTAATGTGAGGTAACTAGAGGTGAAAGAGACCCTTTTTATAGCTCTACACCTTCTACTATCAGCGTTCTACAGGAGAACCTACATCCAGTTCTACAGGAGGGGCAGTAAGCAGTTTTTAAGGAGGAAACACGAGGTTTTTTCTCAAATTATGGCTTGAAGAGGTAGGTTCTGTACAGACCCACCTTGATTATTAATATGTGCAAGAAATGATACAATTTTAAGGGGGAATTGAGCTTGTAGAAGGAGAGGAATTCCATAAAAACATTTCTGCTTGTTTTCTTAACAAAAAACACAGTTTTTTTTTGTTTCCTGTTTCTTCAAAAAATTTGTCTCCATCTCTACTTGGGATGTTCCAAAGGGTTATAAGTAAAATGACAAGGGGATTCATGAGGAAGGAACCCACAAATTCAGTTAGGCTCCATGAACATCCCAAGGTGGTAGCCATTTGCACCAGAGCAAATTGGATGCCATTTTTTGAAACAATTTAAGGGTTTGATGAAGAAGTGGCTCAAGAGTTTGCCCTTTCTTTAGTAACTCACTCAAAGACCCATGCCACTGTTACTTTCAGAGGTCTCACCATGGAAATCACCCCAGAATTTATCAATAGGGTTACCAGCCTTCCCCTTGGATTACCTTGGAGCAAAGATGGAAAGCCAATGGGACAAGTTACCAAGAAAACCTTCTTCCAACCAAATGAACATCCTCTAGAAGACAAAAATGGCATTAGAAGAACAAGCATACCTTACCCTTGGGATGAGGTCAGTTACCAAATCATCAAGTATATTTCCTATGAAGGAAGGTATAACATTTTTTATGGCTACCATTTTAGACTTCTCCATGAGATGAGATATGGCATGGACACTCCCACACCACAAAAACTCAGCATCCCCTATTTTCTCTTGCAGTCCCTCATAGACTCCAACATTAAGTTGAAGGTAGGAGGTCCAGATCAGTTGGTTCACCATGGGTTAATTGAACTATTAGTCAAAGAAGCCCTCCACACCTTCACAATCCCCATAGCATGGGGAATATTCAGAAATATGACATGAGAATATGATATAAAGGCCCTCACATATGACCACATTCCTTCTGAAAGTGAGGGGGAAGAGAAACAAGGGGAAGAAGGGGAGGAAACTAAGGAACAAATAGAGGAGGAAGACACCAAAACAGAGGAGGAAACTAAACTAGAGGAGGAAGAAACCAAAATAGAGCAAGAGGAAACAAAACCAGCAGAGACAGAGAAGACAAAAGGAGAGGAAAAAGGGGCAAAAAAGACAGAAGTGTCTCCTGAGACCCTAGAAAGGGAGGCAACAACTATTCTTGCTACCCTCAGCACCCCAGTTAAACCCAAACAAAAGAGGAAGAGGCAAACATCAATGTATTTTAGGGCTCGGAAAAGCACAAGGATAAAAATAGGGAAACCACAACCATCTTCAACAGTGCCTATTATCATTGAAGAGTCACCCACTATCAAAGGGGAAGAATCTCCCTCTAAAACCACCATCACATATGAAAGAGGAAGTCCCAGATATTCCACCTGGAAGGAAAGAGTGCAACTACAGGACTCAAAAACAGCTCTACAAGAGGCACAGACTGTTCTACAGGAGACCCTAACTAAGCTACAAGAGATCAAAAAAAGAAAAGGGTGGAAGAACAGCCAAAAGGGAAGGAGGAAACAACAGAGACTCAAGAACCTAACCCCCAGCCTAGTTTGGGCTCTTACTACAATCTTCTTGAGGGAGAAAAATCATTCCACATAAATTTGCATTCCCACTTTTCTTTGAGTTGGAGAAAGAAAGGATAAGGAGCCATAGATGGATGAAAATCGCCAAATACAAGGGGGTAGAGGATATCAGCTACATGGAGAAGCAACTTAAAGAGATGGGAAAGGAGCTAAGTGCTATAAGAAATAGAGAGGCAATTAGAAGAACTCACTTGGAAACGGAAAATGAGCTGCTAAGAAGACAACTGCAAGAAAAGGAAACACAATTGGCATGCATGGTCAACTGTTCTATGGAGGCACTACAGTGCATAACTCTAGAAAAATCATATGGAGTATACCTCAAAGACCAGTGGCTAGAGTTTCAGATCAAGACTTTGGCACAGACAAGCACAATGCCTTTTCAGGATTACAGACAATTCATGGACCTATGTGATCAAAGTTCAATAGAAGACAAGGCAAAGATATCAGAGTTCTATTTGCATAACATAGCCCTCATCGATATGAACCTATGGGATCCCAATGCTAGGCTAGGGGACCTACAGCTAATGGCCATGGCCTCATGGATGAATCATGAGGAGAAAAGGGCAACAGAAATAAAAAAGTTAATGGCAAAAGAGCAAAATGAACCCCTAATGATTAGAGCTAAACCATCAGACCTCATGGCTCTCATCAATACTCACCAGTTGCTTGCAAATAATCCTCAAATTGCCCTTAAATATATCAATGATCAGGCTCAGGCCATTGCACATTTTGAGGACATGGAAAGATTGCTTGGGGATGACTATATTCGTGATTGTATGAGGAGGTGGAATACACTACCACGTAGCTTGTAGATCAGGGAGTATCACTCCCCAACAAGGATGAAAGAAGCATTAAGGAGGGTGCCACTGTACAGGCACTCTATGCAGAGTTAGAGGGTCAATTGGATTGGCCTCAAATTGGGTCCCCACTGCTGCTAGGCCTGCTAAAGGGTGCAAAAGGGGAAGAAGAGTGACAACAGTGAGAAGAGGTGGACAGAAAGGTAGGATTCCATGATAAAGAAGAGTATCTCACATCAGAAGCATGGGATGTCAGGGAGGCCATCAGGGCCATCACAGATGAGGAGATAGACTAGTTGCTCAGAGGATGAGCAACACATTCAGTAAGGGGTGATGATGAGCCCCATAAATGGGTAATTATATGGGATCATTTTTCCTCCTAACTTAGCTTAATCCACCATTCTCATTAGTTTATTGCATGTTTTGATTATATTTATGCTAATAGAGTGAGTTGGGTTGGTCATTATGCCATGAAGTCTAATGTGTGCTTAATGCAGATTTTTGGTCAATTTTGGAGACAAAGTCAAAGGTTTAATGGACATTTGGCAGCAAATATTCGAAGAAGGAAAGGGAGAGGATTTATAGGAGGGTGTCCCCCTCATTTATGACTCCCTAATTCAAATTCTCCTTCAGGAAGCTTGGAGCACAAGAAGCCACATCAATGCACCAAAGAGGCAGTCGAGCAAGTGGAGGATAACTTCAGTCTATCTCAAGTTTTGGGAGCCATGCCTCCCTAATTTTAAGGAAACTATTGGGAGCTTTAGTTGTATAAGTAGAGAGGCCTAGGGCCTCATTAGGATGTTGAATGTTACTCAAAATTTTGAACTTTTATTGCAGTTTTTCTCTGCTCAACTTTGAGCTTACTTTTGTGGACAGTTTCATGTAATCTTACTGTTATTTTGTTAATGAATATGAGATTTTTTTTGAGCTAGCACTGAGTCACCTCAAAGGGCTGAAGATCTTGGGTTAGGGCCCAATCCAAGTAGTCAAGCACCTCTTGTCTTGTACTTTTATGTTTCATTTCAGTTTATGAATTAGTTCTTGTTAGATAAATTTATTTCTTGATTAAGAATAGGTTTCTTTCAGTGATTTAGAAGGGTGTTTCCATCTCAATTTGCTGTAGAAGGTTGAATAGTGATAGGAAAAAGATACAAAAAGGAAATCAATATAGCCTTGGCCTCCTTTCCTCCCTCTGGGACCATGAATTGAGGCCAAGACCCTCTTGCTGCCAAAAAAAACACAGATCTGCCTTTTCCATAGGATTTTTAGTGTTGCAGTTTGTTAGAAGGTTAATGCTTTGCTATAGATCCATTTCACCATGCTCATTTCTGTCTTTACAATGAATTTCCTTCCATGCTTTCTTTCCATATGGCATTTTTCAACATTTATTTTCTAGATCAGAATTTAGATTAGCTTGATGCACAGTTTTGTTTTTTTTTTTAGCTAGTTTCTTTGCTTGCTTAATCTCATTGTTGAGTTACAGTTCTCTCGCAGCAATTTTCCCCTCACAATAAGTCAGCCAATCAGCCGTCATCATCTCTCTTACATTAATGTTCCATAGGTCATCCAAATTCCCTCCTAAATCTGCCTTAATTTTCTGCACTTTTCTCATAAACTTTCCTTTGTTTCCTTGAACAAGTCCAACCATATTTCTCTTTCCTAATCCTTCTTGATAAACCCTATACACCTTAACACATCCTTCTAGCCTTCATCTACCCTTTCCACCCATTTTCCCACCTTCAAAACCTCTAAAACAGCTCTCGGCATCCTCTTGTATACCTCCTATAGACCTCCTGTAGATCCCCTGCAGCCTCCTGTAGATTTTCCTGTAGGTGACGTTTTGAAGTCTGATTGCAGGGAAAGCCTCCAAAAGGCCACCAGAGGCCTCTTAGGACCCATCCACACCTTCATACACCTCTGAAAATCCCAAATTCACCCTCCATCGCCACCTAATCACTGCCACATTCACAAACAAATAAATTACATGCATGACAATTTCACCTAAACACACATAAAAACCCAACAAGATGTTTTTTTCTCATTTCCTTCTAGAAATAGCTTGAGTATACGTTATTTTCCTCCTAGATTAAGTAATAACATTCATTTCATGGTTTTTCATCTCTCTTTTTGAAAAATAGGATTAGTTGGTTAATTAGGGTTTACTAGGTTTACTTTGCATTTTAGTCTTCTTTCTCTTTCTACAAGTAGAGTAGCCTTTGTAAAGTAAGCTTCCCTTTCTGTCATCACATATAGAGCTTCTTCTAGAATTCATAGAAGTTGGCTTGAGCTCCTAGTGATCTTGCGCCAGCTGACCAAGTGACAGCCTGCAATAAGAACTCATACTTGTGCATATAGCACCATATCTTCCATGTTTTTTACGAACTACCCGGTTGATAAAAGTAAAGTAGGAAGCCCAAGAGTTGCTGCAATACTGGTGCTCACCACACTAGTGAATAAATTGATGAGTTAATCCTTGCCTTCATGTCCATCTACGCTCCGGGACAACATCCTACTATCATTTATGACTATGCCCAGTTTATAGCTGATAGGATGCATGAAAAATTTCTTAGAATGAGCAATGAAAGAGTTTTCAAGTATTCCTCAGTCTTATATCACATGTTCTTGTATTATCAACCTGATAAGTTCCCATTCACCCTTCAGAAGTTGGACAACAAGGGTCATCCCAGGTCAGTCATTTTTTGGACCCCATTGGTCCACCAATCTCTGTCTCCATACTCTTATTCTGATTTCATTGGTTTATTTGTACACTAAGTCATGGTAATGTTAACTGGAAGCCCTCCCCCTAGAATTAGTCCAGAAATAAAGATAGTCCTCCAACTTTCCAAGCAGACCAAAGTGGGTGACTGGTACCTTTATCAGAACCATATAGAAATTAGAATATGCGATTGCATGCTGGCACCATACAAGCTACCAAGATACCTCCCAATGAGTTTGCTTGCATTAGAATACTATAGACAAATCATCAATGCAGATGAAGCAAACTTCATCAATGCCAAGAAGAAGGCCAATTTCAAAATAAAAAACCAACTAGGCCCCTTCATATGCATCTACGGAGGCACACAAAGAATCAGACCTAATTCTGTAGATAATGAAGTTTCAAAGGAGTTTTGTTTGGAGATATGACCCTTTGGAATTCACTACCAAAAAGAGACAAAAGGTCAAGCTAGTACCTTTCATTCACAATCCCATACCTAAAATAAAAGCCTATGCTAACCAAATAGAATGGGTGGAAGGTACCCTAGTGGACCACGACAGCACCAGGGTAGACATTGAGAATACTCTCATTGATATAGAAAGACAACTTGATGAGGGTTCTTTCCTGTAGGTATCAGAGAAATCAGAACAACCAAAGACAACCATGAGTACCCATCTAGTTATGAAGAATCCTCAAAATCAGGATAATAACCTAAGGAGAAGTAGGAAGGAGGCAACTACATTAGCAAGAGAAACCTCATACGCTTAGCCAGAAACAAGGCAATCAAAAAGGCAGAAAATGAATCCTATCTTTGAACAGTAGGATACAGAGGGCTCAGCTGAGGTCACAAACACAGAAGGGAATAGAAGCAGGCCTACCACTCCATCTGAAGGCATGCAAGAGCCTTCCACATCACAAAATCAGATGTTGGAAAGGCAGCTTAGTGTAGAAGTCTCTTCATTCAGCAGGCCTGCTGAGAGGGACCAGGACATTAAGGAAAGATACAAGGAAATCAAAGCAAGAAATGAGAGGCTTAAGGCCCAAACTTATGCTCAGTACTTGAAGTTGATTCCCACCAATAAAACAAGGCTAATGTCAGCCTTTGACATTAAAGAGGGAAATTTGCAGATGTCATTTATTAAACCTACAACTCAACAGCCAAAGACATCATCTGATTTCAAAAAGGTAGACTTTGAAGTGTTTGCAAGGGATATTCATTCCATAGACCAGATTGAACTGCACAAACATGCTGGAGAAATGATATACTCCACCCTAATAGGTAAATCCATAGTTTCTCATCAACTACAAAATTCTTTAAATAACATTTCATCAACATTTTAGTTAGAGAAGGCCTCCTCACAGGCCAAGGATACCAGGATCAAGTCCTTAGAAGACTTAGTGATTGAATTGGGACATGATCCCAAGGATATAAAAGCCACAGAACAACTTATTAAAAATAAGAACAATGATATAGCTACATTGAAGAAACAACGAAAAGTACCTTAGCTACAACATCCACAAACATTGGAAGTCCTAGAAGCCCAGCAAGGGCCTAAAGAACTAATGGACTGAGTCTTAAAGCTGAATGATCAACTAAAAGAGACAGAAAATGAATTGGATGCTTTAATCCAATTAAAAAAAGAAGATGCGACTACTTCTTCAACAAATGTTATCCCTACAGTCTCCACAATAGTGCCATCCACACTAGCAACATCTTGGGCACCTACAACTCCACTTGCAACAGCCTTGCCAGCAACAACAGAACCTATATCAGCAGTAGGGGCATCAGGAGGGAAAGTAGTAGAACTAGTCAAAGCCATGGAAGAGATGTCTATCCAGGCTACAGAAATGAATAGGCTGAGAGAAAAGGTGGCAATTTTGGAAACTGACTACAAACTTGCCCAACTTAAAAAAAAAGGAAGAAGCACAAAAGGCCCAAAGGATGAGTGAAAGGATTAAAATATTAGAGAAAGACTTGACACTGGAGAAACCCCTGGGGCAAACCAAGGAAATGTTGTGGGCCAATATCATTGACTCCATCAAGGATATTTGGCTCTCAATTCAAGTTATTTTTGAACAAACGGAGTTAGTAAAGATAGCTACAGAATCTATCCGGAAAGTGAAGGAGGAGTTGGGAGATAAGCCATAGGATGCTAATAGACTCATCCACTTCCTCAAAAACAAGAATATGAGCTCCATGAGCTAAATATAGAAGATAGGACTGTGAAAATTTTATAAATAAGGAAGGTCCTTTCCAAAAGGAACCTTATGCTTAATTTAGAATAAAAATGCCACAATATGCAGGTAGCCATTGATACGTTCATGGATAAATTCTAGATTTTGAGGGAGAAAGGTCTTCCTAGTGCTATTATTATCAATGAAAAACTCATGACACAGTTGGACTATGATACCAGAATCAGACAGTTGGCAAAGGAACAAGCAATCATTTCATCCATAAAAGTCCTCCCAACAGGAAAAGTGTTGTACAACACATTTGAGAACTTATTTTTCCTTGAGCATGAGATAAAACATTTATTCCTCACCAAGCCCAATTTCGCCAAGTATACTGAAGCTGATGAAATCTATAGAAGAATGATGAATGTAAAGTTACCTGATGTAGAATGGTGGGAGACAATGACTGATTTACTGTGATAAATTTACAAGCAAAAAGTTACTGCACAGTAAAAACAGAACAGCCAAGTAAACAGGTGAAAACAACACATCAGGGTCAAAGAGTATCAGCTAAAAGGTAAAAGTTAAAGAAGACTCCAATGTGAAACACTACAACAACAAGGGACAATAAGAGGTTACACTTCAATGATAAAGACCATCACAACCATAATAAAATGGATAGCATGAAATAGTTCATTAGTTGTATCTATCTTCTTGCAGGAAGATATTTGTATTTCCTAGAATAAATCTCAAGTTTGTTTTGAGATATTTTGTAACAATTTTTTGTATAAATACTTCACAATTCGAAGTATGTAGGGTGGATTCTTAGAATTTTCTATATATTTTCTTGATCAAAGACTGTAAGCTATTGTATCACTGTTTGGACCAGTAAGCTGGATTAATGAATAAAGTCAAGACATTTCACTGGATTCACGTGTAGTGCGAAGTACAGACAAGTATTTTCCCTTGTGACTGTTATCTTTCTTTTAAAATTTTCCATAATATTTAATGTATCTGAAATCTCAATGCTATAATATGGAATGATATCTCAAAATTTTCTTTATTGCACTCTGTTATAACTATTATGCATTTTAATGTTTTCTGCAAATTATCTAAACTAAGAAATTCTTAGTTGCTCCTTAATCTAGGTAGTTTTCCTCTAATCTATATTAAAGGATTCTTAATTTCCCTTTGCTCATGATTATCCTATGTTCCTCATTTTGATCCCAGTTTTAGGATTCTTAAGTGCCCTCTCACCCTAGTTAAGATCATTTCACCCATTCGACCTAAAGGCTTGTACTTCACTCTACTAGCTTGCCCTTTGGACACTCCCTTTAATGAGTTAATTCCAGTTTTACTTCCCTTCTTTGACTCCATAGCCCAATGGTCAAGAGACTTCATTCTATCCTTCTATTTTAATGATTCCACCATCCAACATTCAATACAAATCCAAAACCCCTAGCCTAAAATCCCAACAAACATAACTAAATCATATAGAGAGAGCTCTCTCTGAGTCATAGGTTGTCTAGAGCCTAGTATACTTAAAAGATTGGTTTGTGTTTACCTTGGTCTTTCCCTTCTTCTGATAACTTCTAAGGAAAATTCTAAGTGATAACATAGTGGTGACCATACTGGGGACTCAAACCCTCAGTCCTAATAAATATTTAAGAAAATTTTGAATCTGCATTTTGAGCCTCTTAAAATAATTTATCAGAAATTATTTTTAAAATATCTCACAAAATAAAACAATTAGAAAAATTTTGAAATTTTGGCTTTAAGGAGAACTTGTTATACTAGGGCTAACCTAGATCCAAACCTTGTCCCAATATTTGATAATCCTAACTTGATTTCAAGAAAATCCAAAAAAGAAGAAAGTTCATCTAGTCACACACCATTGATTAAAGCTAATTCATGTCCCGATGAGTGGTTGTTTTTAGAAGATATTCCCTTTGATGAGAAATTTGATTTATCATTATTTAAATCAAAGTCTGAAAGTGAAATATACAATACTATTCTAGACCTTGATTTCAATGCAGACCTTGAAATCCAAAAAGATAACCAGTCAATTGATGAATACATTCTGAATTCTCCACAATCGTCCCTGAGTATTGCTAAGATCCCCGAGCTTTCTGAACAATTGTCGACCACTTTCAGTTCACCACTGTTCCCTTCAATTTCTGAAGTCCGTTATCCACCCCCATTTATACCTTCACTTCCTCACCAACTTATTATATCCCATTTACCACCTACTAGTCTTGGTTCTTCATCCATTCTTCATCCACATCCTATCCCCTCCCGGCCTATAGCCTTGGCAAATAGATATTCTCCTCTTGTTTTACCTGCCCCACTTGGTGTTATGCCAATAGACTACCAAAGAAAAATTGTTCAATTTGATGGCACCGGAAACTACACTGCACAACACCATGTCAATAAGATGATAGATTACTTCGAACTACATGAAATTGATATTGTAGATGTTCAAATGAGACTATTTTCTCGGAATTTAGCTGGTGATGTTAGGAAATGGTTTAGAGCATTGCCTGATAATAGTACTGATAGTTTAGAAGCATTTCATCAACAATTTTGAACAGATGGGAAAATAATAAAAATCCCCTGCAAATCCTTTCAGAATACGAAAATATTAGAAGGGGACCTAATGAAACTGTTCAAGATTACTGCACTAGATTTAACAACATATATAATGCAATCCTAGTTAATCTTAGACCCCCACCTGACTTAGCCTTAATAAATTTCCCTGATGGATTTGACACAAATATGGAATTCCAACTTAGGGAAAGAAACCCCCCAACATTAGAAGAAATGGAAAGTGTAGCTGTTAGTGTTGAAGCTAATTTGTTAGCTAAAAGAACTAGAGCTAGAAATGAAAAGAGAGGAATTGCTAAAGATGAAGCTTCACCATCTAACATAAAAATAGATTGTTTAGCTAAAAGTATGGAGAGATTAATGGATAGAATAGATAACATAGAAAGGAAACCCGAGTCGGATAATCAACAAGCACCTCTAGTTAGAATCTTGAACTTTAGGAAAAACCAAAACCAAAACACTTGAAAAAATGGACCTGATCAGAATATTAGGCCTCATTTCCAACAAAATTATGTAGAAACATCCCATCCTGAAGACCCAGAGCAAGACACATAGATTAACCTGATGGGATTAGATGATGAATATGTTGTTTTTCTAACCCAAGATGATCAGGAATTTCATATGCTGCAGTAATTGCAAATCCAGTTTGGAGAGTCATTTTATTATAAAAAAGGCTATGATTCTACCATCTTTGAAGTGCATAAACATTATAACCTAAGGAGTAAAAAGAATTTTGATATCCCTAACCAAAACAAGAAAAAAATGCCAAATCAACCCAAGAAAATAAAAAAAGCCCCTGTTTCTAAAATCCTCCAAATTCTCCCCAGACAGAACCAAAATTTTTCTAGCCCCACCATTCTAGATATAACCCCTAATCAACCTTCTGATGATCACCCATCCACTTCAATTCCCCCTAAAGAACCAGTGGACAAACCTTAAAACACCAGATCTGAAAACCTACATAAAGAGGTCCCCAATAAAGGAAAAGAAGACCATCCTACTGAAATCCTTGCTCTGAAAATTCAAAACCCTCAAACAGAGAAAGCCTCTTTGCCATTCAATCTAGGAGCAGAGGTAGCTAAGCTAAAAATTTCAGTCCCTTTAACAAAAGTGATCAAGAATGAAACTTACAAATCACAGATAATCCATACTTTAAACATTGTTGAAAATGAGGATTCAGTCAACCTATTTGATGACCAACCAGAACTTATGTTTGGTCCATATGTCAATGGAAAACCACTAGAAGGAGGAGTACCACCTTTCTACATTAGCCTTAGCATCCATAACAAAATTCTACACAACACAATGTTGGATTCTGGGGCCTCCCACAACCTAATGCCCAAATCAACAATGGAGAAATTAAACATAGACATTACAAGGCCTTACAAGGACTTATTCTCATTTTACTCAAGTCAAGTAAAGTGTCTAGGATTGATTAAAGACTTGTGTGTTGCCTTAGTTCAATATCCTGCCAAAAGCATCCTTATGGATATTGTGGTTGCTGACATCCCACGAAAGTATGGCATGCTTTTATCCAGATCATGGGGAGCCAACTTCAGGAATTTTTACAACTTGATATGTCATATGCAACAATCTTTGTTTTTGGGCAACCCAAGAAACTGTACCGAGAAACTTTAATGAAATACATGGTGTTAAAATTGACAACTAGGGCCAAACTTCATGTGGATCATCTTATTCATGGCTGATGATATCTTTATTGGATTCCTCTCATCAAGAGGTGTGAGATTGATATAAAGATCATCCAATTCCGATAAGTATTCATGGAGATTTGAATTTATTTTGATTATGGAATTATTATCAAGCTGAGCTACAACTCATGTAGGCTCAGAAGCCCAACAGTCACATCTATTCAAACATCATAATTTGTGTATAAATACAAGGGGAATTTTCCTCATTTTCACTCACTCATCTCATCAAATCTCTCTCTCTCTCTACTGCGCAGGAAAGAGTCTCTTCTCTACTGTGCAGAAAAGGGTCTCTCTCTCACACATGTGAAGTCGGAAGCTACTGAAACTGAAGCTGCAATTGCAGATCCAATGTTTTACCAGCGTGGACCATCAAAGCTCCTCTTATGATCTATTTTGTAGGTTCATCTAAACCTCCTCTGAAATCCACAACTTTTGGTGGTGGAATCAAGTCAATCCGACGAACGGTTTACAAGATATCGACTGCCCTAGTTTGAAGGAAGCCGCTGAAACGGAAGCTGCAACTCTAGAAGTAAAGTTTGACTTGCATGGACCAAAATATCTCCTCATCTGAACTATGATTTAGGTTCACCTGAACCACCTCTAAAAGCCACAACTTTTGGTGGTGGAATCAAGTTAATCCGACGGACGGTTTGCAAGATATTGACTGCCCTAGTTTGAAGGAAGCTGCTCAAATTGGAGCTGCAACTGCAGAAGTGAAGTTCGACCTATGTGGACCAGAAGATCTCCTCATCTAAACTACATTGTAGGTTCATCTTAACCTCCTCTGGAAGCCACAACTTTTGGTGGTGGAATCAAGCTGATCCGACGGTCGGTTTGTGAGATATCGTCTGCCCTAGTTTGACGATGAAGCCGCTAACGTTGATGCGGCTAATCTAGGGCTTTCTACTACTGATATAAATCAGATTTATTGTATTATTTCTCTCTGCTGAATTATTCAAGATAAAATAAGATTTGATCAAAGGGTTTCCCCACACATTGTGGGGTTTGTCCCTGGCTAGCTGCCACATCTTGTGTCTCTTGTCTTGGCTTGTTTTCTGTCGATCGTTTAATGTTCTATCTGCACTTTACTTTATGTACATGTGATTGCTAATCTGTGGAATATAATAAGAAAAAGAGGTAAATTGTTATAAGCATAGAACATACCATAACTTAACATGGTATCAGAGGTGAGGTGAAGACAAAGCTTGAGCAAGAGCAAGAGCAATCATTGAAGAGAATATTGGCAAGGCTATCCTAAAAGAACCATGGGGTCCTCAACACTCTTTCTTGCCGAAGAAAAGTTCCATGAGAAAGCTGACTATCATGGATGGAATATGTCTATTGATCTAACCCTAGAAGATCAAGGAGTGTTGGACCATGTAAGAGGCAATATTGTTGAGCCTCCATCAAATGCATCCATTGCTGCCTGGAACAAATGGAAAAACAGAGAATTCAAAACAAAGAAGATCATTCGAGAGTCTATCGACAAGCACTTGGTGGCCTACATCTCTGAACTGGACACCTCCAAGGAAATCTACGATATATAGGTGAGTTTATTTAAAGTTAATGATGTAATTCAAGTTATGTTTCTTAGAAATAAACTGAGGAAAATCAAGAATTGTAAAAATGAGAGTATGCAAGCATACTTCTTAAGAATCACTGAGATCAAGAATGATCTCCTATCTATTGGGGAGACTATTACTGACAGAGAAATGGCACTCACGACTCTTGGAGGATTACCATTCGAATGGTATGTGTTCAAGACTACTCTTTTGAACAATAATATAATTCTTGGTTTCGAGTAATTAATGGCTAGATGCATTCAAGAAGAAACAAAGGTAGAAGAGCAAGAAATGCCCATGCCTAAAGGTCCTCTTGCTGCCTTTCCTTCTCATGCTAAGAAAAAAATAATTCCCAGACTAAATCAAAAGGAAAGGCTGGACCTAAGGGTGGAATAAAAGGACTTGTTACATCTGCGATAAAGTAGGTCACTATGCAAGGTAGTACCCTGATAGAAAGGACTCACACCGAGACGATGATCAAAATCCCTCTGATGGAAATCAAAGGAATGACAAATTCAATAGCAAAGGTAAGAGGAGAGCTGGGAATTAAGGAAGAGAACAAGCATTCAAGAAGGCTAGAAATTTTAGGATGTATTAAATGCACCTAACCTCCGAAAGAACTTGGTGTCCATCTCAGCAATGGAAGACAAAGGCTACAAGGTAACCTTCAGCAATGGCAAGGTATGTGTATCGAAAAATAATGTTAAAGATGCCTTTACTCTTGGGTTTCATGTTGATTCATTATATCAGGTCGATGGAAGTCTGCTAGGTGTCATGTCTTATGACACATCTCTTCAGTCTGAACTTTGGCATCGGAGGTTTACCCCCCTTTACTATAAAGCTCTACTCGGTGTAAGACAAATGGTGATAGGGATGCCCGAATTCTGAGTAGAGAAAGAAGGTGTATGTTCAGGATGTGGTAAAGGAAAGCTCAAAAAGGGACCATTCCGCTCAAGCCAAAGCAAGACCTCCGATATATTACAGTTGGTTCACTTAGGAATATCTGAGGCTGGAATTAAGAGGGAGACTACTACACCACATACTGTTGAGCAATATGGTGTGGCGGAAAGGAAGAACTGTACATTGTGGAAGCTATCTCTATGGGTATATGATGTAACAATGCCTGATTTGGAGGAACCCATGGATCCTATTTATCCACCTGAGCCTTCCTCTTCTAGGAATAGGCCTTCATGGCTTAGGGGGATACTTGATGATGCTGAAGGACATGCTGCACCCCAGGGAACCTTCCGTCAAAGTAAGAAACCTAATAGGTATCAGGGATACCTGACCATCATGAGCACGATCATACAAAATGAGCCTTCATCATTCTCAGATGCCGTCAAGCATCAAGTATAAAAGGATGCTATGACCATAGAATATGAGTCTATTATGGAGAATGATGTTTGGGAAGTAGTTCCAAGACCCAGGGCAAGACGATTGTCACTTCTAAATGGCTCTACAAGATAAATCATGCAGCAGATGGAAGTACGAAAAAGTATAAGGCTCATTTTGTTGCTCGTGGTTTCTCTCGGAAGGAAGGTATAAACTATGATATTTGCAGCTATTTCCAGATATACAACCATCCGCTTGATCATAGCCCTTGTGGCTTCACAAGGATGGAACCTACATCAAATGGATGTCAAGACTACGTTCTTGCATGATTCAATCAAAGAAGAGGTCTATGTGGAGCAACCTAAAGGATTTGAGATTTATGATTGAAAATCTCATGTATGCAGGTTGAAGAAGGCTCTCTATGGGCTGAAGCAAGCACCCCGAGCATGGTATGAGAGGATCGATAGCTACTTGATGAAGCTAGGATTCACTAGGAGTGAAGCCGATCCTAACCTTTACTTTAAGGTTGAAGATGACAAACCTCTCAAACTGGTACTATACATGGATGACCTCTTTCTAACAGGTGCATACCCTCTCATTCACAAATGTAAGAGGGAGTTGGCTTTTGAATTTGAAATGAACCAAGGAATTGAAGTGTGGCAGAAGCAAAGGGAAATTTTCCTATCTCAAAGAAAATATGTGGTGAAGATTCTAAAAATATTCAGTATGATGGACTGCAAGCCTGTGACTACCTCGAGGATTTGAACTTTCAGAAGTTATATGGTAGTGATGTCGGACTAGCTTTGGGAAATGCCTCCGAGTTTCAAAAACTCATTTGCGCTGATGTTCTTGGTCAACCTCCATTTGAACATATGTTTTGCAGTTAGCATTGTGAGCTAATATTTGGTTGAGCCTCACTAGATTGGTGCCAAGAATCTTCTGAGATGTCTTCAGGACACAATCTCTCATGGATTGAGATACATTGCCAAAAATATGAAACTACATGATTATTCAAACGTTGATTAGGTAGGTAGTGTGTAGGATCACTGGAGCACTTTTAGTGTTGTTTCTCTTCGGATTCTGCTTCGATATAATGGATGAGCACGAAGCAGAAGTCGGTTTCCACAAGCACCGCTGAGACCAGATACATATCTATGAGTATGATCTCATATGAAGCTACCTGGTTGGGGAAGCTCTTCAGTGAGCTGTTTGAACACATACCACTGTGATTCTTTGTAACAACCAGAGGTGGGATTTGATTATTGAGGAATCCCATATTCATCGATTGCTCCAGCAGATAGACATCATCTGGGATACGGTAAGCCAATGAGGAAGGAGGCTCCATCGCATTAAGATGATGTACAGGTCGATACACCTTGTCAAAGCCCTGAGGAAAGATCTAATCTGTGATTTTCCCAAATGACTTGGAGTCGTCAAGAAACCCTTGTACAAGGGTCCTGCATGTTGCATACATTGAGCTCTGGGAGCTTTGAGGGCTTGCGGTTCTTACTGGAGCAACATACAACCATAGGGTGACCCACCCTCCCCTAGTGGTGCACACTGGAACAAGATGATTTGCTCTCTTGTGGGACAAGATGATTTTCTCTCTTGTGGAACAGGATGATTTGCTCTCCTATGTAGCAGGATGATTAGTTCTCCTGTGAGGCCTAGATTGATGTGTTCTCCATGGCAATTGTAGCAGGATTGGTGTGTTCTCCTATGAGGCCTAGATTGATGTGTTCTTGATGGCGATTGTAGTAGGATTGATGTGTTCTCCTATGATGCCTGGATTGATGTGTTCTCCATGGCGATTGTAGCAGGATTGATGGGTTCTCCTGTGAGGCCTGGATTGATGTGTTCTCCATGGCGGCCTAGATTGATGTGTTCTCCATGGCGATTATAGTAGGATTGATGTGTTCTCCTGTGAGGATAGGATTGATTAGTTCTCCTATCGAGGCATCCTACCCATGCAGTCTGGGACTCATGGGAAGTACCTCTCATCTGATCAATGAGCAGGGAAATGAAGTTAGGGACCATAGTAGTACCGATGGATGCATCGGTGTATCTACCATACTCCCTATGCTAGGATGACCTCCATTTATTTTGGATTAATGATATTAGTTTGGGACCAGTGGTAGGAGTGGTACATTCTATGACACTGACTTCGGGTCGTTGAGACTGGTCTGGGACAAGTGGTACGCACTCTGAGACTGACTTTGAGTTAGTGGAGGATGTTACTGGTCTAGGACCAGTTGTAGGAGTTGTACATACTATGACACTAACTTCAGGTTAGTTGAGACTGGTCTATGACCAGTGGTACATACTCTAAGACTAACTTTGAGTCAGTGTGATACATCCTCGATCATTTATTCTTCTTCATAATTCAAACAAAAGTGGAGAAGAACAGAACAATGCAAGAGTAGAGCATAACAGATCAAAACAATACAGATCAGTACAGGGGAGAACAAGACAAAGCAAAATAGGCAAAATAGAGTAGAGCAGGGCAAGGGTTAGGCTGTACAGGGTAGTGCATTTGATGGATGAATAGTAACGACTGATAGACAGATTGTAGATGAAGTTCTCCCTAGTTGTGAGGGAGTGTTAAAATTGGTAACTAAGGCCAAAATTCATGTGGGTCATCTTATTCATGGCTGATAATATTTTTATTAGATTCCTCTCATCGAGAGGTGTAAGATTGATAGAGAGATCATCCGATTCCGATAAGTATTCATGGAGATATGAATTTACTTTGATTATGGAATTATTATTAAGCCGACCTACAACTCATGTAGGCTTAGAAGCCCAATAGTCGCATCTATTCAAACATCATCATTTCTGTATACATACAAGAGGAATTTTCCTCATTTTCACTCACTCACCTCATCACATCTCTTTCTCTCTACTGCGCCGAAAAGAGTCTCTTCTCTACTGCACAGAAAAGGGTCTCTCTCTCACACATGTGAAGCTGGAAGCTACTGAAACTGAAGCTACAACTGAAGATCCAAAGTTTGACCAGCGTGGGCCATCAAACTTCCTCTTCAGATCATCAATGTAGGTTCATCTAAACCTCCTCTGAAAGCCGCAACTTTTGGTGGTGGAATCAAGTCAATCCGACGGACGGTTTGCAAGATATCGACTGCCCTAGTTTGAAGGACGTTGCTAAAACTGAAGCTACAAATGTAGAAGTAAAGTTTTACCTGGATGGACCAGAAGATATCCTCATTTGAACTTCATTATAGGTTCATCTAAACCTCCTCTAAAAGCCACAACTTTTGGTGGTGGAATCAAGTCAATCCGACAGACGATTTGCAAGATATCGACTACCCTAGTTTGAAGGAAGCTACTGAAACTGAAGCTGCAACTGCAGAAGTGAAGTTTGACCTGCGTGGACCAGAAGATCTCCTCATCTAAACCTCCTCTGGAGGCCACAAATTTTTATGGTGGAATCAAGTTGATCCGATGGTCGGTTTGTGAGATATAATCTGCCCTAGTTAGACGATGAAGCTACTAATGCTGATGTTGTTGATCTAGGGTTTTCTACTGCTGATATAAATCAGAATTATTGTACTATTTATCTTTGTTGAATTATTGAAGATAAAATAAGATTTGATCAAAGGGTTTCCCCACACATTGTGGGGTTTGTCCCTAGCTAGCCGCCACATCTTGTGTCTCTTGTCTTGGTTTGTTTTCTGTTGATCGTTTAATGTTCTATATGCACTTTGCTTTATGTACATGTGATTGCTAATCTATGGAATATAATAAGAAAAAGAAGTAAACTGTTTTAAGAATAGAACATACCATAAATTAACACATGGTAAGTAGTCGAGATCGGCCTCAAAACTTTCCTATCTACTCCGTGCATTCAAACATTGATTCCTTCATTCTATATAATGTTGATCAAACACAAGAAACTCTTTTAGACAGTATTGATACAGAACCCAAAGAAATTGCAGTTTCTATTCAAAATGAAACTAACCAAACTTTAGAGCTTTCCAATAAACAAGGTGGCCAAATTTCTTTAAATGAGGAAAAGTTTGTTGCACCAGATGATGAAAATTATGAGCATGAGATATTATGGCATCTTGAATTTGATGGTTCAGTCAATAAGTTTGGAGCAGGAGTGGGAGTATGGATATATAATTTTGAGAACAATCACTCATAAGGCCACACATACAAATTGAATTTTAAATGTACTAACAATATGGACGAGTATGAAGCACTAATTTTAGGTCTTAAATTAGTTAGGAATCTAGGAGTTAAAAGAGTTTCTATCATGGGAGACTCTGAACTAGTTATAAAATAGATTGATGCTATATATATGAAAAAGGACCCTAGATTAATTTGTTATGGAGGAAATTGTAGAAATACTGAACACTTTCTTAGAAACCAAGCTTGCAGTAATTCCCATAAAACATAATATGCAAGCCCATAGTTTAGCAATGTTTTTCAGCACTTGCAGTTTACCCTTCCAACCTAACCATCAGTACACTGTTGAAGTTAGGCATAGATCTAGAATTCCATATAATGTGAAGAATTGGCAAGTATTTTCTAATGATGAATAGATAAATAAATTTTTAAATTTAGAAGAAGAGTTTGAAAATCACAACATAGACACTGATACATCCATAGATCCTGAATCGAAGGATGAGTTAGAAGTAGATAGAAGGTTATGAACTAGATAGATTTAACCCAACTAAATTTAGTAAATCAAATGTAGAAAACCTAGAGCAAGTTAAGATTGATGAAATAATTAATGAAGACACTGAAGTAATTAATCTCAAAGATAGTTTCTTACCTAAGGGATTAAGTCATTTGGAGGATTTATTTGATTCAAATGATGTTCACAAGAAACCTAAAATGGAACGAGTAAGGCCTGATATAGAGGAATGTAATATAGGCACTGATGAAGTTCCAAAATTGATCAAACTTTCGAAATCATTACCTCCCACAGAAAAAGCAAAATACATTGAATTATTAAAAGAATTTCAAGATGTCTTCACTTGGAGTTATGAGGAACTCAAATCCTAAGACACCAACATCATACGACAAACCATTCCTATTAAATAAAATCAAAATCCTTTCAGACAAAACTTATAAGGATTAATCCTATCTTATTACCTTCAATTGAAAAAGAAATTAAGAGGATGTATGACACTAAAATAATTTCACTAATTAGGTTCTTTGATTGGGTCTTAAAATTGGTGCCAACAAGGAAGAAAACTGGTGAGATCAGACTCTGTGTAAATCTCAGAAACCTCAACAAAGTGTCACTAAAAGACAATTACCCTCTTCCTAAAATGGATCACATTTTACAAAGGGTAGTTGGATAAACCATAATCTCATTATTGGATGGGTTTTCTGGTTACAATATGATCTTAGTTCATCCAGATGACCAACCCAATACTTCCTTCACTACACCTTGGGGCACATTCATGTACGTGAAAATGCCTTTTGGACTAATGAATGCAGGAGCCACTTTCCAGAGGGCTATGAATATAGCCTTTGCAAAATAAATTCATGATTTCCTTGTGATATATCTAGATGACATTACTGTATTTTCAAAATCTGACAATCAACATCTGGATCATCTGATACAAGTCTTTTTTAAATGCAGGAAATATGGAATTTCCTTAAACCCCAAGAAGTATTTGTTTCAATTAGAAGAAGGAAAGTTATTAGGTCATATAATTTCAAAAGATGGTATCTGAATAGACCCTACAAGAATAGAAGCCATCTTACAGATACAACATCCTAGGAACATTAGAGAATTGCAAGGTTTCTTAGGGAAATTAATTTTCTTAGAAGATTTATTTCTAATTTAGCACAATTAATTAGATCACTAAACAATATGCTGAAAAAAGATTCGACCATAAAATGAACTGTTGAGGCTAAGATATCCTTTGGAGACATTAAACTCACCTTAACTAAAACACCTGTGTTAATCTATTGGGTAGCAAATCCCCCCATAGCAAGTTTTGGGGCTTAAAGCCTGAGTTTTGGTCAATGTAATGTAAAGACCCCATGAAATGTGGGCGCAGAGCCTAAGAGTCTAGGGTTGTCCACCCTAAAATAATATAATTTAACGTAAAGTGTGTCGGCCTACCCATGGTCCGTGGATCATGGGATTGTATAAATAGAGTGAGGCTCTAAGTGTAAAGGTAGACTGAAGTCAGATGATGTTCTTTTGGATGATGAATTAAGATCTGAGTTTGTAAGTCTGAGTCTTGGGTTGTAATAGTAGGAAGAGGCTCTGCAGCTGTGTGCGCAGACCCCTGCAACTGAGTGCGCAAGGCAGAGTTAGGATTGTACTTGAACAGAGGATTAATAAAATATAAGTTGATTCTAAAATATTGTGCATTTGCTCATATATCTATGTGTTTATGCTTCTGTTGTATTTATGCATCTCTTTATAGTTTTATGATTGCATGCACTTGTTGTGAATGTTGAATGATTAATAAGAATATTGGGTACACACAATTAAGTCAATATATATAATAATAGCATAGTAAGGATAAAGGATCTAGATAGCACCTCTTCGCACTCTTTACAGAGCTGTGCGGAAGTAGTCGCACAAGTTGCGAAGGTCAGACGGTTGTGCGGAGAAGCACAAGTGCGCAGATTGGGTTCACGAACTTCCTAGACCTCATCAAGACATCCCTAGGGTGCGGAAACTGGGTTCTAGCACCCTCCCATACTACCTCGTGTGAGACCTCAGTCTGTAAACCGTAGACTGTTGCCGAAAGGGCCGATAGTACCAGGATTTGTTTGGCTAAATCACTCCTGAACCTGGGTCAGGCCACAACAAGCCAACAAATGGTTCTGTTGCCGTGACTGGGATCTACCTAAGGGATGTCTAAGGTCAAAAAACTGGAATCCGACGAAGAAGGAAATTGAAGAGTGGTTGGATTGGAAGATTCACGAGTTCATGACACAGGAAAAAAAAACTCCGCAGATGTCCGAGAAGAGGTGGCTGGATTACTAAGTATATAGGAAAATCCATGAGATCTTCTTCGTGTCCATCCCTTCTAAACTATATGAGTGGATTGTGAGGTTAGCTGACAGCCAAGGAAGGTATAAGCATGATCAACCGATAGTGTGGACTCCATACCTAGTGTGCAGACTAGAGACATCAGAAGATAATATCGCATGAGCTGTGGACCATTGGCTCGATCGGATAATAGGGGGATTTATCACTGAATTTGCGATAGACATGACTGTGAGCTACAACGAAGCAAAACGACGTTTTCTTGAAGGATCGTGAGGTAGGTACATTAAATCCCTAAATACCCGGATTAAGATGTTGTTATGTGAAAAACAGGTGATGCAAATACATTAATGTTTGGAATGACGTGGAGTGGAAGGATCTACAAAGGAAGTGGGGAATTAGGAAACAGTCCCTCGATTTCACCTTCGCGAGAGAGCGATGAAGAGCTCACTCGGGTCTCTCCAAGAAGTGTGGTTAGTTTGATAAGGCAACACATTCCACAGTTACCACCTCCACTTATGCCACCACCCGCTTCACCTCCCACCCACTCCACCTCCACCACCCCCATAGTTTAGCATTGCGAGCATGATCAAGCTACCCGTATTTAGAGGAGTAGGAAATGAGGATCCGGATCAGTTCTGGTTCATGGTAAGAGCAATGTGAGAAGCACAAGGGGTCAAAGACGATAACATTAAGAAGGCTAAATTTGTGAGTTCACTGCAGGATCATGTGTTGACATGGTATATGAAGCACTCAAATGATCACCCAAATGCAAGAATAGCGGAGATCCAGAATGCGCTGAACAAAGAATTTAGCTGGCTGAAATCAGAGACACAGTCAATCATCAGATTTAAAGAGATCGCAATGCTTCCAGGCGAGACCCCATGGGATCTAGATCAGCAGCCGAAGGGTATGATCCACGAGGCTAATATGAAACTAACTGATGTGTAGCACTGTGTGCAGTTTGTGGCATCTTTGACACCACACCTGAGGACGCACTATCACAATAGAAGCTTTCAACCCAGGCCGAAGCATTGGAAATGGCGATGAGGTTTCATGAAACACCAATACAAGATCTGGGGCTAGGTGTTCAACAAATCCACATGTAGCTACATAATCTGTGCTTGGAAATGCAGAGCTTGAAGCAAGATGGGGCACCACGGCCAAAGGCGTGTGATGAAGTATGGTGTATAAAATGAAAAGGTCAGGGCCACAACAAGGATCACTGTACAATATTCGTGAACTACTTGGCAGGAGGGGGACCGATGTTGTTGGGACCAAAATCATAGGTAGAGCCGAGTATGACACCTGTGTTATGGTGTGCGATATGTCAGATAGGAGGAAAACACACAATGGAAAATTGCCATCTATTGCGGAAGTATACACAAGCTCCACAACAACTGTTTTGTAATTTCTATAGGTTAGTGGGCCACGATGAGCATACTTGTCGCAACTACGAGATGATGATGGAGCAGAACCCATCCTATAGAATGCAGACAGAAATGTAAGGCCTCAACCCAGCTGCGGGGATGACACGTGCTAGATTTCAGGGCCAAGGTCGAGGATGAGGAGGAATGGGGCCAGGAATGGGCTGCAGACAGTTAGTCTATTACAAGTGTGGAGGACTAGGACACTACGCCCGTGATTGTACTAATCCAACGAGAATGTCTTATTCATATTGCGATCATTTTGATCATGAAATGACATATTATCCTACGTTAATAACACAGATGCACGTGAAAGGGGTACTCTAGTCCCCTCTGACTAAGAATATCCAAATGATGAAATCTGAACCCTGCGATGAAGACCCCAACATGAACATGATGCTCAGAAGTGGTGCAACCACAGGGAAAGATAAGGGGAAGCAGCCCGAGGAAGATACATGGGTTCGCAAGGCTCCTATAAAGGAACTTGAGTTGGACTTGGAACGCGCAAAGGAGACGTTCCTGGAAGCTAAGAAGAGCTTCACAGAGGCCTATACTTCAGGAAGTAAGGATCAACCAGAGCCTGGAATGAATCCTTCTATGCTTACTACCTTTTTAGAGACATGTATGAAGTTGTTGCATGATTATAGGGCAGTTAAAGGACTACAAGATCTGATCACTAGGTGCGCAGGGTCGGGTGAACTGCACGTAGTCCAGAAACTAGGAAAGCATACATTGCGCACTAGAAGGGAGATGAGATTGACAACACAGATTAGTGAATACAAAATGGATCAGGTAATCTTGGACCTGGGATCCGACGCAAATGTGTTACCTAAGCAAACCTAGGAACACATGGGCAGGCCCACGTTATAGTGGTCCCCTATTCAATTACGAATGGTGAACCAATAGAAGATTTTTCCCATGGGGAGGTTGAAAGGGGTAGCAGTTCATATCGAAGGCGTGAGCACGCAGACAGACTTTGAAGTGATAGAGATTGTTGATCACAACAATCCTTATCCTGCATCGCTAGGAATAGACTGGGCCATTGATATGAATGGAGCCATCAACCTGAAGAATCAGAAGATGATATTCAAGAAAAAGTCCCCACGCATAGTAGTTCCACTAGATATGGCCGAAGGAGCATGCTACACTGAACCTATGCATGACAATGATAATGACGATGAGCTAGATTGCATTTACTAGATAACGACGCAAGACCAAGATCAGGTGAACCCAACTGCAGATGGGAGAATCTCATGGGAACGTGACAGTTCCTGTACTTCGAATTCAGATGAAGAAGTAGAACGTTGGCAGAACTGGTTACACGAAGTGACAACGCTAAATTGCAACATGATGATTAGATCACTATGGTGCGTGACAATAGAAGCAAGGGAACTTCCAACATATGATGGGGTAACAGTGGTGGATGAATTCTTAGACAAATTTGAAAGTTCAGTACTGGAACAGTAGCAGTATTGTGCATTGGAATGGCCATTGCGCATGACACCCAAACAATGGTGGAGTACACATTAGAAGACTATTGTAAACTGACATGAATGTAGAAGATGAATGTGCTTACAGTTGGAAGTCCCCAGCATCGAACGAGAGTCGAGAAGCCAGGATGACGCAGTTTACATGCCCACCTGTGTCGATGGTTGTAGACGTGTGCTGTGCAAGAACATCCCAGACTAAGGATCGACACTCAGAACCAACTGCAGTAGTAGGGAAAGCGTCGCACACCGCAAAAGGTCCACATAGAAGCATTCAAGAGGGTACATGGGATCTTGAATAAGGTTCACCAGGCTAGACGGACTGACTGGGACCAGCACATACCAGTTGTTCGATGGGCCTCTAGGGCCATGTACAAGCCTCTTAGCGCGGAAACGATCCTAAAGATGACGAGCAGAGTCGAGGCCATAGGTTTGGGAGGAAGGAATCCTTGCATAATTGGAATGAGTTGCAAGGACTAGGATGAAGGAATTATGATAACGCATGGGGTCAAACTTATGCAGATTCAAGTATCCATTTGGCAAGGGCACTTGAAAATTCGTGAACTCGACGAAGATCAAGTACGGCTAAGGAAGAAAAGTAGGATCTTGGACGAAGAAATCAACAAACTGGAAACCGAAATTACACAGGTAGGCCACGCCGAGAAACTAATCCCTTCAGAACAAAATCTAGGGAGCCACACTATCGCATTGGAAGGGTTTGGGGTTTTGCTACCATGGCTGTGGCCGTACCTCACTAGACAAAGGAATTGGGGGAGTGCATTGTGTAAAGAAGAATGTGAAGTGCTGACTGACATCAGGGTAATTGTGGGGTACCCATAGACTAGGATGGAAGGTGCAGGGAAGGCTCACGCGAGTGGAGTAACCACCTGACTATCCGTAGAAAGCACAGTCTCAGTGCTCCAAGCAGTTGGAAGAGAGCGCAGGACTATAAAAGAGTCTGTATGGAAGCAACGAGATAGGAGGATTGTACGCAGGGGCAGTCTATCCCAAAGGTCATGCCCACACATGGGAGGCCACACTATCATGCAGGAAGACTGGAAAGTGACAGTTGGGGTCATTGTTCATGATAAGATATCCCATTTAAGAAAACAAGGAGCGGGTGCCAGGAAATTAAGACATAACATCAGAACTCGATTTGAAATGTTCTACCACCAATATGGCATTAATGAACCAAAGGAGGGGGGAGTTGTCAAATTTGAATTCCGGTAGGCCTATAAATCCCAGATGGTCCTCCACTGAACAACCCTTGGCATTTTGAGAATTTAGTTATTACGTATGGACTTTATGGCTTTAGAGGCTTTGAAAGCAAGTTTAGCATTTGAAGCATTGCTGAAAGAGATGCATGACCTTTTAAGCAGAGCAATGTTGACTGCCAAGGAAGCTGCACCGAGCCCCATATCATGGTGGGAGATGCACCGTAAATTCCAAAATTGCCCAGAACGCCAAGGACTAAAAAGGACCCACAGGGAGTAGGACAGGTCCATATGTCTCCACGCAACCCGCAATTTCGTAAGTTGTCTATGGAGGAGAAGGGAAAAACAGTTAATATTGAGAGCGATGATGATGAGGAGGATTTCCAGGCATTCATAGAAGAGATTTAACCAAAGGTAGAAATGGAGGAAGACATCCCACGAGTACGCACCACAGCAAAGTTGCCCAAGTATGTCCCTCCACAGAAAGTGAGAGTAAAAGTACCTAAATATTTGGATGCCATTAAAAGTGCACTCAAAACCCTGTTCCTCCCCGAGGGAATTCTGTTTGAGGGTTCATCTGTGGGCCACGTACCCATGATGAAGTTTGAAGACTGGGACCTTGCAGATAGTGAAAAGTTCCCTCATTTGGAAACTAGCCAACGGATGAACAAAGCAAGGAGGGGGCAGTTACAACACTACAGCCACGGAAATGGCTACGCGAGTGTAGCAGGGCGGGCTACTCCACCTCCTATGGATTCCATAGTTTCATCAAGCACCAATCACGATATTTGTCATTAGACAACTACCTTTCCTAGTGCACGATGGGTACTTGTGGTTGGAGGAGCCCATTCCCATCATGACAAAGCTTATTCATAGGATTTCTCGGCTTCCCTATACAGGAAGGGACCCCACAGAAATAGTTAGCACAAGTGGGGACTTGGCGATTGCAGAGGCCATGAAAAATAAATATAAGTTGGAGAAAAAGCAGAGGGCTTAGGTTATTACTAGCATTCAAGACAAAGGAGTCTGAGTTGCTACCTAGTTGCTAATAGGAAAAGTGATGAGAAAATTTTGTGGCAACGAGGTACTAAAAACGATCATCACGTTGGCCAAGCAATGCGTAGAAGGGGTATCGTTCAACTGGGCGCAGTTCCTTTGCGAGGAGTTCCTGATAAACTATAGGGAGGCCCAGGAGTATGGTAAGACCTTCCACTACGCGTGGTTGCTATTATCAATCTTGTTGGTTGCAGGGGAATTGCCAGAGGATAGTCAGTTTCCTCCCCTTGACTAGTACTTTCCAGAGGTAGCAAAATACACATCGCTCTGGGAGACAAGGCATGCGATGCGCATCCACGAGATCAACAAACGGACACACCTATCCCCCACGGTATATGACAGTCTGCGGAGCTTTGCAGACTTCAAAGCCGATATGCACAATGTGTATATTAGGGTGCAGAAGGATCCAGAGTAGAAATGGACCACACTCCCCTTCATCGTAATTGATGACATTGTTTTTGCGATGATCGACTCATGGCCACTAAAATGGTGTGCACCAGATCTGGCAGCGCATGATGAGATGACGATTCAAAAACAGAAGGAAGCCACCAAGCTGCTAGCACAACAGAAGTGGAACAAGCAACTAGCTACAGAAGTACGGGCTTCCCGTGAGGTAGCGAAGGCCGCCGTGAAAAAGGCAACAGTAGCACCAACATCTAAGGCAACCATGACATAAGGAGGAAGAGGCCTGGACCTGACCACAGGACAAGGGACAAATGACATGGTGGCAGGCACAGACCCACACACATCATCAACATAGCTAAAGTGGCCGCACAGTACAGAATGGACAGGGCCCAAGAAAAGGCCAAGGCTTCCAAATCAGATGAGGAACCTATTATAGTGACCAAGGGTGACCTATATAACATCAGTGACATTGCTTGTGAGGTCACCAGGGGGGCGCTCTAGGAAGTAATGACAGAGCAGCAGAATGTGTTGGGGGTGCTCAAGGCGCAACTTTAGGAACTTCAGGTGCAGCCCCCATAGTAGGGAACGGTAGCCATCCATGAGGCTATGAGTACATCAGAAACATAGCAGTTGCTGTGGGCCAAAATGGCTAATACCATCGCACCGCCGAAAGGAGCACTAACAACAGACAAAATGGAGGATAGAGCCGTGATAGGCTGGCTCAAGGGACTTGGCTTAAACTTAGCTACCCTTACACGAGAGATCTTATACCAGCCGTAGGATGGAGTGATGACAGAGCTCCGTGCCAAATAAGGATGTGCAATATAGATGCTCAGTGAACAGTGAATCAACATCAAGAAACTGAGCCTCCAACGTGATGAAGCGATAGCACAGACTAAGTAGTTGGAGCAAATCATCGAGGAAGCATGCTGCCGTGTCCCGGAGTTAGAGATTGCAACAGAATTACCAGTCGATATGCAGATCCACAAATTGGCCAGTAGATTCTGTGAGGCCAAGGAGGAAGCAACAAGGATCTGGCTGGACCTCAACCTACAGATCACAAAACTACAGCTGAAGGCGTAGCCCTCGACACCCCCAGAGGTCAGAGAGCAGTGCCGCCGTGCCATTTAATCAGGGTTGGAAGCAATAAAGTGCACCATGTAGGATTTCATGGGCTTGTTAGATCAAACACTCTTCACCCTCACTTCACTGTAGGAAGACCCAATCCTACAACGTTTAGAGACAAAAGCATGGTAGTTGCAGCAAGCTTATGACAATGTTTGGGGGATTGCACAGGCGGTTGCTGTTACTCAGCGAATGGCCAAGATGAGGGAGGCCCTGGCTCTAAAGGAATAGGTGGACACCGCGCGTCAGAAAGAAGTAGTGCTTAAAGCACACATTCAACCTTGGCTCAAGGAAGCATTCACAGTCACCGCCAAGATCGAGGGAAAGCTGGCACATATGCAGGGCATATATGCAGTTAGGTAAGGAATTTCACCTGACAACGACGCATTAGAGATACATGCACAACTAGTACAATGGATAGCGAATGAATGTGATGTAGATGTAAGCGAAGCGCAGAGTTTGCTGGATGGACTCCACACAAAGATCACCCACTAGCCAAGTGACTCGGGACGAGTCACGATGATTGTGTTGGGGGCTTGTTGTGAAGCGAATCCCCCCATAGCAAGTTTTCAGGCTTAAAGCCTGAGTTTTGGTCAATGTAATGTAAAGACCCCGTGAAATGTGGGCGCAGAGAGCGAGAGTCTAGGGTTGTCTGCCCTAAAATAATATAATTTAATGTAAAGTGTGTCAGCCTACCCATGGTCTGCAGATCATGGGATTGTATAAATAGAGTGAGGATCTAATTGTAAAGGCAGTCTAAAGTTAGATGATATTCTTTTGGATGATGAATTAAGCTCTGAGTCTATAAGTCCAAGTCTTGGGTTGTAGTAGTAGGAAGACGCTCTGTAGTTGTGTGCGTAGAGGCCTGGTAGAGTCCGCATCTGTGTGCACGAACCCCTACAGCTGAGTGTGCAGGGCAGAGTTTGGATTGTACTTGAACAAAGGATTAATAAAATATAAGTTGATTCTAAAATATTGTGCATTTGCTCGTAAATCTATGTGTTTATGCTTCTTTTGTATTTACGCATCTCTTTACAGTTTTATGATTGCATGCACTTGTTATGAATGTTGAATGATTAATAAGAATATTGGGTACACATAATTAAGTCAAGGTCTATAATAATAGCATAGTAAGGATAAAGGATCTAGATAGCACCTCTTTGTGCTCTTTACAGAGCTGTGCGGAAGCAGTCGCACAAGTTGCGGAGGTTAGACGGCTACACGGAGCAGCGCAAGCATGCAGGTTGGGTTCGCAAACTTCCTAGACCTCATCAAGACATCCCTAGGGTGAAGAAACCTGGTTCCAACACCCTCACATACTACCTCATGTGAGACCTCAATCCACGCACTATGGACTGTTGCCGAAAGGGCAGGTAGTACCGGGATTTGTTTGGCTAAATCACTCCTAAACCTGGGTCAGGCCCCAACAAGACAACATAATCAGTCCAAAGTTTGACAGAGATTTCATCTTATTTTCTTTTGCTTTGGAGCATACAATTGTTGTAGTCCTACTAAAGAAAAATGACCAGGGCTATGAACAACCAATTTCTTTCTTTAGTAAAGCCTTGAGAGATGCCCCTTTTAAATATAACATAATAGAAAAAATATCCTTTTCTTTGGTCAAAGCCATCAAGGATTTCACGGTATACATATTATATTCTTATATAGTGGCCTATGTTCCTAATTTAGTAGTCAAAGACATCCTAACTCAGGAATGCCTAAATGGAAAGAGGGGAAAGTGGATTGCTACTATTTTAGAGTACGAAGTAGAAATCAAATGGCCAAGGTTTAGCTAAAATCATGGTTGAATCGAACTATCGGGCCTTAGATATAAACTTTATTGCAACAATAGATGATGGAGAGGAGATGGTGACTCCACTAATCAGCCAGGTCTTTATTGAATCACCTTGGTAAGATGATATTATTTATGTTTTATGAAAATTACAAGCTCCTCCCGAATTATCTAAAACTAAAAGCAGGTTTTTAAAGATGAAATCCTTAAAATTTTGTATATTAGAAAATGCTTTGTTTTGGAGAGATCATGAAGGTATTCTTCTTAATTGCCTACTAAAAGATGAATCTGACAAAGTATTGGAATGATCCGGATTTAAGCAGGAACGCAATAGATTACAGAGATAACCGTAAATACAGAGATGCAGCGGAAATAATACTTCATTTCATTAATGGAGAATACTGAAATATGCTTACAAATAGAAATAACCCAGCTAGGGCGATGGTAGCTTATCTTTGAGAAGAGATGTGTCGGCTACATGCCTCTGAACTGTTTCGAACTGTCTTTACAATGAGGCTCGAAGGCCTATTTATTATTGAGAAACAATGGAAAACCCTTAACATTCCAAAACCTAACCCTAGAAGATGAAATGCCAAACTATGGGCCCCGTTTGGGTAAATTGGTACATCAACTTCCCGGGGTCGTAACTTTGGCATACGATCTCCGTTTGACGCGCATGATAGCCCATTGGAAAGATCTCTCCAAGGACTACGACGGAAAAGATGATTTTTTAGCAAAAAAATTGCGATGTAGATTTCCCAAAAAACGTCGTTTAGGGCCTCAAAACGGATCCGGAAGTTTAGGACCCGAAAAACTGCTAAAAATAGTAAACTGCGCTATAATTAAGGAAACTGAAAAACTGAAAGAGACAGTTGTGGGGGTCCAAATGGGATAGGTGGGTGGCCACCAACATCCACATGGATCATTCCTCCCCCCTTAGGAAGCAATGGTCCCCATTGCGTTGAGTTCCTCCTTGAGATGAGGAAGCTTCTGCTGAGCTGGGTCTCCAGTGAGCTGTTCTGCAATCTCTGATGTGTCCAGAAATGGTGGGAAGCATGGTCGGCGATGGTCCACATTGAACAATCGGTGCAAGTGAAGGAATGGAGGAATGTTGTGCTTCAAAGCATTGTTGCCCATAGCCTTGTTACTGGTGTAAGGACCATGTCGAAGCGCTCTGAGTTTCTGATGGGTTCTGGTAAGGCGTTCTCTCTGCAGATGTAACCAAACTTTTTCGCCCACCTGAAACTTGTGTGGTACCCCTCTGGGTAAGGAGAAGTTGTTCCTATGTTCTGTCATGACTGTATCCCTATGTTGCTGCTGCTGCATGGAGGAACCCTTTGCGGGGGTCATGGATGTAGCAACGATCTTCCCCTTACTTTGGGAGTGAACTAGACAGAAAATAAATTTCCTAGTCTGTGAGATGAGCTTGCTGCCTTTCTTAGCAGTGATCAAAGAGGTGGTGGTAGGTGGAGCTACCTCTGGTATCCTGTATAATGAATTATCCAAAGAAATAATGACAGCGCGAGGCCTTGACTCATACACAGCATGTCGCCTCCACAAGTATGGCTGGCCTAATAGTACATCACAAACATCCAGAGTTGTAACATCACACAATACCTCATCTGTGAAGGGCTTGATGCTATAGGGAAGGCGGCACTGCTGGTGAACTTTGAGATCTCGTCCTTCGTGAAGCCACCCGATACTGTACGGTTGTGGGTGTGGCGTAGTTGGTAGGCCCAACCGCTTCATGACCTCTGCTGAAACGAGGTTCTTTTGGCTGCCACTATCGACAATGAATTGCAGCGGCGAACCCTTCACCCACATCTGTGAGTGGAAAAGACGTTCCCCCTCCTCTGGCTCTTTGGGCTCATTCTTCTGGATCTTGGCAGTGGCAATAGTGGCACTAGGATCCGCATCAATGATTTGCTTCTCTTTTCCATCCCCCTTGTCGGGTTCTGGCTCAGAGTCAGAACATGCATCTGATTCGAAAGCCTTCAACTCGGCCACCAGCGACTGCTTGGTCCGACACTCACTTGTGTTATGAGTGGGACTCTTGTGGAACTCACACCACTTTCCTGTGTCCTTCTTCGGCTTCGTGGTGTTGTTCTTTTCTTGCAGCTTAGAGGGGTTGTCTTGGGTCACCCCACCTTGGCTTTGTCCTTTGGGCTTCGGATTTTTAGATCCAAAGTCTCGCTTCTTCTGTTTGAACTTTTGCTCGATTTTGACAGCGTATCGGTATGCTGTGCCGAGTGATGAGATGTTCAAGAACTCCATATCTTCCTGGATGTATCTGTGTAGGCAGCCGCGGTATTTGAGTACCAAATGCAGCTCAGAATCTTTGATACCCAACTGTGTGCAAAGGGTATGAAAAATATTTGTGAACTCTGGTACATCTTGGTCTCGTCCCTGCCGCAGTGTGGTCCATTTGATGTATTTGTCCTCATAGCTTTTGATAGGGTAGTACTGCTCCTTGATGGCATCCCGGAAGTCATTTCAAGTGGGGGCGGCTGAAAACAGTGAGCCTGTACTTTCATCCTTCTGCTCGCAGTATGTTTCCCACCAGTCCTTGACGTGGGGGGCTACTTTGAGAAGAGCAAAAACAATCTTTTCCCGACTTGAAAATTCATGAACAGAAAAATACCCATCTAACAGATTTAACCATTTATCTATGCAATCTGTGTCTATTTGACCCTCGAAGATGGGGATTTCAAAATTAACTTGTACCTTGAACGGTGTGGCATTTCTAGAGTAGTTGTTGGAAGCCGATGCGTCGCCTCTGGGTAGCCGCTGAAGGATCTACGCAAAGCTATCCATCATCGCGTTCCTTTGCCGCTCGAGGGCTTCTTCGAGCAAGATTCTAATAGGATCTCCTGCCCCCTCGTCTTTCTTCTCATCCACCATGGGAGGTCATCAAGATTTGCGAGGCTGGTCTTGCAAAGGTTTGACCAATTCAAGCCCTAACTCCTTATATCCCGACCTCGTTGGGGACATGTAAAGAAAAACAGAGAAAAAGCAGACTGCTCTGATACCACTGATCCGGATTTAAGCAAGAACGCAATAGATTACAGAGATGCAATAACCATAAAAACAGAGATGCAGCGGAGATAATACTTCATTTCATTAATGGAGAATACTGAAATATGCTTACAAATAGAAATAACCCAGCTAGGGCGATGGTAGCTTATCTTTGAGAAGAGATGTGTCATCTACATGCCTCTGAACTGTTTCAAACTGTCTTTACAATGAGGCTCGAAGGCCTATTTATTATTGAGAAACAATGGAAAACCCTTAACATTCCAAAACCTAACCCTAGAAGATGAAACGCCAAACTATGGGCCCCATTTGGGTAAATTGGTACATCAACTTCCCGGGGTCGTAACTTTGGCATACGATCTCCGTTTAACGTGCATGATAGCCCGTTGGAAAGATCTCTCTGAGGACTATGATGAAAAAGACGATTTTTTAACAAAAAAATCACAGGTAGATTTCCCAAAAAACGTCGGTTAGGGCCTCAAAACGGCTCCGGAAGTTTAGGACTTGAAAAACTGCTAAAAATAGTAAACTGCGCTATAATTAAGGAAACTGAAAAACTGAAAGAGACAGTTGTGGGGGTCCAAATGGGATAGGTGGGTGGCCACCAACATCCACTTGGATCATGGAAGAGTTTCATGCCGACGACTGTGGAGGACACCTTTACTAGAAGACCACTATAGATAAGGTCCTTAGAGTTGGTTTCTACTAGCCTACTTTGTTTTCTGATGTCAAGAAATATGTGACTTCCTTTCACAAATGTCAAATTTTTGAGGGAAAGAAAAATATTTTACCTTTACCCATCAAGCCAATCTCTGCTCAATAACTTTTCAACAATGGGGTTTAGACTTCATTGGTGAAATTCACCCACCCTCCTCTACCCAACACAAATGGATCCTTACTGCCACAAATTACTTCACAAAATGGATAGAGGCCATACCTTCAAGGCACGCCACAGACACAGTTATCATAACCTTCCTTGAAACCAACATTCTATCAAGATTTGGATGTCCAACTAAGCTCATTACTGATAATGCAGTAGCCTTTAAATCCAAAAGAATGATAGATTTCTACAACAAGTACCACATAACCCTGGGCCATTCCACAACCTATTATCCTCAAGGAAATGGACTGGCAGAATCCTCAAACAAAACCCTAGTAAACATCATCAAAACGTTACTAGAGGACAATAAGAAAACATGTAACAAGAAGCTAGTCAATGCTTTATGGGCAGACAGAATAACCACTAAGAAATCAATTGGTACTTCTCCCTATCAACTAGTTAATGGTATGGAAGTTGTTTTCCCATCTTCCATGGGAACACCAGTCATGAAGTTGCTTCAAGAATTGTAGGTTGAACCAAATAGTATCCAGAGAAGAATAAACCAAACAGTTCATCTTCAATAAACCAAGGAGGAAGTATATATCAGATCTCAGGTTGTGTAACAAAGGATTAAAAATATTTTTGATAGGAGAACCAAGGTTAAAGATTTCTACCTTGGTGACAAAGTGCTAAAGTGGGATTCAAGGAGGGAAGATAAAGGTAAACATGGGAAATTTGATTTCCTATGGAAAGGCCCATATGTTATTTATGCTTTCAGAGGTAATAATGCTTTCTTCCTATGAGAAATGGATGGTATAGAAGCAGAAGGGGGTCCAGCGAATGGTTGAATGCTAAAACATTATTTTGAGCCTAGTTACTAATTTTTAATGTCATGTTTGTACATATTATATTATCAAGGTCTAGATTGGATTGGATGGTGATTTTTGAAGTTGAAGCCCAAAGAGAAGGCCCTAAGCTTTAAGGATTTATTGTCATAAGTATTAATAATGCAGAGCCATAGAGGAAAATTTTGCAAGGTAACATCAATAGCAATTCAAAGGCTACTGATCTACAAAGTTCTTGACATTTCACTAGAAAATTCCATCCCCAGGTGGAGCCACTGTTAGGTTCCTATACCAATAGGAGTCATAATTTTGAATGACTAGGGTGAAGCCATGTAATATGGTACATACCTTTGCTTTCTGCAAATGTTTTCCATATTAAAAAAAAATATATATGTAAAGAGGGTATATCCTAAAAGAATAATCAAAGGACAAAAAGAATGTAAAGGTCAAAAAAATGAAAAATATATGAACCCCAAAAGACAAAAAGAGACCATGAAAGTGTGCAAGTCAAAATGCCACTGCTATTTACTTTTATGCATAATAATGATTGTGTGCAGCTTGTCACTCATGCCACAATCCATGGCAATCACACTGTTTAATCTTGATTATTTCATGCTTTGAATTTTATGTTTATAGGTAGTGAATAAATCTGACCAAACAGTGTAATCTTGGTAGATCATTAGATAGGTAGAATGAATAAAAGGAGCTCATCATTTTAATCTGAGCCCTTGGATGATATAAGCTTAGAATTAGATAGTTTACTTTGTAAAAGAAAAGAAAAGATTGATAAGGGTTTGCTAACCTAAATGCACCCTAATAAAGTGAAGAAAAAATGGTAGGATGAGTAAGTGGGTAAGTAGCAGAAAGGTTGCAGAAATATCATGTGATTATGCAAAAACACTTATGTCATTATCTTAAATGCAATTTTCAAAAATGCATAAGTAGTAGACAAATAAAAAACAATGGTTCACAATATGGTTTATTTAACACCCCCATCGTTCATTTTAACCCCTATAACACTCAGTAATTTCCCTTTCATAATAAAAATATTAATACCTATAGTTCTTTAAGTCAAAAAGGTTCAAAGAATTTCTCTGACTTCTGGTGGGACCGGACCCTCAGCTTGATGACTTAAGAAGGAAAGGTGTTAAACTCCCTTGCAATTCATTCATCCCCCTCAAAAACCCCCTTTTCTTAAGGTTAAATTCTTTTTTCCTAGGAAAACCTGTTAAATTATTTTTGCCTAGGAAAACCCCACGATAAACATATTTTATGCAAAAACCCATCAAAATACATTTATCCTAAGTACCAAATGTATGGAAAGTGCATAATGTTTTCTTCACCTAAGTACAATACTCCTTCCACTCATTTCACCTCATATTAACTTTTTAATTAAATATATAAAATTCCTGAAACCCATTAGCCTGTATATATTTAACTCCTTCATATAAAATAACCCCACCCCTTAGTTTAGTTATAAACTATATGACTAGCACATATCCCACAAAATATAACAAAACCCCGCCCATAGTCCTTAATCCTGTATTAAAGCACCCCCGATGAGATTAAAATCTAATTTAATCCTATACCACTGGTGATTAGACCCATGGGCCCCCCAAAAGCTTCTTGTGTAAATCACCGTGCAACTCCATCGCCCGAACACCATTGATCGTCCTATCCCCACATCCAATGGCCCAAGTCCATATTGGCCAAGCCCGATGTTTGCCCTTTCTCGCCCGATAAAGTGGTTTTCCTCTCGAACCCCATTGCTACGTGTCAAACGATGAATGGAATCAAGCAACCTCTCCTGAAAACCACTTCCCTCTCAAAAGTGGTGTGATGCCACCATTAAACCACCTTCCCATATAACAAAAAAAACTGCCCATTTTTCATCAATTAATGAACTCGCCAAAATCAACGATTTTCTTATATAAGCCCAATCACCCCTCTTTTCACTCCTTTCATGCATTTTCCATTTGAGAACTCAGAAAGCCATTGTGACCCTTTCAAATAGCAAAATTTCTCATAGACCTCCGCCATTGCACCACAGATGCTGCAGATAGCCCAACTCGTTCATCAGTCTGTACCAGAACCGTATGGACCTCTGCAGCCTCCATCAACCACCATTTACAGTCAATTTCACCCAATACCAGGTATTTAACCATGGAAAACCAACTCCATTGTCAAATTCCAAGTAAATTCACCCTCATAACGCTATTAATTAAGGAAAAATTATCAAATTTACTTTGATTTTACACTCTTAGCCACAACCATCTGCAAAATCGTCGTTGCCCTAAAAACTCTAAATTACCCTAATTGTAATTGATGTAAGGCCCATCTCTACACCTCACTTAGACCTGGACCACCTTCCTTTAGCTAATAAAGATTTCCAAATAAAAGATACCATTGCCATAGAGCCCCTGCTCAAAGTACATTTCCAAAGTAGGGATAGAAACCTTAACCATGCTGATGAAATTGGCTTGTGGGAGTCAAATTTTCCCAAGTATCAGTTCCCCCAACTTCACATATTTCTAGAAATTGTCCATATGTGTTATGCATGCTGCGTCCCTAGCCACAAAACCATAATGTCTCATGACCAAAATGTCCTCTTCACCATCACAACTGAGTCCATAAATGAAATGATGCAGCTCCAACCAGGGCCAAACCTGACTCCCCTCTCAATTGGAGACCTGTTGGACCAATATCCCTAGCTTTGTTTTGCAAAATTGGCCCAATTGTTCCAAACCTTCATTAGAGAATAAAGACACATTCCTAAGGATTCCCCTCCATATGTAGCTATTATTTTTCCCCATGGGGCCAGAACATTGTAGACATGATATCCTATGTTTTGGGGTACACCACTAGTGAATACATTGATGAGTTAATCCTTGCCTTCATGTCCATCTACACTCCGAGATAGCCTCCTACTATCATTTATGACTATGCCCAATTTATAGCTGATAGGATGCATGGACAATTTCTTAGAATGAGAAATGAAAGAGTTTTCAAGTATTCCTCAGTCTTATATCATATCTTCTTGTATTACCAACATGATAAGTTCCCATTCACCCTTTAGAAGCTTGATACCAAGGGTCAGCCTAGGTTAGTCATTTTTTGGACCCCATTGGTCCACCAATCCTAGTCTCCATACTCTTATTATGATTTTATTGATTTATTTGTACACCCAGTCATGGAAATGTTGTCTCGAAGCCCTCCCCCTAGAATCAGTCTAGAAGTAAAGAGAGTCCTCCAACTTTCCAAGTAGACCATAGTGGGTGAATGGTACCTTTATCAGAACCATACAGAAATTAGAATCTACGATTGCATGCTGGCACCATACAAGCTACCAGGATACCTCCCAATGAGGTTGTTTGCATTAGAATACTATGGAAAAATCATCAATGCAGATGAAGTAAACTTCGTCAATGCCAAGAAGGAGGCTAATTTCAAAATAAAATACCTACTAGGCCCCTTCATATGCAACTCTAGGGAGGCAGGCAAAGAAGTAGACCTAATTCTGAGGAGAATGAAGTTCCAAAGGAGTTTTGTTTGGAGATATGACCATTTGGAATTCATTACCAAGAAGAGACAAAAGGTCAAGCTAGTACCTTTCACTCACCATCCCATACCTGAAATAGAAGCCTATGCTAACCAAACAGAATGGGTGGAAGGTACCCTAGTGGACCAAGATAGCACCAAGGTAGACATAGAGAATACTCTTATTGATCTAGAAAGACAACCTGATGAGGGTTCTTTCCTATAGGTATCAGAGCAATCAGACCTACCAGAGATAACCATGAGTACCCCTCCAGTTATGCAGACTCCTCAAAATGAGGAGAAGAACCTAAAGAGAAGTAGGGAGGAGGCCACTAGCTCAACAAGAGAAACCTCATATGCTCAGCCAAAAACAAGCCAAGCAAAAAGGCAGAAAATGAATTCTATCTTTGAACATGAGGATACAAAGGGCTAAGCTGAGGTCACAAACACAGAAGGAAATAGAAGCAGACCTACCACTCCATCTGAAGGCATGCAAGAGCCTTCCACATCACAAACTCAAATGTTGGAAAGGTAGCTTAGTGTGGAAGTCTCTTCATTCAGCAGGCCTACTGATAGGGACCAAGACATCAAGGAAAGATACAAGGAAATCAAAGTAAGAAATGAGAGGCTTAAGTCCCAAAGTTATGCTTAGTACCGAAAGTTGACTCCCACCAATCAAACAAGGCTAATGTTAGCCTTTGACATTAAAGAGGGAAAGCTGCAAGTGTCATTTATCAAACCTACAGCTCAACAACCAAAGAAAACATCTGATTTCAAAAAGGTAGACTTCGAAGTGTTGGCAAGGGATATTCATCCCGTAGACCAGACTGAACTGGACAAACAGGGTGGAGAAATGACATACTCCACCCTGACAAGTAAAGCCATAGCTGCTGATCAGCTACAAAATTCTTTAAATAACATTTCAGCACAATTTTAGTTAGAGAAGGACTCCTCACAGGCCAATGATACCAGGATCAAGTCCTTAGAGGACTCAGTGATTGAATTGGGACACGATCCCAAGGATATAAAAGCAATAGTAAAACCTATTAAAAATAAGAATGATGATATAGCTACATTGAAGAAACAGCTAAAAATACCTCAACTGCAGCATCCACAAACATTGGAAGTCCTAGAAGCCCAGCAGGGCCATGAAGAACTAATGGAATTAGTCTTAAAGCTGAATGATCAACTAAAAGAGCCAGAAAAGGAAATGGATGCTTTAATCCAATTAAAATAAGCAGATGTGGCCACTTCTTCAACAAATGTTATCCCTACAGTTTCCATAGCAGTGTCGTCCACACTAGAAGCATCTTTGGCACCTAAAACTCCACTTGCAACAACCTTGCCAGCAACAACAAAACCTATATCAGTAGTAGGTGCATCAGGAGAGAAAGTAGCAGAACTAGTCAAATCCATGGAAATGATGTCTATCCAGGCTATAGAAATGAATAGGCTTAGAGAAAAGGTGGCAAGTTTGGAAACTAACTACAAACTTGCCCAACTTAAACAAAAGGGAGAAGCACAAAAGGCCCAAAGGATGAGTGAAAGGATTAAAATCTTAGAGAAAGACTTGACACTGGAGAAACCCCTGTGGCAAACCAAGGAAATGTTGTGGGCCAATATCATTGACTCCGTGAAGGATATTGGACCTCAATTCAAGTTATTTTTGAACAAACAATGTTAGTAAAGATAGCTACAGAAGCTATCCAAAAGGTGAAGGAGAAGTTGGGAGATAAGCCAGAAGATGCCAATAGACTCATCCACTTCCTCAACATTAAGAATAGATATGAGCTCCATGAGCTAAATATAAAAGATAGGACTGCGACCATTTTAGAAATAAGGAAGGTCCTTTCCAAAAGGAACCTTATGCTTAATTTAGAAGAAAAGTGTCACAATATGCAGTTATCCATTGATAGGTTCATGGCAAAATTCCAGATTTTGAGGGAGAAAGGTCTGCCCAGTCCTATGGTTATCAATGACAAAATCATGACACAGTTGGACTATGATACTAGACTCAAACAGTTGGCAAAGGAACAAGCAAGCACTTCATCCATAAAAGCCCTGCCAATAGGAAAAGTGTTGTACAACACATTTGAGAACTTATTTTTCCTTGAGCATGAGATAAAACATTTATTCTTCACCAAGCCCAATTTTTCCAAGTATACTGAAGCCAGCAAAATATATAGAAGAATGATGAATGTAACATTACCTAATGTAGAATGGTGGGAGACAATGACTGATTTACTTTTGTAAATTTACAAGCAAAAAGTTACTGCATAGTAAAAATAGCACATCAGGGTCAAAGAGTATTAGCTAAAAGGTAAAAGTTAAAGAAGACTCCAACATGAAACACTACAACAACAAGCCAACATAAGAGGTTACACTTCAACAATAAAGGCCAGCACAAGCATAATAAAAGGGACAACATGAAACAGTTCATTAGCTATCTTATCTTCTTGCAAGAAGATATTTTTATTTCATAGAATAAATCTCAAGTTTGTTTTGAGATATTTTGTAACAGTTTTTTGTATAAACACTTCACAATTTGAAGTATGTAGGGTGGATTCTTAGAAATTTCTATAGATTTTCTTAATCAAAGACTATAAGCTATTGTATCACTGTTTGGACTAGCAAGCTAGATTAATGAATAAAGTCAAGACATTTCATTAGATTCATGTGTAGTGCGAAGTACATAAATTATTTTCCCTTGTGATTGTTATATTTCTTTTAAAGTTTTCCATAATCTTTAACATATATGAAATTTGAATGCTATAATATGGAATGATATCTCAGAATTTGCTTTATTTCACTCTATTATAATGATTATGCATTTTAATGTTTTCTGCAAATTATCTAACTTAAGGTATTCTTAGTTGCTCCTTAGTCTAGGTAGTTTTCCTCTGATCTATAGTAAAGGATTCTTAATTTCCCTCTCACCCTAGTTAAGATAATTTCACCCATTCGACCTAAAGGCCTGTACTTCACTCTGCTAGCTTTCCCTTTGAACACTCCCTTTAATGAGCTAATTCCAGTTCTGCTGCCCTTCTTTGACTCCATAGCCCAATGGTCCAGAGACTTCATTCTATCCATCTGTTTTAAGGATTCCACCATCCAACATTCAATACAAATCTAAAACCCTCTGAAATTTAACAACTAGCCTAAAATCCTAGCAAACATAGCTAAATCATATAGAGAGAGCCCTCCCTAAGTCATAGGTTGGCTAGAGACTATACTTAAAAGATTGGTTTGTGGTTACCTCGGTCTTTCCCTTCTTTTGATAACTTCTAAGGAAAATTATGAGTGATAATAGTTCAGACTTCTTTGAACTAGCCTTGTTGGTTTTCACCTTTCCTTAGGAGTCTCATAGACCTCCAGATGCATTTTATGGGTTCACGACGATACTCTTGGTTGCCTACAGTGGTTTATAATATTATCCCTCTCGAGCTTGAGTGATTGGTTCTCTAGTAAGTTCCTATCCTGTGATTCTTCCCATCCCATGGGAGGGAATGCTGTGATGGGAGGCATTGGTGCTCCTGCATGGATTACCTACAATGAACTTGGCATAGACTTTGTGGAGGATCCAACCTAGCCTACCACATGCAAATGGTTCCAAACATTGTGATGGGCCTACAAACAGCTCCATGTTGATATGCAAGTCAATCGAGTGCCTCAACCATCACTTTAAAATTCCAACGATAGATATATTGCTTGATGAAAATGCAAGGTTGAAGGATATTCAATTAAATATGGAAACTCAACTAATACCAGAGGAAAACTCCCTTCGACCTTAAGGTCATTCTCATCAAGAAACACAACAACTTGTAACATGACCATAGATGCCTCACAGGAAAATACAGACCCTTCTATTCATAAGGTCACTTATGCAATATTATATTAATAAAATGGTCTTAAAGCCCACCATTCTTCAACATTTAATGCAGTATTTCATGGCTCAGTGTATTATTATGACCTAGTCTTAGTTAACATGAGATTAATATGTTTTTATGTGTCAAAAATTTCATGCCTGCCATTAGGAGTTCTTAGAAATATCTCAATTTTTTCTTTCTCGCACGTTCATGCGTATATTGGGTTCATACACATAGATCGATACAAATAACTTAACACATCCCACAAAAAATGTAACACATATGCAAGTTTCATCAACACATTATAGTCCCTAAGTTCAAACCATTATCCATAACACAGTAACATCACTCATCATACATTAAACATAATACATAGTTACTTATCTTGGCATATGCATGGAAACTAAGTCTGGAACAAGGATTCTCCACCCAACTGCAGATAGTTGTAACCACACTTACTTGTAGTCATCACCCCAAATCTAGATTCCAAAGTCTGGTGGGAGTGCTTGCTTCAAGAACTAACACACCAATCTGTCACTAATTTGGGGACTTTAGAGGACTCCCTTCCTCATTCCCTCCAATTGAAAGCTTCTTACTTGGTCGAGACCTAGAGTCTATATGTGCCCAACCTCAGCCCCAGGTGCTCACACAATCATTTACCCCCTTCTAGGGAGTCCATAATCCACTGTGCCATCCGGTCATTAACCATTGGTCTTCATTTTGGTCTTCATCAACTTTTTCCTTAGGATGGCCTCTACCCAAGTTGTTACAAGGCTCTAGAGTTTTCTATCTCAACCCACAACCTCCAGTGGACCCAAGCTATTATAGGGCTCCAAAGATTCTATCCCTACCCACAACCTCTAGGGATCCAAGTTGTTACAAGGCTCCAAAGACATGTGTTTCAACCCACATCCTCTAGGGACCCAAGCTATTATAGGGCTCCAAGGTTAATATCCTAACCCACAACCTGTAGGGACCCCAAGCTATTACAAGGCTCCATAGAATAATAGTTCATCCCATAGCCTTCAAGGATCAATATTCAATCCCCTTCTTTTCTCCTCTTTGGTGCTTCCCGCAGAGAGGTCTTATCACACTCCTGCCCTTTTTCCCCATTTTTTATGTCTCTTCTTGTCCTCCTTTTTCTTGGTTTCTTCCTTGGCCACCCTTTACTGCTATGTCCTTCCTAGGTTGTAGTGCGTCATTCCTTCATAATTTCCTCTCCTTTCTTTCTTGTGATTTATTCCCAAGCGACATGGGCCTCCATACCTCTTTTTTCTTCTCATTTAATTTCAAGAGCCATTCCTGTAGCAACTAGTGTTTAATGGTTGTCCTTCCTTTCAGGTTTCTCCCTTCCACAAGAATCTATGACATCCCAAACAAGTGACTCCCTTCCTAGCTCTGGAACCTATGTCCCCTAGTCCCGATTCTCTATTCAATTCATTGTACAATATTTGCAATGCATTTATGATGCCATTTGCATGAGAACCTCGGATGGTGATGTCAAAATATTACACTAGGAGACATCTATTGGCACAATATTGATCCATTTCTAAACTAATAAACTTATTTAGGAAATAAAAATAATAATTAATTTATTTGTTATTTATTTCATTATCTCTAAACATAATTTAAACACTTTATATTTTTCACATATTTTCTAACTTTTGAAAATAATAAGTATGACTCCTAATCATTATAATATGTAATCAATAATAATTATAATAAATAATTGCCAATAATGGCGTTGATGATTGATTTCCACTAAAATCAATATGGTTTGTCAAATCTTAAGACAGTGATAAATTAATTGATACTCATTACTATTTTATTTCTGTTGAATGTTAACTAGCCTAGATCCATTTTAACTTTGAATCTACCAAGTGCCAAGAGGGATCAAATATCTTGATATGAAAACCTCTTTTAGAGTGAAAATAGATTTGATCCATCTTGGTTAGTTTAATTTCCCCCTTCAAATATGATATATTCCACATAAATACCGTGGATCTATACCATGGATTCTCATACGATAGGTCAATACTAGGCTGAAGAGCACTGGTCATATGATCTATGTTTGGCATGTATGATACTTTGTTAGAAATGTATCTTCGAGTAATAAAATTTACTATGGCTATAGGCTTGCTGCAAACCTTAAAAGAATTCCATTTAGGGGGTCAAAAAAGATTTGAAAGTTTAGGATATAAAAAACTACTAAAAATTGTAAATTGTGTTATAATCAAGGAAACTAATGAAATTGTTAGGGGTTTTATATTCTCTTTTAATTCCCTATACTTTTAAAAATGTCAATCCAGAATTTGTAGTCTTAGAGTTGAAAAATATTACAGATCAAATCCAAGTTCGTTGTCCTATGATCAAGTTAGTATAGAATTAAGTACCAAATGTTCACTCCAATCTCTGTTCATAATTCAAAATTAATCCATTACTTTACTATAGTCTACTGAAGTAAAGAAGTCTATTATGTTTTTCTTAACAACACAATTTGAATCACCAAATTATACTAAACAACCACACAAATTGATTCGTGCTTGAATGCCTTGCTGGAAATAAACTTAAGAGCATCATAACTTCAAATTTTGATTTTAATTAATCCATTCTACTCAATATATTCACACAAGAGAGACTAACCCTAGGGTGAAACATAATCCTTATGTCTCCTGTGACTATGTTGGCATTATGATACAGGTGTTGTCCTTGATGGCAACTCACTCAGATGAGCTATCAAAGTACTGCATGTTAACAACAAAGAATTAAAGTTCAGGCTACACAGAATGAAGAAAGAAAGGTATACGTAGGTTCACCTTGACCAAGCTGCGCATACACGTAGGTTCATTGAACAAAAAGAGCATATATGTACACACACACTTTCACAGAAGGAAAAGCACGTGTATCTTAGGAAAACAAGTTTTTGGGTCCAAGGTATTTCTTTGGTCCAAGATATCTGACCCAAGGTATTTGGTCTGTGGTATTGGTCCAAGGTATTTATTTGGTCCAAGATATTTGACCCAAGGTATTTGGTCCATGGTATTAGTTCAAGGTATTTGGTCCGGGGTATTGGTCCTAAGTGGTTTTGGTCCATGGTATTGATAAAGGCCTAAAACTATATAAGGAGGAGAGGACCATTAGGCCAATGGGTACAAGCATTTTGAATATCTAATGAAGTGTGAGATCCAGTATGCAGATTATGGGTTTATGATGCTCTTCTTGATCTGAACCAAGGAGGAGCCTTAGTGGTTGATGGAGGACAAGATCTAATAATGGATCGATATCTTAAGGCTTGGAATGAATAATCTTTATATGCTTTGATCATGTTTATTCTAGATTTATATATTGATGCATCCGTTGATCTATAAATATTATGATCTGGTTATAACTGAAATCTGGAATAGCTGCAAAATTATGAATGAATATTTATAGATGTATACGCTGGTTGACCTTGGTAAAAGCGCGTATACATGTAGGTTCAACACATCGAAATAGTGATTCATTGTGAACTATGATTTTGAAGTTGCAATTGGTTTTGGTTGTTGATGTAGAGTTCTAGGTTTTACATTGTATTCTGGTGACTATTTTCTAGTGATAGTATTCTGCATATTCAGATTGGTTGATTGTGATTAGCTTCAGTGTTGATGGATGAAACTAATGATGGATCAGGATCATAATGATCTATCATTATGTGATCTGATAATGGATGGGCTAGATTTGATCACGAACACTTGTTTTATCCTCTATGTGTGATTATGTCTGAAGTCTATAAGTTCAGCAAAATGTTTGCAGATCTACATGCTGGTTTACTTCAGGGAAGCTGTGTATACACATAGGTTGGATTCTGCCAAATAGTGTATATACTCTGAAGCATGGTTTTAAGATTACAACTGATTCTGAATGATAACGTAACTCAGATCTGTGTACTGGTTAGAGTGATCTATCTATTGCAGTTGATTGGCTAAAGTATGAATGATTGATTGATTCAGTTCTGTCAAAGGTTGTCAGTGATTGATTGAGTTTGGTTGATTCGGATTGATTTTCAGTGATTGGTTGATGTAGATATAATTGATGGATGTATTGCAGTGGTGATTGATTTTGAGCTTTAATGTTGTTGATGGGCCCAACATGAAAATTAGGTGAAACATGGCCTTCAGATTATGATGTTGTGTTCTAGGAGTATCCAATCTGAAAATTTATGAAATGTGGTCCCTAGAGGAAGAGAGAAGGTTGTAGCCTTCTGTCAGTCAGCACCTACATACTAGTAAACATATCGGCTAGTACAAGAGCTAGGGGGTTGTAGCTCCCTTTCAGTAGAAGCTGGAGAATGAGAGAAGGTTGTAGCCTTCTACAAGTAGAAGCATGCGTACTGGTATGATTCTGCACCAGTACATTGTTGTAAACATATTTTCTTATTATTAAAAGAAGACAGAGACAACAACAGCAAGTGGTTTTCACGGGTTTCCACCTTAAATCTTGGTGTTCATGTGTGTTGCTTATGTGTGATGGTTTACTCTATTATTAACTACATATGGTTATTGTTTAATGTTTAATAAAGTACTAATGCACATATTAAAGATCAACATATGATGAATTAACTGAAACATCAGTTTGTTGGATATATGCTTGTTTCCTTAAGCATAGTTGCGTGTATACACGGGTTACCCACATGCAAGTAGCATATATAAATTTGAGTATGAAAAAGGGATAAAATGGAGTAAGATATTATGAAAGGTAGTAGGATAAGGTTTCAAAAGGTGACAAAAGGAGGGCCCAACATCCCCCCATGCCATAGAGGATGCATGTCCTCATGAAACTATATTCTCCCAAAACCAGTCAAACATCAAAATTGGGACTGTCCTTTTTCAATTTCTCATTGCATTAACCAAAATATGTAGGCCATGATTTTTCTTTGTTGTCTATTGTTGAAACCTCTAGACTTGTGCATAAAAATTGTATCCTTTAGTAGGCCTCATTTGTCTCACCTTCCATCTAAGGATTTGTTTATTCTTCAAGGAAAGATTATCATTATTTGACATCAGAGCCAAGTTCTAAGTCTTGTACATTTCATTCTCTTTTCTAACATGACGATACAGGGTTTTATATTTATGATACTTCTATTTCAACTTCAGATTCTTCTTTTTCAATTTACCAACTTGATACTATAATTCCCTTTCAACAAGAGTAGAGATATCCTCACGATGGAGGTTGTGTTTCTATGAACTACGTCCTTTATGGGTTAATTTTTCATTAGTGTCACTGACCATTACCTTGGCCACTCATTTTCCCATTGTTAGCCCTTGTTCGGATAAATAATTATGTGGAAAATAATTCTGATGATCTTCAAAGTTTTCAACTAGTCCCTCCTCTTCAGGTAAGGTTTTGTCTAACTTCTCTATTCCCACAGGAGCTTGGTAGGGACTCTTTGTCTCTTTCTCTTAAAACAGTCACCAATGTAAGGATTTGAGCACCCTAAGGAGGGACTTGATGACGAGTCATGATTTGGGTGTGCAACTGACCTTGTTGTGTGGTCAGAATCTCTGATGTGTTCGGAATCTCTTTCGATTGCGGAGGTGGACTTGATATTAGTGTTGCTTCCTTTTTCTCATGGAATAACTTTTGTTGCCTCTTTTTAAGAACAATCTTATATTTTTTATTTGGTCATGCCCTAGCTTCCAAGGTGAAAGGTTCTCTAACCTCCACCCATGGTTTCTTTTGTTCACTTTGCTTTAGTTTCTCAGGTACTGCGTCCTTCTCCACAAGTTCTACATTTTGTTTATGGATTTCTTTATGTTTCCTGCCCTTTGATGTTAGGGGTTCTTTCTTCACAGAAGTTCTAGGGTTTGTCAATTATAGTTTTTCTAAAGGGTTTGTCATACTTCCCTCAAATTCTAATGATCCTAGTGTTTTCATAGAGGCTTTATCGTACTTAGAAGGTGAATCAAGAGCTTTGTCTAATTTCTTGTAGCGCAAAATAATTATTCATTGCCTTCTTTTTGCTTGGTTTTCCCCCAAGAAAATTTTTAGTTAGGAAATCTTCTCACATTTCTTTCTGTCATCCCAAATCATGGAAAATAAGCATTTTAATGAGATTTTAATGGCACAAACTAGTCTCAGCCTTCTTGGAGGTTGACTGGACACATCTACCAAACTTATGCAAACTTTGATGAATAAAGAAAGGAAAACTAACCTCGCAACCATCTTCAAACTGAAGGATTCTGATATGATAGATGAATGCGATAGTATAGCTTCCTTCACAAGTTTTCAACCTTTGTAATGTAGTGATGAGAGGCCACCATTCTTCTTTAATGCATCTCCTAAGGACACCGTTGGACCAGTTATTCGACTTATATGCTGGTTTGAGGAATTTTGAGCACTCTTCCCAGTCAAGTTGGTTGCCTTTGAAATACCTTTAACTGGATAGTGGTAGCCCTATTACCTTGATTATCAGTCCGTCTATTAATTTTATCTTCAAATTTCAAACCTTCGATATCTAGCCATCAAAACTCTGTGCAAATTCCATAGTGACCTTATCATTGTGCCCTTGAAATTTCTTAAAAAAATCGATTCACCCCTTCTCATCAAACTTGGTTTTACAAGATGCATAAAATGGGATGGAATAAAATTGAGTGAAGGTGGGTTCATGTCTGTTAGCCCCCATGCTGATGATAAAACAATGTTAAAGCCAAATGGAAAATTGGGAAATCTGAGATAACTAATCCTTCATTTTAGGGTTTCAAATAGGTTGTGGAACTAATTAGGAAGGGTGACCATGTTCTTAGATTATGACATGAAATAATTCGATTTAGAATGATGGCAAAAGTACTAAAGCATATATATCATGATAGGAGGTTAATGACTATAATGTGTTATTAGATAAGACAATCTAGATTACTGGAAATAACACATTTGAATGTCATGAGAGAAGAGCATATGAAATCATCATAACACATCATTCAAATAAGTGGAGGGAAATATCACCAATTAGATTCTATTATTCACACTCTTTGCATTATTCGAAGTAAATGAAACCTTCTCCATACCTTTGATTGACTATATAATGATGGCTATAGGTTCAAAAATAATGAGTGGTAGGACACATTGATCATTAACAAAAATTATTTTTCCATTGTTGAATATGATGTAGATTGTAATGCCTTCCAGGGTAAATGTGCATATAAACAACATAATAGGAACATAAATATAATAAACATATTAGCCATCAAATCCATAAATACATCAATACCTTTACACATGAAAATCAAGGGAAGGGAATTGTCATTAATGAATGCAATGAACCAACCGGATATGGGATTACCACATTCCACCCAACCATAGAATGGCTAAGCCAAATCTCTCTTTAGCCATTCACCCCCATGCCATGTTCCAAGAATGAAAGTGGGATCTCAAAGAACACATCAAACAAAACACATCCAGGTATTCTAGAGGCCACCAAATTCAACCCATCAAATAGTGATTCCACCTCACGGTCAACATCACCAAAAGCCATCATCAGATTGGTCTCCATCCAAGCCTTCTAGGGCTTCCAGAGTGTTTGTCCAACCAAGGCTTCCAGAGCTAGTAACTCAGCCCACAGCTTATATAGGGCTTCCAGAGCATTTGTCCATCCAAGGCTTCCAAAACTAGTAACTCAACCCACAACCTATATAGGGATTCTAGAGTGTTTGTCCAACCAAGGCTTCCAAGGCTAGTAAATCAACCCCCCAAGGGCTTTGAGAGAATTTGTCCAACCAGGGCTTCCAGGACTAGTAACTCAACCCAAGCTATTACAGGGATTCGAGATTATTTGTCCAACCAGGGCTTCTACGACTAGTAACTCAACCCAAGTTGTTATAGGGCTTCTTGAGCATTTGTTCAACCAAGGCTTCTAGGACTAATAACTCAGCCTAAGCTAAAGAAACATGAGAACCAACCAAAACAAAACAATAAAGTAAATCCACAACCACCATGGCTATCATGGAAATGGCAATGCTAAGAAATATGTTATCAATACTAGCCATCCTCCATGCCAATGACAAATCATAACCAAGAAACCACATGCATGTGATATGCATGCCAAAACTAGTGAATAAATTATACATGCAACTCGGTACCTGCAAGCAATCTGATGTAGTTTCTGATGCCAATTCCCTCTTCTACTTTTCTACTCTTCCTTTGCCTTCTTGCTCCAAGAATCCAAGTATGCTATAACCTCCAAGAGTGGTCCAAGATAACTATAAGTATCCAAGAGTATGATAGAGAGAGAGAATAATGAGAGAGCTCCCAAAACTGAACTGACAAAAAATTCACGCTGAAAGGAATAATATTGCTAACTAATCCTTAGAAGCCCTTTTATTAATGAGGGCTCTATTTTCTTCATTTTCCATTATTTTCCTTCATTTTCATCTTCAAATGAAACATGTGACCTTTAACCTCATTTTTCTCCTATTTTCCATTATTTTCATAAATAAATGTACCAAAATAATTTTTTTCCTCTTTAATTCCTTAGCCATTGCCTTTTCCAATTTCCTTAACCATAAACAACCAAATGAACACTCACTAGGATGTCTTGCCCACCATTCATCTTGGAATACGTGTCCCATCATCCGTGGTATTTATATATTTTTACATGGAATTTTCACAAGGGCTGTTACAGAACCCTCCCCCTTGGTGGAACACCATCCTTGGTGTTCAATGATACCTATAACCAACAAGACTGTTGAAAACAAAACATACTGCCCAAGGAACTTTATAACATAGCTCATTATGATATTTCCAATAACCACATATAAATATATACACATATGAAAATTTTCTCAACCAACAAATAAAAGAATATGCTTCATGTATCCATAACAAGGAAATCCAGAGGCTGACACCTCCATCCTCAAAGTAATACCAGGATTCACCTCCTTCCCAGGAAGTCTAGAATCCACTACAAAGTCAAATCTACATCCAATGTCTAGTGCTTTTCCTCTCAATGAACAGTTATCGGCTCATTGTTCTAGGGAGCACTCCCAATGTGCATCAGATTCCATCTAGTAATGGTAATGACCAAAACAAATCCATTTGTGACCTTCCCTTCTGTACTACACAGTCCCTCAGGAATCTGATTACCCCTTCCATGTAGTCACTCACCTTCCAACTTCCACTAGCACACCCATCCTGGGAAGTCCATCCCTTGGAAAGGCTTCCTCGCATCAGAAGATACGAAAACCAAGTCATATCCCTCTCTTAAAACAATCATAATGGTCATAACATGCTCATGGAAATCAATTGACACAATTGGGTACTAGTGTCACACAATGGCCCTGTTTTTGAAGTGCTCTACAAACATATTGTTGCATTTCTAATTTCATTCATTGTTGCTACTAATTCTTGCAGTCGATTTCAACCACCCAACTGGGCATGTTCATGCTTCCTGTACCAAGAACATAACTTCCATTAGATTCAAAATAAATTGAAACAAATTCAAATCATACCTCATTGGTAGTTCGCCAATAAGGTACACTTGAAATCCTATTCGCTTCTTATCACAAGAAATCAAACTGGTATCTTTGACCAAATCAGAATGTATAAAAAAATCACATCACGTTAGCTCAAAACACAAACATCATATATCAAAATCATAAATCACATGTAACCATCAAAAATTAGAATCATAGATCATAAACCAAAATCATAGATCATAAATCAGAATCATAGATTATAAA